>CM074719.1:311840471-313040471 GCA_037306005.1 Rhinophrynus dorsalis
ACTGCTTTGCAAGCCTTCGGACACCCTCCTGACACTTAAAGGGTGAATTGGATGGAGGTGATGGGCTATATGGATGTCCTACATGTTATATTAAATATTAGTATTTTATAGTTCATGTATCAGAAGAAATGGCTTCTGTAACTTTTTTTATGAAGGCAAACTTTACTGGGAAGAATCAGAACTTGATAAGCTTCCCTCTAATAAGTAAATTAGACCATTTGACATTGAACTGATCTAGTTTATTGGTTAGATGAAATGCATATCAAGTTGGTTATTCCTGCCTTTCCAGTACATTAGCTTCTATGGCTGCTGTCATTTATTTAGTCATGCAGTGTCCAAACAAATATATTAAATATACCATGATTTCTAGAGTGCTCTGGTCCTATGAAGACAAGTTCCTGTGTTATTCTATAGAAGCCTATGCACTAAGATCTCCAACGTTGGAAAAAACTGAATCCATAGAATAACATAGGAACCGGAGAAGTTATATCACTGGAGAAGTTATTTCCATGTTATCACCTCTTTATCACATCTTATACACAAAGGTGTGATAAACAGGTGATAAAGAGGAAATAACGACTCCGGCGATATCACTTCTCCAGTTCCTGTGTTATTCTGTGGAGTCAGTGCACTAAGTTTTCTTCAGCTTTGCAGATCTTTCTGCATAGGCTCTATAGAATAACACAGGAACTGGAAAAGTAATGTCATTGGAGAAGTTTTCACCATGTTATCATCTGTTTATCATACCGTAGTGCATCTGCCCCCAGAAGAATATGCACTAAGTGTGATAAACAGGTGATAAAGAGGAAATAACTTCTCCAGCGATATCAGTTCTCCAGTTCCTATACTATTCTATGGAGCCTAGCACTACTTATTCAAGGAGCATTTTTTTATTTTTAGACTGTTCCATTTATTTCATTTGGACACACTGTGGACTTTTATATTTTTATATACATAGAAATTGTTGTTACTAGTGCAGCATTTAACTCTTTCAATGCCACAGGCGTATGCAATGCGCTTCCCTATGGCACTGAAAGGGTAACAGGAGAGATGCTGTTTGTGATCCTGAAGTCAGAGAGGGTCTTCTCCGTTTCTCCAGTGCACAAGTGGGGAAGCAGAATGCTCTCAGATTTCAGGGTTGTTGAATTGCTGGTGATGTGTAAGGGAGGACATGCCTTCCACATCTCCAGCAGTCTAACAGCCCCGCATGTTAATGAGGAGCTTCTTCCCCCTCCCCTTGCATGTTTAATTATTTAATTCTTAGTGTTCATGTATGTATGTATGTATGTATGTATCTTTATTTATATGGCGCCACACAGTGTATGCAGCGCCTTACAATAGACACATGTTACAATAAATAAGAGGGGATGAAATAAGTGCGACATGGCAATGTGTGTCTATATCACCATGGCGATGTGCTCACCAAACTTCATCAGACACACATTGCCACAGCATCGAACCTTAGTGCATTTCGCCCCTGAACTTTTCACATAGATATCCTACCTGCTACCCCACTCCTCAGATTTGACCTACCTTTGTATTTTTTGCTCTTCTCCATGGGGAACTATTCTCACAGCTGGGTTATTAACTAACTAGTCCCACAGGAGGTAATCCTTCAGAATTACTATGAAGGACAAAGTGGGATAGAAATCCACTTCTGTAGGTTTTCATACAGCCTCCAGTCCTGGAAGAAGTAATACTAACATGGCAGAGGGTTGAGCAAAAAAATCCTATAACATAAAGTCCTAGAATGCGTCGCTCACTGTGTGCGTAACCGCACATGCGCAGTAGGGACTCGCAGAACGGGCTGATCCGGAGCGGAGAGCTCTGGAAGGAACTGTCACCAAGTGCCTCCGCTGCTGCCCCTGAGCCGGGAGCACAGACAGGCTGTCAGCCTTTCAGTGCTCCCCGCTCCGGATCAGCCCGTATATATGGGCTTTGTAACTAGTCTGTAATAAAGCCTAAGAGAAACACAATGCTGTACTAAACTTGTAGGCAGCAAGATACACTGATATGCATACCACTGCATTCTGTCTGTGCAATTTTAAAAAACAGCAGAAGCTTCAGTTGTACCTGTGTCAGTAAAACATGACACCAATTCAGGGGGCTCCATAGTTGCCCTTAACTCCCAGTGCATGTTAGTGCTTAGTAAGGGTAGCAGGGCCGGCCCTTACATGGGTCCCGGTGGGTCCATGGACCCAGGTGGCTCTCTGACAGGAGCAGCAATTTGCCGACTCAAGGCATGCTATTCCGTGGGCGGGGTCTCGCCACTGCCCCGCACTGATGACAGCTGAGACTATGTCACATGCAGAGACACCGTGTAGAGTATGCCGGGTTTTCTTCCTCTGTTCGGAGGCCATTGCAATTAAATTAAATTAAAACTGGCACCCAGACTGACGAAAAAAATTCCAGCATGCGCCACACGGCATCTCCTTATGTGACACGGTCCCGGCTGTCATCAGTGCGGAGCAGTGGGGAAACCAAGTAAAAAGCAAGAGGAAGTTCCCTTGTTTTACTCAGGGGGATGAACCCTACTACATATGTCTTTAAACATTCTAAGCATTACTATCCCTTTAAAACCCTGATGAGGGAAGGGTATTCAATGACACAAGATAGTCATGTATGAGCATATGTTTTATTGATATCAGCACTAACAGATGATCCTCATGGATGTGGAGTCAACATGTCACCGGAACAAACCTCTGGATCATGAGTGGTAATGCCATGGATGCCGGCAGACATTGAAAACAAGATTTGAAGGTGTACTATGAACACAACAGTCATGCTATTGCTGTACCATCATCATACGCTTGAGTGTCAGAGGTGTACACAACACATTACTCAGCAATGCTTTGGAGACCTTACTGGCACTCCACGGGTAAAGCTTTATTATGTGACACAGAGTGAACAATCCATTGCTTGTCAAGGTGTTGTCTAGCCATCATGACCTTATGGGTTTTGTATCAAGGGGATGACAAGCAGACATATGTATATGTGAATGGGTGCACACATCATTGTGTAATCCAAGACCCATGAAACAGGGGAGCTATTTCATGGATCTCTAGCTACATACTGATGAGGTGTGTGTGCTCAGGGTCCGCATCACACACATACATATGTCCGCTTGCCATCCCCTTGATGAACACCTCATATGGTCATAACGCCTGGACAACACATTGACAAGCAATTGAGTGGAATATTCATTGTGCTATACACACACACAAACAAGTCACCATTGCAGGCCTTGCAACCTGACTCACGGATCGTTACTGCCATACCTTAGCCAACACCACACACAACCACCATCCCCATTCAGCTCCATTAAGCATTGTTCACATGCTAGGTAAATCAAGTCCATTATCCCCTGAACCATTTGAGAGCCAGAGGGGTACACAACTGATTGCCTTGCAATGTTTTGTGTGCCCCTATAGCACTCAAGGGGTTAACACACAGTATTCTTGAGTGGCAGTCATTGCATTGGGTATCCTTCTGTGACTCAAAGGGTTCTACAGGTGTCATGGCTATGTTCTACTTGGTAGATGTAGTTTTCCATATGGTTTACCTTTGATCACAGATTGAAGGATGATGTCCTTGACATGCTAGGACTGTGTTGTTGGGTCATCCTGCGGAGTGGAGCAGATAATTATAGTTGGTTTGCGTGTGTTTGCATGCATTCCACAAGCACAACCATGCTCACACATGCATAGTACTCACAGGTGAAGTAGTCCCTGATGAGCCTGGTTCGCATCTGCATCCCACTCAACATATCCTCCCCTCCATCAATAGGAACAGGGACCTCTATAGGCTGGTGTGACTCAACATCCTCCACGAGATGTGTGTCCACAGCAATGTTGTGTAACAGGGCACATGCATGGATTATATCACATACTTTAGCAGGTGAATATTGCAGAGCGCCCCCAGAGTGATCCAGGCAATGGAACCTAGATTTGAGCTGCCCAAAGGTGCGCTCAGTGACATTCCTGGTCCGGACATGTGCCTCATTGTAGCGCTCCTCAGCAGGTGTGTGGTGTTTGGCAATTGGCGTGAGCAGCCAAGACTTGAACCCATAGCCAGCATCACCTGTAGATGAGTACTAACATGGTGTTATGAGAATCACACGTTACATGTATGATGTATTCATGGGGGGATATTCACAAAGCAGTGATGAAGAGGTGATGTGATGGAGATGACTTCTCTGGTCCATCACTTCTCCAATTCCCATGTTATTCTATGGTGCCTATGCACAGAGATGTCCACAGTTGAAGGGATCTGGGCACATAAGCTCCATGGCATTACATAGGAAGTGAAGACGTGATGACATGGTGGAGTCATCTGCACTTCATCATCTCTTCATTACCGCATAGTGGATCTCCTACCCCCTTGTGTGTCATGCACATACTGAGGTGTGTGTGTGTACATGCATCGTGTTGTGCTGCTTTGTGTTCCCCTTGTCCCTGTGGGGTTGCTGGGTTCTTGTTGTTTGTGACTTGTGTGTATGGTTTATGCCAGTGTTTCACAACCATTGTGCCTTGGCTCTTTAGTGTGCTATGAGCGCAAGCTCAGGGTGCCTGACTATTCCTATACAGATTACAACTGCTTTGAAGATATGTATTATCTGATGTATGTTTCTCGTGGTTATTCTGCACAATTTTATCTCCTTCTTGTCATTCCCACTGTGAGACCTACTGATAACTATGTATCCATTGATTGTTCCTTTCACTGAGCCCTTTCTAACTTGAAGGAGTGCCCTGGAACATCCAGATTGCATGCTAGGGGTGCCTTGGATGGAAGGATTGTGAACCACTGTTCTAGGCCTTGTTGTTGTATTTGCTAGGCATTGCAGGGGTTAATCTTTGACCTCTGTATGCTTGGGTTCTGTACTGGAATGACCTGCTTCTCTGTTTTGGTTTCCTCTATGGTGGTTTTTACTCTGAGTTTTGTGGTATACGGCTAAAAAAATGGGTGTTAGATTTCTGTCGGTAAATTTTGCAATTTAAAGCACGTTATCCCTAACTCCAACATTTGAATGGCTCTGGGGTTAGCTTTTACATTGTCCTCAATGGGCGATATTTTGACATTTTTGCGATGAGCGTAGCGTTTTCAAAACTGCCATTATTTCTTACTTGTGGGAACATTTGCATTGCATACTAGACTTACAAAACCACTGTCGCCAATATTTGGATCAAGCACTAAATATTTTATGTAATGGCTGGCCTGTTTCACCCACAGATAGCTGTTGGGGGTTTTGCACACATGATGAGGTATATTACACTGTATAATTTGCAGGTGAAAGGTACCATTGATCTTATGGTGTAACTGGGTGTCTGGTATGGGTACCTTGTCCGTGGTGTAATTGTGTGCACATGTTTCACACCTCCTTTGTAGGCAGGGAGATGTGCCATTGTTTTTATTTTTCATCAGGGCACTCCTTTTCAACTTGACTATATTTGCCTGTATTTCTACAGATAACACGGTACAAACTCTCATCTTAGGCCCAAATAAGACTGAACTGTGCATCAGGGATTGGCTGGTATTTTCTATGCAGAGGGAAGTTGACAGTCAACTGGTGTTGTCTTAGTTTGATATGTATATAGAAACTTCAGTTGTGTAATAACACTAGAGACCTAAAATGTAATGCTCTTGAGTGGTGAGTAGACACAGGACAGACAACATTGCTTTTGTTCATCCTCAGAGAATCTCTCATGCTTTGTCTTGTTTTTTGAAACACTTAGGGTGTCTCCCTAAGAAAGGAGCATTGAGGTTTTTTTCATTGTTGGCCACATAATCAGAAAACTATGTTTTTATTGCTAACAAGGGTAAATTATAGGCTATCAGCTATTCAAAACTATTGATTTAATTATCAGGTCAGTGACAATAGTGATAGTTAACAGATATATATTCTTGACCTGTACAATACTGACAAGCAAAGGATTAGCTCTTGCTGGCCTACTAGGTCATGTGTTCAATAGGTAAAAAAATAGTTTTTTAAAAATCTCAAACTGGCTGCACCCTGGAGAGAGAAAGGCCGCATTTGGCCCACGGGTTGCTCCTGCCCTGAGATTAAAGGTAATCCAAAAGTGGACCCCTTGCTCTCAGGGCCTAGGCAAACCAGCTGCACCTTTCTGACAAGGCCCAAGTAAGGCTGAAACATACATCGGGGTAAACTGGTATTTCTCTTGCCTGTTACTTTGGAACTGGACCACCCTTTTTTGGTCTAAAAATGTGATGCTCTTCAGCGGAGTCTAGCTGCAGATCAAGCAACATTGCTGTGGTTCATCCTCATTGCCGCTCACATACTTTGGCTTGTTTTATGAAAAACACTTAGAGTGTCACCCTAAGAGTAAAGGGTAATCCACATGTCAACACCTTGCTCTCAGTGACTAACAAAATCAGCTACAACCCAAAGACAAGGCACAAACAAGGTTGGAGAACATGTCTGGGATTAGCTGGCATTTCTTTTGTCATTTTAAAATTGGACTGTGTTTTCAGCTGGCATTAGTCTCATTTGTATGTGGCCTAGGCAAAAATGTACGTGTGGAAGTAGCTGGTATTTCTTGTGCAGAGGAGACTGTCATTTTTTAATTGGACAGCTTTTTTGGAAGGGGGTTAGTTTAATATGTACATGGAAATTTCTTCTTTTGTAATAGCACTAGACTGCTAAAATATGATGCTCTTGAGTGGTATCTAGCTACAGAACATTACTTTTATTTGTTCTTAGAGCTTCTCACATGCTTTGGCTTGTTTCTAAAAACTTTTAGGTTGTCTCACTAAGAGTAATCTAGACTTGAACCTGTTGATCTCAGTGCCTAAGGAAACTCACTGCACTTCACTGACAAGGCTCAGATAAGGTTAAAACATACATCTGGTGTTAGCTGGCATTTCCCTTGCAGAGGAAACTCGCCTGCGATTTTGAAAATGAGCCGCCCTTTTGGGAAGCGAGATTATTCTAGTAGGTACATGGAAATTTCTCCTCTGTAATGAAAATGTGGTATTCTTAAACAGTAGCGAGCCATGGAACAGGCAACACTGATTTTCTTCATCCTTAGAACCCCTCACATACTTTGGCTTGTCTTTTGAAAAGCTATTAGGGTGTCTCCTTATTAATTAGGGTAATCCAGACATGGACCTATTTTTCTCAGTGCCTAGAGAAACCAGCTGCACCTCACTGGCCAGGCCCAAATAAGGCTGAAACGTTCAGCTTGGGTTAGCTTGTATTTCCTATGCAGAGGAGAACTGCCTGTCATTTTGTAACTGGACTGCCCTTTTGTATATGGAAATGTATCCTTTGTATTGGCACTAGCCATAAGTAGTAGATTGTAAGCTCCTTGGGGCAGGGTTCCTTTTCCGGTGTATGATTACCTTTGCTGCACTTTCCCCCACAAATAATGCAATGATCAGACTTTAGCCTAATGCTCTTAACCCAATTCTGTAATTTTGTATTGTACTATTACAACTTCTGTAAAGCGCTGTGTACATGTATGGCGCTATATAAATAAAGATACATACATACATACATACATACATAAGAAGACGTTTGAGGCATCCACAGCAGGATTTTGGCCAGGGATAAGGGAAATATCCATTGCCCGTTTCCTTAGAGTCTGAGTGGTGGACCTTCAAGAGGACCTCACCCCTACAGTATCCAGTGAAGAGATTTTAAGCAATCTTTCAGCTGTGAAACTTCCTTTGCTAGATATTCTGCTTTGACAGATATTTCTAGAAGAGCCATTTGGCCAAAATCCTGGATGTCGGACACGGCCTCAAACAACTATTTATGCTCTATGCAGATTCAGTGTAGTTCTTCATTAGGTTGTTCATTTGGTCAGGAATTGGAGCAGCTTTTGGACAAGGCATCAGATTCAAAGAAAGGGCTCCCTTCATTTTTGGAAACAGTTCTCCAGATATTGTAAAACCCAGAACAGAGAATCTGGATTGTTTTTTCTCTACTAGACTTAGTTTGTACTCCATCCATGAAACACCTTTTTCTTTCTTCAAAAGCTTTATTGAAAATAGAAATGCAATACATAATGGCAAGAAGATGCTGATATACAGTAAGAGCACCACTTCTTCAATAAGTGTGTACATATAGAGCGTCAAGAGAACGCCACTAAAAGTGGCAGAAAAAACAAAATTGTACTGCAGAGGTAAGCCATATGAAGAGGATGAGACATATGAAGAACGAAACAGAAGTAGCAAGCAAAGAATAGGGGAAAATAGAGAAACACAGAGAGAAAGTAGAAAGGAGGAAAGATAAGGGAAACAAAGAAGAAAGAAAAGACAAGGCATGGGATGAAGAAGGATGAATGAGGAAGGGAGTGAGGGGGAGGTAGCAGAGGGAATAAAACACCTTTTTAGATGCTGGGAAGGAAGGGTGTCCTCCTAATCTTCTTTGGCTGGCCCACAGCCTTTGCCTACCTGATGCAAGAAATGTCAAATATCGCCAGTGAACCTACTGACTCACGCTTGCAGTCAGTATTGTCATAGCCTGCCAGAGCCACAGGTCTGCACCAGATAGGATATCCGCTGAAAAGGAGGAAACGTAGAAGTTAGATGGACAGATCCCCAGGTCAGCACCAGGATGGATGGTCAGACAAGCAAGGTCATACACGGAGCGGGTAGTCAGCCAGAGCCACAGGTCTGCACCAGATTGGGTGTCCACTACAAAGGGGTAATGTGAGAGAGTATCAGACAAAGCCACAGGTCAGCACCAGGATGGATGGTCAGAGAAGCCTAGGTCATACATGGAGCGGGTAGTCAGCCAGAGCCACAGGTCTGCACCAGATTAGGTGTCCACTACAAAGGGGTAATACAAGAGAGCAGTCAGACAGCACCAGGAAATAGATAGGAGGAGCCAGACCAGAACCTAAAAGTATAAGAAGATAGCCTGCGTCACACACGCCTCTGTGCGTGCGTAATTGATGTATCTCGCCACGAGATGCATCGCACACCAGAACCACCTCTGTGTCGTACGGAACATCAGCTATGCCTAGCGCGGTGACACGAGTGTCCGCTGCTGACGCCAAGCGCGCCCAAGCCCAGTCCAAGACTTGATGTGTGGGATGACGCAGAAGAGTCAATAAGAGCGACACAAGTCAAAGCGACACAAGTCCAGCGCCAGACGAAGCGGTGGCGCTGGATAAAGGTAAGCTGTGACAGTATTTTGATTATGTGAGCTTATTAGTGCTGTGCACCTGGTTTCCTGCAGCACTGAAAGCAAGGGATCCACATATGAATTTGCCTTTACTCCTGAGGTTAGTTAGTATTTCACTTGCAGAGGGAACTTGCCTCTAATTTTGGACTGGGACCTTCTATTTAGATGGTATTGGTCTAATAGGTACATAGAAATGTTGTCTCTGTAATGCACGTAGAGAGCTAAAATGTGATGCTCCTAGCCTCAAGACATGCAGCATTGCTTTTTTTCACCCACAGAACCTCTTGCTAAGAGTAAAGGGTAATCCAAATGTGAACCCTTTGCTCTCATTGACTGAGGAACCAGCTGTATCTCACTAATAAGCAGTATTAATCTATTATGTACATGGAAATGTATCCTCTGTTGGTATTAGACTAGAGAGCTAAAATGTGATGACACTGAGTAGTAACAAGCCAAAGAACAGGTAAAATTGCTTTGTTTCATCCTCAGAGCCTTTCATATACTGTGGTTTGTTTTTCTGAAAAACTCTTATGGTGTATCCCTAAGAGTTAAGGTAATCCAAACATTGACCTCTTGCTCTCAGTGCCTAGGGAAACCAGATGCACCACACTAATGAGTCACAAATGTGGCTGAAATATACAGCTGGAATTAGATGGCATTTCCCATGCCGAGGAGAATTGCTTGCCATTTTGGAACTGCAATGCCTTTTTGGGTGAGATTAATCTAATATGTATGTGAAAATGTTTCCTTTGTAATGGCACTAGAGAGCTAAAATGTGATGCTCTTGAATGGGGTCTAGCCACAAGGCCTTTGAGGCATCCATGATGGTATTTCAACCAGGGAAAATGGCAATAGCCATAGCCCACTCACGTAGCATCTGACTGGTGGACCTTTATGAGTTATTTGGCTACAGTCCTGGTTGAAGGACACAACCTCAAAGAGCAACTTATGCTCTATGCAGATTCAAGGAGGTTCCTTATTTGGTCAGAAATTGGAGCAACTTTTGGACAAGGCATCGGATTTAAAGAAATTGCTCCCTGCAATGCATTCTTTCCTTCATTTCTAGAAACCTTTCTCCAGATATTTATTCTACTAGACTATTATTGCCTTCAAACCCCTGAAATGCATTTTTAGATCCTGAGAAGGAAGGGTGTCCTCCTCGTCTTCTTCAGCTGACCCCCAGCCTTTATCTAGCAGGTGCTCTGGACTAATGAGGCCTCCTACACAGCTGTTTTTCTTTCAGTTAATGATTGTGTTCCAACCTACATATTACATTGATGATCGTTAGCACCTGTTTGGTATAATTGTTTAATCAAACACCTGACTATATGCCTACAAAATCCCTGACTTTATGCAAGTGTAAGCATACAGAATGTGAGAGGCTTCTGGGAATGAACAACATCACAATGTCCTGTTCTACAGCTAGTCACCGCCAAGAAGCATCACATTTTAACTCTCTAGTGCCATTACAGAGGAAAAATTTCCACATATATATTAGACTAATCCCACCCAAAAGAGCAGTCCAGTTCCAAAATAACTGGCAAGTCCCCCATGCACGGGATTAGTCTAAGGGTGAAGGGTAATCCAGAAGTGGACCCCTTGCTCTCAGTGCCTAGGGAATCCGGCTGGACCCTCCTGATGAGGTCCAACAAGGCCGAAACGTACGTCGGGGGTTAGCTGGTGGTCCTGTGCAGAGGGGACTTGCCTGTCATTTTGGAACTGGACTGCATTTTTGGGTGGCATTAGTCTAATATGTATGTGGAAATTTCTCCTCTGTAATGGCACTAGAGAGCTAAAACATCATGCTGATGAGTTGCATAGACAACAAAACAGCTGTCCATGAGTGGTTTACTGCTGCCTATCGCCAACACCCGGGGGAGATTAATGCTTGTAGTGGTTCCAGCCACTGCATAACACCGGTGAGGTTAGAGAAACACAGTATTCCTAACGGAAGGCACTTCCTCCAGTGGCAGAGAAGGCTTCCATCTGACGCTGATTCACCAACACCCGGGGGAAATTAATGCTGGTTGGGCTTTGCCCCTTCCTAACACAGGTGAGGTAGAAGACGCTCAGAAGCCCTTTTGGGAAGGCACACTCTCCGGCGGCAGTAAAAGCTCCCAAGGGAACGAACTACAAGCCGAACTTGAGAAAGCAAGGCGCTAAACTGTGAATTCGTGGAAGCTGCGGAAGCGCTTGGCAGAGCACGAACAAAGACTGCGCAGGAAACTCCCCTCCAGGAAACCAGCACCATCCAAAGTTTGGCGCAGTTGAAGCTGCGTCTAATCGATGATGGGACTGCGCCTAATTGGTGAATTTGTGGAAACTGCGAAAGCTCTTGGTAGTGCACGAACAAAGACTGCGCAGGAACTTCCCCTCCAGGAATCTTGTGCACTTGAAGTTTGGTGCAACCTGAACCACAAGCAAGGGACCGCTCAAGAATAGTTGCGTCTAAATGGTGAGTACGTGAAACTGCGGAAACCCTGGTAGAGCTGCACAGAGACACTGCGCAAGGCACATCCTTACAAGGAAACTTGCGTAGCAAAATCTGATAAAGCTCCAGAAGGAATTTCCAAAGAAAGACCAGTTACAATTCGGAAAACGGCAAATACGCCAGAAGCAGAGCAAAGACACAGGCTCCGACACAAGGCTCTGCAAGAGGGAAAGATGGCAACCTGTGCACCCATCAAGACCCCTACAGACCTTCAAGCACATACTAAGAAGAAGAAGAGCCCCCAGAATGCCGCAGTAGGAGGAGCCAGCACCAATACAGCAGAGCAGGCTGACACGGCAGCCAAACCCAGAAGAGAAGGCACGACGGTTGACTCAGTTCAGAGCTCTGGCAGCGGAAGTAGTCAACCCAAGTTCAGTAATGGAAATGGAGCGGACAACAGAAGCAGCCCAGGGAGTGTACCCACCCTAGAGCCATGGATGAGGCAGACTGTGGTGCTGAAGTTGAAGGAAGTGGAAGGCCGGACCTCTGCTCTGGACTGTGAGACTTTCAGCAAAGAAATGGTGCTGGACTGTGGCTTCTCCGTAGCGGAGACACTAAGCATAAAGAATCTCCTGGACGGTATTTTCTACATCACCTTCATCTCTATGAATGTGTGCAAGCGCTACTGGGACATGGTGCAGACAAAGAGACATGAACTCCCCTTCTCCCGCTTTTTGGGCAACTGCCCTATTCAAAGAGAAGAGAGGCGGGTAACTGTCTCAATGAGAAATCCACACACACCAGGACACGTCATCTCTGCGATCCTGAAGCGGTTCTGCACTGTGGTAAGAGAGCCCTCCCAGATAAAGAAGAGACATGGCTTCTGGACAGGAAAATGGTCCCTTGTTGTGCAGCTCAGACAGGACAAGGGATCTCCAGATGGGTTGCAACAGCTACCCCCAAGTTTCACCCTAGGCAACTCTGCAGGCATCCTCTTTTATCAGGACCAGCCCCAAACATGCAGGAAGTGCGGCCAGACCGGACATCAGGGGAAAGACTGCAAGGAGAGTGCATGCAAAAACTGTAGAGTGGCAGGGCATGAAACAAAGGACTCTCCAAGGAAGATGACCTGCAACCTCTGTGGGGAAGCCAATCATATGTTTAAGGGTTGCCCACAGAGAGCAAAAAGCTACGCAGCAGCGGCAGGAAAAGGCCTCCAAAAAGCTGGTCCCCCACCAAAACTGCCTGGTAGCAAAAAGAAGGAAACCCCAGCACCAGAGAAAACTTCAGTGGGTAAGACTGAAACTTCCCAGACCCCCTCCCCTCTCTCCCAGGCAGCAGTGAAACTGGCCCTCCCAGCTCACAATGCATCTAATCCTCACACCTTCACTAGTCCTCACAACTCTTCTAAACCTCTCCCTTCCCAGCCCTCTTCTAAGCCTCTCTCCTCTGACACCTCCTCTGAAACTAACACCTGTTAGGGAATCTTTACCTGGATCGCTGCCTGAAGAGATACCTTTCACCCTCTTATGTTATCTTTGCTAGGTATGGTACCTTTTTACTCCCTTATGATAAATCTGTGGAATCTATGTCAATTACCAGTATACTGGGAGGCTGTAAAGTTCGCAAAGAAACACACACAACAGCGTATACAATACAAGCTCTCTCTTTATTCTTATCATACAAAGCCTTTATAGCCCTATACAGCCCCCTCCCCTACAGGGAGGGGCGAGGTGCACAGTTTCACAGTTTCAACATAGAACAGAAAATTATAAAAAAACAGAAAAGCAAAACTTGTTCACAGGAAGGGGGGGAAGGGAAGAGAATGCAGATAACATATTCTTCAGCATCCCATCTCCATCTCCTCCCCCGTGGGGGGGTCTGGAAACTTTGCAGCTTTGAACATATTCTAACGATTGTTGCAATTACACAGATAAGAGCTGGAACAAACTAGTCTAGTGATTTCCTCCCTAGTACATGAATTTCTGCAAAGCAGTCAAATGTAACCATTAACCCTATAGGTACCGAGCATAAGTATTACACACCTTATCCCTGTTCCCTTCAATCCCTTCTTTGAATCAGTACTAAACTGATTCACCAAACTAAGTTCTGGGGGTTACACTGGGCCATGGATATCATCATAGCAAGGGGTGGGAGGGGTAGGGCGGCGGGATAACATTTTCAAGTAAGGGGCATACGGATTGGCAGGGGAGTTACGGGCGTGATATGCACAGCAACAGAGCAGCAGTTTGATAACCAGACTCCCTTTATTGTTACCACACAGCATTTTTATTCTCTCAATCAGCCCCCCTCCCTTAAGGGGGAAGGAGCGGCATTAACTTACAAATTCTATAGCAAACGTTACAGGATACACAGAACGTCCCTCCCATAGTTCAGGGAGGGAGAGGGGAGGTAAAGCAAGTAATGGAAAACTACTATATTTCAGCTTCTACACATCTGACCCCCCTTTCGCTAAGATTTGGGTTAATCATTTCTCCTTTACACAGGTTTCTACAAACCTTAGCAAATGTCAATTTTAACCCTAGTATTGCTGCGTCCCTTTATAATGTTAACATGGCCTGTTTGACAAATATGTAATGACTTGTTACACAAACAATTTAACCCTAAGAATATTTAACCCTTCTATATGTTATACAATCCTTTCAATCCCTTCTTTGAGTCCGGGTGTACCCGGACTCACACAAATCTTACAACCTGGATAAGGCATTATCATATAGTGGTGCAGGACTGTGGAGGTGCCTTAAATACTGGATGTAAGGGCCTGACCCAGGGGAACTATACCTTTTGGCAATGAGGCAAAGCAAAAAACTTAAATAGGACATAAAGAACAATAATACTTTTGGATTACAGCTAGCGAAGCAGACACGCTGATGAGGCAAATGGTCATAACGTCAGTAGGGCTGACCATGTTGCACAAGCAAAAGTTCGTAATGTTCATAACATGCTGGTGCGAAGTAGATCCAGACATTGGAGTTCTCACAGGTCTCTGGGGTGTCTCTGCAGTCCATCTGACCCCAGTGCAGAGGTGGCCTTTAAGAAATCCTTACGTGAGTGAGGGTGAGACATAAGTTGCATACATAAGCCAGCCTTCCACCCCCCACACTTATAATGTTAATACACATTAGACCATCATTTTCTATCTGTAGGGGCACCTCCCCAAGCAGGCCACTTTCACTGCCAGAGGGTGCTAGCTTTCCAAAGGGATGGATCTTCATGATGGTCTTGTCCCACGGAGGCAGGTGGTCAGGGATTATTATGCCCGTCAAAACACCTACTTGATGATCTCACGGTGGCAGGCGATGCAATAAGCCTGCTTACTGGTCCCACGGAGGTAGGCGATGCAATAAGCCTACTTGCTGGTATTTCCTGAACAAAAGCCTCAGACCTTCACCCTGTTCTGCCTCCCTCTGGGCATCTGCTGGGCACTGAGAGGGCACAGGGCCTTTATCCTGCTCAGGCTCTGGTGCAGCTGTCACTCTGGCGTGGTATATCGAGGTCTTTCCTTTATGCAGCTTGACTGCGCTGTAACTTGTCAACAGAAGCTGCAATGCACCCTTCCACTGGGGCTCCAAACACTCTGTTCTCCATGTCTGTACATATACCCACTCTCTAATCTGGAAACTTGCACTGGGCCAGCCGAAAGCAAAGGCTGTGGAACAGAAAATCTGGGAAGAAAAGAAAGGGTATGCTGCAAAGCAGTTACATAATCCATAATCTGCTGATTACCAATCTCTAAGGTAGATCCGTGATACATCACAATCCTGTTCCAGGGCCTACCGAAGAGGATCTCTTAAGGACTAAACTTTTAAGGATTTGGAAGGGGTCACCCTGAAGTGAGTCAAGGCACTGGGAAGCGCCTCTGGCCATTTGAGTCTTAGTTCAGTACATAGTTTGGTCAGAGAGCGCTTAAGAGTCTGGTTCATCTTCTCAACTTGTCCAGAGGATTGAGGCCTCCAGGGGGTATGATATCTCCAGTCCACCCCTAGAGTGACACAATTACTTTTAACAATTTCAGCTGTAACATGTTTTCCATGGTCTGACCCAATGACTGGAGGCAAACCAAACCTTGGAATTACTTTTCTTATTAACACCTTAGCTACTGATCCCGCAGTAGCTCCTTTCAAAAGAAATGTCTCTAACCACGTAAACAATTAATCAATTATTACAACAGCATACTAAAATCCCAGTACAGGTTGCAAAACAACCCAATATAATCTATCTGGAGCAGTTCAAATGACACCCAAGCCCATTGCCTGGCCCCAGTGATTAGAATATGTCACATTTTAGGATTTATTTACACATATATATCACACAAATCCCAACAATTTTCTAACTTACTTTGTACAGATCTGGTCTGGGTAAAGTCACTTCCTCCAGGGCGTCTACACAGTCATGCTCTGGAGGATCATTTATGTCCTCGGTCAATAGGGTAACTGGTTTTGGCAGAGCTAAAGCAGGGGCGAACATCAGCACCCGCTTCAGTTCATCCCATACTATCGTATCAGGAGAATCATAGTCAGTTTGTCATACAATCCTTCAGTCAAAATATTGGCCACTATTAGCTTAACCCTTGCCTAGCCTCTTGGCTGATGGGGTACTATCTGACCTAGACCGGTCCTGCATTAGGCTGCAAGTCAATAACGGGTCAGGCATCTCTACCAACCCCTGGCTTTCCAGCTGCTCAAATAGCAGAGGGCACTGAGCGCAGAACCTCCTCCGGGATGTCTGAATCATGACTATCCTGGGAAGTGTGTCTCAGTGCCATCTGGAAAGTCAAGTCATAATAGTCAGGTACATATACCTTTATCTTGTCAGCGTCAAAAGTTATCTCTGTCCTCAATCTGGTCAACAAATCCCTTCCCAACAGTGCAATGGGGCATGACTCTGATAGGAGAAAACTATCTTGGACCATAGTCCCTTCTATGGTAACTTCCATAGGTTGTATATATGGCATAGAGGAGGGAATTCAATCCACCCCTACTATACTGATAGTTTTCTTCACTATGAATTCCACCCTCCTGCACTATAGGATAATGCTAAAAAAAAAAAAATCTGATCCTGATCCCTTCCTATTCTGTCTTATTAGGTGAGTCATTTCTGTCTGCATCACCACCAACAGATGCACCTTCTTCCTGGGGATTTCTGTCTGTATATCTATACTTATTTCTCAGCTTGGGGCAATTTCACTTCCAATGTCCTTCCTGTTTACAGTAAAAACATGTATTCTTTCCTACCTGCTTAGATCTCGCTGTACCACTTACATTATTCTTTCTACCTGCTTCAACAGTGCCAACTTTACCTGCAATTGCTAAAGCATTAAACTTTACATGGTCCTTCAATATCTGCCTAGTCTTTTTGTCTTTCTCTGTATCTCTGCACATAACTTCTGTCCTTTCTTTCTCCATTACTTCACTTACTGGCTCGCTCAACACACTCTCAGTGTTTCCCTAAATCCATGCAAAGATGCGGCAAGGGACTTATCCCTCTGCTGCACAACCTACTGCACCCCAGGAAGATTCAAAGGAGGTTCCCCACATGTCTGCACGGACCCCAGGATCAGAAAACAGTAAAACAATAATACATTATCAGTCCCGTCATTAAGAGGGAATGCATCTGCAGTCCCTACTTATCTGTCTCTAATTTCATTAGAAGTTAATTTCTTATATGTGTCAACAATCTTTTCTCTTTCATTCCCCCATAACATTATTACAACTGGGAAGGATTTACAAAGGAGAGGGAGGGGTCTGATGCTGCACGATCGTCTCATAGTGGGAGAGAATCAGCACACAGGCATTTAACCCCTTCCTGTCATTTTCAGGGAAAGCAGGATTGCTGTTTCTCTAATTAACAGTTAACAGGTTGCAAAGGGCACATATACATAACTACAATTTGTTCTTATGGAGGCTAAATCACAATTCCACAAATCTTCAGTTGAACATATACATATATACACATATATACACATACACATTGGGTGCACCACTTCAGTTGAAACATATGTTTCCCAAGAAGTCAAAACAGGAGAGGAAGGGGTGCCTGTGACCGCGCCGGGCGGACTGGCTGGACTATTCGGTCTTAGATCACTGAGGACCATTGAACCGGTAAGACCAATGCCAAAACCCCCTCAGACACTTCCAACAAGACAGCCCCCACATTCCTGCCTCTTCTCACTCAAGAACATAATTTCAGTTCTATTATCTATAACACATTGACAATTTCTTTAACAAATCCATATTTTTACTTGCTTGGATCCATACAATTGATTACACAAAATTTGGATTGAATTTACCTAAATGTTGCAACATTTTATCTCAGAACCAATACCGTGTGCCTGTCCAGGCTAATTACTGGTGGCCTACCAGTACCTGATCCTGGCAATACATTTCCACATAAATGTACAAAAACCTGCCCCTGTCAGCTGTTAGTTCCCCGCTACTAGACAACATCTTAACAATAGGACCTTTAAGAAAACAGCAGCGTTGGTGACCTTGAAATTCCATTACTTGTGTCTTATCTAAGAACAGAGAGAACAAGGGGGAGAGGCAGAATGAAAGAGAAGGGAGGGGGAATCAGAGCTGCGCTAACTTTCTCATAGCATCAACATTTTACAAGCATGGCGGCTTAACCCCTGCCTATCTGTCACTAAATGAATGCATAATGTGTTAGTACCTGATTTTGATAGCAATAATCCACACACTCTGAATAACTTTCCCATTTAGTCCCTCAAGTCTCTCTCTCTGGTGATGTAGGCACACACTCCCTCTTTCTGTGCTCACTTACTATATCCCTCCGGAACAGGGCACGTATCTACCCCAGACAAACGACACATAACATGTATGTAAACAGGTTAGCCATGCGCAACAAATATGAGACAGTTGTAAATTTTCCCAGTGATCAGGGGAGAAAGTCAGTGGGTGGTATCTTGCAGGACCAGACTCCCCGCCAAATTAGACACGAATGGAATAGTGTAATAGGAACCCCCTGTCAGTCTCTCTACATAGTGTATACAATCTTCCCCTATCTCTGGGGTCTTACTCTCTTGACCACCCATCTTACAACAAGTTGTACAATACAATGCAATCACAATGTCAAATAAACGAGGAAAAGAAAAGGAGTAAAAATTCAGGTGCTCACCTTCACCTGAAATAACACCCGGTCCCAGTGCTTACCTTCACCTGAACCGGGGACAGCACACAATAACACAATACTTATTCTCAGCCTCTAATATCCTTTGATACAATACTTAATTGACATCTCTACAAACATCCATATCTCAACACCAGTGCATAGTAATCATATAGTATCACGAAACAATTTGACAGACAAGAGAGGACAGAACAATAGACTTATTGACATAGACTCACAGAGGGACCCTATAGTGGAGAGTGTTCTGCTGTCTAATATTCGGTAGTCAAATGCCACTCACTTAATTTACCGGGCAGTCTCCCGGAAAGTCACATATAGTGCTTTCGAGACCACCAAGGGCCGAATCCTGTGGTCATTTCCGGACTACAGCTGTTCCTGAATCCTTTTCCTACTTGCTCAACTACGGTCCCCGGAGCCTACCACATGGGTGACTCGGACCGTAATTCCGGAGCTCTGGATTCGAACTCTATCTATTTCTGTTCCCGGAGACACTATACTTGTGCCTCGAACTTATTTTTATAGCGCGCTTATATATTAGACTAACAGAGACTCACTCCCTATCTCCCTATTTCACTCAACCCTTAACACGGCAGTGTGATCCCTGGGACGGCGACAACATATAGTCACTTATCCATGGATGCACACCGCCCGCATTCTTCCACCAAAAACTGTTAGGGAATCTTTACCTGGATCGCTGCCTGAAGAGATACTGTAACGGATCCTACCCGTTACTGAGCCCTTGTCTGGACCTCAAACTATTTATTCAAAGACTATGGACATTTATTACTGTTTGGACTCTGTGCTGTGCCTTGGCGTACAAACTGGCCAGCTATTCCCTAAGAGAAAGACTTAAATTCATAGACTTTGGATCACATAGTATGTTTAATGTATGGCGAACGTTTTAGTTATTGTATGTAGTATGTTGAGGGTTTACTCCAAGGGAATAGGCAGTGAGGGGTTAATTATTTCATTATGTATTGCAGACTCCCAAGCCTTTTGCTTAATTATTCAACCCCTGGCCATTGTTAAGGAAATGAATATTCTGGCCACTCAAGTCCTTGGAGTGAGAACTGTCCTGAGACCCCCCTGCTGTGTGTGTTAATCCATTCACACCCCTCAGTCTGTGAGTCACCTATTGTATAGCCTGAAACTCTGTTGCCAGCCCTTTGTATTATGTTGTGAGTTGATTACCTCTGTGAATGCTCTCATTGTGTCAGCCCTTGCCTTTTGTCTGATGTGTTTGATTTAATCAAGTTCCCTATTGTATCAGGTTTCCCCATGTGATCCAATGTACTGTACTGTATATAAATATCTGTAGTTTGTGTCAATAAAGTGAGTTCTGTTTTGGAGTGAACAAGGAGTCCTGGAGTCTTGTATTGCTTATGGTCTAAAGTATCCCCTCTGATACCCATCTGCGCCAAGTATCCTGAATCGCTGACCGCCTGCTGCCAGTTTCCTGCGTCCTAACTTCGTGGACTGTCAGGCGGCGACGTGGACTCTTCCCTGCTTCCCTGCTTCCAGTGATCCTGTGGCTGTTTCCAGTGACCGTCCATACTCCAACCGGTGCACCTGACGGCGCTTATCTGGCGTTGAGAAGGAGAGACCCGGGAACGACGGCGGAAGGTGACGCGGTCCCTTCTCAGCATCCGTTACATTGGTGGCATAGCGGTGGGATTTCTCCTTCTTTTATTGGGTGTACCAGCTAAGAGATGGCGGCGAAAGCGCGGCTACCGGAGGCCATAGGAGTGTATGACATGCGGTACCACTACATCGGATGTCAATGGGAGACCTTCCTAGGTGATTTAGCCGAGGAGTTTTACTGGGAGGTCACCACCTGCATCACAGAGGAGCTCCGAGTCCAGGACGGATACTGGGAAATGATCAAGTACCTTCACAAGGAGTATACAGGAGTTATGGTCAACTTTTTCCCATTCAACTTGCGCCTGAAACTCCAACAACTGGTATGGATGGCCTTTCAGGAGGATGCTACTTTCGGCCAGAGGAAGTACAGCCGCTACTGGGAGATTTGGGAGAAAAGAAAGGCCATGTTTGGAAGTTACTTTCCTCCAGACCTGGAGGGGAACCTAGACCGTTTAGTCGAGCAGGAATGGAACTTGGAGCTAATGTACATGGGCTGGATAGAGATAGCCCAGGAGATACAAAGAGAGGAAAAAGACTGGGCGGGTTACTCATCTGAGGAGGACTTCAGTGGAGCTGAGGACTTAAATGGAGCTGCCCCTGTTCACTCCACACTGGTGAGTGGGAATGCGTTCCTCACCAGTGCCCCTGTTGCCCTGCCTGATACCCCTTTGCCCCTGGACTGTTTGTTGCCTGAGCTGAGGGGTGGGAATTCGTTCCCCCTCAGTGAAGAGAATGCCTCTGCATCAGGGGATGGGACGGACGTCTCCCCTGATAGGCATATTGCCCCTTCCCCTGTTTTCCCAGCTGCGGTGGACGAGACGCAGGTCCCCACCAGCAGCAATTGTATGCCCCAACTGATGGGTGGGAGAGAGCCCATCAGTCCCTGTGAACCCCCTGCTGTAGTGAGTGTGGAAGAGCTCACCAGCAGCCCCAAGATTATGCCCCCTGTGGGGTTGGAAGATGTGCTGGGAGCGGAACCGTGCGTGCTCCCCAGGATTATAAGTGATGCCGCCTTGAGGGATGGGACTGCGGTCTCCCTCAAGGCAGAAGAAGGGCCTGTGTGTAATGGCCTACAGGAGGAGGACCCCAGCGGACTGGAAGAGAATAGTGCTGCTGGACCTCCTGCGGATGTGTCATATGACCTGATGGGTGGGGAAGAGTGCCCCATCAGTTTCCCTGAGACCCCTGGCCTAGTGAGTGGGGCCACGGTCTTCATTAAGGAGCCTGTTATTACCCCTGCTGTGGTGAAGGAGATGCAGGTCCCCACCAGCAGCCCTAGTCTGCCCCCTGTTGTTAGTGCCCTGGAGAAAGGGAAGATGGTGTTCTCCAGGTGCCTGAGTAAAATTGCTGGGAGGTTTGGGAGTGCCTCCCTGCTGAAGAAAAGAAGTGGCCCTGAGGAGGAGGCCCCAAACGCCAAGGAGATCAGCCGATTGCCCCTTTGCAGCGCTGATTCCTTGGATATCCACCTCTCTGTGACCCCTGGCTTGGTGGAGGGGAGTGAATCCACCGAGTCCTGTGAACCCTCTGTTGTGGTGTGTAGGAGTGAGCACACCACCCCTTGTTTTGCCCTGACTCTGGTGAAGGGAAGTAAGCTCACCAGCAGCCCCACGGAAGTGATCCCCATGGAGATTGCCCTGGAACAAGAGTGTTTACGACTCAGGGACACAAATGTTCTTGGCAGGGGAAGTGGGA
The DNA here is from genome assembly GCA_037306005.1 of Rhinophrynus dorsalis. Lineage (NCBI taxonomy): Eukaryota > Metazoa > Chordata > Amphibia > Anura > Rhinophrynidae > Rhinophrynus > Rhinophrynus dorsalis. The sequence goes on from CM074719.1 coordinate 311,862,554, forward strand.
TTACAAGCTTTCCCGGTGGTCAAGGGAACCCTGAGCTGGTGAGGGAGGAGACAGTCCTCACTAGGTATGTTGCTGGGGCCCCTGAATTTCCTGAGCTCTGCCTGGGGGGTGGGAATGTGTCCCAGAACGTTGCCCCAGCCCAGGAGAGTGGGACAAACATCCTCTCCTGTTCCTCTGGGGCAGTGGCCCAACTAAATGGGGGAGATATGCCTCTCTCTCCACACTCTGATGCACAGAAGCCAGAGACACAATTGCCCCAGGAAGATCCCCCTTATAGACTGGCTTTGGACCCTGAGCCCCTGGCCCCAGACCCAGGAACATTGAACCCCAGCTCTGCATGGAGCATGGACCAGGAGAGGCCACCCAATTTGATGATTGCCAGGACAACCAGGCACCAATTTCCCTGGCCCAGGATTAAGAACCGAGACTGTACCCCTGGTCCAGGACAACAGACCTGCTTTCTATTTCCAGGCGTGGACAAGGGGCTTGCATTTTCTCCTGGCACCGGACACCAGGCTGAGTCATTGTTTCCCTGGCCCAGGACAAGGGGCTCCTCCTTTAAGACTGGCCTAGGACTAAGGCCTCCAGACTAATGAACTGTCCAGACAAGTGGCTCACAACCTCAATGGTCTCCTACAGCTCCAAGTCAGCGTTTACTACTGTCCCCGCTGGCTTGGTACAAAAAGGGGGAGAAATGTAACGGATCCTACCCGTTACTGAGCCCTTGTCTGGACCTCAAACTATTTATTCAAAGACTATGGACATTTATTACTGTTTGGACTCTGTGCTGTGCCTTGGCGTACAAACTGGCCAGCTATTCCCTAAGAGAAAGACTTAAATTCATAGACTTTGGATCACATAGTATGTTTAATGTATGGCGAACGTTTTAGTTATTGTATGTAGTATGTTGAGGGTTTACTCCAAGGGAATAGGCAGTGAGGGGTTAATTATTTCATTATGTATTGCAGACTCCCAAGCCTTTTGCTTAATTATTCAACCCCTGGCCATTGTTAAGGAAATGAATATTCTGGCCACTCAAGTCCTTGGAGTGAGAACTGTCCTGAGACCCCCCTGCTGTGTGTGTTAATCCATTCACACCCCTCAGTCTGTGAGTCACCTATTGTATAGCCTGAAACTCTGTTGCCAGCCCTTTGTATTATGTTGTGAGTTGATTACCTCTGTGAATGCTCTCATTGTGTCAGCCCTTGCCTTTTGTCTGATGTGTTTGATTTAATCAAGTTCCCTATTGTATCAGGTTTCCCCATGTGATCCAATGTACTGTACTGTATATAAATATCTGTAGTTTGTGTCAATAAAGTGAGTTCTGTTTTGGAGTGAACAAGGAGTCCTGGAGTCTTGTATTGCTTATGGTCTAAAGTATCCCCTCTGATACCCATCTGCGCCAAGTATCCTGAATCGCTGACCGCCTGCTGCCAGTTTCCTGCGTCCTAACTTCGTGGACTGTCAGGCGGCGACGTGGACTCTTCCCTGCTTCCCTGCTTCCAGTGATCCTGTGGCTGTTTCCAGTGACCGTCCATACTCCAACCAGTGCACCTGACGGCGCTTATCTGGCGTTGAGAAGGAGAGACCCGGGAACGACGGCGGAAGGTGACGCGGTCCCTTCTCAGCATCCGTTACAGATACCTTTCACCCTCTTATGTTATCTTTGCTAGGTATGGTACCTTTTTACTCCCTTATGATCAATCTGTGGAATCTATGTCAATTACCAGTATACTGGGAGGCTGTAAAGTTCGCAAAGAAACACACACAACAGCGTATACAATACAAGCTCTCTCTTTATTCTTATCATACAAAGCCTTTATAGCCCTATACAGCCCCCTCCCCTACAGGGAGGGGCAAGGTGCACAGTTTCACAGTTTCAACATAGAACAGAAAATTATAAAAAAACAGAAAAACAAAACTTGTTCACAGGAAGGGGGGGAAGGGGAGAGAATGCAGATAACATATTCTTCAGCATCCCATCTCCATCTCCTCCCCCGTGGGGGGGTCTGGAAACTTTGCAGCTTTGAACATATTCTAACGATTGTTGCAATTACACAGATAAGAGCTGGAACAAACTAGTCTAGTGATTTCCTCCCTAGTACATGAATTTCTGTAAAGCAGTCAAATGTAACCATTAACCCTATAGGTACCGAGCATAAGTATTACACACCTTATCCCTGTTCCCTTCAACACCTCCCCACAGCTCTCCACTAATCCCCCTGAAGCAGCTATAACAACTTCCCCAGCTGCCTCAGATTCCTTCCCTCCCTTGTCTTCTGTTTCTGGCCCACCTTTGAAGGAGCAATTAAAGGGATAGTAATACTTCGTTTTAACATTATTTTATTTTGTAGGCATTAAAAAATCATGAAGAATTATATAAGTCTGATCTCTCAAACCTTTATGGTTTAAGAGATATTCACAAGCAAAGTTTCCCTCTCCCGCCCCTTTTTCCTAGTGTAAGCCATCTCTTCTCAGATGTGAATCTGGTTGTAAGACCAGACAGATAACAGCAGGGGACAATCTTCTTTGTATGAAAAGAATGAAAGCCCTTCCCCCCTTGACAAGTTTTTCAGCTTTTTCCCTTATCTTAATTGAAGATTGTCCCTCTCTGCAGTCTACCTGGGCACCTCCCTTCTGCTTTTGGCTGAACAGGGGGGGATACTTTGCTTGTGAATATCTCTTAAACCATAAAGGTTTGAGAGACAAGACTTATATCGTTCTTCATGTTTTTTTAATGCCTACAAAATAAAATAAAGATAAAATGAAGTATTACTATCCCTTTAAAGAAAACATCTGGAAAAAGGAAAAAAGACAAGGAGGAGAGCCTTGATAAAGGCACCAGACAGAAAAGAGTGCCTCCAAAGGACAGCACCCTCCCTGAGACAAAAGAGGACAGCAACATAGGGGCATGGAAAAAGCAGTGAGCCCCCCTGGATGCCCAGCTTTAGAGGGAAAAGGGCAGTATTATGCTGACATCCTGGACTTCTTGGAGTCTGTCCTACAGACTGATGAACCTTCAGACCGGGGAGGAGGAGGGGAGAACCCAAAGGTGGAGAGTGGTAACTAGTGTCACTGTCTATATGTCCTATCTAACCTATTCTTCTCCCAACTAATGGCAACTCTTTCAGCATTTACCATTAATGTGAGGAGCATTAGGGATCAGTACAGGCGACAGGGAATACTAACTACTGTCTCTTTCCAGGGAAGCAATATATATATTGCAGGAATGTGCCTTACCTTTTTCTCAACCCTACAGGCATCTCATGTGGCAATGGCCCTATGGCCCCTCGTACTGGTTGGGTGGGGGAGGCTCTAAGTCTGCAGGTGTAGCCATTTTGATCAGAGGTGGGGGGTTCGCGTTTGATTCTGTCCAGGAGCTAGTCTGCGGCAGACTTCTGTGCGGCTCATCAACGTGTATGCCTCCCCTGAGAGAAATGAGTGACTGGAGCTTTTCCAGTGCCTGCGGACCCAGCTCACTACCACCCGGGCAGTGGTGATGGGTGGGGATTTTAATTGCCCAATTGAAGAGGATGGGCGCAGCTCCTGCCATAATGCAAAGCTGGATAAAACATCCAGGTTACTGATAGAGATGGTCAGGGAGGCATCCTTGTGGGACGCGGTGGGCTCCATTGAGGCGGGCTCCATTGGGGCAGGCTCCATTTAATTATACTTGGAGCCGCCCCAATGGCTCAACGCGTTCTCGGATTGACTTCTTGTTCACCTCCAGAACAGTAGAGCACAAGTGGCACTGTGTGGTCCCCTGCTTCTTCTCTGACCACAGGGCCATTCACTTCCAAGGAGTCCTGGACAAAGGGTTTCCTCCCGGTCCAGGCTCCTGGAAGTTGAACTGTGCCCTGCTGGAAAGAGAGGAGATTGTAGAGGAGCTGTGGGGTGCTTATAAAATGTGGAAACTAGATAAAGTGTACTTCCCCACTGTGGCCCAGTGGTGGGAGTTTATGAAAGTTAAATTCTGCAGTTTCTTTCAGGTGAAAGGCAGACACCAGGAGTGTGAGAGAAGGAGTGAACTCAGAAGACTTCAGAAGAAACTGCACTCCCTGCAGGACCTCCAACTCTGTGGCTGGGATGTGAGAAAGGAGCTGGATGAGACCAAAGAGGGCCTGAAAAGGCACTTTGAGGAGGAGTCCAGACGCATTATCATCCGTTCCAAGGTGGAGCACCTGGAGAAGGGTGAGAAATGTAACTCTTTCTTTTTCAGGAAGCTACACTCTGCACACACTCCCCTGATAGAACTGAGGGATAGAGATGGCAGAATCAAAGAGGGGAAGGAAGGAGTCATGAAAGTGGTCACAGACTTCTACAGAGACCTCTACTCCCCCAAAGACACAGACACAGACCAAGTTGATAAGTTCCTGTCAGGTATCACTAACTCTGTTGATCCCGCAGGTAGAGCAGCTATGGACTCCCCCCTGGCATTGGAGGAGCTGTTCTCTGCTGCCAGATCCTTCAAGTCGGGCAGGACCCCCGGCTGCAATGGTCTCCCAGCTGAATTTTATATAAAGCTGTGGGACCTCATAGGCCCGGACCTGCTTGAACTATACGAGGTGATGGTGGCGGAGGGCAGAATGCCTCCAACGCTAGGGGAGGGGATGATCACCATCTTGTATAAACAGAAGGGAGAGAGATGCTGTCAGAATTGGGTATCTGTTTTTGTGGGGGAAATAAGGGTTTCCAGGTGCCGACACACCTTCCAGCTCTGTCTAGGGGTTAAGACTTTCTATACCTGGGTGTGAGGATGATGCAAATGAATTTCCTTTCTCAATAGCTGAAGATGGTTTTATTTCAGTGAAACAGCATGCCTGTATTCACAGGGTTACTCCCATCAGGATCCAAACATCATGTAACACATTGTGAGGGGAACAGAGCACTTATATGGGATTTTACAGAAGGTGAAAAGAACAGAACAATTAGTTTTGATGTAGAATGTACAGTAAATAGACAGGACAATAAGTATTTGTGTAGACCCTATTTCTAAGGTAGATCAAAAAGGTGTCCTGCCTTGGGGAATTTAAGCTAGTATCTGTTAGTATTGAGAACAATACTTTAAGATGAAAGGGAACTGTTTTGGGGAACTTACAATAGATGAAATGTATTCTGCCTTGGCAAAATTAAAAAATAAGGGAACAATAACCCAATTAACTGTTATCTGTTAAATTAACCAGTATCTGTTAGTCTTGAGAACACTTCTTTAACCTGTTTTAGGGAATTTAATTACCTCAAAGTGAATTCAATAAGACTTAAGATTCCTGATAATACATGATACATCCAGATTCTGCATGGAATAACTTATATCTACTCCTAAATTAACTTGATTAAATAATATTGTCCTGATTTAAAAAACCTCCAAGAATGTACAGCCCCAATGAGATCAGCTTCACTTCAACACCCCACAATCCCTCATAGCTGCATTGACAGTACTGCCTCATTGTCTGTAGTGCTATAGCCACAGATGCGACCTTAAAAATTGGCAGCCCGTCTCTCTCCTGAATGTGGACTACAAGATCCTTGCCAAGGTACTAGCCAACAGGCTAAAGAGGGTCATTGGTCAGATTGTTCACGCAGACCAAACCTGCGGCATTCCCGCTCACAGAATAGCAGATAACCTTGCCCTAATCAGAGACACGGGCCACTATATCAGAGACTGCTGTATAAAGGCAGCCCTGGTCAGCCTTGATCAGGAGAAGGCATTTGACCGTGTCTCTAATTAATTCATGGACAGGGCACTGCGCAGATTTGGGCTGGGAGAAATGTTCTGTTCATATGTTAACCTAATGTACCTTGACATTTTCAGTACGGTGCTGGTGAACCCCTTTCCAATACGTGGCAGTCAAGAGGCAAAGTGCCCACTGTACATGGACATGGGGGGGGGACGACTTGCCCATCATTTTGGAACTGGACTGGTCTTTTGGGTGGTCTTAGTCTAATATGTATGTGGAAATGTATTCTCTGTAATGGCACTAGAGAGCTAAAATGTGATGGTTCTGGGTGGTGATTAGATATAGAGCAGGCCATTGTGCTGTTGTTCATTCCCAGAAGCCTTTCACATTTTGTATATTTATTTTTGAATACTCTGAGGGGTCTCCCTAAGAGTGAAGGGTAATCCAGACGTGGACCCCTTGCTCTCAGTGCTTAGGGAACTGAGTTGCACCCTACTAATGAGATCCAACAAGGCCTCAATGTATGTTGGGGATTAGCTGGTGGTCCTGTGCAGGGGGGGATTTGCCCATCATTTTGGAACTGGTCTGCACTTTTGGGTGGGATTAGTTAATATGAATGTGGAAATTTCTCCTCTGTAGTGGCACTAGAGAGCTAAAATGTGATGGATCTGGGTGGTGATTAGATGTAGAGCAGGCCATTGTGCTGTTGTTCATTCCCAGAAGCCTCTCACATTTTGTTTATTTATTTTTGAATACTATGAGTGGTCTCCCTAAAAGTGAAGGATAATCCAGCCGTGGACCCCTTGCTCTCAGTGCCTAGGGAACCAAGCTGCACCCTCCTGACGAGGCCCAACAAGACCTAAAGGTACGTCAGGAGTTAGCTGGTGGTCCCGTGCGGGGAGGACTTGTCTGTCATTTTGGAACTGGACTGCACTTTTTAGTGGGATTAATCTAATATGCATGTGGAAATTTCTCCTCTGTAATGGCACTTGAGATCTAAAACGTGATGCTTCTGGGCAGTGATTAGCTGTAGAACAAGCCATTGTGCTGTTGTTCGTTCCCAGAAGCCTCTCACATTTTGTATATTTATTCTTGAATACTGTTAGGGGTCTCCCTAAGAGTGAATGGTAATCTAGATGTGGATACCTTGCTCTCAGTGCCTAGAGAATTCAGCTGCACCCTCCTGTTGAGACCCAACAAGGCCTCAATGTATGTTGGGGGTTAGCTGTTGGTCCTGTGCAGGGGGGACTTGCTGTCATTTTGGAAATGGACTGCACTTTTGGGTGGGATTAGTCTAATAATTATGTGGACATTTCTCCTCTGTAGTGGCACTAAAGGGCTAAAACGTTATGGATCTAGGCGGTGATTAGATGTAGAGCAGGCCATTGTGCTGCTCTTCATTACCAGAAGACTCACATTTTGTATATTTATTTTGAATACTCTTAGGGGTCTTCCTAAGAGTGAAGGGTAATCCGTACGTGGACCTCTTGTTCTCAGTGCCTAGGGAATCCAGGTGTACCCTCCTGACAAAGCCCAACAAGGCAGAAACGTATGTCAGGGGTTAGCTGGTCTTCTCGTGAAGGGGGGGGGGATTTGCCTGTCATGTTGGAACTGGACTTCCCTTTTGGGGCGGGATTAGTCTAATATGTATGTGGAAATTTCTTCTCTGCAATGGCACTAAAGAGCTAAAACATGATGGTTTTGGATGCTGACTAGCCATAGAACAGACCATTGTGCTGTTGTTCATTCCCAGAAGCCTCTCATATTTTGTATATTTATTTTGAATACTCTTAAAGGTCTCCCTAAGAGTGAAGGATAATCCAGACGTGGACCTCTTGCTCTCAGTGCCTAGGGAATCCAGGTGTACTCTCCTGACAAATCCCAACAAGACAGAAACCTATATCTGGGGTTAGCTGGTTTTCTCATGAAGGGAGAGGGATTTGCCTGTCATCTTGAAACTGGACTGCCCTTTTGGGTGGGGTTAGTCTAATATGTACATGGAAATTTCTTCTCTGCAATGGCACTAAAGAGCTAAAACGTGATGGTTTTGGATGGTGACTAGCCATAGAACAGGCCATTGTGCTGTTGTTCATTCCCAGAAGCTTCTCACATTTTGTATATTTATTTTGAATACTCTTAAGGGTCTCCCTAAGAGTGAAGGGTAATTGAGACGTGGACCCCTTGCTCTCAGTGCCTAGAGAATCCAGCTGCACCCGCCTAATAAGGCCCAGCAAGGCCGAAACGTACGTCGGGGGTTAGCTGGTCGTTCTGTGCAGTGGGACTTGCCAGTCATTTTAGAGCTGGCCCTCCATTTTGGGCGGGATTAGTCTAATATGTATGTGGAAATTTCTCTTCTGTAATGGCACTAGAGAGCTAAAATGTGATGCTTCTGGGTGGTGACTAGGTTTAGTGCAAGCCGTTGTGCTGTTGTTCATTCCCAGAAGCTTCTAATATTTTGTATATTTATTTTTGAATACTCTGAGGGGTCTCCCTAAGAGTGAAGGGTAATTGAGACGTGGACCCCTTGCTCTCGGTGCTTAAGGAACCAAGCTGCATCCTAATGATAAGGTCCAACAAGACCTCAATATATGTCAGGGGTTAGCTGGTGGTCCTGTGCAGGGGGGACTTTGCTGTCATTTTGCAACTGGATTCCCTTATGGGTGGGATTAGTCTAATATGTATGTGGAAATATCTCCTCTGTGGTGGCACTAGAGAGCTAAAACGTGATGGATCTGGGCAGTGATTAGATGTAGAGCAGGCCATTGTGCTGTTGTTCATTTCCAGAAGCCTCTCACGTTTTGCTTATTTATTTTTGAATACTATGAGTGGTCTCCCTAAGAGTGAAGGGTAATCCAGACGTGGACCCCTTGCTCTCAGTGCCTAGGGTACTGAGCTGTACCCTCCTGACGAGGCCCAACAAGGCCTAAGGGTACATCAGGAATTAGCTGGTGGTCCCGTGGGGGGGATTTGTCTGTCATTTTGGAACTGGACTGCACTTTTTGGTGGGATAAGTCTAATATGTATGTGGAAATTTCTCCTCTGTAATGGCAGTAGAAAGCTAAAACGTGATGCTTCTGGGCAGTGACTAGCTGTAGAATAGGCCATTGTGCTGTTGTTCATTCCCAGAAGCCTCTCATATTTTGTATATTTATTTTGAATACTCTTAGGGATCTCCCTAAGAGTGAAGGGTAATCCAGATGTGGACCCCTTGCTCTCAGTGCTTGAGAATCCAGCTGCATCTTCCTGACAAGGTCCAACAAGGCCAAAATGTATGTCGGGGGTTAGCTTGTGTTTCTGGGCAGGGGGGACTTGCCTGTCATTTTGGAACTGGACTGCTCTTTTGGGCGGGATTAGTCTAAAATGTATGTGGAAATTTCTTCTCTGCAATAGCACTAAAGAGCTAAAACGTGATGGTTTTGGATGGTGACTAGCCATAGAACAGGCCACTGTGCTGTTGTTTATTCCCAGAAGCCTCTCACATTTTGTATATTTATTTTGAATACTCTTAGGCTTCTCCCTAAGAGTGAAGGGTAATCCAGACGTGGACCCCTTGCTCACAGTAGCTAGGGAATCCAGCTGCACTCTCCTGATGAGGCCCAATAAGGCCGAAATGTACGTCTGGGGTAAACCGGTCTTCTCGGGAAAGGGGGGGATTTGCCTGTCATTTTGGAACTGAACTGCCCTTTTGGGCAGGATTAGTCTAATATGTATGTGGAAATTTTTTCTCTGCAAAGACACGTGATGCTTCTGGGCTGTGACTAACCATAGAACAGGCCATTGTGCTGTTGTTAATTCCCAGAAGCCTCTCACATTTTATATATTTATTTTGAATACTCTTAGGGGTCTCTCTAAGAGTGAAGGGCAAACCAGACGTGGACCCCTTGCTCTCAGTGGCTAGGAAATCCAGCTGCACTTTCCTGATGAGGCCCAACAAGGCCGAAACGTAGGTCGGGGGTTAGCTGATATTCCTGTGCAGGGGGGACTTGCCTGCCATTTTGGAACCGGACTGCTCTTTTGTGTGGGATTAGTCTAAAATGTATGTGGAAATTTCTTCTCTCCATTGACACTAGAGAGCTAAAATGTGATGCTTTTGGGCTGTGACTAATCATATAACAGGCTATTGTGCTGTTGTTCATTCCCAGAAGCCTCTCATATTTTGTATATTTATTTTGAATACTCTTAAGGGTCTCCCTAAGAGTGAAGGGTAATCCAGACGTGGACCCCTTGCTCTCAGTGCCTAGGAAATCCAGGTGTACCCTCCTGACAAAGCCCAACAAGGCAGAAACCTACGTCTGGGGTTAGCTGGTTTTCTCATGAGGGAAGAGGGATTTGCCTGTCATCTTGAAACTGGACTGCCCTTTTGGGCGGGATTAGTCTAATATGTATGTGGAAATTTTTTTCTCTGCAATGGCACTAAAGAGCTAAAACGTGATGGTTTTGGATGGTGACTAGCCATTGTGCTGTTGTTCATTCCCAGAAGCCTCTCACATTTTGTATATTTATTTTGAATACTCTTAGGGATCTCTCTAAGAGTGAAGAGTAATCCAGACGTGGACCCCTTGCTCTCAGTGCCTAGAGAATCCAGCTGCACCCTCCTAATAAGGCCCAACAAGGCCGAAACGTACATCGGGGGTTAGCTGGTGTTTCTGTGCAGTGGGGACTTGCCAGTCATTTTAGAACTGGCCCTCCCTTTTGGGCAGGATTAGTCTAATATGTATGTGGAAATTTCTCCTCTGTAATGGCACTAGAGAGCTAAAATGTGATGCTTCTGGGTGGTGACTAGGTTTAGAGCAGGCCGTTGTGCTGTTGTTCATTCCCAGAAGCCTCTCATATTTTGTATATTTATTTTTTAATACTCTGAGGGGTCTCCCTAAGAGTGAAGGGTAATTGAGACGTGGACCCCTTGCTCTCAGTGCTTAGGGAGCCAAGCTGCATCCTAATGATGAGGCCTAACAAGGCCTCAAGATATGTCGGGGGGTTAGCTGGTGGTCCTGTGCAGGGGGGACTTTGCTGTTGTTTTGGAACTGGGTTTCCTTATGGGTGGGATTAGTCTAATATGTATGTGGAAATATCTTCTCTGTGGTGGCACTAGAGAGCTAAAATGTGATGGATCTGGGCGATGGTTAGATGTAGAACAGGCCATTGTGCTGTTGTTCAATCCCAGAAGCCTCTCACATTTTGTATATTTATTTTTGAATGCTATGAGTGGTCTCCCGAAGAGTGAAGGGTAATCCAGACGTGGACCCCTTGCTCTCAGTGCCTAGGGAACCGAGCTGTACCCTCCTGATGAGGCCCAACAAGGCCTAAGGGTACATCAGGAATTAGCTGGTGGTCCCGTGGGGGGGATTTGTCTGTCATTTTGTAACTGGACTGCACTTTTTGGCGGGATAAGTCTAATATGTATGTGGAAATTTCTCCTCTGTAATGGCAGTAGAAAGCTAAAACGTGATGGATCTGGGCGGTGATTAGATGTAGAGCAGGCCATTGTGCTGTTGTTCATTCCCAGAAGCCTCTCATATTTTGTATATTTAGTTTGAATACTCTTAGGGATCTCCCTAAGAGTGAAGGGTAATCCAGATGTGGACCCCTTGCTCTCAGTGCTTGAGAATCCAGCTGCATCTTCCTGACAAGGTTCAACAAGGCCACAATGTATGTCAGGGGTTAGTTGGTGTTCTTGTGCAGGTGGGACTTGCCTGTCATTTTGGAACTGGACTGCTCTTTTGGGCGGGATTAGTCTAAAATGTATGTGGAAATTTCTTCTCTGCAATAGCATTAAAGAGCTAAAACGTGATGGGTTTGGATGGTGACTAGCCATAGAACAGGCCACTGTGCTGTTGTTCAGAGGGGGGGGGTTAGCTGGTGGTCCTGTGCAGTGGAGACTTGCCTGTCATTTTGGAACTTGATTGACTTATGGGTGAGATTAGTCTAATATGTATGTGGAAGTTTCTCCTCTGTAGTAGTACTAGAGAGCTAAAACGTGATGGATCTGGGCGGTGATTAGATGTAGAGCAGGCCATTGTGCTGTTGTTCATTCCCAGAAGCCTCTCACGTTTTGTAAATTTTTTTTGAATACTCTTAGGGATCTCCCTAAGAATGAAGGGTAATCCAGACGTGGACCCCTTACTCTCAGTGCCTAGAGAATCCAGCTGCATCTTTCTGATGAAGTCCAACAAGGCCAAAATGTATGCCAGGGTTTAGCTGGTGTTCCTGTGCTTGCCTGTCATTTTGGAACTGGACTGCCCTTTTGGGCGGGATTAGTCTAAAATGTATGTGGAAATTTCTTCTCTGTAATAGCACTAAAGAGGTAAAACGTGATGATTGTGGATGGTGACTAGCCATAGATCAGGCCATTGTGCTGTTGTTCATTCCCAGAAGCCTCTCACATTTTGTATATTTATTTTGAATACTCTTAGGTTTCTCCCTAAGAGTGAAGGGTAATCCAGACGTGGACCCCTTACTCACAGTAACTAGGGAATAGAGCTGCAATCTCCTGATGAGGTCCAATAAGGTTGAAATGTACGTCTGGGGTTAGCCGGTCTTCTCGTGAGGGGCGTGAATTTGCCTGTCATTTTGGGCGGGATTAGTCTAAAATGTATGTGGAAATTTCTTCTCTCCAATGACATTAAAGAGCTAAAATGTGATGCTTCTGGGCTGTGACTAACCATAGAACAGGCTATTGTGCTGTTGTTCATTCTCAGAAGCCTCTCATATTTTGTATATTTATTTTGAATACTCTTAAGGGTCTCCCTAAGAGTGAATGGTAATCCAGACGTGGACCCCTTGCTCTCAGTGCCTAGGGAATCCAGGTGTACCCTCCTGACAAAGCCCAACAAGGCAGAAACCTACATCTGGGGTTAGTTGGTTTTCTCATGAAGGGAGAGAGATTTGCCTGTCATCTTGAAACTGGACTGCCCTTTTGGTCGGGATTAGTCTAATATGTATGTGGAAATTTTTTCTCTGCAATGGCACTAAAGAGCTAAAACGTGATGGTTTTGGATGGTGACTAGCCATAGAACAGGCCATTGTCCTGTTGTTCATTCCCAGAAGCCTCTCACATTTTGTATATTTATTTTGAATACTCTGAGGGGTCTCCCTAAGAGTGAAGGGTAATTGAGACGTGGACCCTTTGCTCTCAGTGCTTAGGGGACCAAGCTGCACTCTACTGATGAGGCCTAACAAGGCTTCGAGATATGTCGGGGGTTAGCTGGTGGTCCTGTGCAGGGGGGACTTTGCTGTCATTTTGGAACTGGATTCCCTTATGAGTGGGATTAGTCTAATATGTATGTGGAAATTTCTCCTCTGTGGTGGCACTATAGAGCTAAAATGTGATGGATCTGGGCGGTGATTAGATGTAGAGCAGGCCATTGTGCTGTTGTTCATTCCCAGAAGCTTCTCACATTTTGTATATTTATTTTTGAATACTATGAGTGGTCTCCCTAAGAGTGAAGGGTAATCCAGCCGTGGACCCCTTGCTCTCAGTGCCTAGGGAACCGGGCTGTACCCTCCTGACGAGGCCCAACAAGGTCTAAGGGTACATCAGGAATTAGCTGGTGGTCCTGTGCAGGGGTGGGGGGAGAGTTGTCCAGCATTTTGGAACTGGACTACACTTTTTGGCGGGATTAGTCTAATATGTATGTGGAAATTTCTCCTCTGTAATGGCGTTAGAGAGCTAAAACGTGATACTTCTGGGCAGTGACTAGCTGTAGAATAGGCCATTGTTCTGGTGTTCATTCCCAGAAGCCTCTCACATTTTGTATATTTATTTTGAATACTCTTAGGGATCTCCCTAAGAGTGAAGGGTAATCCAGATGTGGACCCCTTGCTCTCAGTGCTTGAGAATCCAGCTGCATCTTCCTGACAAGGTCCAACAAGACCAAAATGTATGTCGGGGGTTAGCTGGTGTTCCAGTGCAGGGGGGACTTGCCTGTCATTTTGGAACTGGACTGCTCTTTTGGGCGGGATTAGTCTAAAATGTATGTGGAAATTTCTTCTCTGCAATAGCACTAAAGAGCTAAAACGTGATGGTTTTGGATGGTGACTAGCCTTAGAACAGGCTACTGTGCTGTTGTTCATTCTCAGAAGCCTCTCACATTTTGTATATTTATTTTGAATACTCTTAGGCTTCTCCCTAAGAGTGAAGGGTAATCCAGACGTGGACCCCTTGCTCACAGTAACTACGGAATCCAGCTGCACTCTCCTTACGAGGCCCAATAAGGCAGAAACATACGTCTGGGGTTAGCCGGTCTTCTCATGAAGGGGGGGATTTGCCTGTCATTTTGGAACTGGACTGCCCTTTTGGGCGGGATTAGTCTAAAATATATGTGGAAATTTCTTCTCTGCAATGACACTAGAGAGCTAAAACGCGATGCTTCTGGGCTGTGATTAACCATAGAACAGGCCATTGTGCTGTTGTTCATTCCCAGAAGCCTCTCACATTTTATATATTTATTTGGAATACTCTTAGGGGTCTCCCTAAGAGTGAAGGGCAAACCAGACATGGACCCCTTGCTCTCAGTGCCTAGGGAATCCAGCTGCACTTTCTTGATGAGGCCCAGCAAGGCAGAAATTTGGGTTGAGGGCTAGCTGGTGTTTCTGTGCAGGGGGGGGGACTTGTCAGTCATTTTGGAACCGGACTGCTTTTTTGTGTGGGATTAGTCTAACATGTATGTGGAAATTTCTTCTCTGCAATGACACTAGAGAGCTAAAACGTGATGCTTCTGGGTGGTGACTAGCCGTAGAACAGACCATTGTGCTGTTGTTCATTCCCAGAAGCCTCTCATATTTTGTATGTTTATTTTGAATACTCTTAAGGGTCTCCCTAAGAGTGAATGGTAATCTAGATGTGGATCCCTTGCTCTCAGTGCCTATGGAGTTCAGCTGCACCCCCCTGATGAGGCCCAGCAAGGCTAACAGATACGTCTGGGGTTAGTTGGTGTTACCGTGTAGGGGGGGACATGCCTATGATTTTGGAACTGGACCTCCCTTTAGGGCGAGATTAGTTTAATATGTATGTGGAAATTTCTCCTCTGTAATGGCAATAGAGAGCTAAAATGTGATTGTTTTGGATGGTGACTAGATGTAGAGCAGGCCATTGTGCTGTTGTTCATTCCCAGAAGCCCCTCAAGTTTTGTATATTTATTTTTGAATACTTTGAGGGGCTCCCTAAGAGTGAAGGGTAATCCAGATGTGGATCCCTTGCTCTCAGTGCCTAGGGAATTCACCTGCACTCTCCTGACGAGACCCAGCAAGGCTGAAACATACGTCAGGGGTTAGCTGGTGTTCCCGTGTAGGGGGAACTTGCTCATCGTTTTGGAACTGGACTGCGCTTTTGAGCGGGATTAGTCTAATATGTATGTGGAAATTTCTCCTCTGTAATGGCACTAGAGAGCTAAAACGTGATGCTTCTGGGCAGTGATTAGCTATAGAACAGGCCATTGTGCTGTTGTTCATTCCCAGAAGCCTCTCACATTTTGTATATTTATTTTAAATACTCTTAGGGATTGCCCTAAGAGTGAAGGGTAATCCAGATGTGTACCCCTTGCTCTCAGTGCCTAGGGAATACAGCTGCACCCAGCCCAACAGGGCTGAAACATACGTAGGGGATTAGCTGGTGTGCCTGTGCAGGGGGGACTTCACTGTTATTTTGAAACTGGACCTCTTTTTTGGGTGGGATTAGTCTAATATGTATGCGGAAATTTCTCCTCTGCAATAGCACTAGAGAGCTAAAGTGTGATGCTTCTGGGCGGTGACTAGCTGTAGAACAGGCTGTTGTGCTATTGTTCGTTCCCAGAAGCCTCTCACATTTTGTATATTTATTTTGAATATTCTTAGGGTTCTCCCTAAGAGTGAAGGGTAATCCAGAGGTGGACCTCTTGCTCTCAGTGCCTAGGGAATCCGGCTGTACTCTCCTGACGAGGCCCAACAAGGCCGAAACGTACGTAGGGGGTTAGCTGGTCTTCCCGTGTAGGTGGGACTTGCTGTCATTTTGGAACTGGACTGCATTTTTGTAACCTTAGGTCTCTTCCTCAGGCATGTTATACAGATAAATGTGAAAACATCTCTCTTAAATACAAGTACACATCACATTGTTTAGCATGGAAATCAGATAAGAGAACTCAATCCAGATCCACATATCTTTGATCAGTCAATGGTAACTTGCACTCTTCCTCTGAGGCTTCAGAGGTGTTTACGATGCTCTTGGGTCTGTTGGAAAGGTCAATCAACTAAATTGTACTTTGACAAAAACTCGTTATCTCTATTTAAACCACTACAAATTGCATTAAAATTTAACATTAATTTTACCTCCCATACCTTTCTGTCCCTCTGAGTGCGGAACAGTCCCATCAATACAGTTAACTCAATATCCCTGACACTGTGCCCATTTTTGCAAAAATGTTCTCCCACTGGTATCTCTGTCTTTTTGTTATTAACACTGGATCTGTGGGAATTAAATCTCTTATGTAGTGCTTGTCCAGTTTCTCCCACATACAGAGCTGTTGGGCATTTTGCACACATGATAAGGTATATTACATTGGATGACTTACAGGTGAAGGTACCATTGATCTTATGGTGTAACTGGGTGTTTGGAATTGGTATGTTGTCCATGGTGTAAATGTGTGCACAGGTTTCACATCTCTTTTGTAGGCAGGGAGATGTGCCATTTTTTGTATTTTTATTCAGGGCACTCCTCACCATCAGTTGTTTCAAATTGGAAGGCTGTCTGAAGGAGAGTAAGGGAGGCTGTGGGAATATGTTCTTAAGTCTTTCATCCGTATGTAATTTCGTTTGAAGTTCTCTTGATATTTTGCATAGCACTTCAACCTGGGGATGGTAAGTGACCACCAGTGGCACCCGGTTTGCCTTATGTTGTTCTTTGTAGCGCAACAGATTTTTTCTTGGTATTTGGGTAGCCTTCTGTATCTGACTGTCAATAATAGTTGCGCTGTAACCATGTTTTATAAAGTCTCCTCTGAGTTTCTGGAGGTGCTTGTCACTGTCAATCATGTCAGAACAGATGCGGTGGTATCTGATGAAAGAAAAGAGAAAACAGCGCAGAAATATTCTCTAAGTGTAGTATATAAGTATTATTGATGATCTCCCAATGATACCAGAAAGAACCCCTTTGTGGTTCTACTCACATTTATTAGAGGCTTCTCCTGCCTCTCAGTATTAAAGCTTCTTCTAGGTGCAATATCCACTCCAAACTGGAACACACTAGTAAAAGTCTTCACTCTTTTTGAGTATTTGTTTGTTGTTCCTATAGTGTCTGTCCACACCCACATATAATAAATGCAGGCATACACTACCACAAATAGTGTTAGGAACTTTTAATTACACAAAGATGTTAAAAATCAAACGGAGTAGTAGACCCCAACACCTTATTTAGGTGTATAGGGTCCTAAAAAATATTTTATTGGGAACAAAACTTATTAAAACAATAAAATTAAAATTAAAAAATATATATATATTGTACTGCTAGCAATACCAACATTAGTGGCAATGAAATCTTGTAATATGTGTATTAAACACCCAAATACATGAAAATAAATACAATGGATAATAAATATATAAAGTAAAAAAATGGTAAAAAACCTGATAATCCAGTATTGATAGCTCAACGTGTTTCGTGACTAAACAATTCAATGTCACTTCAGCAGGTATCTGATGGCCTGGCTGTATATGATGGAGTTCTTTGTGTGTTTTGGGTGAAAGCTATTGCTTTTCAGGTAGGTTGGTCTGTCTGTTGGTTTGCGGTATAGGGATGTGTGGATGGAGTTGTTCTGAATACTGATAGTTGTGTCAAGGAAGTTAATGTTTGTGCGTGAGTGACTGAGTATTAGGTTGATATTGGGGTGGAATGTATTGTAATTCCCACGGAATTTGAGAAGTTCCTCTTCACTGGCGGTCCAGATGATAAGAATATCATCTATGTAGCGGAGATAAACCAGGGGTTTTATCTGGCAGGTGGACAGGAAGTCCTCTTCCAATTTTGCCATAAACAGGTTGGCATATTGTGGTGCCATTCGGGTACCAATTGCAGTCCCCATTTTCTGAAGGTAGAGGTCCTGTCCAAACTTGAAGTAATTGTATATATATGTGTGTCACCTTTGCCATCTCCTCATTACTAAATAACATGTTTTTCAGATCGTTAATGTTGACTTATTTGTTATGAAATACTTGTTTGCTATAGTTAGTAGTGTATCTATATTTCTATCTATATACAATTGTTTATCAATGCACATACCTCTGGCTCTTTGCAGGCCCATGTTCTTCCCTCTAAAAAATGCTCAATCAGTTAGTCATGGTTGAATGAAGAGCAAGTAAGGTTTTGCACTAAAGAATAAAATTGAAATGCTTTTCCTGTTTAGTAAAATCAAGGTACATTACTTGCCAACAATTAAAAAAAAAAGATAAGGGACATTTTCCCCTGGACAATCCCAATACAGTGGCCTTATTTATAAAAGCAAACTGGAGTTATGCTGGAGTAAACCAACTGCACCATAGGGGACAAACAAAAATGAATGCTAAATTAAATTGGGCTTTTAACCCCTTAAGGACTACATGACGTACTATGACCATCATGGTCCTTATACCCTTAAGGACCGATGACAGTCATAGTACGTCACGTACTTTTTACTTACAGAGTTCCCCCAGGAGCGCTGTAAGTAAAAATAGGGCCTAAAATTGACCTCTCCAAGACTGGAGCGATCTCTTTCACACACAACAGGTCACATGTACCGGCACGTCGGCAAGGATCAAAGCGGTCCTTATGGGATGGAAACGTCCCAGGACCGCTGGTCCTTAAGGGGTTAAGCCCTTAAATGCTAGAGAGGTCTCTAATGCATTGTGAAGCAATGTATTGGAAACCTCTATAGTATTCAAGGGGGTTACAAATCTTTATTCAAGTGCATGGGTTTGTAGGAATTTTTTTGCCCCCTAAGGTGCAGTTGGTTTACTCCACACTAACTCTAGTTTGCTTTTATAAATATGGGCCAGTGTCATTAGTGATCCACAGTACAGTGTAGGGTGACACATAAGCCAATATTTCAATTAAACTGCACTTGTACAGCAAACTATAAGTTATGCACAATTATACACCACATGAATCATATATTATTAGTAGTAACACATGGTGAAGTTCAAAATCTATTAACCAGTTTAACAATCACAAAAATATTGGTTTGAATTTCAGTTTTAAAACCAGGGACAGCAAGATCCAGGGACAAGAAGCCAAAGCCAATGCCATGCAGAGCTGGATTAAGACTGTATGGGGCCCCCGTACCCCCCCCCCCCCGACCATGCTAATACTATACTGGCTTCTTTTATTTATACACTATCTAAATAATGTCTCTCTAGTAATTCCACTTAGAAAAGAATGCACTGCTAATCTCAAAATTATACACTAGATTAGAAGAAGAAGACTAACAGTATAACTAGGGATACTATCATTATCCAATCGATTGGAGTGATCTGTATCTGTGTTAATAACATACTGTATTAGAGACTCATTCAATGCCAGGAGGTTTGCAAGGACGCTAAAATTAACTTTGATTTATTAGGAATAGTTAAAAAGAAAAACCCTAAAGTATAGAAATCAGGGTGCTTTGTTCTGTAGTAGAGCACCAATTTATACACAGGTAATCTACAATTCGAGTGGTCCCTTTGTTATGTTTTTAAATTTAGGGTTTTTCTTTTTAACTATTACTAATAAATAAGTTAATTTTAGTGTCCTTGCAAACCTCCTGGCAGGGAACGAGTCTCTAATACAGTGAGGGATTAAAGCACATCGCTCCAATCGATTGGATCATGATAGTATACCTAGTTGTATTTCTTCTTCTTTTACATATAGTATATATAAATGTATCTCCATTTATATATTTATATTATATATATATATATATATATATCACCTTATTTGGACTTGCAAATATCCTCATTCCTGTGTGGCCAGTCGACTGACACTCACCAAGCGTGTTTGGTTCTTGCTTCTGCTGCTCCCGCTCCTCATCTGCCAAGCAGTACGCCAGAGGGCTAGAGCAGTTTTTTTTTTTTGGGGCCGGAGAGAGCACACGCACATGCTTCCTGTGTGACAGACAGCATGCTAGGACTCCTCGCATGCTGTCTGTCACACAGGAATATTCCAGGGACTGTGGATATGCGTGCAGGCAGGGCCGGATTTACATATCAGGTGCCCCTAGGCACAACACCCTCTGGCGCCCCTAGCCCTGCCTTTGCCCCACCCCAACCATTCTCCTCACTTAGCCACATCCCTCCATTAACCACACCCTCTTGTGGTCACACCCATTTTTATTTTTTTTGTTATTCTTCACAGTACCTGAAGTATACCTGAATAAACAGGTTAGGGGAAGAGCACTATAGTCTGAAATAATCAAACATATAAACAATAAATGCAATAAATTTATTTAGCCCATATAATGAATATTTATGAAAGGTACCTTCTATTTATAATAAAAACAAGCTTAAAACCAATAATAAAAAACAGTGATTTAAAGTGATTCTAATGGTACTGCTATATATCTAAATTCAGGTTAAATCAGCATTAACCTGAATTTAGATTTATAGCATTACCATTAGAATCACTTTATATCACTGTTTTTTATTACTGGTTTTAAGATTGTTTTTGTTATAAATAGAAGGTACCCTCTTTCATATATATTAATTATATGGGCTAAATAAATTTATTACATTTATTGTTTACATGTTTGATTATAGTTCTCTTCCCCAACCTGTTTATTCAGGTATACTTATCAATGTTATTCACCATGGAATCTGTGCAATATGGTATAGGTATATTTATATATAATAATTATACACATGCCTCTCAGCCTCTGCTGCTTGACTTCTCCTCCTCAGACCTCCAGGCTCCTTCTCCAACCAATTCCTTGGCTGCCCAGTTTCTGCCCTCGCATGCGCCACTGTCTGCGAGAGACCGAGACAGTCCAGCCCCAGACCCAGCCAAAGCCAACAACCTGCTACGCACACTGCAAACTTTGTGCGTAGCTGGTAATGCCGCCGGCCCTCCTCCTTAGATAGCCCGCGCAGGTGCAGTCGTTCACAACGTCAACGTCACATGACACCACTGCCACATGTTCCGCATTTCGACTGGGGAGTAAACGCCGGCTTGCAGTGGGCCATGGCAGCAAGAGATGCAAAGTGTGTAGACATGACACAGAGGTTGGCTAAAATGGCGCAAGGCAAGAGGCACCAGTCCACCACTCAATCTGGAAGAGTAAAGGGCAGTGTACCGCTTCTTGTACCTAACCGCGGTAATCAAGGCGCCTTGTGCACCATGCCTGTGATCCGGCTCTGATGCCATGTTTATTATTATGTTATTCAGCACTGTTTAAACTTTCAGAAAGTGATGGAGCAGTTACAACCATATCACATGGACAAATGTAGCCAGTTGCTTGCTAATGCAATAGAATAGCTGTCTGGACAGGAAGTGTAGTTGGTTGTTATTATTATTCTTTATTTATATAGCGCCAACTAATTCTGCAGTGCTGTACAATAGAGAATGGACACACAGAGATATTAAATAGTACAAAATCAAATGTGGAGAACAGAAGGATCAGAAGACCCTGCTTGGGAAAACTTACAGTCTATGTTTAATACATAAAAGCTACATTTCAACTGTAATCATTGTCTAATGATCCCTGGAGCCTCACACAGTACTGTGTTACTTAACAGGAGAGGAGCTACACAAAAATGTTATTTGTATTAAACGTGTTGTACACCTTTAAACTGAGTCTTTTCCCACAATCCCCAAGTAAGACGGAGCTATTCCTTAGTCCTCCTGTAAGATGGTGGCTTTTGCTTGATCCCCCTGTAAGATGGCGACACGGTTTTTTTTGTTCCGTTCACCGTTAAATTAAATAGGCACAGCCAAACCTATAGTTAATAAATAAGCATGTCTTAGCCACGTTATCAATACATCTATTCTCTTAAGTATTTCTAGTAGGATGTCTGACTATTCTTCTTTGACTAACTTTGCCAAAAATACTGCTTTAGTTACTCAGTGCCCCTTGTATGATGGCGATCGTACGCAACGGTTCCATGCTCTTCTCCCGGCGGACACGAGAGGCCGCTGTGTGCTTCAAGCTAACCCAGCTGTCCAACGACCCGGATATAAAAGCCGCACGCAGACATGCGGTCTGTCTCTCTTATCCTCGCTGCAGAGTGGGGAGCCGGCCAGATCTGCTAGCTGCTTATGAGCGGACATTTTAATTTGACATGAAGTATCCGTGACATTACTCGTACGTTGAAACGTAAACCCGGGCGTGCACTAATGCTCTTTATAAGCGCCGTTCACACCCATTATATTACGTGACATAATTCTTAATTTATTTTCAAATATTTAATTGTCTTCCTACGGTGTTTAAGAAGTTTAACGTTTTCTCCCAAAGCATAGTGTCAGTTCTGGTCGTTAATTTATCCCCAAAGTAGCCTTTATTCTGACTACATAACAATCCCGTTAAGATCGTTTTACAGGTCACAGTCGCAACCTAATAAAACGTAATTATCACGACTGCCCTGTAGTCACATACTTAAAACACTGATATTCTGCAGTAAATGAAAGACTTATTGCTCAGTTGCGGGATTACAAAGGCCTTAATATTTTAAATATTTATTGTGTGGTTTCACAAGTATTCTTCTAGCCCCAGTCTAAACTCTTAGCAAGTCTCTGTCCCTGGATCGGGTGATGCACACAGCTGCAAGTAGCTATCCCATGGCGTCTCTCTATGTGGGTGATCTGCATCCAGATGTCACGGAGGCCATGTTATATGAGAAGTTCAGCCCTGCAGGACCTGTGCTGTCTATCCGTGTCTGCAGGGACATGATTACCCGTCGCTCACTGGGATATGCCTATGTCAACTTCCAGCAACCCGCAGATGGTGAGTTCTCTGAATACCTCCAATATGTTGATAAGACATGTGGATGAGTTCAGGAGTAAAACCATCTGCATTTTACCGGAGAACTAAACAATTCACGTTGTTTTAAATTGGGATTTTAACCCCTTAAATGCGAGGTATGTTGTATTCAAGTAGCTAGAGTCCCCATTTAAATCAATGGGAAGTTTAGTTCTCCCCTATAATGCGAATGGTTTTCCACTTTTCTTTTTTTTTTTTCTCGTTTCCATAGTAGCACAAGCTTTAGAAACGTTTTAGAATATTTTTGTGAATTAATTATCCAGTATGTATGTATATGTGTGTGTGTATATATGTGTATATATATATATCCCACCTAATGTTTCACTCTACAAAGCACCTGTAACCATGTACTGTTTAAAACCTTAAAATTGTAAAGCGCTGCGCAGCACTATATATGTACTTAGCACTTTACAGTTTACATTTTGTATAGAAGTGGTAAAATAAGTGCAGTAATTGAGTGGTTAAATAATCATAAGGGAGATACCAGGGGAGTGTACATTAGGCTAGGAGGTCCCTGCCCCATAGAGCTTACAATCTAAACATAGGATGGGTGACATACAGATACAGGCAGGAAGAGGCGGAAGTGTAATTTCTTTTTTACAAATGAGATAATATATATTACTGTAGTGCTACATTTAAAAGGTGATCTTTTAGCTTGGAGTTGAAATTGTTGAGGGTTGTGGCTTGGCAAATGCTCGGTGGTAGGGAGCAGTAAGGGGAAAAGCCTTAAGTCGGGATACAGCAAGAGTGGTTAAAGGAGCAGAGAGTCGTCAACCATGCATGGTGCGTAGAGGATATTCAGGTATATGGTGGGATATCAAAGATGAAATATAAGGTGGGGATAAGTGTTGGAGAGCCTTGAAAGTAATGAGGAAAAGTTTAAATGTAATGCATTTCTTTGTGGAAAACCAGGACAATGATTTTGGTAGTGTAGGGGTGAGTGCTGTTTGGAGAATTCTGATGGCCAAATTAAGAATTGATTGGAGAGGAGCATTATGGCTAGCAGGCAGATCAATATGTAAAGATTTGTAAAGAGCGTGCATGAGAGTTTCTGTTGTACAGTGAGAAATTAGTGGCTTTTTGCTACATTTTAAGGAAAAAAAAGCAGCATATTTTTGTTCATTAATGCAGGTGGTAAAGGAAAGAGAAGGGTCCAAAGTTACCTCAAGGCAGCGTGCCTTGTCCACATGGTAAAGTGTGGAGTCCTTGACAACTATATGAAATGCGGGTATTGTGCAGGATTTAGAGAGAAAGATAAGTAGCTCAATCTTAGACATACTAAGTTTTAGGCAATGATGAGCCATCCAGGAAGAGAGAGCAGTAATGCACTCTGAGACCCGCTGCTGTATTTCAGATGATAGGATGTGGATAGATTTGTGTGTTGTCTGCATAGAGATGGTAGTTAAAAGCAAAGTTTTTTTTTTTTAATCAGTGCCCCAGACAGATGGGAAAAGGGGACCAGAACAGAGCCTTGGGGTACATCTACTGAAGAAGAGAGAAATGCCCGTTGGCTTTTGCAACATGGAGATTTTGTTACTTTTGTAAGGGCATTTTCTATAGAGAAGATGGCCCGAAAGACCCCAGTGGGTCAAGAGTGTTATGAGAGTTGAGGAAGGTAAGTAGATGAGTAGGCTACGTAAGTAGATGAGTAGGCTACGTGCTCAAGGAGCTTGGAGGCAAAGGGCAAGAGTAATACTGGTCAGTAGATGGATTGGGAGGTGGGGGTCTATTGAGGGTTTTTTTTTTTGTTTGTTTTTTTCTTTAAGGATTTTAACATAATACTGTATCTTGATTATGACTTAGGAGGCACTGCATCTTTAACGCAGTAGTTGTGGCGAGATACCAATTTTACAGGACCTGTCCGAGGAACAAGCACTATAACATACATATCGACACACTATAGCTACATAATGTGCATTCTTGTGTATAGTGCCATTAAAAATGACATTGTATTGTGTAGGTATATAGTGGATGTTTCACTGGTGTGGTAACAGTCCACCCATTGCTAGAAAATTGGTCCAAGTCCCAAGACTACTTTAAAGGGGCATTGTTTTAGACAAAAAGAGAGACAGCATTGCTTAAAGGAACACTAACACCAAAAAGTTAAATACTACAGACCTACAACTAGTATGTTTACAAATTAATTTCATGTTACATCCTTAAAATATACTAAACTTTTTAATGCATGCGTAAATCTTCCTGTTTAGAGAGCACTTGTTTGTTTGCATTGTTAGACTGTCATTATTGCCCACTGTTCATGTATCCAGGAAAGCTGTTATCTTATCCCATTTACAGATAACCCTGGATAATAAGTGGAATACCTGGAAAAGGCTGTAATGTCTGCTCCCTCAGATCATGTGTAAGACTAGATTTTATGCCTCAGGAAACGGATAATTTTTAGAGATTCTAGCATGAAGATCAGTGTAAATAACCACAGTTCATTGTTTAGCTGCTTTTCCCTTTCTTCCTCTCTTTTTCCTCTAAACTTCCCATTGATGATTACGATCTAGTCCCACCGATTTAAACTGAAGGAAGAGCATGAGCTTGAGAGAGGGCTGGGTGGGATCTGCGCAATACACATCACCAGTGTAAGATGAAGACTGTGCATTACCATTGCATCATAATAAGCTTGTTCAACTGTTAATATTTTTATGTAAATAAGTGACATCCAGACAAAAATAAAACAAAATATAACTAACATGCTCTACTAAACTACAAAAAATTGTATGTGAGATTGATATCCAGAAAAAAAAAGCTGCTAATAAGATATAGTACTTCTCTCACCTAAGAATTATATTAAAAAAAAAAAAAAAAAGAAAAAGAACTATCCAAACACTAATGGTGTGATGTGCAAAAGTTACTATATTATGAAACACGGATGTCTCAGACAGATAAACATTGCAAAATCTGGAAAATGTATTTAATCAAAAAGATCTCAATATTTTTGATTAAATACATTTTCCAGATTTTGCAACATTTATCTGTGAGACATCTGTGTTTCATAATATAGTAACTTTTGCACACCACAAAAATTAAACACAAATTGATATTTTTCCTTTTAACATTCTGCTGCATTTCAGTGCTGTTGATGGAGGGACTGACCTTTAACCCAATGAGTTACACATGCTTATGCAACACTAGCAAATGGCGCATGTTCGGTTTGGCACACAGTGCAGGTCGGTGACCACTGAGTTAGCGAGTCTTGCTGCAGCGATTTTCACAGAAGTGAAGCCCCTGCCTTCTGCGAAAATCACCTCACCTGATTTGCTGCATGCGGTGAATCTCCTTCCCCGTTCTGCCCCAGGGAAGACAGCAAACCAGAAATCACTTAGAGTCTTAATGCACATCACATGGTGCTCATGTGGCTAAAGGAACAGTAAACTCCATTTCTAGTCTAACTGTAAAGTTTGGCTGTGTCTCTGTGATTACTGCTAAACTAATCTAGTATCTAGGGTCATTACTTATACCTAGTCATTCACCCAGGCCCACATCAATTCCTGCAGGGTTGGGTGACTGTCTTTCTAATCCACTTGCTGTTCAGCAACTGGCTCATATTTGGTCTGAGAAGGGCAAACTTACTGTTTTCACAAAACCCATATTACTACTGTGGTTAGAGAGATTTCAGCTCCTCTCAACAGCAGTAATAGTAGAATGGGGTTTGAGAAGTCCGCAACCTTGTCCTTGGATCTTATGTGAGCAAGTGGTCGTTCATCTGTCTCTGCAGGAATCTGCATGAGATCTGGTGAGCTGCTTGGTATTAATGCCTGCACTACTAGATTTTTTTATTTAAGCAGTAGTTAGTAACACATGGCCAAACTTCAGCCACAATACTAATTGGGTTTACTGTTCCTTTAATAGGGCTATGCTTGTAAATGCATATAAGACAAGGTGGGTCATTATTTTGACCCGAGGCCCACATCCTTGTTTAAAAAGGTTTTCCCATATGCCATAGTTGTGCAGTGTTGCCAAACAAAGTGTTGTGTATAACCTATAGCCTGATTAATGTCCTTGTGCAGTGCTGCCTGAACCAGCACCCAGTTGGCTGGTTGTTGACACTGCTAAGTGGCATAGCTTTTGTGGCTGGTGTATTGCTACACTCTGCTTCATAATAAAAACTGGCTTCAACATGGTGCTTGTCAATACTGGAATGTGAAAACCAATACCCGCTTCCCCCAATTTGATCCCTGTTATCTGCTAGAGTATCATTGCATAAAACAGCAACACTATCTCAAGTCATATGATCCTAAAAATAGGTTATGGGACATGTATACATGTATAAGGAGGGAATGGCAGGAAATGAATTAAGAGTGCTAAACCCCCATTTCAGTTATTAAAGGTCAGAACAAAGAGGGATGCAACCGTTTTGTCTCAAAAAGCAGATACTTTAGTGAATGCATATTAAAAACTAATTAAACAACTGTGTGTTGGGGGTGGGGAATATGCTAATTTTAGCCGAAAATTACTTTTCCAATCTGGGGCAACCCAGAATGTCCTGACAGCCATGTTGTATCAGATTTGTTTGAGCAGTACAAAGAAACCTTTGTTTATGGTATGTGCCTATTTCAGCACATTACGTATTACTGTTATATCATACAGAAGGATTGGGTATTGTGAGGTCATCCAGCTTTTGAACTGCTACTCTAATCATCCTCAGCTAGTTTACTGACTGAAAATGGTGAGAACTGTACTTTAACAGGTGGAATTCGGTAGGTTGGCCTTCATGACAAGCCAGAGTCTGGCCAGCTCCTAGCTTATTTGGTGAAATCAGAAGAGATCTGACATTGTTTCAGGGCCAACTGTGTCTTGCACTGGCAGTTGACAGTGTGGTTGAATGAACTTCCCCAGCCTGCGTATCATAGGCCTGTGATTGAAGATTTTTGTTGTGATTGAGAGTGGGCTGTAATGAAGCTCACCTTGTTGCAGTGTGCCTCTGAGAATTTAATATGTGAGGCAGTATCTTGCATGGTATGCTTCTGTGAGACCTGGTCAACTGTAACCAGAATGTAACCCTTCTCTGCTATAAATAAACCCTTGCAAACACCAGCTGCTGCCCACACTGAATGCATTTGACTGGAGCTCAGGCATTCTAATTGACCTGGGTTCATGTGTACATGAGTCTTGAATTCTTCCATGCTTTCCTACAGTTACACCCTATTCTTGTTCCTGGGCTTTTGACTTTGCATTCTGTGTACTAACTGCATGACTTGGTCTGTTCACGTGTTTGCATGCTGGAGTCTGAATTGGCTTCATCTCCACTTGTCTAATACTTTGTGTGACACTATCAGTTAGCAAGTCCAGCTTGAGACCCACATGGACCTTATTTGCTCAGTTATAAAAGTGTTCTGCCGTTGAACAATTCCGTGATCTTGCTGATGTATCAACACCTATATAGTAAAGTACTTGAGTAGTAGTATTTTATCTTGTGACACTCCTATTCTTGCACTGAGACTGTAATACTTATACACATGAATACTTGGCAAGTTTGTGTATAGTATATCTGCCCTTCCTCCCAACTGCCCTTCCCTCATGCTCTTCCTTCTCATCACCCAACCATGCAGAAATCACCATGGGATTGGCTGAGCAGCTGGGTAAATCTTAGTTCTCTTACTTTATATTATTTTTGCTAGACATAGGGAAACGTCATTTAAAAAGAATAGTTTTACTGCTCCTTTATGTCTTTATTCCACTTTTGTGTTTTTGTGATCTAGATGAGTTATTTTATACTTTGGCATTTAACTCCAGATCCCATACACTGGACCGATGTTGTAATTTGTATAAATCCGTATGTATTTGAATTATCTCCCCTGAATTCTTATAGTTGTATTGTGTGTAAAAAGGCACATCTTTCTTTGGAAACCATTAGTTATTTCACAAAAGAAAATATTAAAAGGAATGCAGGCCCCTGAGGTACTCCATTAGAAATCCTTTGGACACTCCTGGTATCTTGGGGGTGGCCCACACTGACTGAGGATACTTAAAGGAATAGTAAAGACTAAATCTGTACGGCTTAAAAATTGTCCCTGACTGCTGCTATTCTGTTTGAGTAACTCGGTTATTAACATTTACCAGGTTGCTCACCCAATCCCTCTTTGGTTACTGCGGTGTTGAGTGACTCTACTGGTTTTATCAGCAACTGAATATTATGGGGTCTTAGAAGGATAAACCTTCTGGTTGATCAAATCCATTATTACTACTGCAAATACACAGAATAAATCTCTGTACTCAGATCCAGTATTGCTACTGGTGCTTGCACAGAAGTCATTAATTTTATCCTCCTCCAGCCCAATATTACCAGTCACAGATCAAACCAGAAGAGGAAGTCTTCACCCAACACTGCAGGGATCTCCACGGGATTGGGTAAGCAGCTCTATAAGTATTAACTACTCCTCTACAAAAATAGAACAGGGATATTTAGAATGCGTTGCAATTTATATTTATTTTAAAATTTTGTTTTTAACTTAGGCTTTCTGTCCCTTTATCTTGATTTCAGGGATGTAACAAATTAATAATTTTTACATATGCTAGCTGTAAATACATGATATCTAAAGTTATATCAAAGTATTACCCTGTCAGTGCCAGAAAGGTGCCCAGCGTATTTGAGACTAATGCTGGAGTACCCCTCTGGTATTGAAAGGATTAAAAGCCCCATTTAAATAATTGGGAATATAGGTCATTTTTATATGTCCCCTTATGGTGTAGTTGGTTTGCACCAGATTCTCACCTGTTTAGGTTCTACAATACAGCCCATAATGCTCTTACTACTTTATGGACTTTTTTGACACCCACTTATCTTAATTTTGGAGAGGAAAATTTTTACCCTGTCCTACTTGGATACTAAAGATATTAGATTGGGAGTCAGAGATTCTCAACTAGGAACGAGCCTGCAATACAAATTTGCAGGCTCTATAGGAATGGTGTCCTACTCGGGGTGCAGTCTCTTTTAGCCCACTAGCGCCTTTCACAGAGGAAATATCCTAAAGCATATCATATTGGTCCTGCCATTACAGCAGTCCTACCACGAAATGCCAGGCAATTCCTCTCTGAACAAGAGAAGCAGCCAACCCCAGTACTAAGATATTAGATTCATTGCTTGCAAAATGTGGAGATGACTTTAGCATCCAAGTGGTTAGTGTTCAGTTACCAGTGTATTATGCACTTGGCCTGCCCCATATATAACATTTTATGGACTTTGTTTTTGTATTGCTACACATAGGAACTGTGCTCAGAGCAGGTGTAACTATGCTTTATGTTCTTTGCAGCTGAGCGTGCACTGGATACCATGAACTTTGATGTGATCAAGGGGAAGCCCATTCGTATTATGTGGTCCCAGAGGGACCCATCTCTAAGAAAATCTGGGGTGGGCAATGTTTTCATCAAGAACCTTGACAAATCCATAGATAATAAAGCACTCTATGACACTTTTTCTGCATTTGGGAACATTCTTTCCTGTAAGGTGAGTTTGCCTTCACTTGCGTCTTACATGTCAGAGTTCTCATTTGCTTCTATTTGTTGTGACCTGTAATATGTTAATGATAAAAGTTGTCTTTATCTTCTAAGGTTGTTTGTGATGAGAATGGCTCCAAGGGTTATGCGTTTGTGCACTTTGAGACTCAGGATGCTGCAGACAGAGCCATAGAAAAGATGAATGGCATGCTGCTCAACGACCGCAAAGTGTGAGTCAAACTGTTTAGGGGTTGGTCACGGAACTGTGGATAATTCTGCTTAAAGGATCAGTAACCTTTTGTCATAGAAGCATGTATTGTTGGGCCTTTCCTCTGAATAAAACCAGGGTACTCCCACTTCTGGTGATGGTTCTATTCAGAATTCCAGCTGTTTATGTTTGCATGAAATAGTGTAGCTGTTAGTCACATTTGTAGAGTCCTATAGCCGTCAAGTTATTTCTCTCATAAAACAGGAGGCTCTCTTTGTGCAATATCTACAAGGTCAAATTTGAATACCCAATATTACCACCAATTTGTGAAAAAAAAACTATTAACAAAACTAGAGTCTGACTTTAACACTTATGTGCTGTCTGGAAAGTAGGCAGATGGGATCTTTAGACTGTCCCAAATACAGTAACTGAAGAATTGCCAGACCTAATGGTCTTTCATTCACTTGTAGGCTGCTCCTCACAACTCATACATCCAGGAGTATAAAATAGAAAAAAAAGGGTGCCCAATGGTGCTTTAGTATTAAAATACAATAAAAGGTAAATTAATCCAATGTACTCGCATTCAGAAGTGGTTGAAAGGAAGCCTATGCCACCTCACAGAGAAATTAACTCCTGTCTCTGCTCAGGTTCCACTGCTCCAAATATAAAAATGCATTACTTTATTGTTGTACTAGTGTAAAAGTTCTTGTACACAGGCCAAGGTGTGGGCGATGTTAACCCTTTGAGTGCCAGATGGGTACACAACGCATAGCTTTGCAGTGAGTTGAGTACCCCTCTGGCACTCAAAGGGGTTAAGAGGCCGGTCCTTCTCTGCGTCCTGCCGCCAACGCAGTCATGCACTGTAGAGACTGCCTGAAGCACAGAATGCTCCCATCACAGAACTCCCAGCATTCTGTGCTTTCGGGCAGCCTCTACTCCACATGACGGCTTCTGACAAACATTCTAGCGAATTATTATATAGAATAAAATAATTTAAGATGCCATAATATGTCATTGTGTTTCACAGATAAACTGTTTATCAAGACTTTATGGCTTAATTAAGCAACAAGGACAAATCTTCCTTATTTCTCACATAGAACACAATAGAATAACTGTCTGGACTCCAGGTGAACATGGTATGGCCTTTTTTCCCCACTAGAAGTAAGGTGCAATTTTGGCCTCTGTAGTGTCTTTTTTTCAGCCATAACCATATTTTCCCTCTAATTTCTTTAATACAAACACACAAATTAAATACCACTTTAAGGATAAATAGGGCTTTCTTTTGATGGTATATTGATAGATATAACCCAACATTTAGTTTAATATAAAAAAAAAAAGTGAAAAAAAAAATTTGAAGGAAACTAAAACAAACATTTTTTTGTCTTTCTTTGATGCTTTGTGCTCTGTTAGTGCATTTTTAACAGGGACTGGATAAAAACTAAACACACTTCCCAAGTGTCCCTTTTTCAGACCCAAATCCCTATGTCTCTCTTTCCCACCCTGGTGTTCCTTTTCTTGGGAGATCTTGCTGTGTGGTGTGTACATAAGAGTATCACATTGCTCCACAGCAATGAAACTCATATTGTTTAAACTTCAGTATGTGTTTCTCAATTAGTCTGTGTAAATAAAATACTTTGGTCTTTTATTCACCTACACAAGGGTGTGAATAGGTCATGAAGGAACCTAAAAATTATATATATGCTATCTCTACCAGTCTTGCTCCACCGCCTAAAACAAAACCATCTTAGGTCATTTGAAGCACTGGGAGTTATGTTCTCTGCCTTTCTCTGCCTCACAGTTTACTTACATTGCCTTTGTCACGTGGCTTGATTTGCACATGTGGTCTCTGTAGTAGTGATTACCCATGCTGAACTGCCAGGGAATGGCTGGTACTGACTGTTCCAGTGAAGGAGCAGTCAGTTACAGCCTCCCCGCAGTGATCACAACATGCCCTGAGGTGCTATGATCATTAACCCATAACGTGCCAGGAACACCATCCATCCTCAAAAGATGGATTCCTTTGATGGTCCTGGCACGTCACTGTGCGTCAGTTATTCCATAATATTCTTGTTACAGTGCTTCTTGCAGTAGTGGGCGTAACCTTGTTTTAGTCAGCAGGAAAAGCTTAGCAAAAAGTTTGTAGGTTGTGTTCCTTATTATTGGGGTAGGGAGGTTGTTTTGTTTTTTCTCCCCACCCCCCATGATAAGGATTTACTGCTTATTTAAGAGGGAATTTGATTATGGGTGGGTGAAATTAGAGCTGTTCATTGGAAAGTTTTGAGGAAGACTTTTTTTTTTTACCAGAATGAGGAATACAACTTATTTAAAGGTGCATGTTGTGAGAAGAACATAAGAACATTGGTTACACAGTAAGGTGATGGGAAACTGGGGAACCTTTGCTTAGGAGATACAGAGGTTTTTGCTAGAGTCCAGGGAATGGTTGTAGGAATAACTCACATGGGTAAACTATGAAAAGGTTTTTTTTTTTTGGTTGAAATGCTGTAAGAGGGATGAACTCATGACTCCAATCTCTCCATGCAGGTTTGTTGGGCGTTTTAAATGCCGCAGGGAAAGGGAAGCAGAGCTTGGAGCCAAAGCCAAGGAGTTCACCAATGTTTATATCAAGAATTTTGGTGAAGACATGGATGATGAGCGGCTGAAGGAAACATTTAGCAAATACGGTAACTGTGTGAAGTCACTTATTCTGCCTTTGCGCAAGGTCATGTCCCACATGTGGCCACTTGCTTTTGGCTTCATGTGTGTCGTGGATAACATAGTGAGCTCCCTGGCTCTGCCCCTGCATGTGGGCTTCTGGTTTCACGCGTATGCCGTGGGTAACCTTGTGAGCTCTCCAACTCCGCTCCCGCATGTGGACGCCTGGTATCACCCGTGTGCCGTGCACCTGCATGCTATGACCCTGTGACCTCTGCGGGTAACTGGTGTCTCTTGGCTGCAGGGAAGACTCTGAGCGTTAAGGTGATGACTGACCCCAGTGGCAAGTCCAAAGGGTTTGGCTTTGTGAGCTTTGAAAAGCACGAAGATGCAAATAAGGTAAGAGCTCCCCTGGATCGTCACGCAGACACACTGCAGTCTGCTACAAAACCAGGTGCTGGGGAGCTCTGCAAAAACTTGTGTGTTTAAGGATTGGGAGGTTTAATGTGGGACACCACTGACGGTCTCATTTTTCTCTAGGCCGTAGATGATATGAAC
Source organism: Rhinophrynus dorsalis (assembly GCA_037306005.1). Taxonomy (NCBI): domain Eukaryota; kingdom Metazoa; phylum Chordata; class Amphibia; order Anura; family Rhinophrynidae; genus Rhinophrynus; species Rhinophrynus dorsalis. The sequence goes on from CM074719.1 coordinate 311,896,042, forward strand.
GGTAAAGATATGAATGGCAAGGTGATGTTTGTAGGCAGAGCGCAGAAAAAGGTGGAACGTCAAGCAGAGCTCAAGAGGCGGTTTGAGCAGTTGAAACAGGAGAGGATCAGCCGCTATCAGGTGTGTATAATTAAGAGAGTATACATTGATTATAGTCCAGGCCAAAAAGTAACTTTCTTCCCTCATGCACTTTTGTCTCTCTCTCCCCCCACTACCAGGGCGTGAATTTGTATATTAAGAACTTGGATGATACCATTGATGATGAGAAGCTGAGGAAGGAATTTTCCCCATTTGGATCAATCACCAGTGCCAAGGTGAGAAGGTGGTCCTAGGTATTTGGGGAATTCAGTGTGCTCATGGCTGCTGTTCCTACCTTTACCCAACTGTGCTAATATTGTGTCTCCTTTGGGTACGATCATGACAGACTTTCAGTGTCATGTGCTTCTTCATTGCACTGTCAACTCATCCTGTTCCTACTGTACAGTGTAGGTACAGGTTACTCAGTGCTAGAGAAACGCAGAGGAAATCCAGACGGAGCATCTATTTTCTTGTGTTCTGTCTCTACACCTCAGCCACACACACGCACACACTTTTTTTGTGGCCATGCGTATAGCGACAAATGTGGAGCCATTCTGAGGCAAACCAAATACACCAAACAATATAATTGTGGATTCATGGAGGTTTTTAATATCTTGAATGGTAGCTAGGTCTCCATCGCATTGCTAAGCAATGCGTTGGAGGCCTCTCTCATTTAAGGATTTAAAGCAATTCAGATTTGGAGCATTTTTCTTATCCCCCACAATGCATTTGGTTTGATCTAAAATTGTTCCAGTTTGCCTAGATATATATATCTTTTGGTATCAAAACCCTCACTTATATGTTCTTCTCAGGTAATGCTGGAAGATGGCCGCAGCAAAGGTTTTGGATTTGTCTGCTTTTCCTCCCCAGAAGAGGCCACTAAAGCAGTGACCGAGATGAATGGCCGAATTGTGGGCTCCAAACCACTTTACGTAGCGCTGGCCCAGAGAAAGGAAGAACGCAAAGCTCACCTCACTAACCAGTACATGCAGCGTATAGCAGGAATGAGGGCCTTGCCTGCCAACACACTTATCAACCAGTTCCAGCCCGCACCTGGAGGCTACTTTGTGCCAGCTGTGCCACAGGTAATGTCTTCAGCACATTGAAAGGTGTGGGTATATATTATTTGGGTTGGGGGTAGAACATAACTTTGCTGTTCTTGAGCACTTACTAACTGCTGGAACACCCATACAATTCCAGGTAGCTTGCCTGTTTTAATGGTTAAATGTTAAAGGGGATAGTAATATTTGTAACAAATACAGCTCCATTTCTTCTTTATACTGTTTGTCCCACATTGCGCTATATTTCAATACTATCAGGCTTGCAGTTTAACTGAAATTGAGCGAGGATCCCCCTCCCGTCCCTTTCAGCCTCCTCACATCAGTTGTGGAATCTGGTCCTGGGACCAGACAGATCCCGGCGAGGGACAGTCTTCATGACTGACCCGCTTGACAAAGGGAGGCAGGATTTTCCTTATGCTTACTGGACCGGCTTGGAGAGGCAGAGTGACGAAGAGAAAAGGGGCAGGAGGTTGATCCTTTCTCATTCAATTGCTGTTGAACTACAAGCCTGATAGTAGTGAAATACAGTGCTGCGTGGGACAAATAGTATAAAGCCAGAGCTGCGTTTTGTATTACTATCCCTTTAATATTGAAACATAAGTTGCAGTGGGTATATTTCTGAGTAAAACATCTCTCAGTAGTGGGACTACCTTTGATTTACTCAGCAGGATAAACACTGAAATATATGTATTTTCCAAAATTAAGCATCACTCTCTCTTTAAAACAAACTTTTGCTGTATTGGTCCTTTGTCAGTTCCGTTTCAATAAGTCTTCCAACAGACAACTTTCCTATTCAAACAAAATGTATGCCAGGAATGTATTGGGGAATAGAGAACAACTGCTCTGTCAACAATTAAATGATGACTAATAACAAAATGGTGAATTAACATGTTTGTGTGATTAAACCTTTAAAGTGCACTATCCTTCCCTATAATTGCTGACCTAATAAGGTCTTGTTTACAGGCTCAGAACAGGCCTACGTACTATGCACCCAATCACATGGCTCAAATGCGGCCTGGTCCTCGCTGGCAGCAGACTGGAAGACCTCAAGGTAAGCAGCTTTGGCATCCTCCAGACTGACCAGTAAATGTCACAATGATGGTGTAAATTACAGTGCTCAAAACTAATGCTACTTTTTCTTTATTTAAGGCTTCCAACCTATGCCTAACACACTACGACAGAGTGGGCCACGCCAGTCGCTACGTCATCTTCCACCTTCCAGTACTCAGGGGACCCGTGGAATCCCCAGTGTTACCCAGAGAGTTGGTGAGAGAACAGAACTAGGAACCAGGGTTTTATAATGCAGAATACTGTTAGTATCTGCCTTGAGTCCCTATATATTAAAGTATTCTCTGGTATATTATGGGGGTAGTATACAACTGTGTGTTCTGGGTACGTCCTTTCATTAGTTTGTGTATGCAGTGTCCTCTTATTTATTTTCTGTATACTCTGCAAAGAGGCAAATATAACATTGCAAGATAAAAAGTGCTTATAGTGGGTGAGAGCATCTTGCATTTTTATCTGTCCTGTGTTTATGCATTAACTGGCAATCATGCAAGTTGCATCCCTAACGGGCACCATAGATTAAGCCAGTGGTTTTCAAACGTTTTGTTGTGTGGAACACTTTACTTTGAAACTAATGTTCCCATGAAACCCTAGCTATGAATCCTTATGGATGTTAGAGAGAGGTCTCCAAAGCATTGCTTTGAGATGTTGGAAACGTCTTTAGCATCTTAGCAGTTAACTTAGTATCTATGAAATGTATTTGAATGCTGATTAGTACTGGTAACTTGGCACCAAATATTATATTTAATATGGTAAACATATAATGCTGGTGCAAACCAACTGCACCATAGGGTACAAATAAAATTACTCATAAGGCTTAATTTCAGTGGTCCCCACTGATTTGCATTGAAGACCTCTGACATTAAATGGATTAAATCACCATTTAAATGTAGCTTTTCATATCTCCCCTATATTTCAGTTGCTTTTCCCCAGAACAGCTCTCTTTTGGTTTATTCAAAATGGCCCCAAAATAATAGACTAAAAAATGTAAGGTAAGTTACCAGGATTGTTAGTCAGTGTGACAGAAAACCAAATGTACTGTTAGAAATGTTTCAATTTTTCAGACATCCACACACACACTAGCCTATTTCTCTTTCAAAATAAAAGCAGCTGGAATTAATATTCATAGTGTTTGGGCCATTGAGAGTGTTATTTCAATACTGTCAGAGTTGTAGTTCAGGAGTAATTGAATTATAAAGTATCTGCCTCCCACCCATTTTACTGATGTAACACTGCTCATCTCAGAACAGCAAGACTGTCTGGATGGATTGTAGAGAGGGACAATCTTCAGTGAGCATAAGGAAAATCCTGTCATGGGGGCAGTGTTTTTTGCTTATGCTCACAGCAAGAAGATTGTACCTTGCTGTGAGCTGTCTGGTCTTAAAGGGGTGACAGATCTCCTTTACAACTTTACCTAAACAGTTTTGTTATAAATCGTATATAATGAAAAGTGTATACATTTAAAAAACAAAACAAAAAAAAACACTTGTTTGGTGAAATTAAAAAAATAAATACAGTCCTGTACCTACTTCCGGGCAGACTGTGGATAGCTGATCTGTGCTGCAGTCTGCCACTCTGCCTCTCTCTATCCAGCCTCCTCCGATGATGGAGGCTTTCTGTCTGTTAGCTGGAGCGGTCTCATTGGCCAGAAATCGATCTCTGCCAATGAGAGAGCTCCAGCTTACAGACAGACAGCCTCATTCATCGGAGGAGGCTTGATAGAGGGAGCGGCGGCAGACTGCAGTATAGCTCCGTTAACTTCAGTCTGCCTGGAAGTAGGTACAGAGTTGTATTCTTTTAATTTCGCCAAACAAGCTTTTTTTATTTATTTATACACTTTTCATTATATACGATATATAACAAAACTATTTAGGCAAAATTGTAAAGGAGTGATGGATCCCCTTTAAGACCATTTTCCACATCTGAGGGGGAGGCGGCTTACACTAGGTAAAAGGGATGGAAGAGGGAAACTTTATCATTCAATTACTCTTGAACTACAACTCCAACAGTATTTAAATAACTCTCCATGGCCCAGATACCATGAAGATTAATTGGAGCAGCCCGGTTTGTGAAACATTACTGTCCATTTAAGGGAAACCTATAGTTCCATGGAACAAAGTCTGAAAACTACTCAAGAATGTAGCATGTATTTTTATATTATGATTCCTTAGTGTTGAGTATAATCATTGATTTGTTTGTTTTTCCTCTGTTCAGGGGTATCATCTTCCACTCAAACCATGGGTCCTCGACCGCCAGTCTCTGCTCCCCCACCACGTGCTGTTCCTCCATACAAATACACACGCTGTCCTCTCCCAGGAGTGCAGCCTCTGCAGGTATGAGTGACAGTGACCCATGATTCAATTAGTACTGGATATCTTGTTCACGGAGGCAAACATGATACTTTGTTGCAGGACCACAAACTCCTGTCACTGAAGCCTTTAATGTTTGAGTGTGTTTGGATCCTGGAGTTCTAGAAAAAGAATTGTGCCTGCTTCTGTGGCCATGAAATCCAGTACTAACAAAAGATTAATTCTGGGGAACCAATGCACACAGAATGGATTCATAGTGGTCATTAGGATTTCCTGCCCAGATTAAGATTTGTTATGGTGTTTCTTTAAGCCAAGGGTTTCATTTATTGCATTGCCTTGCCCCATTGTCAACAAGTGTCGGGTTTGTAAAACTCTACATGCAGTCTAGGTGGACTGTGTAATTTCAATTGACTAACTGTGAACCCCTCTAAGCCATTTGCTTGGGTTTCCCCCCAACTCTTCAAATAGGAATTTGTGGGAATAGTCTGTCTTTACTCTGAAGTATACATGCAGCAATAAGGTGCTCTTAATTTTGTTTTTAGATTTATTTCTCTCAATAAGTAAAAGTACAGGAAAAAATAAACAATTATACTAAACTCTAATCTGAGAAGAAAAACCTACTCATCAATTCTTGGTGGATTGGTTCCACAAAATATTTAATTACGACTGGGAAATTTAGACTTCTTGAGTTATTGACCTTGTGTAGTAGTTTAATTTGTTACAGAGGAAAAGATTAAAAAAAAAAAAAAAATCTTGAAATATGGAGTCCCTTATATGCGCCACAAAAATTATTGAAAAACAGTTTTACAATTTGTATAAACAGAAACTTGTCTATGCAGCTGCCTTTACTGTCTTGCAAAGTAGCTGAAATTGTAGACGTGTACGTTGAGTTCAGGTTTGAGGAGATTGAACACAGCCTTACGTGAGCAGAACCTTAGACCTATTGTATATAGATGCTTCCTAGTGGCGATACAACTCTACAAGTGTCCTGAAAATTGTTCACTTGTGAAGCCCAGCCCTACCCAATCACCCTCTCCTCCCAACTGTGGTTTTTAGGTTTTTGAATTCCAAATAAGCCTATGGTAGCCTCAAAATTCTACTAGAACATGGTAAAATGGGGTTGCCCTTTTTTGCATTTTTCTTTTCTGTCCAGTGGGGACACATCGACCATGGGGTTGAGCTCCTTCCACTAGGAAGCAAGACACTTGTAAGAAAAAGGTCTTTGGAGATGGAGACTCCCTCTTAGCCCTGCTTAACCCATACCACCCACTGTAGCAATAATCACCCACTACCACCAAAAAAAATAAAAACAAACTTTATTGGTAACTGAATGCATACCTTTGCAGTAATCTCATGTCAGTATTAGTAAATGGACAGACTGGCAAATTATGGGCACATGCAGTCAGATGTAGAGAGACACAACTCAGATAGATCCACATGTTTTGCATTTATAACATTTATTCTTGATCACTGGATCAGTGTTTGGTTCATCAAGCTTATGTATTTTGCTTGACTTTGTAGCATTTGGTACTTTTGCAGTGGCTTTGAGAACTTTCTCTCCCTGGTGTTTTTTTGGTATGATCCTATAGTCACTATGTTCCCCCATAGGACAAAAAAGGGAATTTTTGTGCTGCTTAGCGATCCTTTTCTCTTCGTTGATGGGAAACACAAAGACTGCCTTCCAGAGAAAATGTTCTTTGTTTCTCTGGCAGAAATGCCCTGCCACTCTTGGCTTCTCTGGAACAGTGATGACTTCCATGTCTTTTTCTTTTTATGGTTCGCTCTTGGAATCAGTCTGGCTTTATATATGTATACGAAGCTATGCTGAGCTGGGTGGAGGTTAAGCAGAACGGAGAGGAAGGCTCTTCCACCTCCTTCAGACCCTTTTCTTAAATTGCTCTGCCTCATAGTGGAAAGAGCATAACCCTGTGGTTCATGTGTCCCAGATGGACTAAGAATATCAGTAGTACAAAAATCCCCTTATTATTCCTTTAAAGACTGAAGATGAACAAGAAAGTGAGTGATGAAAATGAGACGCATATCTTTTGTCCATCTGTTTTCATTCACTAGTTACCAGATAGTACTTCAAAATGATGAAAATGGCAAGGAGATTGTGTTTGATATAAATGCTCTCCTGTATCATTATGCTTCGTGGTTTACTTCTGTTAATGGAGCTCTTAAAATTTTTAAAATCCCACTGTAGGTGAAGCAAAGTACATGTAAAAGATAATCTGCAAAAACTTTACCTATAGTAAATAAATGTAATAATTGTGACAGAATAAAACTATCAACAAAATTAATATTTAATTGAAGTACATAATAGCAAATTATGCTTTGATCTGAAGGCATGTTAGAAATTCTGTTAATTCATATGTATCTCAAATAGGTTTTAAGCCAAGGAAAATTCATCAATGAGATCTTAGACTGAATGTCCGTTTCAGGATGTGGGTTATACAGCTGATATTGGCTGGAATCGCTAGTAAATCCCCAGTGTCTAAACATCCGCCTCTAGGTTATGCACGCAATTAGTGTTCTTATTTAGCACATCAAAAGCAGGTAGTCATTACACTTACATAGTAACGTAGTTGATGAGGCTGAAAAAAGACATGTGCCCATCAAGTCCAGCCCATGCCAAATCACCCCTGTTGATCCAGAGGAAGGAAAAAACAAACAGTGAAGCCATTTCCAGTTAAGTCCCAAGTGGGTAAAAAAATTCCTTCCTGATTCCAAAATGCAGTCCGTTTCCTGGATCATCAACCTATTTTGAACTGTCATAATTCTCAGTATTATTCTGTGCTATATAGTTATCATGACTTTTTTAAAGCAGTTATAGCATCTGCAATCACAGCATCCCGAGGCAAAGAATCCTTAGCGCTACCACCCTTGGTGTAAAAAAAAGCCCTGCCTTTGTCTTAGTCGAAAGTGCCTTTCCTCTAGTTTTAATGAATGCTAAGCAAATAAATATTTGGTGCGTTCTTTGTATTGGCCTTGACTATATTCATAAATGGTAATCAGATCACCCCTTTGACGTCTCTTCTCTAATTTAAACAAACTCAGTTTGGCTAGTCTCTCTCTATAACTCAGATCCTCCAATCACTTTATCAGTGTTGTTGCACGTCTCTGCACTTTCCATTTCAGTAATGTATTTTTTATGAACTGGTGCCCAAAATCGTATTCCATATTCTAGATGAGTCCAAGGATTTATACAGAGGTAGAATTATATTTGCATCCATACCTCTTTTTATGCAAGATCGTACCCTATTTGCTCTTGCAGCAGATAAGTGATTGCACACTGTTGTGAAATATATCAGTACTCCTAAATCTCTCTAATGCAGATTCCCTAAGTTGTTTCCCATTTAGTGTATATGTAGCATGTTTGTTTCTACTGCCTCAATGCATAACCTAACATTTACATACATTAAATATCCTCTGCCACTTTTCTGCTCATTCACTCCATTTATCTAAATCCTTCTGCAGAGAAAAAACATCCAGCTCTGTATGTATTTCTTTACTCAGCTTGGTCATCAGCAAAGATTGAGACGCTACTTTAAAAAAATTAACTCCTTAACTATGTGTCAGTACTGTCACACATGTTCGGATATTAAGGACTGGTGACAGTACTGGCACGTCATGGAATTCTGGGATTGCAGCACGGCTGCACCCAGCTCTGCAATCCCAGAATTCATTGGTGGAAAAGAGAGCGCCATAGTCCTTTAGAGAACCCCTTAAGGACTGCAAAGTCCTTAAGGGGTTAAAAAGCATTTGGCCCAGGACTGAACCCTGTGGCACCCAACTTGAAAAGGTTCCATTTACAACAACACCGTCATCCATCATTTAACTAGTTCTCAATCCATGTACAGATATCACCGCCCAAACTAAAGCCTTTTAATTTATGCAGTAACCTGTTGAGGCACTGTAACAAAGGCTTTTGCAAAATCAGATTCTGCAACAGCAATTCCTTTGTCCACATTACTACTTACCCTTTCATAAAATGCAAGTAAATTAGTCTGACATGATCTATTCTTCATAAAACCATGCTGGTTCCTACTAACATTGTTTGCAAAGGTTATTTGCATATTGTAGTGCTTTCCTACTCTTAGAGTATTCTACCTTTGCACTGTTTCTCTTGCAAGAACATTTAATGATGTGTTGTATACTGGAAGTGTTTGCAGTCCATCTAATTAAGGTGCCAATCAATTTATCATTAAAATCAAAACTATAGTAACATGTTTACTGTCCGGTGCAGATCTGTTGCAGTGTTGGGTCAAAACAACTAAAGTATTGATATTTTAATTGGTATATACTGTGGTCTTAATAAATGTGCCCTAGTACTTAATCTGGCACCTGAGTAGTTAATGTGCAACAAATCCTTAGAAGTGGACGAGGCAGAAAAAATGTAGTGGGTGTTCGTATTTTTTTAAGACCAGATGTGACCAATACTTTTTCCCCACAGCCTCCCCAGCCAGCTGTCCATGTGCAGGGACAGGAGCCTCTCACAGCCTCCATGTTGGCTGCAGCTCCACCCCAGGAACAGAAGCAGATGTTGGGTGAGTCTTGTGGTTTTCATTAAAGGAAGTGGTGTGGCTGATGGGAAATGGAGAATAGAAACAGTTGGTATCTCGCCTCCTGTTTGTTTCCCCCACAGGAGAACGTTTATTCCCTCTTATACAAGCCATGCACCCCTCACTGGCTGGTAAGATCACTGGAATGCTGCTGGAAATTGATAACTCTGAGCTTCTTCACATGCTGGAGTCCCCAGAGTCACTGCGCTCAAAGGTAAGGACTTCGGGGCAGGAGTGGCAAGGATATATATATAAATTGTCATATCTCATAGGATGATTGTGATGGTCTGTTCAGTGTCAACAGTAAGGCTTTTATGTATATTGAAAATAGAGAGCAATTCTGGGGCAAGCCAACAGCACCATACAAAATAATCCAGTTCATTCAAAGGGGGCTTTTAACTCCTTCAGTGCTAGAGGGTTCTCGGTACATTACAAAACAATGTGTTGGAGACCTCTTTAACAGTGGATTAACCCCTTGAGTGTCAGAGGGGTAAGCTGTTCATTGAAGAGCAATGCACTGTGTGCCCCTCTGGCACTCAAGGGGATTAAAAAAAAAAAGCCTCCTTAAATTCAATACAAATTGTTTTTGTTCCCTATAGTGCGTTTTGCCCCAGAATTGCTTCTCTTCTGTCTTTTCACAATTGCCTCAGTGTCTAACTGGACTCTGTCCTCTAAAGGTGGAGGAGGCAGTGGCTGTTCTGCAGGCTCACCAAGCTAAGAAGGATGCTGCACAGAAAGTGGGGATTGTCACTGCTACCTCCTGAGCCAGAGAGATCTGTAAGTATCTATGTTTATCTGTGTCAGGGACACCGCAGCTTCCCAGTATTAATCTCTCATACTTATGTAGAAGTAAATCCATATGTCCAGCAGATGCACCACAGGAAAACTTTTGAACTGGCTCCACTACATTTAAACTTTGCTTCTGCTTCCTTAACTTAATTTCTTAAAGTGCAATTATGTTCGATTACAACTAAACATTGAACCCCTGGGGGAAGGGGGCGCAGTATAGCTTCATCTGTATTCAGATTTCTATAACTGCCTTTTTTCTTTGAAATTATAAGATTACAAGTCTTATTTGTTACCTACCCTTCAGTCTAGCATTAATTAAAAATTTGCTGCTGGAGTCCTGAACTCTGGCCTCGTGTAAGCAACAATCATTGGCAGTTCAGGCAGGTCGCAGGAAGTCTCAGAAGTGATGTCTGGAATAATTTGTTTAAAGGGATAGTAATATTTCTCCATAAATTAAGCGTTGATCATTCATCAAAGTGTTTCCACCATACAGAGCGTTATTATAATGCTATACAATGTCTAGTTTGTGTGTGTGGTTATGTTATACAGTGACCTCTCTCACCCCTTTTACATACTTAATGCTTCCTCTCATCAGATCAGCAAAGTGGTCCGGATGGAGCATGACAAGGGACAGTCTTCTGTGAGCATAAGGAAAAACCTGCCCTCTTTTGTCAAGGGGGGCAGGGTTTTCCATATACTGTCAGCCAGAAGATTGTCCCTCATAATGACCTGTTCGGTCCATGATTTAATTCCATATCTGAGGGGAGACGGCTTACAATATGGAAAAGAGGCGGGAGGGGGACACTTTATAAAATAATTAGACATGAGCTAGACACCAGTACAGCACTGTAATAACTCTCTGGTGGAAAAACTTTGAATGGTCGATGCTTAATTTATGGAGAAATGTTATCATGGAACATGGCTGGCTATACAATAATTGGAAAGCCTCAGTGCAAACTTTTTTTTGGCTCCCTAAGCTAAAAATAGTCTTCTAGGGGCATAACCAGTACTCCTGAAAAAATGCTACATTAGCCCAAGGATAAGTAGTCTACTGACCTTGAACTGATAGGGGGGACTGCAACTCCCATTATCAGTTGTGTTCCCCATCAGGTCAAGGTCAAATTATTGATTTACCCGGGCTTTTAGATGTTGACTTTGAATCCATCATTTCTAGAAAAAAAAAAAAAAATGTTTTTTGTGTTTAACAATGTAATATTCCATGTCTTTCTAGGGAACAAAAGCCAAATGATCCCAGAATGTGTGAGGGTTTGGGGAATGGCTGTCCAAGAGCCTTGTCTCCTTCACATGCTGCTTATCTCAGTCAGAGAACTGCGCCTTTTTTGTGAAACATGAGATCTATGCACTATGTTGCTTTATGCTCTTGGGATGAGAAGCTGCATCTTGGATGAGCACCAGCGGGATCCTTTCTATGGAAATCGCCACTGACTTTTCTGATTGCAAAGGATTTTTATTTTTTGTGGTTTTATTTTGAAGAAAAGTTTGTTTGACTGTAACATCAAAGAACTGTTTCTCAGAGAAATAATTAAAATATTTCTGAATCACAGTTTTGTCTTTTTCCTGTTTCAAATTTGATCTATAAATATCTGGTATTCTGTATATCCTTTAACTCCTTCAATGCCAGGGGCTAGGACCATTTTAGACCAGGCACATTTTCAGCATTTTTGTTTAGATGATTCCCGTAAGTAACTTTTTTGTTACATGTGGAAAACTATATCTTGTTTTTGTTTTTTTTCTTTCAGAACTATTCTGATTTTTGCTTCGCAATAAAGTAATTTTTGCATTGTGCAACAAGCTGTCATAATTAAAAAAAATTACTTATTTTGTTAACCTCACACACATCAGATATTTGTTGATTGTGAAAGTTTACTTGGAAAAAGTCCTTAATCCCTAAGTACAGAATACCAAATATGTACAGTTTTACAAAGTTCATGGCCTGCGCAGACCCCTAATTACATAGAGCACAAAATGGTATTTTCAACTTTTTGAACTAAATTGCACATTCCATTGGTTACAATGCTACCCTAAAATAACTGAGTAACTATATAAAGCTATATATTTTGAGAAGTAATTATCTTACTGCATCTTACAAGCTTGACGCAAAATATAAACAACAAAGATATATATATATATATATATATATATATATATATATATATATATATATATATATTACAGGTATTCTTGTAGCGGGACCGCAAATATTCCTATTATGCACAATTTTGTATCAAATGAGCAATAAAATATCTTATTCAAGTTAGAAAAACATTGAGGTTGTTATTCTCATTCATTCCCTTAGGATCAATGCAATCCAATAAGAATATCCACCTTGCTTCCTTGTTCAGAAGCATTGTCACCTTTTCATATGCCCATTTTAACCTCCTCCAAACCCCAGCAGATTAACCCCTTTACGACCTGTGACGTGCCAGGACTGTCATGGGTAGATTTGACTTAAGGACCCATGATGGTCCTGGTACGTCATGGGTTAAATGATAGCAGCACGCCTCTGTGCACAATGCTATCATTAATTCCCGGCTGAGAATGAGCGCTCCAGAACCGGAGCATATTCAGTCTCAGCCACTTTCACGAGTGCCGGGTCATGGGATCGCTGCAGCAGTGATCCCGTGTACTGGCATTGTGAAAGAATGAATGAAGCAGTGTTCGACACTGCCTCTAGTGTCTCTTCTCAGCCCTCTGTCCCTTGCTATCAAAGTAAGGAACAGCGAAGCAGACAGGAGACACCTAGTGGACAAATAAAATGCAGCAGCTGGGGGTATTAACCCCTTCACTGCTGTGCTGGAGGCTGGATAAATGCAGGTCCATTTTTGACCTGCTTAAAATTATTTATTTTTTTTTTTTTAAATTTAAGTAAAAAAACGTTTCACTAACCAAATTAGGAAGTGTGATTGTTGTGGAGCCATGAAATACATTTATACACACCGCCAAATATCAATAAAAAAGGTGGGAAAATAGGGGGAGGGACATGGGGTTTTTCACCCGGGGGGACAGTGACCACTTAAAACTGCCCATTTTGTAGGTATGACTGACTGGTCATATGTTTAATGCAGTGTCCATAAAAATGTAACCCATTGCGCACAAATGATCCCAAGAGAAAAAAAAGGCGCTTTTTTTTTCTCACAGTTTTCTTTAATTTTCCTATCCATATAAGTTTGGTATCAAAAGAGCGTAAAAACGGTATATAATTTTCATGGGTAAAATAAAGTACTTAGAGGGAAAACACTGTTGAACAAAGACATAGTCAAAAAGGTCAGAATTGCTCTGGTCCTTAAGTGAAAACAACCTCAGATTTTCCTGGTCCTTAAGGGGTTACACCCCCGAGGTCAGAGTTATGATAGACTAAAAAATTTTAGCAATGGTGGTGAATTTCCTGACTTTGTCTGTTGTTTGAGAGCATTTTTGGTGGAATTTCATGTTCTCCTAACCTCACATACAACTTTTGTGTGGATTCTCCAACATATTTGAGGTGACAAGGACATTCAAAACAATAAACCACTTGCCTGACAAGTGTTTTACATTGATGTGAATGTTCAAATCTGTCCAGGGTTGTATTATCTTTCATATAAATGCACATACCCCAACACTTGCGGAAGCAAATTAAGGGTTACAGCTAGCTTCCCAGATGCAATAGTCACATCTTAGATAGGGGTTCCCTGTTGTTTAGCTTGTGGCATATGCCACCCAGCGTGTGCATCTTGGCAAATCTCCATCATTAATCTTTCACTTGGTGTATTTAGAGTTTAATGTACATATCACTTTTTGAATTTGTTCCGAGCATTTAGGCAAAAATTGCACGTGTTTTCCTTTTTTCAAATGTACACGCTGGTTTATCTTTTAGAGACCATCACCCTATCTGCAGCAATTTAAGGGTTACAGCTAGGTTTTTGGGTGCACTAGTGGCATCCTAGACAGGCGTTCCCTACCATATAGTGTGAGGTATAGGCCTCCCAGTGTGTCCAGTTGATATACACTAATTACTATTCACAGCCTAAGTGATTTTTTTTCCATTTATTAGTGATTCTTATTGACACTTTAAAATTGTAATGACTTTCAACACACAGGAGCTTTTTTCCAGTGTATACAATTATATATCTAGTTCCAACACTGACACTAGTAACTTGTTTTCCTCAACGGTAGCAAATTAATGGTTAGAATAAAGTATCCTGAATTATAGGATTCTCTGATGCCAAGTACGATTATAGGCTTGTTTACCTCTAACGACCTGGCACACAACTCTAAAGTACAGTAAAAATATATTTTCCTCTTACTTGTTAGCAATTATTGGAAACAATGTAGAAATGCCACACATTCTTGACTGCCTAATGTGCGCAAACATACATATAAAAGCCCAATCCCCCCTCAGTAACAAACACGGACAACGCTCTGGGAAGGAAAAGGCCACAGCTTTATTAAAAACCACAATAATATAACGTTATGCCTGCATCTCAGCAACTGCCAAGTGGCACGATTAAACACAACAAACGAGTCTCTGCCCCCACTCGCGCCGTTAGCCTGAGAGCGGGGGGACTAACTCCCCAAAACCCACTAGGGTCCTTAACAGCTTAATTACCTGGTGAGGACCCACCCCCGACAATGTGCTGTGACAACAAAAAGAGAAAGAGGGAGGGAGGGAACAAAGGAGAAAAATTCCAGTGCGGCTGTCTCGTCTGAACAATTTAAAGTGCGTAGGCAGCCACACGGGAAATATTTATATTTATAAATACCAGAAACCCCCACCCCAGCCTACTGCCCCGCCAGCCACTAAGAACATCCAAAAGGCAAAATATTGCCAAAGGATGTTCGCGCCCAGCAGTCATGCCCTCCTTCAACTAAACGTCGAGGAAGAGACCTCTTTCTACAAATTTTGTTAGCAATGTGATTATCTAATATGGATGTACGAAGTCTGGAGTGACACACAGCTTGCAGGGATATATTAATCTCCAGACAGAATTGTTCTGATGTATGGTATGTGATATAATACTGCAGCACACCATCTAATGCATTTAGAAGAGTTTCCAACTTCTTTCCATAGTCTATCACTTACCTTTCACATGGACGTTCTCTATTCATTTGGGTACACTTCTGCCTAGGTGGAATACCAATTCACTTGCAGTTTCAGGGCTCTGTTGGATGGAATCATCTCATACACAGACAGGGGAGTTTTTTTTTTTTTTTTTCTTTTAATAGATATTAATAAAGCTTCAATTTTATTGCTGACACAAACTATATCAGTTGTCCCATAGGGTAATACTGTGTGTCATCCTGTGTCCTATAAATATCTAATTTTATGACAGAACGGAGGCTTCATATTATGCAATATCTCTCCCCACTGCTTCCTCTAGCAGCAAAGGATAATTTATTCAAATACAACAAAAGAAAACAAACTTGCCATAACCCCTAGCAACCCCCCAACCAATGAGGTAAAGTCCCATGCTATAAATACAGCTGCACAATCCCAGAACTCCCTCTTTCTTTGCTGCTTCCCTGCAGATAAGTACTCCATTGCTTATATTGTTAACCCTGTATGCATGTTATTATATGCTGTTTTTTCCTTCAGTGCTATTTTTACTTGTGTATTTATTCTTTATGTGGGTTGTTCTTCAGTGCGCCCTGCAGTCACTGCGTTTCTCTTGAACGGTGGATTGTGTGGGTGCACTGGGAGTTGGACTCGCCTTCTAGGTTTAAGTTTATTTCTTCGTCATTCCTGTTGCCTTGCTCTCTTGGCCCGGTGTCTCGGCGGGACGCGGCTCATTTGGGACCTCTGCCCGCTAGTTTTGTTTCGGACTCCTCGGGCCTAGCGATAGGATTCTGGTTTTTGTCGCGCATGCGCTTTGGTACCGCTGGTAGGCGGAGCGTATCTGGTGCCGACATTTTGTTTTCTGTCCGCATCGAGGTTTGCTTACTCCGTGGCTGTGCAGTCTGGCAAACGCTCGGTTTTCTTGGCGTTGGTTGGACTTGGGCTCCCTTTGGTCCGGGTTAGGTTTGTCTCCCTACCTTTTTTATCTAAATTGGGTTTTACCTTATGCCTGTTAGGTTACCAGTTTTGTATTGGACATTTTTTATAATTTTTCTACTATGTCTGTCTCAGAGGAGGATTGTCCTGACAGGGTTTCTGAGGGTAGTTTTCCTATCCAGACCACCGAGGCTCCTACCCAGCCTCTACCCTTGGGGGCTTCTAATCAAGTTGATTTTTCTAATATGACTCAAGCTGGAGCTGCCCAGTTTACTAAGTTTATGGAATTTTCTATGCATTCAGCTATGCAGAAGTTATCTTCCTCCCTGGTGCAGTCTTTTGCCTTGGCTTTTCAGGGACAGGACCCTACTGGGTCTGCCCCTCTGGCTCCTACTCATGTGCCTTTAGCGACTAATAACTCCACTACTCCTGCTGTGGCCAGCCCTGAACCTGTACAACCTTTATCTCTTGCCCGTGGCAAATGTGACCGTAAACTGCGCCACATTTCTGATCCTGATCCTTCGGGGTCCCTTACTGTCACTCTCCCTGTGAATGACTCTGAACAGTGTGGTTCCAACCCGCACACTAGATCCTCCCCTCCAGAGGATACCAATGGAAGGACACTGAACCTGAGGAGGTTACAACCTAAGAATAAGAGTATACGGAGGTCCAAACCGGACTCTTACTGCTCCTCTACTGAGGGGTCCTCTGATGATGATGATTGGGCTCCGTCTGTCGTGGATACAGAGGACTCGGACGAGTCCCCACCAGAAAAATCTAAGACGGGGGCGGCTGGCTCTAGTATGTCAAATCCGGTTGTTTCTAGCCCTATTATTTTAGACGCCAGTGGGGTTCCCCTGTTTGACCCTGAGGGGCCAAAGCATCCACGCTCTTCTGACTGGACCCCTAGACCCCATGTGGCTCAGTATCTAGAGACTTGGGTTAGGAAACCTATTAACAGGGCTACTAGGTCTAAACTGCGGGCGGAATGTCCTCGCCCTGTGGTGGCCAATAAGGTCTGTGTGACCCCAGAATTGGATGCTAAAATGGTCCAATTCATTTCTAAGTCTGGCAAGGATCCTCGTAAGGGAGTGGATCAGGCCTTGAAATCATGCCAGGACAAATTGTTAGACTCTCTAGGGCCCCTAACTAAAATCTTTGAATTGACAGAGGAGGCGTTGCACACCGATTCCGCTGTGGATGTTAATGTATTGCGGGGTTGGGTGCAGCGGGCCATCTGTTTAATTGGTAATACCAATGCAGCTTTGGCGTCTGAGCGGCGACGGGCTATCCTTTTACGGATTGACCCCAAGCTCGCAGCGATGGCCAATACCGAACCTGGTCCCTCAGCTCAGGGCCAGTTGTTCGGTGATAACTTTATTAAGGACTTAGGGAAGTTTGTGTCCTCTTTTACGGCCTTAGATAAGGCTCAGGCTTCCCTTAGGAGGGTTTTTCGTCCCAAGGTTTTCGACAAGGCCGGGAGAGGTAGGGGCCGCTCTCCCAGCCGAGCCCGCCAACGCCAACAAAACTTTCAGGCCCCTCAGTTTCCTGCCTACCGGGGTCAAACCCCGCAGGATCCCGGAACCCAGAGCCCATTCTTCCCTTCTCGTGGCAGACCCTGGCGGGCGAGATCCGGCAGAGGACAGTTCCGAGGCCGTTCCTATGCTGGTGAGTATGTTTGCTCACAACCTTTCTTCCCCAGCTCAGGTGGGCGGCAGGTTAGCTCATTTTTTCCCTCACTGGTGCAGTTTGACGGCGGACCCTTGGGTCCTGCAGACGGTCAGAGGTTTCCACATCGATTTTTTCATTCACCCGAATCAAAAGGTCTTACCTCCTCCCTTTCGCTTCTCACGCGGAGATGCCGCTATGGTAGACGACGAAATCTCCGTTTTGCGGAGAAAAGGAGCTATCGCTCCAGCCTCCGGGCCTCTCACCGGCTTCGTGAGCAACATCTTTCTCGTCCGGAAAAAAGACTCAGGACTTCGGCCGGTGATCAACCTGCGGACACTCAACGAATGTGTTCTCTACCGCCATTTCAAGATGGAGGGTATCCATCTTCTTCGAGATCTCCTCCTTCCTTCAGACTGGATGGTGAAGCTCGACCTTCAGGATGCTTATCTAACGGTTCCGATGGCACCTTCTTCTCAGGTTTTCCTGCGTTTTCTTTGGCGGGGCAGGATTTGGCAGTTCACTTGCCTTCCTTTTGGCTTGTCCTCTGCGCCTTGGTGCTTCACGAAGCTCCTGAAGCCTGTAGTCGCTTTTTTGCGCAGTCGGGGGATCCGTCTCATCATATATCTGGACGACATGTTGTTCATGTCACAGGACCGCGAACTTCTTCTGGATCAGGCCGCCGACGCTATTCGTCTCCTGTCCAGTCTGGGATTTTTGATCAACTGGAAGAAGTCTCAGCTGGTGCCGGCTCAGCGTTTGGAGTTTCTCGGATTCGTGGTGGACACCCGGTCTGCCTATTTGAGTCTTCCGGGGTCGAAGATCTGCGCCATTCGCCGGGAAATCCGGTTCATTCTTCGGCGGGATCGCATTTCGCTTCGTCTCCTGGCCCGCGTGGTGGGTCTTCTGGCTTCCTCCATTCAGGCGATATATCCGGGTCCCCTTCACTATCGCGCCCTGCAGCGCCTGAAGGTGCTTCATTTGCACAGGGGGCTGGGGTACGCCGACCTTATCGCTCTGTCTTCCGACGCGCGGGAGGAATTCGTGTGGTGGCTCAAGCACCTCGACGCCTGGAATGGCAGAGCCATTTTTGGCGTCGTGCCGGATCTCGTCATAGAGTCCGACGCCAGCCTTCTTGGTTGGGGTGCATGTTTAGGCGACCTCTCCACCGGCGGCAAATGGTCGCCGACGGAAACTTCTCTTCATATCAATTGCCTCGAATTATTGGCAGGTTCTTTTGCGTTGAAGAGTTTGGCCAAGGATCGCGTGCATTGTTGTATTCTGCTGAAGATGGACAATGTCTCAGCAGTTCGGTATAGCAACAAACTAGGCGGTACGAGATCCAAGCCGTTGGCAGACTTGGCCAAGGAGTTTTGGCATTTCTGCCTGGACCACGATATTTCGGTGGTAGCAGATCATTTACCTGGTCTTTCCAATGCGGTGGCGGATTGGAACTCCAGGTATCTGGCTGATCGGAGCGATTGGATGCTTCACCCCACCGTTTTTTCGGAGTTGCTCCGTCTTTGGGGTCCGTTTCACATCGATTTTTTTGCCTCACGACTGAATCGACAGGTTCCTTGTTTCTTCAGTTGGCGGCCGGACCCGGATGCCCTGGCGACGGACGCTTTCCTGCAGTCTTGGGTACCGGGGACGAATTATGCCTTTCCCCCGTTCGCCATGATTCCTCGGACTCTTCTGATGATTCGGCGGCAGATGGCGACGGTGGTGGTTGTGACCCCCTTTTGGCCGACTCAACCATGGTTTCCGCCTCTTCTGGAGATGTCGGCGGATTCTCCACGTCTGCTACCGATGTTTCCTTCCCTCTTGTCGGATCCCGCCGGCGCTCCGCACGAGATGGTGGTGTCCGGAGATCTCCGGTTACTCGCATGGTTCCTCTCAGGGGTGCCTCAAATAACGGAGGATTTTCGGACTCGGCTCAGGCTCTTTTGGCGGAGTCTTGGGCTCCAGGTACCCGGGCCGTTTATGGATCCGCCTGGTCAGCCTGGGGTCGTTGGTGCATGGAACGGGATTTGGATCCCGTTTCAACCCCTCCGGTGAGTGTGGTTAATTTTTTATCCCACTTGTTTGATTCCGGTAAAACGTATCGGACTATTAACTCTTACCGTTCGGCTATTTCTGCGGGACATGCCTTGGTGGATGGGATTCCTGTGGGGCAGTCTTCAGTTGTTTGCCGGCTTATGAGGGGGATTCGGTTTTCTAGGCCCCCTCAACCTCGATATCAATCTTTGTGGAATGTCAATGATGTTTTGCGGCTTTTGGAGGGTTGGCCTTCCAACGAGCTATTGTCATTAAAACAGCTGTCGGCCAAACTTACTATGTTGTTGTGTTTGGTGTCTTTTAAACGCGTTTCGGATGTGAAGGCTTTGGACTTGCATTCTCGGTCGTTTACGCCTCTGGGTGTGCAGTTTCGAGTTTCCCGCCGTACAAAGACAGCTGTTCGGGTCGTCTCTTTTCCATCTTTTCCTGCTCAACCGCAGTTGTGTGTAGTTCGTTGTTTACAGGAGTATGAACTTCGTACTGTTTCTCTTCGTCTGCCAGCCTTTTCACAATTGCTTGTTTCTTTTCGCCATCCCCATTTGCCTGTTTCGGCGGCCACTCTTGCCCGTTGGGTTAGGTGGATTATGCAGCTCGCGGGGGTTGATGTGGCTCTATTTGGAGCACATTCCACTAGGGGGGCGATGGCTTCTATGGCTTTGCAGGCTGGCGGTCGCTTGGAGGATATACTTCGGGCCGCAGATTGGTCCCGAGAATTAACTTTTAGGGATTTTTACTGTAAGCCTATTGCTCATGTTGCTCATTCTGTTGTAACTAATATGTGATTGTTTATTGTATTGTTTGTGCTTTAAACTTGCATAATATGAAGCCTCCGTTCTGTCATAAAATTCGTGGATTTTCCTAACAAGTGTGATGGAAAGTCAGAATTTTATTAAGACACGGAGGCGAATATTATCCCTCCCATTGTTCCCTCCCTTTCATCCATTTTTTTCTTTTATTCAGGTTGATGTCCTGGGTTGTCGGCTGTTTCTCTGGCTTGTGGCCTAGTTCCTGATGTCCACGTTGGATACATGCTCGATCCTCGTTTGGATGGATGTTCGGTCTGGTTGTTCCGGTTCTGGTGGTCGTTTGGAGTTTTCCAGTCCAGTTGTCAGCTAGCAAGAAAGAGGGAGTTCTGGGATTGTGCAGCTGTATTTATAGCATGGGACTTTACCTCATTGGTTGGGGGGTTGCTAGGGGTTATGGCAAGTTTGTTTTCTTTTGTTGTATTTGAATAAATTATCCTTTGCTGCTAGAGGAAGCAGTGGGGAGAGATATTGCATAATATTCGCCTCCGTGTCTTAATAAAATTCTGACTTTCCATCACACTTGTTAGGAAAATCCACGAATTTTTCAAGCGTAGAGAAATTGTTTCTATTGCCCCCATTTGTTTATTTTTGTTTCTGTGTATGTCAGTAAATATCATGAAAATACTCTGGTATTTTCACAAAGAAATTCCTGGGCAAATAAACTACAGCATAGAGGAAAAAAACAAATGTCATATTAATTTGTACTTTTAACTCCTTGAATATTAGAGAGGAGTCTGCACTGAACAAATTTCTAGCCTTCACAATTTTAAAAGTACCATTTAAGTGAATTCAATTTTTGGTAATTGTATTTGTGCCCTTTGGCTCAGTTGGTTTACCCCATAATCACTATTTTTTCCTTTGAGCACATATGGATTTAGACTAGATATACTGTGTGGCATTGGAAACCATGCTCTTTGTTCCCCTGCGAAACAGAGGTCTGAAAAAGGTCAAAATAATATCATGGCTGTTGCAAACTACTATTTTAATTGGTTATTTACAGCTTATTATAATTTTTATGTAAGATGGTTGTAATTCTATGTTTGCCAATATGCTTTTTGGTCCTGAAGAAGAGGCTTAAAGGCTTAATGTTTCATAATGAAAGCAGCTCTAATTAATCACCATAGTATTTGGACTTTGGAGAGTGTTATAGAGTTGTAGTGCAAGAGTAATTCAATGACAAAGTGTCCCCCTCCCGCCCCTTTTACTGATGTAACACTGTTCAGCCAGAGCAGAAGGGAGGTGCCCAGGTAGATTGCAGAGAGGGACAATCTTCAATTAAGATAAGGGAAAAAGCTGAAAAACTTGTCAAGGGGGGCAGGGCTTTCATTGTTTTCATAGAAAGAAGATTGTCCCCTGCTGTTATCTGTCTGGTCTATGGACTGCATTCCACACCTGAGAAGAGATGGCTTACACTGGGTAAAAGGGGCAGGAGGGGAAACTTTGCTTGTGAATATCTCATAAACCATAAAGGTTTGAGAGATAAGACTTATATCGTTCTTCATGTTTTTTTATGCCTACAAAATAAAATAAAGATAAAATGAAGTATTACTATCCCTTTAAAGCCTTAAAACACGTTAACCTATTAGGCATCTATTGAACTGTACATATACATCTTTTTTACCATTAAATAAGAGTTTATCTAAGTATTATTACAGCAGATTTTGTACATTTCTTTGGCGCTTCAGAGGATTGTTGTCCAATTCGGGACAGATTTAAAATTCCCCATAAGCTATATACCGGTTATATATATATATATATATATATATATATATATATATATACACAGTATTATATCAAAGGTGAGCTCATCACATTTTTTAACATTAGGAATCTACTGTTTTATGTGGTTTGCACCCCTTCTGTTTTTCTTTTTCGTTGCATGGATACACGGAAACCATTGTAATATACTAATTGCCAATGGCAAAACGTTCCTCTATAAGACTTTAAAATAGTAGTAGTAAACATTATTAGTTAATAGCTGTTAATATGAAAGTCCTTTTACCTCTCCCATTGACAAGTCTAGTTTCAATTAGCAAAGATTAATATTTAATGTCATTATGAAAGAAGACTAATAAACAGCAGGGCATCCTTGAATCCCCTTAGATATTTTATCTTGGGATTGAATGCCCTATGTCTCCCAATGGACTAAGAGGAAAATATTTATCACCAAGTTTAAAAAAAACAAAAAAAACACACCTTTTCCCTTGGGTCTGTTTGATGGACACAGGTACCATGGCAACATCCCAAAATGGTTAAAAAAAAAAAAAAAAAAAAAAAAAAAGGGAGGGAAAGAGAAATAATTAGTAAGCTAAGCTTGTTAAAATTAGTGAAGGTGTGAAATGAAGATCAAGTAGCTACTTTGCAAATGTGTTCTGCTAAATCTTGACTTTTGTAAGCCCAAGAAGTACTGACAGATTGTATAGAATGAGATGTGATGCAAAACGGAAGTGGCATTGAGTTTAGACTAAAAGCCTGATTAATGGTCCATTCTATACATGGAGCAATTTTTGCTTTAGAAGCCAGTCTACTTTGTCTTGGACCTTTTTCTTCAAAAAGAGCCGTGGATTGTCTGAAGGATTCTGATGGCCAGACATATTGTCTTAGACATCTAACCACATCCATATAATGCAACTGTTTCTTTAACTTGTTAGATGGATTTGGACGCAATGAAGGCAGGACTAACACTTTATTAATGTGAAAGTCCGAACAACTTTTGTTTGAAACTCAAGGATTGCAAGAAAGGCTACTTTATCTTGATTAAATATTGTATTGGAAGCCATGCATGATAAGGCCCTTAGTTCTTAAATTCTTTGTGCTGGTAAAATGGCATCATTATATGTGAGATACATGATGGATATAAGTAATTTGTTGTAAAAAAAAAAAAAAATGTTTATTTAAGGAGCTTCATATAGTTTGAGCTGAAATAGAATGGATAATGATGAAATCTGTCCTTTTAGAGACCTCTGCTTTAGAACGTTCTCTAGGATTGGTAACCTGAATTTAGAAAGATCTAAATCAAGGGATTCACAGAACCTGTAGTAGATCTTACACAGTCTATGATAGATCTTAGAAGACACTGGTTTACTAGCTCTTAATAGACTTTGAATAACAGTCTGAAATCCCCCCCCCCAGTACAGTTGAGGGCTGCTAGGGTGCATATATGTGTGAGCGCATGCAAGTATATATATATATATATATATATATATATATATATATATACACACACACACACATATACATATAGTGTGTGTAAATAAACAGAGCTTTGCAAGGATACCGCTTAGTGTAATAGTTTCACAAGATTCTTTATAATTATGTGATGCCCAATAATAGCCATTTGCACAGCCTCTGTATCATTACCGAAACCTAGGGCCCTCCACAGTGTTCTCTGACCTCTTCTCCAGTGTTTCCCACATCCCTGTTCACTGCGTTAAAAATGAGATGATCATTGACCGCATTTCGGATTGTACGCAGGGGTTGAGCAATATGGCGTCTGGAGCACCTTTGATGAAGGTAGACGCATTATACACCTACTGACCGGGGCGGGCCTCAGAACCTTAGTTGATGACATCAGGACTGCAGTTCAGGAAGAACTGGGGAGCTTCAGGTCTGATTCTGGACGGCTGGATCAGAGCCTTATTACCCTGGAATAAAGGAATGATGTCTTGGCCCACTGCCTTGAGCACTTTAAAATTATTATGTGCCACCAGGATGAGGCCCTCGATCATCCTAAAGGTTGCAATGCTGACTGGGAAAATTGGAATTGGGAAAGTAACACATTTCTACCTTTCTTATCGATCTGCCTGACCGGGCCCTGATGGCTACCCTGGATTTAATTTTTCATATGTACCTGGAGGATTTGGCAGCTCTATGACGGTTGTTTCCTGTTCTGCTGCTAACGCTGAAGTACGCTCTTCCACTGTTCACATTGAGTTTTGCGAGACTTGGGTGGGGCGCTTGTCCCTGGCACCCTGGGATTTGCGACTAACCACATGGTGCCTCATCTTTAACTTCCCACGTTTTACCTTCTGGATTCAGCGTATTTGCTGGTGTTGCTTATGCCGACCTTTGATGGGAGAAACCTATAGATGTTAAGTTCCTGTGAGATGTATTGCCTTTGCCTCTGATCTGGTCCACATGCTGGATCCCAGGACTATATACTTATGCTTGCTCCGTGGACTATGCACCCTCCGAGTGGGGATGGATGCTCCCTTGAGTGACTTGGTAGGGATGGAATGCTACAAGGGGGACCCTCTAGGGCCTGGAGGGTCACCAGCGGATTGCTCGCACCATTATCTCATGTAGGGAGTTGAATATGTTTCTATACTATATGTCTTCACAAGGGGGCCAAAGGTTTTCTTGTATGAGTGATATTATACTTTTCTAGTCATCCTAGGACAATTCTTATTATCCCTGATCCTGTATGTCTCCTTTCCTATATCCCCCAGATATTGATACAGGTTCTGATATGATGATTCATATGTATTTATGTCCATTTAATGCTTTCTTAGCCTTCAATGTCTTAACGTTTTAGTAATAGGCCAGAGTCCACGTTAGCGTCCATTCTCTTCTATTCTCCTTCTCTCCTACTTTCCCCTCCCCCTGTCCAGGCAGTGTGTTGGGTACATTGCCTTGTCCACACTGTATTCTCTTCTAGTTTTTCTTTGCTATCATGTTCTCTAGTCTTTTTCTGATATCTTATCTGTCTTTCTCTCCTCCTTGCTACTCTCTGGTCTGTTGCAGACTAAGTTTTTTTATCTGCTTGTTTTCTTTTCTCTTTCCCATCCTTACTTTGGCTACTATTAGGACTGTCTATACTCCCCTGCCTGCTAACATTGAGAATTGAGTGTCTGTTCCATTATTTTGGCTACTCTGTTTAATTGTGATTTTTTTAGTCTGTACGGATCTTCGCTGATGCTGATCTACTTTTCACATATTTGATATTCTGTAAACAGCATTGCCATGCTCTTTTACCTTGCATTCTAATATATTGCTTTCTGTTCAATATTCTTAGCTTGTACTATGCTATGTCATCACTTAAGAGGACCGATCAAGAATTTTGATGCTTTATTATCTGCGTTATTTTCTGAATAAAGCTTTTGAAACCTTAAAAAAAAATCAATAAATAAAAATGAGATGGTGCAATTTCCCAATCCTTCCAGCTTAAACCCTGATAGAAATATATAGTTTCGGGACTTAATGCACATTGCAGTGACATATATAGAAGAGAGTTGCATAGTCATGGATTCAGGCTACCAGAGCTCTTGTTTAACCCCATAAGGACCAGAAGACTGCAAATATTTGTGCATCATTGTTATTTGTAATTGGTTAATGGTGGACACTGAAACTGTTATATATGTTGTTAGTTAGTGTGGATCTTTTTTCTGAGAAAGAATCAGATGCTGTGAAATGGAGGGCATGGGATGAGGTGAAAGGGAGGGCATGGGATGAGGTGAAAGGGAGGGCAGGTGATGAGATGAAGGGTTTGGCTGAGGACTCCTCTTCAGCCACATCCCATTGGACACACAAAAGGGGAGTTTTGCATAACTCCACTTTTGTAACGCTCCAGGGTGTGGCTGACAGCGAACCATAAACACCAATAATGTGTGTGTGTGTATGTATATATATATATTTATATCAATTCTTCTAGGTACACTTTCACACAGTTTATAAAGAACTCGGCAGGTAGGTTGTTCCAAACATCTTGGTGAACTAACCACAGTTCTTCTGTGGATTTAGACAGACTCAGTTGCTTCTCTCTCTTTATGTAATCCCAGACAGACTCGATGATGTTGAGACCAGGACTCTCTGGGGGCCATACCATCACTTTCAGGACTCCTTGTTCTTCTGTATGTGGAAGATAGTTCTTAATGATTGGCTGTATGGGGTCATTGTCATGCTGCAGAATAAATTTGGGGACAATCAGTAGCCTCCCTGATGGTATTGCATAATAGATAAGTATCTGCCTGTACGTCTCAGCATTGAGGATACCATTAATTCTGACCAAACCCCCAACTCCATTGCAGAAATGCAGGCCGAGACTTACAAGGAACTTCCACAATGCTTCACTGTAGCCTGCAGACACTCATTTTTGTACCGCTTTCCAGCCTTCAGTAAATAAAATGCTTTCTGCTACAGCCAAATATTTCATACTAGTTTAAAAGCCCGTGTACACAGGCCAACGTCCAGGTAATGTTAACCCTTTGAGTGCCAGAAGGGTACACATCCTCTGGCACTCAAAGGGTTAAGAGGCTGCTGCTACCTCACTGCTCCACTTGCATGGCCTCACTCACGCGATGCAATCATGCGCAGTAGAGACTGGCCAAACACAGGCAGTCTCTACTGCGCATGACTGCATCGTGACAAACATCCTAGCGAATTATTATAATGGATTTTGACTCCCCAATCCAATCTGGGTGTGGGTTAAGGGGCTCTCTATCGGTCCTGGACACACAGCAGACATCTGTACCCTGTCATCACATGAGATGAGTATTTTCTTTCTTTTTTTCAACATTCTAGTTTATGTTTATATAATTTGCATTGAGCGTTGTCTCTCTGCATTTATGCACTTGGTGTTGGTATTGAAGTACGCATCAATGTTTACTATATATTGTTTGCACTATAGGGAGATTTGTGTATAGTATATTTTATGTGATTATTTTGTTAGTACACTGTTACATGGGTACTTGTCTGTATTGAGTGTAATATGCTATTGTGTGATATATTTTGGTGAATTTGCCCCTTTGAGGTGTAAATTTGCCAGCTTTTATTGTTGATACACATGTGGATATATATTTTATTATGTGTGTCCTGGGTCTGAGAGCCTTTTCTCTTGTTCTTAATTTTTTAGTGGATTATTGATTTCTGATTTTTGTAGCTACCAATAAAGATTTATATATTTCTATTTATTTCTAGTGATTTTTTTGAGTGCCTCCTGGATAAGACCCTACTTTGTTTGGGGAGGATGGGAAATGGGGAGGAGACTCTTCTTTCTATGTGTCTCCTTTTCCCTTTTTTCTTCCTTTCCATAATAGTTTGTTCAGTCTGGACAATTGACCAGAAACTCCCATAGAGTGGTGTAGCAACAACGCTACTGTACGGTTTCAGGTCATTGAGATACTGCACCTAAAAAAATCAACTTTTAGCTGCTATAATGTTTAAATAAAACACCTCTCAGCAGTGTGAATATCTTTGTTGTACTCAGGAGGATAAACCTTACAATATAAATGTTACTTTATATTAAGTGTTACTACCCCTTTAACCCCAATCTTCTTGCAATGCATTGGAGACTGCTCTAACATTATGGGGTTTAAAAGCCACACTTAATGGGAATTTGCAGAATTTTCATTCCCTCCCATGATGCAATTGGTTTGCTTCAGAATTGTTTATCTTTAACTTGATGAATACAACCCAGTTTGTTTTGGGGAACATAAAAATGTACAATAACCAAAAGTGCAATTCTGTGGCAGACCAGGTACACAAAATAAAAATGCCCATTGCGTTAACCCCATGAATGCTAGACAGGAGTCCAATGCACTGCTTTGCAATGTGTTGGAAACCTCTCTAGCATTCAAGGATACAGATGCCGGGATACTGGGCAAGTGGCATTTGGCTGAGGTAACGAGATAGGGGAAGATTCTGGGAGCTGAAGAGCATTTAAAATGTTCCTCACTATGGAGGGCCACACACTGCACCCCCACATATTCTTGGCCCATGGGCTGTATGTTTGATATGCAGTTGAAGCTAGCCTGTCCAGATATGGATGAAGAAAAGGACCTTGTATTTAAACATTCTGTATTATCAGTATGGTTCTATTAAGGATAGTCTTTGTAAAGTGTGGAGCCATTCTCGTTGTGGCCATACTTTATGGGAGGTCCATCTCTTCATTAGTTCTTTGAAAATCTTCTGATTGAGTTCATATTTATTGGGATTTAATGTCTTCCAATTAAAATATACTGCTTCCCAGTGTCATCGCAGGCTTCCCCACCCAAAAAAAAAAAAAAAAAAACATACCTCACAGTGTTGATAGAAGGCTCTTTACATTTCAGAACCGTCATCGCAGGTTACTTAAGGTACAAAAATTTGGTGGGGAGGGGGGATATGCTCATCTAGGGTGGTCAACCCTATCTAGAGGGTATCAGAGAGAGAAAAAGCATGCATTGTTGGGTGCCTCCTGCTGAGTAAAACAAGGGTACTCCTGTTGTAGGGAGATGTATCATTCCAAAGTTTTTACAGTTTAAACTATTGTTTTGTTACATTTTGCAATTCTGGGACAAACTTATTGCACCAAAGGGTTGAAATGAAAATTCTGCAAATTCATATTTATTCATATATTAACCCATTTGAATGCTAGACAGGTCTCCAGTATATTCCTTTGTAATCACTGGGGATCTCGTTAGTATTCAGGGGTTAAAGCTGCATTAAAATCAATGGAAAATTTAATTTCCATTCTATATGTGGATGGTTTGCTCCACAACGGTTACACTTTAGCTTGATAAACAAGACCTTGAGGGTTATGCACTAAAGTGTGATAAATAGGTGATAAAGTGAAGATGATTTCTCCAGTTACTATGTTATTCTATGCAGCCAATGCATTAAAACTTTTCCAACTTTGGCGATCTTAGTGCATAGGCTGTATAGAATAACAGAGGAACTGGAGAAGTCATTTTCTGTATTATCACCTCTTTATCACGACTTAGTAATTTTATCTTATTGCATTCTATGGAAGAGGTGAGTCACTGATTAAATTCTCTAAAGAATTTGATAGTAACAGCTTTACTGCTTTACTTTTCAGTAAAGCAGCTGTCACATACTTGCCAAATGTCCTGATTCTGTAGGGGCAGACCCTACCAAAAATGTCCCTACACCTGTCCTTACAACGGAGCTTTAAAAGCACGGAATTAAAACTGAAATGTAGCAATGCATTATGCCATGATAGTATGCTTATTAATAAATATTAAATAAGCATAGTATAATATATTTCTGCATTGAAGACAAATTCATTGAGTAGATCTTTAAAATTAGGATGCTGATATTAATTCATTTAAAATAAACTGAATTTTTAAGATAAAAAAAAAATCACACTATCAGGTAAAAAAATCAAGTTGTGTAGCAGTTTCCTTTAATTGGGGTCATGGGGTGAGGTGTAGTAATATCACTTTTTTTATGTCATGGAGTAGGGCTTGGTGATGTCACAGGGCAGAGTTTTCTTTCCTGCAAAGTGTCCCTACACTTGGGAATGTTGGCTACTATACAGTCAACAGTAGCAAAGACAGATCCAATGTATGAAGGATTCCAGCTTCAGACAAGGAGGGGGAAATGAAGCACAATAATGGAGAAGAAGAAGAGAAGATTGACAGCATGCGGTACAGAGCTGTACCACAGAAAGACCTGCGGTGATGTAATACGGTAACAATTTAGAAGTTTATTAATCCATAAAATTAGCGATTAAACCCCCCAAAAAAAACGATTCAACATGGGACAAATTATGAAATAAGTATTACTTTATAGGAGGTGAGAGTTGCCCTTTAAACTCACCTCTTCAGGAAAGCCTATCAACTACATCCATAACCATTACGTGCAAGGTCAGACCAACAGCCTGTCCATCTTTTGTTCACTCTCATTCCCTTCTAAAATCACTCCATTACGACATCACTGATCACTTTCTCTCCCAAACAGAACAACTACTTGCCTGGACCACTGCACTCAAAAGCACGTCTTTCTCCCACCGATTGGGAGTTCATGTGACAGGAGGCACTTACAACCCATAGCACTTACTCCTGTGTCCCACTTACCTTCCTCTGGACTACTCATGAGCAGGGTCCTCTAATCGTTTTGTTTTCCATGTTCCATTTGCGTTGCATACCCCTCTGGCATTCAAAGGATTAAGAGGCTGGTCCTGCTCTGCGTCCTGCCACTGAGACAGTCATTCACTGTAGAGACTGCCCGAAAGCACAGAACGCACCCAGCGTTCCTACACCTCCCTGCATTCTGTGTGTTTGTGCAGTCTCTACTGCGCATGACGGCTTCTGACAAACATCCTAGCAAATTATTATATAGGATGTCTACTCATTGTACAGAGCTGCAGAATTAAGTAGGGTGACCTCGCATCCCGGAATGCCCAGGACTGTCCCTGAATTTTGGTCTGGGTCCCGCGTCCCGTATCATACCTCACCGGGACAATAAAGAGTCCGGAATCAACTTAAAGCAGCCCTAGTATCTGCCTGCCAGTTCAGCCTCAGTCACTCACAGCCGTAACATGCACGCTGCACGCACCATCACACCAGCCAATGAAGGGAGAGTATTTGCTAAAGTTCCTCTCCTCATCGGCTGGCTGGTGCGTGCGTGTGAGCTGGTACTATGCTGCCCGGCGCCTCTTATTTGCATGTGAGTGAGCAGGAGAGGAGTGAGTGACTGACAGACTGTGTCTCTGGGTCTGGAGCAGTGACAGGCAGCTGTGGAGGAGTGCGGACGCACGGCACAAGTAAGAAGACTGGAGTATTCAGGAAAAGTGAACAGCATGCTGCTGCAGTCACTGTCAGTGAGACTGAGTTCTGCAGCTGAGCAGCTCCAGTCCTACCGGCTGGCCGGTGCCACTAACTGACTGCCTGAGCAGCCTGACTCCCCTTCTGGACTGGTTCTTCTGAGTCACTTCACTCTCTGGAGGTACAGCAAGACTCCAAACCTGTTAAAAAGCTCACATCTCTAACCAATACATCATTCAATAAGTCATAATAAATACAAATGTAAAAGAGAGTAGCAAAATATCCATCTACCTAGACCCAAGTAGCAGATAGCAGATGGATATTTTGCTACTTTCTTTTACATTTGTATTTATTATAACTTATTGAATGATGTATTGGTTATCAAAGGCAAAGCTACAGCCAGTGTGTAGAGATAACCCTGTGAGTTCCAGGGGGTATGCAATGCATTACTTCACAATGTGTTGCCATAACCCTCTGGCACTCAGGGTTAAAAAAATGAGCATGTAAATAACAAAAAACAAACAAACATATTTCCTTATATAACAGAAATTAATTAAATTAACCCTTTGCTTGCACAAAACAGGGATCAGAATATGCAACACAATTTCAGAAGCAAAAGTATTGTACTTGTGGTATCCAAGTCATTGTGAGAACTGTAGCATCCAAGGGGTTAACTTTGTTCTAGAAAGGCTTTGAGTGAGGGAATAAATCCCATCAGAATACGATGGTCTGGTTTTGCTTAACTGGATCTCTGTATAAAAGCAAAAGTGAACACATTCAGAAGCAAAACAACTACACTATTTAGTTAACCACTTGGATACCATAGAGGTCTTCAGCACTTTGCTTTGCAATACCTCTCTCCCATGCACTTGTTACAAATCTGCCGATTTGGTTAATTCCGAGACCCTGCGCTGAAAGTGCTTTGAGTTCCACTGGGAGAAAGGCGCTATATAAATACTAGTTATTATTACTCAACTGAAATTTTTCTTTATTACATATGGAACACTTTTTTGCTTCAGAATTGCTCCACATTTGTCTTTACGCACAAGCATACCTGGGAACTCTCCGGTGTATGCGCATAAGTCCCAATGTGTTGTGCCCAGTGAGGGTCACATGATGATGTCATGTTACCCTACCCGCGTAGCCACACTAATGCTGACAAGTACTTTGCCACTATTCTGTCTATGGTGTCCCTGAATGGCAGAAAGGAAATGTGGTCACCCTAGAATTAAGTTGCCGCTATATAAATAAAGAATAATAAAATATTTGCCGATATACCAGTGAATGGAACTGATAAGAAGAAATGCCTTTTAAACACTGAAAATTTCCAAATAAAAGTCTGTGACCACTTTATGGATCAGTAGATTGGGCCAAATTAGGTTTGGATTACATTACACTGCATTTGATAATGGTTTTACCCATAAATATTTTCATAAACTTCAGTGTTAATCTAAAAACAGTGACTATGCTTATCAACCACAATGTAATCCATGCCTTACTTTGCATTTGAGTGATGATCCATTATTAAATACGATGGCATTTCCTCTGGTCTGTTAAGTCCATGTGATATCACAAGGGTTAGCTACGCAGTAATTCCTACTGACACAAGCAGAACATACAGCAATGGAAGCCCATTAATACACTTTTATCACAATTTCTAAGTAATCTAAGTATTAGATTCATTCGGGTGGGTTATCGCTCTGTGTACAGCTCGCTAAATTGCTGTTTGTAAAACCAACAAAATGGCGGCGAACACTATTGACGGCGACAGCTTTCGTGATTTTTTTTTTTCTTTTGCACAGATTCGTGATCTTCTTTTTATCACAATATCAACGTAATTTAAAATAAAATAGGACGTGTGATCCTAGCGAATGTATTTTGGTTTATTCCATCCCCTCTTTAATGGTCGATTACCAAGTTGACCCTCACGCACAGGAGTCTGTGTCAAAGGGTAAAGGTCCCTGGGAATGTAGGAAACATGGCGGCTGCCAAGCGGGTTTTGTATGTGGGTTAGTGATGTTCTAGTATTGGTGATGTCTGCGTTAGGATAGGTTCTCCAGTAATGCAAGACGTGCGTTTATTAATGTAGTGTTTTAGTGAGTGTTGCTGCGAGCGTTATTTATTTAAATCCAAGTGTTTGTATGTGTGCATATTTATATGAGAGTAAAGCTGGAGAACCATATGATAAATATTCTTATTAAAATCCATGTATAGTTACTCCACTTTAATCGGGTTTGTTAATTTAGTAATCTTCTGAATACGTCTTTCTGTGGGCGGTAGTAAAACCGGTACTATCCTGCAATATTTTCCCATAAGGGTCCCACATTAAAGTCTGGTCACATGTGAAACTGATCAAAAAGTTATATAGACCTAAAAGCCAGCCTGATGAAGGCGCATTCTTAAATGTGAACTGTACCTTAAGGAATATTCAAATAGTGTAATAGAAGAAAATCTATATAATTGTAATGTATTGTAAATGTGCAGTAGTTTATACCTGGAGCTTTCTATTAGATCCACTTCAACTCTCTGCATAGCATTGTAGGTACATCTGGTTTATGATATTTTCTATGTGCTGTTCACTCAGACTGCTGCTCAAGAACTACTGCTAACTAGTCCTTTTGTCAAACAAGTGATGTCTGATTGCACAATGCATTGTTTCCAATCTCATCCCTTGAGGAGCAGGGAGTTGAGAGCTGCATTGCAAAGCAAATGTTGCACGACCCTTTGGGCCTTAACCCTTTGAGTGCCAGAGTGGCCAACATAAATACATAAAGAAATGGCCAACATAAATACAGGTGGTTTGTAAAGAGCTTTAAAAATAACCTATTTCTTTTAAAGTGACTTTCACTTTAAATCTGCTCTGTCTGCTTCATACAATGAGTGTAATTGAATAAAGGGCTAAATTGAGTTTCATCTACTGGTGTCCATGAAGGGGTAAAATATCCTTTACCAGGAGGTAGGGCACTTTATTAAATAAAATTAGATGTAGCTCTTCCTCCTCGCCCCAACCTCCACCTGGAGGCCAGTTTTTAAAGTGGAACTATCACGATACTTATATCATTACTATTATTATCCTGAATAAGTCTGGCATTTTTGAGAAATTCAACTCATTTGGAGATGAACAAGCAGACATCAGTGCAGACATCTGTCCTTCCCGGGTTCCTTTATCCTAAGGTATAGTAAGGGACTGACAGAGCAAGCGCACAGATACCAGTACAGCAAGACACCTTCCTGTGCATTTCAGAAGGAGTTGGATTTCTCACAAACCTGGAATTATTCAGGATAATACTAGTATGTATATAAGTATCGCTGTATGCGTAATGATTTGGGGGTAACTTTAATTTGTGTGATAGTTTCGCTTTAAAATGTCCTCATAAGGAGGTTATGGGCCATCTCCACCCACAGTCTTATCTTCAGTCTCCACAGAAGAGGAATGCAAAGCCTTCAAAGGTTCAGTGGAGGAAGGAGCTTTTCCACCCAGAGTACCTGGAAGAGTGTGACAATGATGCGGTAGAATTTGTAATAAGAGCAGTTCTAGAGACTCCTTATGTTTCTTACCAGCAACAATCAGAAGAGTTAATAAAAACGGTAGTAAACTCAAGAAAAAGTCATCCACAAGATTTCTGGTACATGAACACCTGTAACACATCATGAGAAAATCCAGTACATAAATTAGTTTTTTCTGGAAATTCATGTACCTATAGTCTTATGCAATGAGAGATTTGGAAAAATGGACAACCCCCTGCTTCAACTGAAGCACCAGTTTCAAGGCTGTCTAAACATATGGGCATATCAATATAAGTTGCCAAAGCCTTTAAAGACAAGAGAATTGATTTTGTCAAAAAATGATTTCTTCTTGACTGGGGTAATACTCAGACCTGCATTTGCTTCTGCTAGTATCAGCAGAGCCATGGAGTCATGGGAGGAGCAACTTGTTCAGTAAAGAAATATAGTATCTGATTTAGGCCTCTTTAGAGGTTGCCAGAATGTCTGTCAGGTGCTTAGCTGCCTCTGTAGCAGTGTAATGATTTATGTGGTTAAGGAACTTGTGAGCTTTTGGACCTGACCCTGAAAATATTCAGTCAGGCTACTACAGGAAAATTTACTCTACTTCTTCAACCTGAGACTCTGGTGTTTGATCCCTGTCATAAGCCCCCCATAATTTTTGGGTCAACAAGACCTTTAAATCAGCATTTTCCAAACAGACATGCAAGAGGTAGTAAATCAAGACTTCTGCTAATAAGCCAAACTTAGCATAATGGCAGTACAGTGAGCCTCCTTCAAGGCCAACCTTTGGGTGAGCTCTCAAATTCTTTCAACAGTAGCAGTAGGACTCCATTTCAGATGATTAGGTTCTACATGTAATAACACTCTGTTATTACCTTTATTTAAAATCTATTCCTCCAAGCTGTAACTCTTTTTTTACTTCAGGATTCATAACTCATTAGAGATTCAAGGCATTCTACTCCAGCCTCTTTATAGTTCCCAAGCAGGATGGCAGTTTCAGGCTGGTTCTAGAAACATAGAATTTGACGGCAGATAAGAACTATTCGGCCCATCTAGTCTGCCCAATATATCTGAAGGTCTTCAAGAAATGTTTTTGGTTCCCAAGTTCTAGATTGAATTCATTAGTTCTACCATAACTGCCTTGGAACTGGAAAACATTCCTATTCTCATATCTTCACGTACCCATAGGGGCCTAACCTTCAGAAAGTTCTCAGATTTGGTTTTCAAAACCAACATTGGCAAATTTTGGGGCCACCCCTTAATATTAGAGGAAAGGAGGTTTCAATTTCAGCAAAGGAAGTTTTTTTTTGTTTTTTTTTTAATAGTAAGATCTGTTAAGGTGTGGAATTCTTTGGCCAAGCTTATTGTAACGGCAAATACAATAGATACATTTAAGAGAAGGTTAGGTGCTTTTCTAGCAGAAGGGAACACCCAGGGCTCTGACTTCAGACATTGTTTATATATAATTTTTTAAAACTATTCTGTTGCCCATTAGTAAATTTACATATAGAAGCGTATGTTGTGTTACAGCTGTGAAGTGTATTGATTTGTCATCTCAATGTTACAATATTATTACTTTGCAGGTGGTCTTGCAGAGGAAGTAGACGAAAAAATACTGCATGCAGCCTTTATCCCCTTTGGCGATATCACAGACATTCAGATACCTCTTGACTATGAAACAGGTGAGAAAACAAAGCAACAAGGGCCAGATTCTATTGCAGGTGCTAAATGTTAACTCCTGTTTTATCAAACATTTTCCTATTGAAGTCTATGGGAGAAACTGGAGATAAAAGCAGAGATAATATTAGCACTTGCAATAGAATCTAGCCCCTGGACTTCTAATTTGAATATCACTGAATTTAGGAGATGGACATGATTTGTTTCTTGCAAGAACCCAAACTCCTCCAGCTGAATTATGTTTAGAGGGTAAGATTAGGAGGAATATGAGGCCCTTGAGTCCTGTGGACGTAATATCCAATACTAATTAGGGATTAATTGTGGACAACCAGTCCACGCGGAATTGATACATAGAGACCAATATGGTTTTCTGCTCAGATTAAGAAAAATGGGGAATTTTTATTAGGACGGTTTTGGTGTTCATTTAAATGTAAGAAAAATGTTAAGCTCTTTGTGCTTTTATGCAGGAAGCTAAAGTGATGCAATTATGGATCAAACCAACTGCACAATAGGAAACAAATAAAAATCCACCAAATTCCCATTGATTTGAAAAGGGGCTTTTAAGACCAAGGGGGAACAGTAGATGTAGCTTATCTAGATTTCAGTAAAGCATTTGACACTGTCCCTCATAGAAGACTCATTAATAAATTGCAGTGTTTGGGACTGGATGTAAAAATAGTTAAATGGATACGGCAATGGCTGAGTGACAAGAGACAGAGGACGGTAGTCAGTGGTGAATATTTGGACGAATATTACTATTACTAGTGATGTACCTCAGGGATCAGTACTGGGGCCCATTCTTTTTAATATTTTTATTAGTGATATTTCAAAAGGTCTTCAAGGTGAAGTATGACTTATTGCATATGCAAAGATTTGCGGGAATATGACAAATGATTTAGGTAAATTAGAAGAATGGACGAGTGTGGCAGCTGCAGTTTAATATTGATAAATGTAAAATAATGCACTTGGGACGTAAAATTCCAACACAAAAATATACTATTAAGGGTACTGTACTATCAGAGACAACAGAGGTAAGGGATTTGAGAGTAATTATTTCTAATGACTTAAAGTAGGCAGGCAATGTAACAAAGCAGTGGGGAATGCAAGCAGGGGCTGGGTTGTATAGCTAGGGGCATTAGTAGCACAAAAAGGGAAGTGGTCATGTCACTCTACAGATCTCTAGTTATACCTCACCTGTACAGTACTGGAGACCCCATCTCCAGAAGGATATAGATACTCTAGAGAATATTCAGAGAATGGCTACTAACATGGTGACTGGTTTACGGGAAAGGATATACGAGGACAGACTAACTGGTATATCTTGGAGGAGAGAAGAGATAGAGGGAATATGATAGAAACATTCAACTACATGAAGGGATTCAACAAAGTTCAGGAGTGAAGTACAATTCAAAGAAGTAAAAATGTTAGGACAAGAGGCCATAGTCTAAAACTAGAGGGACACAGGTTTAGACGTTATGTAAGAAAGTTTTACTTCACTGAGAGGGTAGTAGATAAGTGGAACAGCCTACCAGCAGAAGTAGTAGAAGTTAATACATTGACAGAATTTAAGCATGCATAGTAGGGTAGGCATAAGCCTATCGTGAACATAAGACAAGACCAAGGACCAAAAAAGGTTTGAGGTTTTCACAGTAGGAAAATGGGCAGATTAGATGGGCTGAATGGTTGGTTATTTTCTGCCGTCAAATTCTGTTCCTAAGATCTTGAATGCTGGAGGGGTCTTTAAAATATTGCTTCAGTATGTACTGGAGACCTCTCAAGAACTCAGTTAAAAGTCCCATTTATAAATCAATGGGAATTTTTTTCCACCTACATTGCAGTTGGTTTGCTCCACAATTGCTCCTCTTCATATTCCTGAATATGGCTCTTTGTGTTATGTGCTGCCAAAAGAAAAGTTCAGTTCATTTTACTTGCTTCATGAATAAATATATTTTTCCATTTCTTTGGATATCTTTTTGGACAGTAATTACTACCCTTTTTGTGTGTATGATAGATTGCTTATAGTGATTACAAAATCAAATTGAGGCAATCCAATTAAA
This sequence comes from Rhinophrynus dorsalis, assembly GCA_037306005.1. NCBI lineage: Eukaryota > Metazoa > Chordata > Amphibia > Anura > Rhinophrynidae > Rhinophrynus > Rhinophrynus dorsalis. The sequence goes on from CM074719.1 coordinate 311,934,152, forward strand.
AACCCCAAATCTTTATATGAAGCTCTATAAGGTTTATTTTTATTTTTAAGGATAATGTTATGTATTATTATATATAACTGTATTTTATTTTTTATTATTGAAAGGGCGATAAAGAGTTTTAACCTGTCCTTTTAACCCTTTCAGTACCACAGACTTGGGGAATTCTTTTGTACCCTCCTGGCCTGACACATTCCCATTTGTAACTTTCTATTTATATATGGAAAACTAAATATCAGGTTTTTTTTTGTTGTTATTCATTTTCAGAACAATACAGCTTTTTCATTGCACATTACATGAACTAAATATTGCATGTGCGACAAGCTATATCATATATACTAAAAAATGTAAAAAAAAAAAAACAACAACCTTATTTTGCCAATATCATAAACCATATATATGTTGGTTGTGAAAATGTCAAATGTTTTTAAAACGCCTGAACCTTCTGAGCACAAAAACACCTAATATGTATAATGTTACCTATAATATTACCTACATACATGGCCTGTGCAGACCTCTAATTAAAGGGGAACAATCACCCCGCAATAACTTAATGTTCACTTATTGCTCACCTGGCGACTAGCTGCTTAGTAGCGCTAGTCGCCAGAAATCTTACTCGGTTCTGCAGATATCGGCGTTTTACAGGAGCAGGTGCAAAAGGGACTGACAGCGCAGGCACACGGACGTCACTGTGAAGAGACGTCCGTGCTTCCTGCTCCTGTAAAACGCCGATATCTGCAGAACCGGGTAAGATTTCTGGCGACTAGCGCTACTAAGCAGCTAGTCGCCAGGTGAGCAATAAGTGAACATTAAGTTATTGCGGGGTGATTGTTCCCCTTTAACAGGAGCATAAAAGGTATTTTCTACTTTATGAACTAAAATGCACTTTGGTTACATTGTAAAACAACCCTAAAACAGCTCAATAACTATATAAAACCATATATTTCTTGGATATAGATAACCCACCACATGAAATGAGGGAATGCTTGCCTTTTTACCTCTAGACTGGTGTGCACAAATGTTTCCAGAAGGTGGTGCTAAATGAAAAAAAATAGGCTTTTTTTACATTTCCACCCCTTCAAATGTATTAAAATTTTTGAAAACTATAGCATTTCTTCGCCATTCGTTAGCTACTGCTCAGCCAAGAAAAATGGTACCCCATTGGTATAGGTTGATGTATTGTAGGAATTGCCAGAAGTACAAAACTATATCTACCTATTTTGTGTTTACAAAAAGTCTGCCTGCGCTAGAATGATCATAACTATTAGAGATATGAAGGAAAATACCTTTCCTTCATATATCTAATAGTTATGATCATTCTAGTGCAAGGCATGGCATTTTGAAAAGTATACATTCACCTGCATCAAATTAGGTTGAGGTAGCGCTACAGTGAAAAAATACTTTTTCACCACTTCAAAGATACTAAGATCTTTGAAAACAATGGAATTTCTTACTGTATAATGAACTTTCTACCAGCCAAAAAAAACAAAGCAAAAACCAGTACCCCATTTCTATGGGTTGACATACCATAGGGGGTGTCAGAAGTATAAAATGTGCCACTTTACTTTTTTGAAATGACCTGCCTGCATGGGGGTCTGACTGTACTGATCGGTGATTACCAGGGGCTAGCGAAATCAGGCGGGGGGCAGACAACATATGTGGGGGATCTGAGACTGCCAGTGGAACAAAAAATTGTGGGTGGGGCATCAGGATCACCCTTGATGCACCCTCCCCCCCCCCCCCCGGCTATTGATCTCCACGAAGTGTGGGGGGTTTATTTTTTTCTTCTTCTTAATACATCTGCAGCATTCTGGTAGTACCGGTTTACACCATGGCCAGTACAATGTACAGACTTGGCATAGCAGGAACAACTGTCCAAACCTGTATATTATACGGTTTTGACACACTACAAGTTAATAAGGGACCCCCCCCACCACTTTCAACCAAAAAAATGTTTTTGTGCAATTATTTATTCATATACCCATTGCAGGCCACAGGAGAGCAACCTGCATCCCTCCAGCTACTGTTAGACTACACTCCCATCATCTTCAGCCAGCAAACAGCTGGCTGAGAATGAGAATTGTAGTTCAACAGTAGCTTGATGGAAGCATGCTGTCTGTCTGGTTCTGCTATAGGAACATCAAGATCAAACATTCCTCATTATTGGGGTGCTAAAGATTGGTGTATCTGACCTGATAGGGGTAAAAGAAAGGTGATTCTGGGCAACAAGAAACCCTCTCATATTTGCCCTTGTTTATTATAAAATTCGTTTTTGAACTATTTTTGACCACTTTTCCATTTCTGCATCTCATTACATGTTATATTGTCTTCCTTGTAGAGAAGCACAGAGGATTTGCGTTTGTGGAATTTGAGCTTCCAGAGGTCAGAATTCATCTATTTCTGTACATTTTAATAAGTGTCATGTTACTGATGTTTTAAACATTTTTTGAAATGTATCGGTTGAATATATAAAATTAATGTTGACAATTTTTGATCTTGTTTCCTCAGGATGCTTCAGCAGCCATCGATAACATGGTATGGATTACTTGTCAGTTATCAGGATGCAACATCCTGTTTCATCCAACTCGCATTAAATTGTTATGCAAGAGCTAACCTGGGGCCCCCTGTTCACAAGAAAGTGGAGTAATTCTGGGGCAAACCAACTGTACTGTAAATTGGACCCGTCACATTAAAAAAAAGTTGGAACAAAAACTAATTGGTATAAAGTGCCACCACAAACCTCATAAGGTGACAGTTAAAGCGGAACTACCACCGATCTTAAACGTTGTGGCAAATAATTACCCATCTGGTGACTAGCTGCTCAGTAGTGCTAGTCGCCAAAATAATTACTTGGTTAATGAGAATTCTACCTTGCTCCGGGGCTGACAGGCAGTAAAGAGCACCAACATCTTTCCATAGTGACGTCTGCGCACCTGCTCTGTCAGTCCCTTTTGGAGCCAAACGGCTCCTAACATCGTCTCCTAGAGCCGGCTGGGACTGACAGCACAAATGCGCAGATGTCACTATGGAAAGATGTCTGCGCTCTTTACTGCCTGTCAGCCCCGGAGCACGGTATAATTCTTATTTACCAGGTAATTATTCTGGCAACTAGCACTACTGAGCAGCTAGTCGCCAGATGGGTAATTATTTGCCACAAAGTTTAAGATGTGTGGTAGTTCCGCTTTAAAGGAGAACTAAAAACTTTCCATCGGCATTTAAATGGTGACTTTTAACCCCTTTAATAATTGGGAGGTCTCCAGTGCATTGAGAAACAATCCACTGGAGACCTCTCTAGCATTCAAGGAGTTAAAATTCACTTTTAAATAAATGGGGGACTTTGGGAATTTTTATTTGTCCCATATTCTGTAGTTTGATTGGTCTAGAACTACCAAACATGATTGGACATAGGGCCAATTGGTTTTTGTTGAATTTCATTGTACTTCCCCTGTTATTTTCTTATGTTTAATATTGCATTTACCTGTACTATTTTGCACACTGGATGTTGAATAACTTGGGCACTTACGTTTCTTAGAACGAGTCTGAACTATTTGGAAGGACAATCCGTGTGAATCTGGCTAAGCCTATGAGGGTAAAAGAAGGATCTTCAAAAGCTGGTAGGCACTGTATAATTCAGTGGGTTGTTCAAGTCCTTGGTGAATTTTCATCCATTATTTATTTACCCCTGTCTTCTTCTTAGTTTGGGCTGATGATGACTGGCTCAAGAAATTCTCTGGAAAAACTTTGGAAGAGACAGAAGATGCAGAAATGGCTGAAGCTCCCAAAACTGAAGCAAAAGAGGTAAAAGTGGTTTGTGTGAAAAATGACTGGAAGGGAAGATTCTGGATAAAATTAATTTACATAGGCAACACATTGTTAAAGGGGAACCATACCCTAGGTATTAGTGGCTCTTAATTTGTTTAAGAGACAGACTGCACTAGGTAGGTGTCCTTGATACATTGATTAGGTATGTTTATCTACTTTTTGCATTATTTATCTTGCTTCCAGTACAGGACACAGGGGCCAAATGGTAAACGATCCTATACCTAAAGGCATGACAGAAACCGTTAACACAGAAAAAAGCACTAACTCCTAAGGAGGCAACATGGGAATCTTGCGCTATGATCCAGGGTGAGATTCTCATATTGCCATAAGAAGGGTAGTCCAGCTTTCCAGGCTACCAATTAATATGTGGATCAAGTGGACTATAAGACAAGTATATATTCTCAGATTCAGGCCAGGACCATTGAGTTACAGCCCCTTCTGCATGGTGTGCAGATCAGCTTGGTAAATCAGTCACTTGGACTTCCTTGCCTACATTTAGACAGTTCTACAAGGTCAATAGGCTTGCTTCAGTGGATGCCAGTTTTTGATTCTACGTTCTGTAAGCTGCTTTTATTTAACCAGTTTCTCTCTCGCCTTTTGTTTGTGTGACTGCTTGGCAATATCCTCAATGGCCTTCCGCCCCCCCCCCCCCCAATGGACATGAGAAAGGGGTATTTCTGTTTGTGCTTTCCAATAAATCCTTTTTGGGGACACAGGTCATATCGCCCAGAGAAAACTCACTGTCTGTTGGGGGCTGGGTTGCCCAGTCATTGTCTTGGCTGTACCCACTAGTGCTGTAGGTAAATAAGGAAAAGTTACTGTTTTTGAATTAACTGTGGAAGTACCCTGCCACAACTAAAACATAGTATATGTGTGATACATATACGTACATTTTATATATATCTATATCTATACAGGGCAATTGAAGCCCTGTATCATAGCTGCCAATCCGATTTTGGGGCCCAGTCCCACTTTCCTTCAACATTAATGGAATGTCCTGCTTCCCAAGCTGCTGCCTGGCCATCTTCGGCATTGTAAACCAAAATGACCCATTCTATGAAACGCGCTGTTCGAGAGGCAGTGTGATTCCGAAAATATATTGGAGCGTGCATGTGCGCAGTACAGCGCATGTATGCCGTAATCAACTCTTGCCCTCAGAGTTCTTCTCTGAAGCAGTGAGTGAGTGACTTGCAGAGCAAGCGGCAGACTAGCCTAGAGAGCATGGATGCGGTAACGCTCTTGTGAGAATCAGGACTTCTCACTATTTACTCTGAACTCATGCAATAAATGCCAACTTGGCACTGGGCAGCAGAGCATGATCATGGGCAAGGCGAACCAAGTGCCTGCCTAGGGCCTGGCAATTTGGGGGGGCCCCGCTGGCCTGGCCAAGCATTGAGCTTCTCACAGCTGGAATGGAACTTCAGATGGTGCAGTTGCGCCCGAACTCGATGTCCCGCCGTCCCTGCACCTTTGTGAGACTGGAAGGATCGCAGGGACTTTCTCTTTCCAATGGAGGCAGCAGGAGCAGAAGTCTGTGACCTGGCTCCCCAACGATGAAAATCCTAGCATTCACCGTGTCACTGACTGTCCCAGTGTTCTTCACACGCAGCCAGATCCCCTGTTCCTGCCAGTAATGTATTTCAAGAAGGAGACAGCCAGTCAGGAGCCTCAGAGGGAGGAAAAGCGCATGACTACCTGCATGTTTTGTGCCACGGATGTCTGACAGGTGCAACTGAAAATGTAGAAAGCTCCACAATGAGGACTCATCAATGTAACCCATTGAGTGCCAAAAGGGTATCCATGCAATGCATTGGATACCTTTTCTGGCACTCAGGGGATTAAGGGCTTGATGTTCCTCAGAGAAATTGCAACAATTACATCATTTTGTGAGGACTGTAAGTGGGTTGCGTCAGAGTTGTCTCCAGGTCTTGTCTGCATAGGATAGCGTGGATCAGCGGTTCTCAACCCATTCCCTCAGTGGCCACTAACAGGCCAGGATTTGAGAATTTCCTTTTAAGAGCATAGGTGAGCCTCTGATCAACACACGTGTTCTAGCAGGGAAATTCCTAAGTCCTGGCCTGTTAGTGGCCACTGAGGGCACGGGCTGAGAACCTCTGGCGTGGATGCTTAAAAAATGCCAGCACTAATATAAAAAATGTTAACCCTTTTGCTGCTTCCATCCTCATTGTTGTTGTCACCACTTCTGCCAACTTTGGGTCAGTGGAGAAAGACAGCAAGAGATATAGTTACCTCCTCCTCCATCTCTTATACCTCTCCAGCTTCCTTAACTCATTCACCTTCCAACTTCAGCTTTTCACATGTTACTCTCACTCTCTCCTCTCACCTTATTCCTTCTATCCCAGCTTAAGCTTCTCTCTCATACTTCTTACCCTCTTTCTTTCCTTTCCTACGCTTACAGTCCTTCCTTTTCTCCCTTAAATCCATCCCACGTAATTAACTTTAAAGGGATAGTAATACTTAAAATGTAAAAAAAAAAAAATATGTTGTAGGGTTTATCCCCCTGAGTAAAACAAGAGTACTCCCACTGCTGAAAGGTGTTTCATTCAAAAGTTATGAATTTTCAAAGTTGAATTTTTTAGGTGCAATATCACAGTGGCCTGAAATTGTAGAGTGGCGCTGTTGCTACACCATCCTATGGAGATTTATGGTCCCTGGACCAGAGCTGTCCATGGGATTGTGTAGCAACAGCGCCACTGTACATTCAGGCCACTGTGATATTGCACCTAAAAAATTCAACTTTGAAAATTAATAACTTTTGAATGAAACACCTTTCAGCAGTGGGAGTACTCTTGTTTTACTCGGGGGATAAACCCTACAACATATTTTTTTTACATTTTAAGTATTACTATCCCTTTAATTGAGTTGTATAATCTGTTGACTTTCTAGTACACTTTGAGACGGGGGAGAGATGTGAAAACAGACTTGTAGTGTGTAGATGCTCATGGGATTTTGATTGCATCTGAGGCTGTATTAGATCATAGATTGAGTCGGCGATAACTGATACGCTGACTGTCTGTGGGGAGTTGTGGCAGGTTAGGACGCGATGCCAGGCATACAGTACATAAGGTTGGGTGCAGCAAGAGGGTAGAGATGGCACTACAGGACTTGTGGGCCATGAGTTGCATGACTGGCTGGTACAACGCGGGCCATGATTTGGATGAATCCACTCCAGCGTGGCATGTATGCAGGCCCTCAGTCACCTGCTGCTGGTACAAAGGTGTGTGAAGGGCTTCTTGTGCATGTCGCGGCTGACTCCCGCTTGGTGTGTGTTGGGGGAGGTGAAGGATTTCCTTCTGGCTGATGCCCAGAGCCCTGGCTGCATGGGAGCGAGCTGGCTGGCTGGTGTGTGTGAGTCTGACTTGCGTGTGTGGTGCTGGCGTGTGTGTGTGTTTGTGTGTGTGTGTTTGTGTGTTTGTTTGTGTGTGTGTGTGTGTGTGTGTGTGGCTTGTGTGTGTGTGTGGCTTGTGTGTGCACCAATGGTGTGGATGTGTGTGTGTCTGTGGTGTAGGAGCAAGTGGCAGCCATTTTGGTTTTTTGGTCAGTTGTGTTGTGGTGGGCGGGCTGGATTGTGGGGGCGGGCCAAGACTCTGCATGATTTTCTCAGGCGTAGCAGTGGCCTCGGCCTCTATTGACTCACCCAATGGGAGCAGTAACTCCTCCTTACTGCCACCCCTGGGTGTGTGTGTCTCTTGAGGAAACATAAGTTATGCAATGAGGCTTTCTCTTATATATATAGATATGTGTGTGTTTGTGTGTATATATGTATAACTGCTAAGTAGTAAGACCTTCAGTTAAAATGGCCACCTGTTCAAAGGGTATAGTTGTATAGTTTCCCTTTAAATGCAAAATATACCTTTTACAATTGTTTTTAGAAAGATGTGTTCCAGAAACAGTGCTGATACATACAGCAGTATGTAACCTTCTCGGACTGCCAGCATAACAACAGGGTGTGATGAATTAAGAGAGGTAGGGAGGGTCCATCTCTCTCCTTCTTTTGTGTACTGACAGGGCTGCCATCAGAAATCATGGGTCCCAGGACACATGCCAGCCCCTGTCCCAGTCTTTGTTCTTTCCTGCTTATAACATACAGAGAATTCAGTTAAATTGTATTGTGGTTGAGGCTTACATCAGAGTGAAGGAAAGGAAGCGAAGGGTTGTGGCGAAACTTAAATGAAGGAGCCCCTAGGTGTGAGCTAGTGTTGGTGAGCCTGATTAGAGTGCTCACCCTATGGGAATGATAGAGGGAAAAAGAGGGTGTTGAGGGGAAGGATTCCCATGATGTTAGGAAGCATGAGTGGCAGAACCTGTGCGCTTAAGAAGACTTTCAGACCCTCAGACAAATGAAGTCCAAGTCTTATACTTGTGATTGAGACTTACAGCAATGTGAAGAGAAGGAGGTGAAGACTTGTGATGAAACTTAGGTGAGGGAGTACCTAGGTGTAAGTGTATATTGGTGATTCTGATTAAAGGCCAAAAAGGGAAATGCATGGAAAAATAGAATGCACAAGGGACTGGTGAAGGAAACACAAACTTAAAGCATAACTTTCAACTCTTTCAGTGCTGGATTCTTCATCTTAGAAGGAACACTGCTTAATGTGTTTAATAGTGAATTTATGTAGTGTACATGATGTCTTACACTGTTATTTTGTCACAGGGCGAACCACCTCCTAAAAAGGTGCGGTCAAACCCTCAGGTCTACATGGACATCAAAATCGGAAACAAGCCTGCTGGACGGATCCGCTTCTTGCTGAGGGCTGATATTGTACCAATGACAGCAGGTGAGGGTCCTCAGACAGACTTGAGACTAGTAACAGACTAGTAACAGACAGTGGAAAGTTGATAGGTAGTGCTCTATGTTCATATACTGGGGTATCCAAGTTATATTCAATCTTTGGTCACATGAACAGAAATGCTTATGTGTAAGAGCCACATTCTTTTTTTTTTATTAAAGAAAATGGGGAATTAAAGATGTTTACCTATTCAAAATGTTTTTATTTTGTTAGCAATAACAAAACACAATCTCGGTGCAAAGAAAAATATTTGGTACCATAGAAAGTCATTTATTTTTCTTTTGGAGAATATTACCATATAGTATAATTAAAATAATTTTATTATTTTAGGGGTTAGAGATGCTGGTATTGAGTACCCCCAGAAAACCCCCTGATTTTGATAGTCAATGACAATACAGATAACGAACAGACTGAATTATTCTCTAGAACTGTAGCGTTTGTTGCACAATGGCTTACTAGTTTGTGTGCTAGCTAATTAGGTTAAAAAAATTTCAAAATTTGTAGCGGGCTGCCCCCTGTTCTCTGGCAGGCTGCATTTAGTCTATGAGATTTATATTGGATGCCCATTTTCCAATGTACAATCTGGAAATGGGAGCAACACTTTCCAGTGCTCCAAGCACATAGTTGTGGTTCCCTTAATAACTGCTTCCACAGCTGTCGCAAAATGCATAGAAAATAACCAACACGCTTACTTGGCTTCATATCTTTAATCGCGTATATGCACTTGGATAACTAAGCTTCACAAAGGACTAGTATAGTCCGGGTTATGTGATTTAAATATCTGAAGCCAAGCTGAAATGCTGGTCATGTCCTAGTCAGTGGTCTGCATTCTAATGGGAGATATTGCTGCCTCTGAGTTGTATAGTCAGTAACATAAGTACTGTGTGTAGTTCAACAAAAATTTTGTGATGTTCATGTATTAAGAACTGGAGTGTTTCTGGAGCAAACCAACTGCACGATAGGTGACAAATAAAATGTCTCATGCATATAAATGGGACTTTTAACAACTTGAATGCAAGAGAGGTTTCCAACACATTTTGAACCAAAGCAAAGGTGGCCTGTAGCATTCAAGGGTTTGAAAGTTCCATTTAAAGCAATAAATTTTGTCACCTATAGTACAGTTGTTTTGACCCAGAATCAATCCAGTTCTTAGTGACTCAACCTTTGACTCTCCAGTTGTGTATGGTTGCACTTTGCATGAAGAATATGCAGATTAATATTAAATATGTACTGTTTATAGCAATAATATACGTAATATTAAATTACTTTAATGTTTATAGCAATCATTAACTTGAACAATATTAACCTCTTGAATGCTAAAACCATCTTGAATGCAATGCCTTGGACAGATCTGTAGAATCCACATGGCTAAACTACTGCAGTGCAGTATGTTTGTAGAACTATGCTTGGATTAATACAATTTAGAATTAAAGGGATAGTAATGGATGAATATAATTACATCTCAGATGATGACTCATGTTTTTGGCCATGTACCGATGTATTTCAATATCCTCCGACATGTAGTTAAACAGAAATTCAATTATAAAGATTCGCCCTCCCACCCCTTTTACCTCTTCTCTGCCGCCTCCCCTCATATGTGGAGTCTGGTCCTGGGACCAGACCGCTCACAGCAAGGGACAATCTTCTTGCTGCATTTATAAGAAAACTTTGTCCCCCTTGATGGAGGAGGGCAGGATTTTCCTTATGATTACAGATGATTATCTCTCGCTGAGAGCTGTCCAGACAGTCTTGGATAGCACTTTAAATAGGTCAAAGGGGTGGGAGGGAAATTCTTTATAATTTAATTACTGTTGAACTACACTTTGGAGGATATTAAAATACAGCGGTATATGGCCAAAAACATTTGAGGAGTAATTGGAGATGCGTTTATATTCATCCATTACTATCCCTTTAAATGTATAATTACATGAACCTGCAATTTAGGATGATGTATGCATAGTGTTCTCAGTTTCATATTGTGTTTGTGAATAATTCTCTGTTTATTTCACCATCTTAAGAGGCTAAAAATTGGGAGAAAAATGTTTTATGGGAATAGCACAACAGTTCTTACCAACAGAGTTTATTCCTAAGTAAATACTTTGTACATTTTATAGCAAGTGTGCGCGTGTGTGTGTATGTATATATATATATATAAATATATTGCGCACTCAGGTCTTCTTGAAGGTGAAACAATGTGCTGGTTTGTTCCATCAAAGTTTCAGCCCAGTGGGCCTTTCTCTAGATGCCTTACAGAATAAACAATATATATATATATATATATATATATATATATATATATATATATATATATATATGTATTATTATTATATTATTATTATAAGTACAAACACAGCAGACTGTGCTGTTTACAACCTTTATTCCAACCATTCTTTCCCAAATTTATGGCTGTGATTGCTTTTCAACAATTTGAATACTGTCATGTTAGGAATACAGAAATTTGGTATTGAAACAAAGCCTCATGCTTCACTTGGGTGGGGGGGGGCAGGGTTAGGATGCATGTCCAGCAGTTCGAGAATCTGGAGAGTTTCCAAGTCACTTGCTTTTATGTACTTGTGAATTCTGTCCCATTTCTTTCAATGAACATTAACACCTAAAAACGGTCTGGGGTTATAAACTGTTAAGTGGAACTTGCACCTTATTTCAAATTTGCATTTGTCTAGCATCATTGGGGGATGCAGGGACCATGGGATTAAGCAACATGCCTATAGGAGGCAGGGCACTCTAATTATAAAAGTTCTTCCAATTCCTAGCTGATAAACCCCGTCCACACACACACACCCATCCAACTGCCTTCAGTTTTAAAATTGTCCTTCATGGATGTACAGGGCATCTTTCTCCTGAGGAGATCTTTATTAATTATACTTTTTATTATATTACCTTTTTTCAAAGCTTCTGAGGGCCCTCACTTTGAGAGAAGAGTCCTCCTATATAACTCTTTGATTCCTGGGTCCTTCCTTTGGATTAGCTTAATCTCTGAATCATTTTGGCCCGAACTCTGCCTTTGGCTGTTAAAGGGATAGTAATGTTTCATAATAAAAGCAGCTAAAAGCAGTAATCTTCATAGTATTTGGGGCATGGAGAGTGTTATTTCAATACTGTCATAGTTGTAGTTCAAGAGTAATGGAATGATAAAGTAACCCCTCAGCTCAGAGCAGCAGAGAGTGTCCAGGTAGACTGCCGAGAGGGACAATCTTCAATTAAGATAAGGAAAAAAAATGAAAAAACTCTCAAGGGGGGCAGGGTTTTCATTGTTCTCACAGTAAGAATTTTGACCCTTGATGTGAGCAGTCTGGTCTATGGACTGGATTCCACATCTGGGGAGTGGAGGCTTAAACTAGGTAAAAGGGGCGGGGGGTGGAATCTTTATCATTCAATTACTCTTGAACTACAACACTCATAGTAATGAAATAACACTCTCCATGGCTCAAATACTTCGAATATTAATTGGGGCTGCTGTTTTTGTGAAACATTACAATCATTTTAAGGAGGTAGGGAGCTTTGTAGTTAGTAGGTGATCTTTTTGGGACATATAAAGGTTTATTTTTATATTTATTTTTATATTATTTGGTTTTAATTATAGGAAAAAAATATTGATTTATTGATTTCAACTTCTTTCACTAGTTATATTATAATATTTTATTATATTTATTTCTAGAATTACTACTAAATTTACCTCAGTGCATAGTGCTTTGTGTTTTCCCACATGTAGCACTATGACTTTCTGAGGCATTGCTGTTTTTTTTCTCTTCACTTGAATTTGGAGCTTAAGCTTGCGCACGCAAGTTACTTCATACAGCGGAGGCCATTTCTTCCAGCAGCTATGGAGATTCTCTGATAGCAGCCTCTTGGCAACTGAAGGGAGAAAAACATGATTTGTCCAGGTTACCACTCCGTATTGTTGCTAGAGTTTGTTTGGCTGTCTGTTTTTGAGCTGACTCTGGAGGAGCCTTTGGGGCCAAGGTCTGTTTCTACCATTGGAGTTTTTGATGCAAGGAATTAAGAATGTCCATTAATTTACTTCGGTGATCATCCCTTTGGGTACACATTATAACATTTCTGTTGAACTACAAGTGTTCATTAAGACTAAATTCCTTTGTGACATTACTTTTTATTAAATATGTATAATTCTAAGAAAGATGAACTCATTCACGACCAGAGTTCACTCAGCTAACATTGCAATTTAATTTATTCTCTTCATTTACTGATTATGGCAGACAAGGAGGAGAAGAAAACTAATAGCAATACATGTAATGCTAATACACATAAAAATGCAGCGTGAAGGTCATAAACAATATGTCTGTGCGTTTTAAATGTACTGACTTAGTGGCTAACAGGACTTTCACATCTACTGATGCTCCCCAATGCTTGAACCAGAGTGGGCCAAGTTCTTACCAGGTTGTCTTGCCAAATTAGAGAAGGATTTTGGACAGATGGTTTACAGAACTGCTTTGTGCCCCAGTTAAAAGACTACGAACCAAAAAACCTCCAAAAATCTTCTTTATTCAACATCAGAGTCATCTGATGATGAAGGTGAATTGGCTAGTAACAGTTCTGAGTTCCCTCATCCTTTGGAGAGGGTTCCAATTTAGATGACTCAGATTCAGACTCCATGGATTCTTTAGTTAAAGCTATCCTGGATGTCTTGGAAGGTTCTGATGACCAAACCTCTAAGTCCTCTACCAAGTCTTTTTAAACATAAAAATAAATCTACTGTCATATTCACTATGAAGCGCTTGATCAGATAGTCACGGATGAGTGTGAAATCCAAGATAAAACTGTAGTAATTCCTAAAAAAATTGCTAAGGTATACCCTTTTTCTAAAGCCAGTGTTGACCACCAACAGCTGACCCTACTGTATTCTGATTATCCAAACATACTACTACTAGTTGAAGAGCACGTGTACACAGGCCACAGTGCCAGGCAGCAACAGCCGAAGGTGCACAGAGAGGACTAAGGTCTGAATTTGGAGCGCCCCGCTCCGTTATCAGCTGCGGCACAGACAGTCTGTACTGAGCATGATTGCAGCGTGCACAGCCATCTGTAATGCGCATGACAGCTTCTGACAAAACATACATTAGCAAATTATTATATAGGATTTTTGTTCAATATGCAGCAGCACTTAAAGATCCTGCTGACAAAAAGGTTGATACCAAGAGTCCACCTCCTACACTGGGGAAGCTGCCTTAGAGATAGCGAATCTAGATTTTCAGCTTCATGTATTACAGCATGTCGTGCGTTGTGGTTAAAGATTTGGAATGCAGATTCTTCTTCCAAAAAAGCTCTATTTTCCTTACCTTCAAAAGGATCCCTCCTTTTTGGGCCAGAGTTAGACAAAATTGTCATCCACACCACTGGAGGTAAAAGTAAACTCAAACTAAACCTAAGAGGTTTGACAACAAGAAAAGGACTTTTAATTACAAAGGTAAAACATCTTCCAGACAACATTCTAATCTTTCTTCTGGAGGTTCCTTTTGTTTTCATAGAGCAAAACCTACATGGACGCAAAAGAAAACCGTGCCCAAGGCTTCAGACTCAAAGCCCTCTACAGCATGTGATTTGGCATATGGAGTCTCCCTCCAACTCTCCTCTGGGGGAAGACTCTACCACTTTACACATCAATGGAGGATGTAACTTAGAAGGGTACACATTCTGCACCTCGTTCAAGAAGGGTACAGAATGTCTTTCATAACTTTTCCTCTTCATCGCTTTTTCATGTCCAGAGTACCAAATGAAAGTCAGTTGCAGGAAGCCTTCCATCAGCCGATTAGTTAGTTCCTACACAATGGTATAATGGTATAGTTCCAGTACCAAAAGTTCAAAGGCTTTTATTCCAGTCTTTTTATGGTATTCAAAAAAAGACAGATGATTCTGTCGTATCCCGGACCTGAAAAACCTAAGCCAGTTTCTCAAAGTTCCCAGGTTCAAAATGTAGTCTATCAAGTCAGTGATAGCAGCCATGGAAATTCTCACTTCTTTGGACATCAGAGGAATTTCTCACGTGTTTGGACATCAATGATGCCTGCTTACACATCCCTACTTGGCCTGGGAATATCTCAGCTTTGCTTACCAAAGCTAATACTTTCAATTTGTGGCTCATCCTTTCCGTCTGAGAGTTTTCACCAAGGTGGTGCCTCATATTATGGCTCACCTCAGATCCATGGGATTAAATCTGACTCCTTACCTGGATGATCTGTTGATAAAGGCTCCATCTCAGGAGCTAATTTAACAACATCTTCATCTTGCTCTATTAACTATGAAACATGGTTGAATAATCAACCTAAGCAAATCTCAACTAGTACAATCTCAGCAGTTGCTGTTTCTAGGCTTGAGATTCAACACCAGCCTTCAAAAGGTGTTTTTACCTCAAGAGAAGATTTTGGATCTTCAAGACAGAATCCAATACTTTCTCTCCCTACCAGAGGTTTCTGTAAAACACTGCATGAAAATTGTGGGGAGAAATGGTGTCCATAATAGAAGCAGTTCCCTTTGCTCAGTTTCATGTTAGGCCTCTTCAACTGGATCTGATTCACAATTGGTCCACAAATTCAAATAATCTTCATCAGATCACAGTCCACAAGACAATCTTTCCACTGGTGGCTCATTAGATCAAATCTTCTTGCAGGGAAACATTTCTCTCTCACAGAGAGTCACAAAAGACACCAGTCTGTTCGTATGGGGAGTGGTGTACAAAAATCTCTTCATTCAAGATCAGTGGAATCCATCGGAGCCCTGTATTCCCATAAACATTTTAGAGTTTTGTGCAGTTTACAATGCACTATTGGAATGGACGTCTATTCCAAAGAATCTTCCCATTCAGATTCAGTCAGACAGTGCCACTGCAGTGGCATACATATACCATCAAGGAGGGATGAAAAACAAAGCTGCCTGAATGGACGTAAAGAAAATTCTTCTCAGTGCAGAGAGCCATGTTCCAGCATTGTCATCCATTTACATTACAGGTGTGGAGTACTGGGAGGCAGACTACCTCAGCCATCAGACCATAGACCCAGGGAATGGTGTCAAGAAGAAACAGAAAACTACTAACACTCTGTGCAAGGGAGCAACAAGCAATAGCAGTGGTTGCCCTAACAATTCTTTGGAATTGCAGACTAGTGTATATCTCCCCTCCACTAGCTATGATTCCAAGAATACTCTGGAAAATAAGAAGAGATGGTGCACACCATCCTCATAGCTCCATTTTGTTTCACCACCTCAAAGACATGGCATTGACAGAGCAGTAGCATCTACCTCAGATTCCAGATTTCATCTCTCAAGGCCCAATTATCCACCACAACTTACACAGCCTTGCTTTGACAGCAGGGAACTTGAGACCCAAATCTTAAAGAATGAAGGCTTCAGTTCTCCTGCGATTCAAACCATGCTCAGGACTTGCAAACCTAAAATATATTACGGAGTATGGAGAATCTTTTTTTCGCTTTCTGTGCTAGGAAATGTCTAGATCCTTCTTCTTTCCATCTTCCATCAATTCTAGAGTTCCTGCTATCAGGTCTAGATAAAGGTTAAAGGGTTAACTCTCTGAAAGGTGCTTTTCCAGAGAAAGATTGCTTCTCATCCAGAAATTCAAACTTTCCTTCAAGGGGTCAACATGATAGTTCCCCCATAGAGACATCCTGTTTCACCATGGGATTTCAATTTAGTGTTAGTGGCTCTTCAGTCCTCTTTATCTGAGCATTTGCCATCAGCCTCTAAAATAGACTTACCTTTTAAAACAGTCTTTCTAATGGCAATTATATCAGCAAGAAGAGTTTCAGAACTTAGTGCTCTTTTTTTGTATTTGTCTTCATCTTATCTTTCATCAAGATAAAGTGGTTTTAAGAACAGTTCCCTAGTTCCAACCTAAAGTAGTTTCTGCTTTCCACATAAACCAGTGGTACTCCCTTCCTTGTGTCCTAATCCTTCTACCGAAAAAGTTTTTCATAGTTTAGATGTATTGAGATGTTTAAAACATTATGCCCAATTCACCCAATCTTTTAGGGCTTCAAACACTTGATGATTAAAGAAGGCCCTAAAAAGGGCAGACCAGCTTCTAAGACTACCATTGTTTCATGGCTTAAACAATCAGACAAGCTTACAGACTAAAGTCACAGCTCATTCTACCAGGTCAGTACTTGTTGAGCCTTGAAGAATCAAGCTACTGTTGGCCAATTTTGCAAGGCAGCTACATGGTCATTTGTTAACTATTTCACTACAAAGGTAGTACAAATGCTAGTTTTGGCCATAAAGTTTTACGTGCCATTGCTCATTGGCTTTTTTCGCTCCCACTATTTGGGGTGGCATTGGTACTTCCCCATGGACCCTGCTTTCCTCAGTGATGCTAGGGAAAAATGGGCTTTTTTTACTTACTGATAAATCCTTCCATTGAAGGATTTCTTCTTCAATAACACAATCTCGGCTCTTCTGAAGAGCCTCCTCAGGTCCCAGGACCGGATTCCCCTTCAGTCAGCTAGAGTACTGATGTCAGGGGAGGGAGAACTTTCACAGCGAATATCTCTCACTGGGGGTGTTTAATTTCTTTTTAAAAACCTACAATATTAAAATTAGTAAAACTGATGTATTGCTATCCCTTTAATCTAGACTATAAAAGAGAACGTGGTCACGTAACCACAAATTCTCCAGCCATTCCTCACACACCCCAGGGCGGCAGCAAGGAGGAGATATGCTGATCTCCTCCATTCTGCCTGTGTCAGATATTTCTCTCCAAGGACTTCACCCCTCATCACTATCTCACCCCTTCCCATTATCTCCTCTGCTTCAAAAAATTAAAACCTGACCGACTTACACTGCCAACACTTATCATTCATACTCCACTGACTCATACTTCCCCACTTCTGTCCTCCTTCCTTGTGCTTCTTCCCCTCCGCCTTCACTCCCTGCAAGGACATCGTCAGTCATTACTAAAAAAATATGCCCGACTTACCTATAGTGCCTAACACTTTCCGGAACACTTCCGTTAGGTAACACAAAACAATGTCCACACGCAGTGGCCACCGTGCTTAACTCTTTCAGTGTCACAGGGGGTATGCAATGTATTGCAAGCAAGGGTTAAAATGCCAACTGCTTCCTCTCATAATCATTACCATTCCACCTCTTCCACTCCAGCATCCTCCGCTCAATCCACAGTGACCTACCCTCCTGGGTGCCATTCTATCTTAGGAAACCGTAGCGGCATGTACCCCCCCCCCCCATGCACAATGTGACACTGCTGATAGCCCTATATCATAAAGACCACATGGATATCATGCACATATGCTGCCATCTACTGCTGTGCTCTGTAATGTGTATGGCTGGTCTTCCAACCCTGTAACAGACCTGGTTGTATATACGTCTTCCCTGTCACTGTTTCCTACCAACATCACCATGGGGGCAGGCTTTATTAAAGTGATTTGCCACATACCGCAGTGTGGGTATCGCAAGGAGGACACAAATGGCATTTGCACAATCCGTGGCTTTGGTATGCAAGCTGGGTACAGTCTGGAATTTGCACTTTGAACACATTTCACATAACATTTACAATAGATGCTCCTATATAATTCCACACTTCAGTAAGTAGCACTTTCCTACACTATTCATTGGCGCCTACAACATCCTCTTCCATTCACATCTGACAAGTATTGCACATCTGCACTATCTCGCAGTGGTCTACTCACAATGGGAACAGTGACACAGAGCAAATAAAGTACAAAAAAGCAGAATATAAACATTTCACAGCCAGAGTGGTATACAACACAATGGTTGTAACACACATTCCCATACAAAGAGGCATAGTGGGGCACACACCTGTGTTGCTGACACCTGTCTCTCTCACACACCTTTCTTACACTCACTCAGATGTGTTACACAGCCACACAGGTAGATACAGAGTTCAAGCTTGGGAAAAGACATGTAGAAATGTTTCAAATACATGAAGGAGGTGGAAGAGAGGGAAATAGGGTTCATGAATGTTCAAAGAGATGGACTGCACATGAATGGGGTGGGAGACAGTGCAGAGTAAGAGAAGATGCGGGTACTTAGTTTTGAGACTAGAGTGCTTTAGTGAACACACAATACTTAATGTGAGGCTAAGCGAGATGCAGCATGAAAAATACTAATACTGTTCATACAGAAGTTGGGTAAATAAACCGTTGAAAGTGATGTTATGAAGGCACACAAGAGCTGACAGGCATAAACATGTACTTCCTACCCCAGACATGAGCAAAATAGGGCTCTCCAGCTCTTCCATCATCCTGCTGCCAGAGAACAGGACTGTAGTCCAACAACAGCTTATTTCCCAACCTGCACAACTCCTTCCAACTTGTCCTCTTTTTACACCCCCCCTCCCCCCGGTGTTTCCCTGTCCATACACAATCACACTCCGTTTTGCCCTTATCCCAAGCTTACGTTTGTGTTTGCTTCCTCCCAATGATTGGTTTGACTCATAATAATAATAATCAAGCTCCCTGCAGACTTCAGTGCATGCATCCTTCTATAGGGCAGCCCCAATGGGCAACAACTACCTAGCGTAGTAGCGCTAGTCGCCAGAAATATTACCCGGTTCTGCAGATATCTGCGTTTTACCGATGGTGACAGGAGCAGGAAGCACGGACGTCTCTTCACAGTGACGTCCGTGCGCCTGCGCTGTCAGTCCCTTTTGCTCCTGTCACCATCGGTAAAACGCAGATATCTGCAGAACCGGGTAATATTTCTGGCGACTAGCGCTACTAAGCAGCTAGTCGCCAGATGAGCAATCAATCTTAAGTTATTGCGGGGTGGTAGTTCCCCTTTAAGCACGCATGCTCTTTATGCTTGTTTGCCCATCACATCGTAACCTCTCTTCTTTTGATGTGACACAACTAAAGGATTTTTTAATCTAAATCCGTACCAGTGAAAGCTTTATATTCTCAAAACCCTCTGCTGCGGAAGATGCAGCTTTTGAATTCCTGTCGTGCAAGACATCATCCACATGTTCCTGAACCAAATTAATAGAGAAGGGTGAGTAAAGTCGCAACTGTTTTTAGAATCACTGTCCCACTTTATCGGTTATATAAATTACTGAACCGGGGCATCGTCCTAATGGAAGGTTATAACGACACCTGTACGAGAATAACCACATCTTACTTGTTATTGCACTTTACACTGCTGCTTTAAAACAGACTATTTTTAATATAATCTTTGCCTTAAAAAAAAAAAAAAGATTTTGAAATGTGTTTTTAACTTGCCATTTTTGCACTTAAAGGGATAGTAATACTTAAAATGTAAAAAAAAGATGTTGTATGGTTTATCCCCCTGAGTAAAACAAGAGTACTCCCACTGCTGAAAGGTGTTTTATTCAAAAGTTATTAATTTTCAAAGTTGAATTTTTAGGTGCAATATCACAGTAGCCTGAAATTGTACAGTGGCGCTGTTGCTACACCATCCTATGGAGATTTATGGTCCCGGGACCAGAGCTGTCCATAGGATCGTGTAGCAACAGCGCCACTGTACAATTTCAGGCCACTGTGATATTGCACCTAAAAAATTAAACTTTGAAAACTAATAACTATTGAATGAAACACCTTTCAGCAGTGGGAGTACTCTTGTTTTACTCAGGGGGATAAACCATACAACATCTTTTTACATTTTAAGTATTACTATCACTTTAAATGCTTATGTGTACTTGATATATGGGTGTTATATGGGTGCTGTACATGAAATGGTTGTGTTCTTTTTGGTGGTTGATATATCGGTATTTGGTTTATATGGGTTAAATGTTGAGGCCATTTTAAATCTTTATCCCTTGAGAGCCAGGGTCAAGGCGTTACACCTATCTAGCCCATAAGGAAAGAAAGAGAAGCGGGGCGCTCCAACAATTCACCATTGTACTCACACTATAAATAACCCCTAAGAGTGTCCAGCTGAATGGATGAGGGACTCAAGACTGCCCTCACTCAGTTGCTCCACAAATGGATAAGGAATGCGGTTCACCAACGACAAATAAAGACCTCTCCAAGATCCTTAGAAAAACCAAAAACAGCAGGAAGGGGTGCAAACCACAATTATATGGATATTAAAGACAAAGTCAGATGAATACTCAGAGTGAATATCACCAGTCTATTATTCATAGAATTGGTATTAGTAGCTTTCAGGGATTAACTTCCACCCTGCTCAGAGATACATGTCCCGTAGTAGTAAAATAGTTGATCTGGTCATATAAAAATCAAAAGTATTTATTACCAATATATTAAAAACATAATACATTAATAGCCAAAAACTCTCTATGCGTTTCTAAGCACACTGCTTTTTCATCATGAGCAGCCTTGGCTAATGATACAAGAAAAACAGTAAAATGAGTTGAAGTGCTGCAAGAACTAGTTTGTCTCCTTTCATATTGCTCCACTATACCATTTCCTTTTTTTTCCTCCTCTCTACATAATGATGTTAGTTCTATGTGAACAACAAACAAAGGGCAACATTTTTTATTGCATGAATTGCAGATGTATATGTGAGTCTGTAAGGAGGAATGACTGAATATGTGTGGGTGGGCGAGTGAATGAGTGTGAAGGTGTATTAATGAATGAGAGGATGTGTGTGTTTGAGTGCACAAGAGGGTACAATTGAATGAATGTTTCTATGTGTGTGTGAGAGGGGATGTGTTTGTAACGAATAAGAGGGAGTGAGGCTGATGTGTTGTCTTCAAAGCTTTCATCAAAAAGTAATTCAGTTAGCCAAGAAAGGTACCATTTGTTCTCTACTAGTCTCCTGCTTATTCTGCAAGAGCATATGTAAAGTCAGATTGCTTATACATGTTATGATCTATATTATTATTATTTTTAATCTTCAGCTATGTGGTGATGTCATTGAATTTCTGACTCCAAGGAATTTTCTGACTGACAGGGGATATAGGGATATTTATACAATATTGCAAGCCTCCCTGCAGCACTGATTGATCTGTATGCTGTAGAGGTAGGCTTTACTACATTGTTCACTGTTTTTTTTACATTGTTGCATTGCACTGTCTGCTTTCACAGCTCCACACAGAATGCTTTCCTGGTAAAAAACAAACAAACAAACAAAAAAAA
The DNA here is from genome assembly GCA_037306005.1 of Rhinophrynus dorsalis. NCBI lineage: Eukaryota > Metazoa > Chordata > Amphibia > Anura > Rhinophrynidae > Rhinophrynus > Rhinophrynus dorsalis. The sequence goes on from CM074719.1 coordinate 311,955,858, forward strand.
CAGATAGCTCTGTCGGGGACATAAAAAATAGTGAAGAAAAAAATAAAAAAATAGAAAGTATAGACAATTTGGCTTTACATATTATGCACTTGCAAAATTGTTAAAGTAAAACTTTTAGTTCTAGGTGTGCCTATATGGCTAAGTGTGGGAACAGATTTTATGTTTATTTCCACTATCTGTTGTGCAAATCACACAGTCACTTAGCGACATCTGTGTGTTGGTTATCCCCATGTCATTAGTAGCGCCCATTGGCATATATGACACCTATATTAGTCCATATATTATGGTGTATTGGCTTATAATTTATACAGCCTTTGAGTTGTTCCCCAAATTGACCTTTTAAATCATTTTTTACTTTTAACCCTTTATTCATTCATTACTTTTACAGTGTTAATTAAAGTTTTTTTTTTGACCAGTATCTCAGGTGACTCATATTATGTAGGGATGAATGAGAGCCCCTATGAGTGGGTTATATTTTTCTGTGTAGTCAATTCTAGTTTCACTACCTCTGCAGTCCCATCAGTACAAAACTGGGACATCACCCAATATTAACTCAAGTTGTGATGAATCATCTTTCATTCACATTATACTTACTGAATATAAATCTGCACTGAAGGAGGTAGTTTTCATGTAGTTACATAACTGGTAAATATTAACAAAGAGACAAGTCAGAAGAGTTCAATCTTTTCCAGATCTGTTGTCTGTTGGTCTTCACTGAAACCATTTCCAATTTCCCTTTAGAATAATTCCATCTTAACTCCAAATGTGGTCATTTGCTTTCACTCCATCCACATCCTGCCTATGATTAAATACATTGGTAATAACTATACTGTTTACTTTGTCATTTGATTAATGCTCATCCATCTGGCAAGCACTGAATTCTCTTTAAATTTTAACATAATGATATATTTTATTACCCTTTATCATTTAATCCTGCATTATTTTGTGTAATTGGACAGCCAAGTCCCCCAAAAGATAAAACCCATAAAATTATAATCTAATTGCTTTTTTTTAAATTGTGAAAATGTGTAAGTATCCAATATTAAAGATATCTTTTATCTGCCGACGCAACAGCCTTTGGCAATTAGTTTTTACTAAAAGTGGAGACAATTACATCCCTCAAACTCTGTTCATCATTACACTTGGAAGAGGAGATCATTTTTCCTCTTCCATATGATACACATCCTAGTTTCTCCCAAAATAGCACATAGCTTCTTTCACATCAGTGCACATCCTTTTACACTTGCACACTTCCGCTTAAAGGGATAGTAATACTTCGTTTTAACTTTATTTTATTTTGTAGGCATTAAAAAAACATGAAGAATGATAGAAGTCTTATCTCTCAAACCTTTATGGTTTATGAGATATTCACAAGCAAAGTTCCCCTCCCCGCCCCTTTCACCTAGTGTAAGCCATCTCTTCTCAGATGTGAGCCTGGTTGTATGACCAGACAGATAACAGAAGGGGTCAATTTTCTTTGTATGAAAACAATGAAAGCCCTTCCCCCCTTGACAAGTTTTTCAGCTTTTTCCCTTATCTTAATTGAAGATTGTCCCTCTCTGCAGTCTACCTGGGCATCTCCCTTCTGATCTGGTTGAACAGGGGGGGATACTTTGTTTGTGAATATCTCTTAAACCATAAAGGTTTCAGAGATAAGACTTATATCATTCTTCATGTTTTTTTTAATGCCTACAAAATAAAGTTAAAACGAAGTATTACTATCCCTTTAAACCCCTTGAGTGCTATAGAAGTCCTCAAAACATTTAATTTTAACCATGATATACAGTCCTTTTGTTTGGCTTGAGGGCCACATACGAAATCTGGTTGCTATTCAATGTTTGAGCATTCAGCATCTGTGGGTGCAAAAGCTCAGTGGACTTCTGGGGTGAGATGCCCTAAGGTGTGCGATAAAGAGTGGATAACTTCTCCAAGCTAATCATCTCCACTTCCTATGTTTTTCTATAGAGCCTATTTGCAAACCCATCTCTAGCTTGAGAGATATTGGTGCATAAGCCCTGTATGATGACTGTTGACAAAACTCCAAATTGAAAACAAACCTAATTACTTAAATGTGAACCCTGTGTAGAGCATATGTTATATTAACTTATTCCTTTAAAAAATGGAGGGTTTTGTCTCATAGTTTTGTCAAAATATGTTTGTTTTCTTACCTACAAAGGTTTAAGCAAGTCTTACCTACATACCTCCCAAAATTTCCAATGGCCAAAGGGGAACACTTTTGTTGTAGGTGGTGTTGCTAGTGGGTGTAGAATTACTGAGAATTTTTAGGTTATTTCATAATGATTTCGAGCAAGACTAGAGCTGTGGAACAATGTGACACTTATATATACACTGATTTCCTGGGGGCACCAGGGTGGGAAAGAGGAACTGAGGGATTTGGGTCTCAAAGAACCACTGTCCCTTCTAAAGAGGAACACATGGGAGGTATGTTTCTAATATGCATTGCCATCTTTATGGCTTGTGAAAATGCTTTCTATTAAAAGATAGATGTATCATGGTTGAACTGAACTGCTTTCAAACAGGCATCATCACTTGTAGTGAGTGAGTGGGGAACATTTCCACCAGTACATTTATAAAGAGGTCTGTCCCACCCACTACTATACACTGCATGAAGCTTGTATAATGCAGCTTTCCAATATGCATTGAGTTTTTATTTTTATTTATTCAGATACATTGGTGTGAATACAAGGAACATAAGTTAGGCATGTTAGTTAAAATAATGCCATGTACTATGCTTTAAAAAAAAAGTCTCTTGCAGTAATAAGCAATTGTGCATGTTTAAACATTTTTGTGTGTGTGTGTATATATGTAATATGTGCACACACTATAAATGAGTCACGTGCCTGCGTGCCAATCAAAAAATAAATGTATACATACAAATCCTTAAAAACAGAAAGCACTCACAGCTCTCTTCCAAGGGTAAAATGTGCAGATTTATTTAGCCAGTTTTTAGGCCCTACCCTGTGTGCATTCTGTTTACAATATCTAACTATTTCTGGTTCGCTGTCCACCCCTCCCTACACCTGTGAAAACCGCTGCAGTGATACTCACTTCTGCATGGGTAAAGTGGGTCACCGACGTGCATGGCTTGCACAATCGAACAGGCAACACTGTGCACCATTCACTAGTGTGTGTGTATATGTCTAATAATTTGTTACATTTATCCACTTTTCCTAATGATTTATAAGCATTCCTTGCCCATTGGCTAAAAGGCTTCAGAGGATTTGAGTAACAAACAATTCAGGTGGTGATCGGATTGTAGAAAAAGTATAAACATTTTACTGATTGAGGGGGGCATATCTGAAAGCAAGGGTTCTAAATAGGAGACCCCTATTGAAACACTGCAATAAAACGGGTGAAAATAAGAAAGAAAAATGGAAGTTACATACATCCCAGGGTACAGAGAATAATCGTAATCAAATTAGGGGAATTCACAATAAACATTGGTCCATTTTGTCCCTTGATCCCTTACTTAAAATTCTAGAGTTAAAAAAAAGGAGTATTGTCTTTAGGTTGAGCAAAAACTATGAATAATATAATTGTCCCTAGTAGATTGAGAACAAATAGATTACGGGAAAAAAATGATAATTTTTTTAACGTTAAGGGATTTTATGACTGAGGGACAAGTTGGTGTTTAACTTACAACTCAGATCGATTAAATTGGTTACAACAGGGGCACTTGAGCTAACTAGTGATATTGATTGTGGTTACACTTATTTATTTAAAGGGATAGTAATGCTTCAAAATAAAAGCAGCTCCAATTAATCTTCATAGTATTTGGGCCATGGAGAGTGTTATTTCAAAACTGTCGAGTTGTAGTTCAAGAGTAATTGAATGATAAAGTATCTGCCTCCCACCCCTTTTACTGATGTAACACTGCTCACCTCAGAACAGAAAGGTGGTGTCCAGATGGCTTGCAAAGAGGGACAATCTTCAAATAACATAAGGGAAAAACCTGTCAAGGGGGCAGGGTTTTCGTTGTTCTCACAGTAACAAAATTGTCCCTTGCTGTGAGCTGTCTGGTCTTAAGACCAAATTCTACATCTGATGGTACTAGGTAAAAGGGGTGGGAGGGGGATACTTTATCATTCAATTACTCTTGAACTATAACTCTCACAGTATTGAAATAACACTCTCCATGGCCCAGATACTATGAAGATTAATTGAAGTGGCTTTTATTTTGAAACATTACTATCGCTTTAAGTGTGTGTGTTATTCAGTTTGTAGGAAGGACCATTGAAACCCTTTGTAATAGATTTTGTCACCACTGCAGAAATGTTTTTACAACATAGTATATTGAATCGAGACACTGCAGTATTTCATGATAAAAATCTAATGGTACTAACAGCTACTCCTTTAGAACAGATTCCTCCCTCTATCCATTACAATCAGTAATGGTGTTTAACCCCTTAAAGACTGACCTCACACGGCTGGCACTTAAGGACCACGGAGCTGCTTTTTCTTTTTTTTTTTCAGGATCGGATTCAGTGCTCCGTGAAGAGCAGCAGCACAGGGAAATCTATGATGTGCCAGGACCATCGGTGGTCATTTATGAAAGTTTTCCAATGATGGTCCTGGCTCGTCATGGGTCCTTAAGGGGTTAAATAACTGCGAAGATTTTGGATGTTTAAATTACATACTATGTCCCCAGAGGGTCTAAATTAATATACAGAATGAGAGATTTAATTAATTAGGTTTTTTATCCAGATTAATTAAAGCAATAGTAACACTTAATATGTAAAAATATATATAATTTAATAGAATAACATGGGCACTCCCTCTGCCGAGAAGTTTTTTATTCAAAAGTTATTACAGCTCAAACATTAATTCTTTAGGTTCAATATCTAAGTGGCCTTAAATCTTACAGTGGCTCTGTTGCTACATCATCCTAGGGAAAATTCTGGTTAATTGTCAGTTATACTCCATAGCAACAGCTCCACTGTAACATTTCAGGTAAGTTTGAGCTGAAATAACTTTTAAAACACCTCTCAGAGGTAGGAGTACCCTTGTACTCTGGAGGATAAACCTTACAATATAAATTTTAATATATATTAAGTGTTACTATCCCATTAATATATACTATTATTTTAATTAAGATTGTTATTTTATATACATAACTGGTATGAAGAAAAACTTTATTAAGTTATCACACATAACACAAGCATAGCACTTTTTATCCATTTTTATACATGTGTGCTCTTTTACCATTTTTAACATAAAGCTTTTTATTAGCATTATTTAGCACAATAATGTATACATTACAATTATTAGATTTAATTTATTAGTTATTTGTTAGTTTGGAATTATTAGGTTCAGTTGAGAAATTGTATTAGTATATTTAGAATATTTTACACTTGTTTCTGTTTTCATATTTGTTTAATATTGAGGCCTGATTTTTGGATTAGAATTTATAATTCTATGCTAGTAACTATAGGTGGCACTGTATGCCACATTATAGCTGGTTTCTGTAATCGAACATGACATGTATGTACACTTTTTATCTTTGTTAAAATCATATGGGTGCCAGACATCAATGAACACGCTTAGTGGCAGGGTAGAGGTTCCGGTTATGCAAAGAATTTGAGACAATGTAGAGTTACTGTTATTAAATATCATCAGTCTTGGTATTGTTTTGTAACTAAGAAGTTTATATAGTTTATTACTTTTTATTGTATTGATTTGTTTATATTTTATTTAAATTTTATGCATTAAGAAGCTGAATCACCATCTGGATATGTGGGACAGATATTATTTGTAAACACAAACATCGATTTCAGTTCCAAAAGGTAGTTGTAGGAAGTGTCAGGCAGAATATTCGTGATATTTGAGATCTCTCCATTTTGAATCAACTGATTGATGAAGTCTCTCTGAATTTCATGGTAAGCAAGGCTAACCCCACCTCCCTCTTTTCCAGTTGATGAGGGTTATGGAGGGCTTGTCCACCTTAAATGAATGAATGAATGAATATGTTTATTTATATAGCTCCACAAGTGTACGCAGCGTTTTACAATCTCAGAGTTTAAACAATACAGGGTTACAGGTGCTTTTTGTAGAGTGAAACATTGGGTGCGAGGTCCCTGCCCGGAAGCTTACAATCTTTCTTTTGTTTCGTGACGAGGCTAGACGTTTTCCCATTAGAGAGATGGGTTTGTTATTGGCTAGTTGGGACAACAACTTTATTTTTGATTGATGGAAGAACTTTGTTTTTCTCATTGGATACTTTAGCATTCTCTGCCCCATATAACGTGATTGGAGCGTTTGGGTCTGTCATGCTGATGAAAAGGTCTTGTCAACCAACATGTTTCTAGGTTACTAAACTATTTTGTTTTAATTTAACTTTTTTATTATTATTATTTTTTTTTTTTTTTTTTTTTTAAATGTTAATACTTTTTTTACCGTTTGATCACTTACTGATTTTTTTTGGTCATTCAGACAGGGGTGAGTTGAAATCCCCTAAAGTCTTTTAGCTAGCAGGCAAAGAATGCTTACTGGCCAGCAGGATAAATGAGAAAATGTGATTCTGATCTGTTCAGGGGAACAGCTGAATGCAATGTCTGGAAATATCTATATGGAGGCATTTTGAATGTCCTCGATATGAATGATGGCTACAGTTGGTTTGAATAAATGTAAGTACGTCTGTTGCGTGAATTGCAAAGTGGTCCTGTACTGGAAAATGTCACCCTATGAGTCGCCTTCTTTTGTTTTTTTAATACAAACTATTGCTGATTTTGAAAGCACTTTCAAAATTATTTTTAATTGGCAGAGTCCCTTTAGACTTGTGGCAGATGTGTGTTTCCTAGCATACAGGTAGAATGAAAAAGGTGATAATTTGTGGACAGGACAAAGAGAGCCCAGGGAGGAATCTATAACGGGTTTTCCCAGCTCCAGGCCCCAAGTAATCTGCTTAGAAATTTGTGTGATTATCAACTTTTCAGTCACTTTATGTGGACCACCTCCTTAAAACTTGGCTGTCAGGGTGAATTGGGAATGGTACCTGAGAAACTCTGACCAACAGCTTGAAATAAATTATACCAGGGCCATATTTTAGATCTCGGGCTTCCCTAGGCAAGGCCCACTGGTCTCCTTTAGCCCCACTAGTGGCCCGCTCCCAGTCCTCATATGACGTAACCCCAGACTGTTACTGGACGCAGAAAATACCTTTATACTATAAAACACAGCACAGAAAAATTCAAAATCTCAAGTATCCTGGAGAACTTTCCAAAGCATTGGTTTGCAGTTCTTTCTGAGATCTCTATAGCATTTAAGAGGTTAAATAACAACAAATAAGTGGACATGTGAACTAGTAACAAACTGGGCAAATTATTACATAACACAAACTGTGAGTGTGGTGAACACAGTTGACAGTCTGATGGGTTGTGAACCACAGAACAGAAGGAACTGGCAGTACGGTGCTGTTAGTTCTCATCTGCAAATAGGAGTGATACAGACTGTATCATGGTGCCTCCACTGGTGTTCGAGACAATACATAGTAACTTAGTTGATGAGGCTGGAAAAAGGGAAGCATCCATCAAGTTCAGCCCATGCCATATCACCTCTGTTGATCTAGAGGAGGGCAAAAACACCATTTTGAAGCCATTTCCAATTAATCCTCAAGTGGGTAATAAAATTCCTTCCTGACAAGTGGATATTTCCCTGGATCAACAACCTCTCTGCTTTGACACTAATTGTCATAATTCTCAATATTGTTCTGAGCTAAAAAAAGGTATATGTTACTTTCTAAAATCAATTGCAGTATCTGCAAGCACAGCATCACCTTTAGTCTTAATGGATGAGGGCTTGTTTTGTTTTTTGTTTTTCTATTAAACAAGCTCAGTCTGGTTAGTTTCTCCAATCCCCTTATCAGTTTTGTTGCACGTCCCTGGACTTTTTCCAGTTCAGTAATGTATTTTTTAAGAACGTGTGCCTAAAACTTTATTCCATTTTCCAGGTGAGGCCTTACCAAGGAATTACATAGAGGTAGAATTATATTTCCATCCCATGCATCTATATCCCTTTTTATACAGGATAGCACCCTACTGACTGTCTTGCAGTGTCTGATTGACACTGCACACTGCTGTGAAGTCTATTGTCTATCAGTACGACTAAATCTTTCTGTAACGAGGATTTCTCACGTAGGTTCCCATTAAGTATAAGTATATATGTAGCATGTTTGTTTCTACAGCCCAAATGTATAATCTTACATTTATCTTTAGTAAACATTATCTGCCACTTTTCTACCTATTCCCTCAGTTTATCTGAGTCTTTCTGCTGAGAAAAAACATTCTGTTCTGTATGTAATGCCTTACACAGCTTAGTGTCAGATTGAGACACTGGCCCCAGTTCTGAACCCTATGGCACCCCACTTACAAGTTTAGACCAACTTGAAAATTTTCCATTTACGACAACTCTGCCATTTAGCCAGTTCTCTATCTGTGTCCATATATCCATTTAGCCAGTTCATATCTCCTCCCAAACCAAAGCCTTTTAATTTATGCAGTAACCTGCTGTAAGGCACAGTATCAAAGGCTTTTTCAAAACCCAAGTACATTATATAAACGGCAATACTCTTGTCCAAAATACTACTTACCCTTTTGTAAAATGTGTGTAAATTAGTCTGACATGACCTATTCTTCATAAAAGCATGGTGACTCCTTCTAATAATATTGTTGTCCTTACTTAGTCCTGATTATTATCAATTAGTAACCCTTCTAATATCTTGCTCACTTGCTCTGTTTGCCCAAAGCAGACCATTGTTGCTTCCTTTGTATATATTAACACTTCTTTTCCTGACACAGAGAACTTCCGCTGTTTGTGCACCCATGAAAAGGGATTTGGCTTCAAGGGTAGCAGCTTTCACAGAATCATCCCACAGTTCATGTGCCAGGCTGGAGACTTCACCAACCACAATGGCACTGGAGGGAAATCCATCTACGGGAGAAAATTTGATGATGAAAACTTCATCTTGAAACATACAGGGCCAGGTCTGTAAAGGACATCCACCTGATAATCAGAATTTCTGTTTTTGGGGAAGAACAAAACATGAGTAGTGGACATTTTGAATTAACAGATACATTTCTAAACCTCACAGGTTTCTTTACATGTTCAAGAGCTTTCCACGGTCTTATAGATAAAAACAAGCATATAATCCTGAAGACCGAACCACAAGCTGTTTAAAGTGGTTACTGCACCCGATGAAGTGCTCTTCCCCAAACTGCAGTTCAGTTTAGCAGTATCAAAATAGCCCTTTAAGGACCAGCAGAATGTGCAGTGCATCACAAGCCAGTGTGTTGGTCCTTAAAGCGTAACTTTAATCCGCTATAAAGTCGTCCTATTATAATTATTATTATTATTATTATTCTTTATTTATATAGCGCCAACTAATTCCGCAGCGCTGTACAATAGGGAATAGACATACAGAGGTATTAAATAGTACAATCAGATGTGGAGAACAGGAGGATCAGAGGGCCCTGCTCGTGAGAGCTTACAGTCTAGAGGAAGGTGTAATTAAGCAGTTAGCGACTAGCTTCAGAATATATATTTTACCTTTGAAAAGTAGCCTGTTCTAAAGAAATCAATAATTGTAGGAGACTGACGGCCAGGATAGCGCAGCCTGTGTGCCTGCGCTGTCAGTCCTTCCAGTTACCATATGGTACGCTGCAATGCTTCTTGCATGAGACCGGGACTGACAGCGCAGGCGTGCATACAAGATGTCTGCACTGTAGCCTGGGTTCCGGTATCCTACAATGATTGATTTCTTTAGAACGAGCTACTTTTCAAAGGTAAAATATATATTCAAAGGCTAGTTGCTACCTGCTTAATTATAGCAGGGTGACTTTATAGTTGATGAAAGTTCCGCTTTAAAGGGTTAACAGAACACTAATAACCCATTAAAATCCCACTTGCATTGTTATTGCTAGAAATCCAGATGACCACCGCAAAGTTTATCCTTGTGTCTTCAATTGGTCCCAGAAATCATTTTCATCAAGGCAAACATGGCACTTTCTGGCTGGATGCCTAGACTCACACTATACCCACTGCAATTTCCCTTTTCTTTCTTTCTTTCTTTCTTTCTTTCTTTCTTTCTTTCTTTCTTTGTTTTTTTTATGTTGGCATGATGTTGACATAAAGCTGGCAATGTTTTGAATGACAAGAGGGAGTAGAAAGAGGATGTGTTCAGCCTCAGAGTATTCCACAGCAAGAACAACAGAAGCCCATGAAGTGCCAGAGGGGTGTCCAACACATTGCAAATCACTGGACACCTCACTGGCACTCAGCGTTAATTGCCCTCAACATTAGTAAGTGAATAAAAGTCACCCTGCCTGTCTGACTTTCTGAGTGCCAGAGATGGGTTCAAAGCATTACAATGCACTGGGGGCCCTTCTGGTTCTTCAACAGTTAAGGAACTTATGGTTGCTTAGTAAGCTATGGCAAGATCCCTAATTAAATTAGTTTGCTCCAGAATTGCTTACATTTTCTTTCATGTGGTTCTATTGCTGCATCAGTCTATGCACAGCTCTGGTCAGTTGACTGTAAACTTCCATAGGATGCTGTGGCAACAGCTCCACTCTCAAATTTCAGGCCATGGACATACAGCAGCCCAAAAAAAAAAGTTTGAACTGCAATACATTTTGACTAAAATATTTCTTAGCAGTGAGTTCTTTTTTGTTTTAATCAGCAGGTTAAACCCTGCAATATATATATATTTTCCATATCACTAATTACTGTCCTCTTAAAGAAGTTTGCCTTTCTTTTGGACATGCATTCAGCATCATTACTATATACACAACCTAAAACATCAAGGGGTTTTCTCATAACAAGATTAATGATCTCAATCATCTTACAAATATATACAACTTTATTTTGGCATAGCCTGCTAAATCAAGACACTCCTGACTAATCTATCGCTCACACGCAGATCAAAGAAAAAATACTTTGTTAAAACGAGGTGCATGTTTCATTACAAACATTACTTAAGTTCTGTTACAGTATTTTTTATTTTTATCTTTGTATTCGTTTTTGTTGCTGACCTGTCAACACTGCTGTATATTGTGAAATTCCTAAGAATTTATCTTAACATAAATTGAAGGGTTTTAGCTCAGTATAGATTCATAATCACGTCAATTAACGAGTGTTTACATAGCAGTGTTGAGATAAGAAAAGGATCCAGTTTAATGATCTGTCATCACTGCTGTTTTATTCCACCCCCAACAAAGGCTTGCTGTCCATGGCAAACTCTGGGACCAACACGAACGGCTCTCAGTTCTTCATCACATGTGACAAGACAGACTGGCTGGATGGAAAACATGTGGTTTTCGGAGAGGTGATGGAGGGAATGGATGTTATGCGTCAGATCGAGGTGAGTGGTTCTGGATTCAGACTTACCCCGACTAATATAACTAACTTCTGAGAAGAATAGACCCGTCATTACAATGGTGCTTTGTCATTTTATTTAAAGGTACACTGACACCTCCTACCAATAAAAAAAGTCCTAATGCGCCGTGAATTTTTGCCCCCTCTTGTCTCTGTTCAAAAGATCTTTCTAATCAGTCCTAGATGTCATGTCCGTGAGGCAGCCACGACAGTTGCTGGCAGTTTTTTTTTCCAAACTGGTTGAGTGCATGAGCTAACCATTTAACCCCTTAACAACTTAAGACATGCCAGGACCATCATGGCAGTCTGGCACTTAACGACCGGTGACAGTCCTGGCATGACATGGTTTCCAGGTTCGCCATGCAGATCCTGGAATCAATTCCTGGAAAAAATGTATTGTGGTCCTTAACGGCTGCCCTCCTGTGGATCGGTCGGTCGGAACTTTGCCCTAAGAACAAGTTGCTTTTAATTTTGTTATCAAAAATATTTACCTATGTACATGTTCTTCAAACAATACTCAAATATTCGTATTAACAGTTAGAATTTGCAATTCATCTCTGTTGTAGTCTACTGCTAGTTGTTTCAATGTAAAATCGGATGACTTATGTCCCTTATGAGTCATTTAGGTCTTTAAGGGTATTGTTTGTTGTGAGGAGGTGTGACCTACAGGTAGACCTTAATGGAAATCAGTAGATTTTGTAAACTGCAGATATAATGCAAAACTAGATACATTTGACTTCTGTATGAAGGAGCTAATGGATTAAACAAATTAAGAGCCATTCGTGCCATGGTTCAAGATATGACCTCTTTCGTCATACCCTGATGCCATGTCCGTGGAGGCATGAATAACAGCTGCTGGCAGCACCTTCAACTCTGCTCACTGCAAGTGGTATACTTCCCATTTAACCTTCTTGACTGCCAGAGGCACACACAATGTATTTCTTTGCAATGCGTTGTGTATTTTACTGGCACTCAAAGGAGAAGAATGCGAAGAAATCTGTTGTTCACCCTTTGTTGTTATTAAAGGGTTAAGGGTCACATGTGCAGTGAGCAAGGTTTAAGGACTTGTGGACCTGCCAGAATCACCTGCTGCCATGTTAATAATTGCACTGCTGATGAATGCTTTCCAAAACTGATCAGCCATTTCCATAACCCTGTCTGCCCACTAACTATGCAACTCATGTAGACCATGCCTGCCCCAACAAACCTCCGGGGACAGTACATTGTACAGTTTCCAGGGTTAGATACTCTGATTAATTTTCACACACCCGTCTCTAGAAACATCACCATTGTAGAGTGGTGTGATCACCCTTTAATCCAAATTAGTTTCTAATGTCTGGTATTCTTAAAGGGATAGTAATACTTTATTATTACTATCACCCATATTGTAAATATTTGCTAAATAATGTAATAGCCCCTAGGTTCATCTCTCAAACCTTTATGGTTTGAGAGATAACCGAAGGCTAAGTTCCCCCCTCCCTCCCCCTTCCCTGAAATCAGCGTTGTACTGACTGCAGGGGAAGTCTGTCGTATGACAGGCTTGCAACTCTGCAGCAGAGCCGAGATCCCGTTGGTGAAAAAGAAATATTTCACTGAAACGGTCTTCTACATGTGCTTGGTTTGCAAGCACACATAGAAGACCGTTTCAGTGAAATAATTATTTGTCACTAACGCGATCGTGGCTCTGCTGCAGAGCCGCCTGATGAATGTCAGACCAGATATCCCTGCAGTCAGTACAATGCTGACTTCAGGGAACGGGGAGGGCGGGGGGAACTTTGCCTTCGGTTATCTCTCAAACCATAAAGGTTTGAGAGATGAACCTGGGGGCTATTACATTATTTAGCAAATATCTACCATATGGGGGATAGTTATAATAAAGTATTACTATCCCTTTAAAGTTATTTTTCTTTTCTTTATGTAAGAATAACTTGCTTTAAACCCTACTGTATCTTTAAAATCACGATCTTTGTTCGTATGTTTTCCTTATCTCTGTTAACCCCCACCTTTTCACACTTTAAACCCCCCCCTCCCAGCTGCCTGTTAACTATAGTCTATAGACTAGATGGATCGGGTGATTCTTATCTGCCTTCACATTCTGTGTTTCTATTTTGTAGGCTCAGGGTAACAAGGATGGAAAGCCCAAACAGAAGGTTATCATCTCAGACTGTGGGGAGTATGTGTGACATTCAAGGCTGTGACTCTACATTGTACTTGTAATGAACTTGCCCTTGATTCATGACATTGAGGACTGGTGAGGTGCAGTTGTCACACATCTACCAATGGACATTTTGTACATTTTCTGCTGATAAATAAACCCTGTTTTTTGTATCTTGTGGTGTGTACAAATTTGAGCTTCCTGGAAATTGGTTATAATATATACATATATACTCCAATCCACATAGATGTAAGCTATCAGAAATTACATTGAACATCCCAGTCTCCAGTGTGAAATGTGCTTCCATGTACTGCCTCGCATACACTGCCTCTTCATTTTCCTTTTGTCTATTTATGATATGACCCCTTTGATCCCCGAAAGGTCAACATCACATTGAAAACCAATGTGCAGAAGACTTCTCTGGCATTTAAAGGGTTAAACATGGAAGGTACAAAACAAGTCTTCATCATGTGTAAAATAAAAAATAAATTAAATGTAATTTAAAAATGATTTAGCAAGGAAATCCCAAAATGCTTATGCCAATACCAGTGATATATTGCAGTGTATGATTACACTTGATTTGCTTATATTTGGGCCTCTACAGTGTATTTACAATAATCATCATGTGTATCACTCATGGGCATTGGAGTCTAAACGTCCAATTCAATAAGCTAAAGACATGAAGTTCTGGAGCAAACGACTGCACTATAGGGGACAAATATGAATTCCCCAAACTGCCATTAATTTAAATGTTTTTAACCCCTACAATGCTAGGGGTGTCTCCAAAGCATTGTGAAGCAATGCATTGATACCTTTCTAGCACTCTAGGGTTAATAGTCTCTTTAACTCAGTGGTTATCTGGGGAGTTTTCATTTTTCCTCATGGTGCAGTTTGCTCCAGAACTGCACGTCGTCAGCTTATTGAATTGGATGTTTAGACTCCAATGCCCATGAGTGATACACATGATGATTATTGTAAATACACTGTAGAGGCCCAAATATAAGCAAATCAAGTGTAATCATACACTGCAATATATCACTGGTATTGGCATAAGCATTTTGGGATTTCCTTGCTAAATCATTTTTAATTACAGGTAATTTATTTTTTATTTTACACATGATGAACACTTGTTTTGTACCTTCCATGTTTAACCCTTTAAATGCCAGAGAAGTCTTCTGCACATTGGTTTTCAATGTGATGTTGACCTTTCGGGGATCAAAGGGGTCATATCATAAATAGACAAAAGGAAAATGAAGAGGCAGTCACTTTCCACTAAAACCATATCCTGCTTTATTCGGTGTCTCTCACTAGTGGAAAAACATGGTGGGTGTTGTGTGGACCAAATAAAACAGAAGCTGACAGCCATTTCTTGTCAGATAAGAAAAAACACAAAAAAAGACAGAGCAGACCAAGGCTGGATTTTCCAATAGGCAGAGTAGGCAATTGCCTAGAGCTCCAAATTTGTTTGACTGCCTCTTCTGTGCTGGCCACACCCGCTGTCTAAGTCATGTGTGACCAGATCAATCTCAATGTCCCGGCACAAGTTTTATAACCCTTTACAGCATTTTAACCCCTTGAATGCTGGAGAGATCTCCGGAGATCTCTCTAGTAACCAAGAGGTTAAAGCATTATTTTTGTCCTTGCTTGTTATAGGCCAAGGGTAGTTTTTATGCCAGGATGATGGGACTCAGGGCATGAGGAATTGTGGTGTGGCTATTGGTGGAGCCACAGTAAGGCTCACTTAAGGACACATTAAGGGTGCAATAAGGGACACATGAAGGATGCAATAAGGTCACATTCAGAGCAAAATAAGGGCGCAATAACTACAAATAACAAAAACTAGTAAAGTTATGTAGCAATCTTTATTGTTAACAAAAAACATTTACAATAAAATACAAAAAGCTGTACAATTAAGTACAAAAATTAGTAATCTTAATTGGAAAGAAAATTTTTCGTACAACATAACAAATGACAGTGGATATGTATGTATGTTTAACAAAATAACCACATATTTATTTAAAACCAAACAATTTTTAATACAGCATAGCATAACATATCAAGTAACAAACATATTTTAAGTTATGAAGTCTATCTATTAAAATGCAAATTTTCTGACACAGCTTTAAAGTAGTCAGACAACTGTGTGCTTGCATAGTTTGTGACAATTACTTTCAATCTTTGTGCATTTTCCCTATACACTTTTTTTAGCTCGCAGTAGCTCGTGTCCTGCAGCATACCATGCCAATTATAATTCTGTCAAACTTTGTTCATTTTTTAATTCATTAATAAAGTTCCAAATACTTGTGTGGCATGCCCCTAGAAGATAGCTGAATCCTCTATGCCACCCTTCTACAGAGTTTTTAGGCAGGTCATTTAAAACTGCTCGGAAACCGTTCCAGAGGTCAATGTCAAACAGTGCTTTGTTTCTATTATTTCTTCTTCCAGGTCTGCCGGTCCGTGTCCTCAAAATAATTTAGAATCAATTGTAGTTCATCAAAATTTACAATAAAAAAAAGTAGTCCATTAGGGTTTCAAATGTCTCTACCACATTCTGTGGTGGTACAAAAGCAAGTGCAAGCAAGTTCCTCAGTGCATACTCAGCATTCTCCATGTATTTTTTGGCCACATCCGGTAATTGTTGCATTTTGGCTGAAATGGAACAGGCAGCCTTGCTGTGTGCAATCCGGAAATACCCTTTTAAATGCTGCTATGCTTGCAGTTTCAAAGTCTGTCATCACGGTCCAAGGATTCAACAAAAGGCAAAGCTTCTTCAACTCAGTCAGCACACGCATGGACGTGTTTGTTGTCCTCTCACTCATGAGGACAAACACAAGTGGGATAACAGTGCCAAAATGTAGAGCATGTATGGTGTATATTTGCTGAAATAGCTTTGGACAGCTTTTAAAATTTCCATCAGCATACCAGTTCTGGCTGTTTGACAACAGTTTTAAATTGGTCAGGGTTTAAAAAATTATAAATCGTAGTAATCCAGGTCTGCTGTCATGAAGCATAGAGTTCTCACCAGTCTTTACATATTCCCCACCAATCCTCAGCTCTTCCAAATTGGTTGGGTTTGGAAGTGGCACCTCTCCTCGCTCTTCTGATGACCTGCTTTAAATTCGTGATTGTAGGTAATTGTGCAGCAACAGCAGGTGTGGCTGTTTGTGAAGTCACAGCCACTAGTTCATGTGTACAATATTGTGTATTAGCCGCCATTTCTTTTAGATCTCCAAATAATCTCTTTTTAGCAATGTCTGGTACGTGGTTGTGTTCGTCTGGGCCTTTGCAAATTATGCCATGTTTGGCATGGCATCTCGAACTGCAATGTCCACTGCTATACTCAGTGCATTTCCAGATACTCTTTCCATTGACAATTCTCTTTTGGCGGAAGGTGCATCCTTCCACCAGCAGAAAGTCGGCTACCCTATTGTTTTTAATAAATTCCAAAGGCATTGTGATGTCGCAGGATTGACTCCTGCAGTGCAGACAAGTAGACTTCCAAGTTCCAAATAGGTAATAGAGCTTCACTCAGTACCAGGAGAATTTATACACAGTGACACGACTGCGATATGAAATGCCGCCCATTTGACTCCCTCATTTGACACCCGGCACAGGCGACATTATTATGTAGATTTTAACACGGCGGCGCCCTTATTGCGCCGTTTGTACCCTTATAACTATTTGGGTCTTAATGCGTCCTTAAATAACCATTTTCGACATTTTAACGCAGGCGACATATAGAAGGAGGCGTGCACGGCGACATGTTGAATTTGCGACTCTTTAAAATGTGACATTCTGAATGTGTCATTAGCATTGACGCGACCAAACAAATGTGACATTTTAAGATGCGCGATGCGGCGTGCGACATTTCAAAAGGTTACCCCTAGGGGCACCTGGGATGTAGATCTGGCCCTGAAGCAGATACCATCTAAGCATAGTATATTCTAACAGTGGTTTATTTTGACAACCGTCTCCCCAAGCTGGTACTCACACCTCACGGAGGCATTCTCCTGCTCTAGAGTAGACCGCATGCACTGGATTCTTGGTACCCAAATTCTTCAGTCTAAAAAGACTCCTCTCAAGTTGTCCTTAGCCCAATAGTTGTAGCCACGTTGCAGCCTATCTGTATTACATATAGAGGACTTTGTGTAATCGCAGGAGATCCAATATTGTTATGAATATCATCAAAAGAATTATTATTATATACAAATTCTATATGAAAAAAAATATATATAAAAATGTAAAAAATATATATAATTCCTATATATTCAAAATTGGACTGAAGACACAAGAATTTCATAATCATGAATGGGTTAAGCAAAAGCCCATATTCTGGCGATCTCCGCCGTTAACATTCCAGGATTAGAAAACGTGCTGGTTGACTTCCTAAGTCACCAAGACATGGATCCAGGAGAGTGGGAACTCAATCCAGAGGTATTATACCTGATTGTGCAACAGTGGGGTGTGCCGACAATAGACCTCATGGCCAGCAGGGAAAACAGGAAGGTTTCTGATTTCTGGTCTTGAAAGGGGAAACTGCTGGCCTTTGCCATAGACGCCATGTCGATCCCGTGGAATTCCACCTCGCTTATGTTTTTCCTCTAATTCCTTTCAACCAAGGGTTCTTAGGAAGATCAGAATGGACCATGCAACAGTCATTCTAGTCGCTCCTTACTGAACCAGGGGAGCGTGGTTTGCGGACCTGGGGAGCCTTTCCATTCAGGATCCACTCCACCTCCCTCCCAGACTAGACCTCCTCCTCCAGGACTATGTATGGAAAGATGATGTGGAAAAGCTGGCTTTGACGACATGGCTGTTGAAGTCCACATCTTGAGGAGGAAAGGATTTCAGGAAAGGATTTTCCACTGAGATTATTTGCACTATGATTCAGGCTCTGAAGCCTGTTTCTTTTAAGGTCTACCTTTCATTCTTGGTGTGTGGACAAGAAAGTGTCCTCACATGAGTATGACCTACCCTTGGTGTTATCCTTCCTCTAGGATGGAGTGAACAAAGGACTCCGCCTGAGTTCCTTGAAGGTTCAGATTTCAGCTCTTTCTGTATTCTTCCAGATACGTCTTGCCATCATTTCAGATGTCAAGGTGTTCGTTCAGGGAGTGGATTATGTCTTCCCTGTGTTTATAGCAGCCCTTGGATTCCATTTCTCTGTGTCAGATGATGCTCAAGATGGCCTTTTTGTTGGCAATAGTCTCAGTGCACAGAGTTGTTGAGTTGCAGGCTATGTCTTGCAAACCCCTTTCCTGGTGTTTCATCAGGTCAAAGCAGTTCTTCTTGCCTCTCTGGGATTTCTTCCTAAGGTGGTCTGAGTTCCACATCAGTCAGAAGATTGTTGTGCCTTCTTTCTTTTTGCCCTGACCCTCAGTCTGACAAGGAGAAGGATCTCCATATGTTAGACATGGTATGTTTCCTCCTGGACCTCCAAGAATCAGGTCTTGGCTAAGCAATTGTGCAAAGCTGCGACTTGGTCCTCTCAGCACACCTTTCCTAAGCACTACCGTGTCAATGTTCTAGCTTCAGCAGAAAGGTTTTGCAGGCAGTATTGCCTGTCTGAGAACCTGAACGTTTCTTACCATACTGTTGTTCAGTAGTTTGAGCCCGTTGGCTCTTGTTCTTGTGTGCCGTGTAGTTCAGTGTCCGATGACACTTTATTCTGTTTGGTCTGTTCACGTTCTGGATAGTCTTAGGGAGCTCTAATATCATGGGAGCATAAGGTCCTTTCTACTTTTTCCCACGTTTGGGAACTTAGTGTTGTTATATCCCCATGGTTCCTGTGTTCCATAGTGGACATTAGAGAAAATGGAACACAGTTCTCCCATCCAGAGATAGGGACCTTTTGTTTTTGGTGTCTCCTGTCTAGGTTGCATAGTCTTTTTTTTGAGTCTCTTCTCAAAGGATATTTCCTTCTTGTTCTCTTTCTTGCCCTGTTAGTGTGGCTTTGTCACATCTTACTGGGGATGCAAGGCAGGGGGGCTGGTTAAGCTGGAGGAGTGGCTGGGAGTCTCCACCTACAAGACTGTCTTTTTGTGATGTGTTCCGCCCTCCATAAGAGGGGGTGAACCCCCATGGTACCTGTGTGGATTTATGCAAGAACACTAACTCCTATTTTACCCTGGAATGTAAAAAAAATATATATATGGTAAATGATATATTGTGCACAATTTAGAAGGAATTCCTTTTGTAATAGTGGGACTTCTGAATCCTGTTCCAAATACTAAACTAGGGCTTGTAAGCCTTTTTTATGTTCTATATTTGTATATAAAGCTTATATGTCCATCATAACCCAGCAGTAATCACTCTGGTGAAATGTATTGGTTATCCCAGGCTTGCCCTCTAAAAGGTAAACAACACACACAAGTATGACCAGAGACTGAGGTCATACATATACTACACATAAGTTAATCCCAATTACCAGCAGTGCTCCGTCAGTGCAAAAGCACACACAAAAAGTGTCATGGTATTTAACATGGTCCCATTGCAGACAATGTGTACATCCTTTTGGACTCATGTTAAAGAAATAAGGTATGTTAGCCTGCTGCCTACCTCCTCCAGTGGGGACATAACCCTTTCCAACACCATAAAGGAAAACCTCTTTGGGGCCTTGTTATAGGCTTCAAGAAAATACATTGCAAGCCTAGTTTTGAATACTTAACATAAGCTTCCACATGGCACTTTTATCCTCAGCTATCTTATCTTAAACTAGTGACAAGGGCTTTTTTTTACACTAGAGTACACAAGCAATTTTAGACTTTTTGGTGTGACTTTGTTCAATCATATTTTTCCTTATTTAGTACACCCACACAAACTATATGCCATTTTTGAGCTTAAGTAGGGCTTTCTTTTGATACCACATTTATATGTATAACCCATCATTGCATTTTTATAATATAAATAAATGTGGAAGAAGAAAAAATTATGGGTTTCCCTGTGATAATTTGTACTCCGTTCATTTTTAACAGATTGGATAAAAGTTTTGAACATTCGTTCATACCTCCCAGGTGTTCCTTTTTTATGGGGTAATGTTCTTCTAAGACAAAAATCCATATGTCCCTATTTCCCACCCTGGTTTCCCTCTTTTTGTGGTGTATATATGTGTATCACATTGCTCCACAGTAATAAAACTCACATAAATGTTTATTTAACACTTTTAAACTTCAGGAGATGCGTTTATAAAACAATGTGTAATAAAAGTTTTGCTCCAAATCATTTATTCTGTTTCACAAAAAGGGATCAATGTGTCATGGGTTGTTTTTTTTTTTGTTTATTTTTAAGCCCTTGCTCCCCTCATCTGATCACATTGAGGTGGAGTTGAGGCAGAGAACACTGGTAAAAGTAATGTATATTTACTATGCCTTTTTATGTGGCTCCACTACACATGTGATCTCTGTAGCAGCAATCATGTGCTGAGCCAACAGAGAACAGGTTAAACTGTTCTGGTCCTGGAGCCTCCCTGTAATGATTGAAGCGTACATGAGGGTGTGCTGCAATCTTTAACCCTTCCAGGACAGTCATTCGTCCTTAAAGGACGGATACCTGTGATGGTCCTTGCACATAATCTAGTGTTAACGGGTTAAACTAGATGTGTTGTTTTCTTTCTTCATATGTGGAACACTGGAACCATGGGGTGAAGACCCCTCTGCAGCAGGACAGTGCAGTTGTAAAAAGAGCTCTCTGAGGCAGAGACTCCCAGCCTTCACCACTTCACCCCATCAAGTTTGAAAGAGTGTCCACATAAAGATGGAAGTAGGGCAAAGCTCTTATCTACATTTTCATTGTTTGCGTTTTTTCTTGTAGCATATGAGTCTATATAATCCCCCACAAGACAGACTTCTATTGCTGTCTTACTTATTTTAGGATTATCCAGTTATAAAACTTTCAGGTCCAGTTCTGTGGAGGATGGTTTGTATTCATGGCCAGTTTTTCCTGTGAAGCTTAAGTATATTTCTAGTTGGAGTCTGAAGACTATTGAAAGGATTCTACAGTTTTGAGTGCACAGGTCCTGTAAGTATGTCCCTATTTCTCTATATGGCAATTGCCTTCAATGCATTCTAAGGCTTGCTTGGTACAAGCAGCAATACGATTCTTTCTCCTAGTGCATCCATATGCTTACTGTGGCATCTACATGCTTGCTAACCCTTGCACTGCTGGTTGATTTTGTTCTTGCAGCTCTGTGGTGCTCTTGCACCCTGTAGGGCACATTTCCTGATTGGCAGTGATCTGTTTTTAATGATATAATTGTCTGTGTTTTTACATTACCTTAACTATAACTATTGTCATTTTGGGCTGCAGTACCTTTAAGATCAGGCATGTTTGATGACTATTTTTGGTCTGAACATATGAGCACTATTGTGGGACTTCTCTTGCCTGGTTCTTAGGGGACACACACCATGGCCATCATGCCATTTTGGTCTATGGGAAACTGTTTCCCAGCAGCATGTTATTCCTGGACTTCAGTGCAGGGGAAGAGGTGGTAACTGCTGAGAATTCTTCCTTTTGGGACCCTGCTGTCTATGCTGAGTATACCTACTCCCTCCTGCTTGCTACATTAACCTTTTTAAGCGTAAGTACTTTTATTCTACTTTCACTTTTTTTCCTGCTTTTATTATTCTCTTTGGGGGTCCCGGATTGTCAGACCCCCAAGGGAGACATGAGCAAGTCCAAGGCTACTAAGAATTCAGGGGTCCCTTTAACACATTGTTCCTCATGCCAGGTGTCGCTTCCTAGAGAATTTTTTCGTACTCTATGTCCATCTTATTCTGGGGCCCTTGAGCATTCAGCAGGCCCCTCCCCTGTTGAACAGGAGTCTGCAGGGGTCAAGGCCCTAAATCCCTAAGTTAGTTCTATCCCCCCTTCCACTGCGGGGGGTTCTAGGTACTTAAGCTACGTTGCAGTGGGGGATACCTCCATTATTGGGGATTCATCTGCTGAGGAAGCGGATTCATTAGATGTGTCCCTCTCACTTTGGGACTCTTATGACAAAGACCCTTGTCCATCCGCAGGTCTTATTGAGTGATCCTAGAGATGCTTAAGGTATGAGAGGATTACTATTTTAGTTCCTCTTTGATGCTGTAAAACGTACAGGAAAGGCCTCCGCTTTCTCAGTGGCTGAGCAGTCTTCCAAACAATTTTGTGGGAAAACAGTTGTTTTGCTTGGAATTGGACAAGGTTTTCAGCCATGCCTTCAGAAGCAAAAATGTGTTACTTCAGATCACTCCAAAGCGATACTTTTTCCCCCAGAAGTCGCATGGTTTTTGTTACCCCTGCAAATATGGGTATGATCATAGGGCTCCGTTCCACTTGGTTGCACTCTGCAGCCGATGTGCTTTCTACTCCAAAACCCAAACAGGCTTGGGTGGGCAAGAAGTCCGTGCAGAAGCCCAAAACTGACGAACCTACCTCCATATGACTCCTGGGGGCCTAGTCCATCACCGGCAATGGAAATTCATATCTGTCTTTTCCACGGCTGATGGGCTTTTTGCATTGTGGACCAGTAGGTTTTCCTGTTGATCTTGAAAGGGTACCAAATAGATTTCAAGTCTCTTCCTTCAAATAGTTTCTTCATGTACCAAGTTCCTTGCGATCAATAGTGAAGCGGTCTGTTTGTGGAAGCTGTGACTTCCCTGCTAGACATGCAGGTACAAGAACCAGTTTCTTTACTGGTAAGAGTCTGCTACAATCTCTTCTTAATACCCAAAGCGACAGTGGCTGTTGTGATATCATGGACTTGAAACATCTCAGCCATTTCACTTGAGCTCCACAGTTCAAGATGGTCATTGTGCTCCACCATTGCTGCCATGTGTTCAGAGGAGTTTCTGTCTTCCTTAGACATTATTGATGCCTATCTGCATATTCCTTTCCACGCAGATCATCGTTACCTGCAGTTTGTCTTCCAACACTGTCATTTTCAGTTCACCGTTCTTCCCTTTGGATTGGGGTCCACTCCAGTGATCACAAAGGTCTTTGTGACATATGAACAATACATTACTGTATTCTGTTATTGATCACTGCTCATTGATTGCTGTTTGTGGCTATTTTTATCATTACCATATATGATTGATATTATATGTTGGGATTTTTATCCATTTATGATTAGTTTTGTCAATTTATAGATTATTAGAACATATTGTACAATTTATACACTAGCTTTATTAAATAGTTCCAAAAGATATGTTAGTTTCAACATCTACTGAAACAGTACTGACTCATCAAAACATTTGTTATTGACCCTGTTTAAGCAAACATACCGTGCATCCAATGAGAACACGGATAGGCCCCATTCATACAGGCATCAATGCAATACTCTCAATGCAGTGATAGTACATGAGTGATATCACCAACACAGAAAGATATCTTGGTGGCCTTGCGTACCTTGTAGCCTTGTACCTTGAGTGAAACAGCATACTGCATCTTTATTGTATTAATTCATTAATGCAGTAAAGGTGCTCCATGGTTGAGACACACTGCAGCCTAAAGGGCTGCCAGCAGATCTTTCCCGAGAACTACAATGTAGGTTGCAATTCTCATCCCAACATCCAGTGAATGGCCAGTCCACAAACATCTCAACCAGTCATGTTTGGCTGATGCTTGTGTGGGCAAGCCATGATCCATTCCCCACCAGAAACTCTGTCACTGGGTAAATGTGTGGGAGAAAGCACATACAAAAAGACAAGTGAAAATGTGAAGGCATGCTGCTACACTGAGTGAAACTCTATATTGTATGTTTGTAATACTGTCTTTTCCTGTTTTGGAATACCAGAATGAAAAAAAAAAAGGAAAAGAAACTCTACATTTCAACTAAATGGGACACTGCCCTAGAAAACAAAGAAAAACATATTTTCTCTTACTTCCAATATGTAATACAGGTACCACAGGGGGATTGAGTCCCTCATCTTGGAGGGCAGAACACATCTCAAAAGACAGTCTTATGAGTGGAGACTCCTTCCTCCTCCTCCAGCTCAACCCTTCCCCCGCCCTGCAAGTACCCAGAATTCACATGTCCTGCGATGAAGAAGGAAGGCAAGACACACTCCGCATAATCCCCCATTAGGCGGGTTACCATTACCCGGCTTCCCTGGAGTTGATTGACCAGTGTGCATGTTCTGTCTGGATCACTGCAGCCCTGTGGAAGGAATTTTGCTACCAAGTTTTCCCTCCCAGCGGAGTCTCTTGGGACTGTTTGTGTCTAAAAAGACTAGTGCGTAACCCTTTGAGTGCCTTGGTCTCAGTCCTATATCTCTCCATACAGAGGTGTTCTGAGCCTTGGCTGGCTCTAGCACTCATGTTTGGTATGTTCCTTTACTGTATAGTCATACAATAGGTCTTTAGTGTAAGGATTGCTACATTTCAGATAAGGGTTATCCCTTTCTCTGCTGTTTTGACTATTTTGGTGCTTCGGGGCATTGTGGGTGTTTTTCACCTTTCCTTCACTTGTGCCTTACTTTTGTATTCCCCTTGGATGTCGCCTGGGATATTTGGGTCTCTGGGTCACCTTAGTAACTTTGGCCAGTTTCATTGTAGTGACCCTTTTAAGAATTGAAGCTCTACTTGCTGGCAATTTTGCAGCTGCCATTTTATTTCTCTCTTGCTTATCCTACGCAGACTCTCCTAGATCTCCTTCTCCAAATTAACCCTTCGCTTACCAGATAAGTGTATTTTCTGGGCTTTTAAAGGTGATATTTCAGTCTGGGATTTTATTCCAGTATTTTATGCTAGTTTTGGGACACTTTATTAAAAGGATATCGTATTCTAAGGGGCATGGGGGTGAATCTAAGGCTAAGGACTCAGGGGCACACCATACACCCTCACTGTTCCTTGTGACTAACTGGGCTCCCTAGTGAGTATTCAGAATCTCACTGCCCCTCTTGTGCTTTGGTCACTACTACTCTATGACCCTCCAGCACTGAGCAAGAGCCAGCTTGGGTCAAAACAATTCTGTCATCAGTGGCCCAAATCCCCTTATTTCTTCAAGGGGTTCTTCAGTCATTGAAGCCCCCCACTACATTTAAATATGTGGCGATCAGCACCTTTAAGTAGGCAGGAACAATTCTGAGAAGTGTATGCAGGGTGGAGCCTACCTCCTCTCCTTAACTTGCAGCTAGCCAATCCTCATCCAGTAAGATTTGTTCCTTGGTCAAGACACAAGGCAAGAGAACAGTTCTGCTATAGTTTTAGCTTCTTTATTATTTTTCTGTTAGAGATGAGATACCACCATTAGGCGGATTACCATCACTGACAATTCCCATCACCTAAATGTGGATAGCTCAGTTTACCAGGTGCTTTTGTGGACCTAAGCCCTAGGGGAGAAAACCTTGTCTGCAAGTTCTTTCCCCAGGAGTTGCCCACTGAGGCTTCTTCTTTATATATGGTAATCTGAAGACAGAAGACCAGGTAAAAAAGGTGAACACCCTTTGAGTGCTGAGGTCCACATGTCCCATGCTTCCCGTCCTCACAGGGGTCTCATGTGTAGTTCCTATTACATACTCATGCACTCATTGGGTTTATCTGTATGTCTATGGGGTGTTTGGAGCACGTTTCTGTGGAAACTTAACCCTTTGGCTGCTGGTTTGGCATCTTTTCAGGGGTTGTGGGCACTTTCCCTACTGGGATCAGTGTTTATTAGGTCTACTGACTTTTGAGTGGTTTTTACATTTGGTTTTCACCTTGTAAAACTGGTGTTCTGTGCCTTTAAGGCGCGCGTTTGCCGCATAGACGCCATTGCTCCATTCACTTCTATGGAACTTTACAGTTTGGGACATATCTCTGCAACCGCTCCACATAGTGAGGTCAGAGATGGCCCATTTTGTTGGTCTGCCCTTGCTCTGTTATCCAGTCAATGTTCTGGGTATGTTGGGGGGCTCAGGGGGCGTTGGGCACTATTGGGGTACTCTTTTAGCGAAACTACAATTCCCATGAGTGCTTGCTTTGCATGGTCGTTTCTGATTGGCTCCCGCCGTGGCAGCCATTTTGTGCCTTCGCTGATTGAGTATCCTACACAGGCCTTGGACTCTCCTTCTCTCCTCAGCAGTTTAACCCTTTGCCTGCCAGATAAGTCTATTGTAGCATTTCTGGGGTAATTTTTATGATCATACACACTGTATTTTGGGTGTTTCTGATACTTTGACCATTTGACACTGTGAGTATGTGTAGTCGTTTAGGACTTGGGGCTAGACCTAAGACTAAGGACACTGGGGAGTCTGTGTCCCCCATTGCTCATTGCTCCTCATGTCATGCAGGGTTACCTAGGGAATACTCAGGTACCTCCAGCCATGCACTAGAGCCAGTCTGGATGCAAGAATTTAAGGCTACTCCCAGGGACCTCCGGTCCACCTTACAACTCCTTCCATTCACTCATGGCAGGCCCCCACTCCTATCAGATCTTCCCTGCCTAAACCGCCGGGTGTACCTGATGTGTCTGATTCCTCCGAGGAGGAATTATTGGTGGATTCTGATGATGAGTACTGTTCTACTGTCCCTTCCTCTCAGTTTTTTGGGGATTCTTTTGAGGCTGATCCTGTTCCCTCAACTGAGGGTCTGATCAGGGCTGCGTTGGAAACCCTGAACATCTCCTTGATACAGGAGGTTTCATCTGACCCCTCTGATGTATTCCAGGAGCCTGTTAGGCCCCATACTTGTTTTCCACCTAACCCCACCCTGGACTGCTTGGTGTCTGATGAGTGGAAGTTACCAGACAGAAAACCGTCTGTCTCTAGGAGGTTTACTAAGCTTTACCCATTCTCTGAAGCAGCCCTAGCTCAGTGGGTTCATCCTCCCAAGGTGGATGCCCCTGTTTCCTGGCTTTCTAAGTCCACTGCCTCTCCTGTAGCTGATGCATTTGCTTTGAAAGACTGGACTGACAAGAAGCTTGAGACCTCTCTCAAGGTTGTTTTTGCAACGGCTGGTTGTGCACTGCGCCCTGCATTTGTTTGGGTGAATAGAGCTGTGGCTGTTTGGACTTAACAGCTCCCTTCAGCTGTCAGTCAGGGAGTTCCTACTGCTGACATGTTGAGGCTTCTCGCCAACATCTCTGTGGCTCAGGATTATGTTTCTGCTGCCCTGTTTGAAGCTGTGCGCATGGTGGCCAGGGCATCCACCATGTCTGTGGTAGCCAGATGTGCTCTTTGGCTCAAGATCTGGTCTGCTGACACTGCCTCCAAGAGGGCTCTCCTGTCTTTAACATTTCAGGGCACCTCACTGTTTGGTCCTGATCTTTAGGATCTGATCAGTGAAGCCACTGAAGGGAAGCATACTCACCTGCCAGTGGTCCAGAGGAAGAAGACGCCTGTCAAGCAGAATTGTTTTTCACTGTCGTCCAATACAGGTCACTGGTACAATGGGAGGCGATCCGCCCCTTTAATAGGCAGGAACATTCATTCAAATGTACGCAGGGGGTGGAGCCTCCCCTCCTACTTAAGCTGCCTTCAGGCCAGAGCCAGCTAGATTGATTTGTTCCTGTGTGCTGTGCACACCAGGTGGAGAACATCTCTCATTCAACTTTAGTTTTTTATTGTTTTTCTTCAAATATGGAATACCACCATTAGGCGGGTGACCATGGCTGTGAATTGCCCTCTCCAAAGTGGCTAGTGCAGCTTCCAGGGATTTTCTGGTGGACCTTATGCCCTGAAGAGGGAACAGCTTGAGTCAAGTAGCTTCCCTGCTGGGGAAATTTCCTCTGGTTAATTCCTTTTCAGCATGGTTACCTGAAGACAGAAGTCCTGCAGAAAGGTGAGCCACCCTCACCCTTGAGTGCTGAAGGTCCACCTGTCCCACAGTGTCCCTTCTTTGGGCTTGTATTTGGGAGTTCTCATTATGCACTTCAGCACTCATAGGGTGTTTTTATTTCTATTGCTTGTATTTATGCAATTGTCTGTGGTATTCCCTGGGTTTTGGAGCTTGGGTTGTTCTTTTCTCATGTTTTACATGTGTTAGAAGTCTGTTTGGTGTACTTTTTCTCTCAGAAATAACTTATTAATATTTAATGTTCCGCGCCTTTAAGGGCGCTTTTCCCGCATAGACGCCATTGCTCCTTTACTCTCTGTGGGTTTACACAGTGTGGGACGTATCTCTGGAACCGCTTGTCACAGCGACTTCAGAGTGGGCTCATTTTGTTGGTCTTCCCCTGCTCTATCATCCGGTCGCTAGATTCGGTGTGTTGGGAGTCTGGGGGGGCTTCGGGCACTGTTTTGGGGTACTTCTGAGAAAAACTAAGTTTCCCATAAGCGCCCGTTTCGCGCTTGTTTTCTGATTGGCTGCCATCGCGGCAGCCATTTTGTGGTGTTCTTCTCAGCGAGTATACTACGCAGGGACCAAGCCTTCTCTCCTCTCAGCAGATTGACCCTTCGCTGGCCAGATAAGTTCGATTTTAGACATTTCTGGGGTGAAACTTTAATCTTTTACACTTCTACTGGGTGATTTTTCTTAGTGGAGTATATCTGACGCTGTGAGCATGTCTACTCCACTGGAGTCAGGGGCTAGACCCAAGATTAAAGAGGCTGGGGTGTCCATTTCCCCCATTGCGTTTTGCTCCTCTTGTCACTCTTGGCTGCCTAGAGAATTTTCAGGTCATTTATGCCCAAAATGTGCAGAAAGTCATGATAGCAACCCTGGGCTTCCCAGCCACGCTATTGAGCCAACTTGGGTAAAAGAGTTTAAAGCTGCCACTAGGGATCTCAGATCCACTCTCCAACTCTTTCCCTCTCAGGTTCAGGGGGCTCTGCAAGTCTGGCAGACCCCCTCCACAATCAGGACCTCCCTGCCTAAGCCACAGGGGGCTCCTGATGTATCTGATTCTTCTGAGGAAGAACTTTTGCAGGATTCTGATGCTGCGGAAGGCACTGTTATAGAATCTAATAGGTCCATTGGTGACCCTTATGAATGTGACTCTGAAGTTTCTGCTGAGGGTTTGATCAGAGCTGTGCTAACTACGCTCAACCTTCCTCTGACTCAGGAATCTACTCATGATCCAACTGACGTTTTTCAAAAACCGTGTAAGGCTGTGGTTTGTTTTCCTAATAATCCTACTCTTGCTCGTTTAGTCTCTGATGCATGGAGGAATCCTGAAAAATCCTCTTCTGTGTCCAAAAAGTTTGCTAAACTTTACCCTTTTCCTGAGGCTGAACTGGCTAAGTGGGTTCATCCTCCTAAAGTGGATGCTCCTATTTCCAGGTTATCCAAATCTACTGCCTTAGCTGTTTCAGATGCTTCTGCCCTGCAGGATTGGACGGACAAAAAGTTAGAGATTTGTCTTAAATCCATTTTTGCCTCCATTGGCACTGCCATGCGTCCAACCTTTGCAGTGGCGTGGGTTAATAGGGCTATTGCAGCCTGGACTGAACAACTGACTGAGGCGGTTCGCCAGGATGCACCAGTGTCTGAGCAGTTGCAGCTTCTTGCTAATATATTAGAAGCTCAAAATTATGTTTCTGACGCTGCTTTTGATGCTGTGCGCATGATGGCAAGGGCCTCTACTTCCTCTGTGGTGGCTAGACGTGCTGTTTGGTTAAAAATGTGGTCTGCTGACACTGCCTCTAAGAAAGCCTTGCTTTCTTTACCTTTTCAGGGGTCCTTGCTGTTTGGATCTGAACTTAAGGAGATGATTAGTGAGGCTACTGGTGGCAAAAGTACTCTTCTACCATCAGTCTTCAAGAAGAAGTTTCCAGCCAAACGCATTCGGTCCTTTCGTTCCTTCCAAACTGAGACACTCTCTACACGTCCCAGACGGGTCCGTCCTCCACGCGCTCCTCCTCCAAGCCCAAACAGTCCTGGAAGCCCAAAGTTGCCCCTAAGGCCAAGACCTCCAAGACTGCTTCGGCATGACTCGCCGAACCCGGGTCCGCATCCTGCTGTAGGTGGACGTCTCCACATCTTTCGCCGGGTTTGGGAGGAGTCAGTGGCGGACCCTTGGGTTGTTCAGGTGGTATCAGAGGGATACAGGATCCCTTTCTCTTCCCTTCCTCCTTTTCGGTTCCATTTTATTCGTCCTTCTCAGGAGCCTACAAAAAGACGTCTGTTCGACGACGCTATTCAGGATCTTTTGGACAGAGGTCCTGGAATTGGTTCCACCAGAAGACACAGGTTCAGGATTCTATTCCAACCTGTTCGTTGTGGCCAAAAAGGACGGAGGTGCTCGTCCTATTTTGGACCTCAAGGATCTCAATTCCTTTGTTGTGAGTTCCCACTTTCGTCAGGAATCTCTGCGTTCTGTGATAGCAGCAATGTCTCCAGGGGAGTTCCTTGCCTCCCTGGACCTTCAGGATGCATACCTTCACATCCCTATTCATCCAGAGAGCAGGCGGTATCTCAGATTTGCCTGTCACAAAGGCCACTTTCAGTTTTCAGCTCTTCCCTTTGTTCTGACTTCAGCTCCTCAGGTCTTTCAGAGGGTATTGGGAGCTTTGATAGCTGTGCTTCATCGAGATTGAGTCAGGGTAACTCCTTACATGGACGACCTGCTCCTGAAAGCCTCATCTGCGGAGATCCTTCACCAGCAGCTGCAGTTGTGTATACAGACTCTCAATCGCCACGGCTGGATTGTGAATCTGGACAAGTCAGACTTGGTTCCATCTCAACAGCTCCTCTTCTTGGGTCTCCTGTTCGACACTCAGCAGTGCATGGTGTTTTTACCGGAGGAAGTGGCTCATCAGATTGCTGTCCGGGTGTCCAAGATCCTAGAACTAGACAGGGTTCCAGTACCAAAGTTGACCTCTCTAGTGGGGAATATTATTTCCACGATGGAGGCAGTGCCATTTGCCATGGCACACACCAGGGAACTTCAGAGGTTTGTGATCCAGACGTGCAAGATTCATCCAGATCATAAGCATCTATCAGTATCTCTGCCCCCTCATGTCGAGTTGAGCCTGGAATGGTGGTTGGACCTGTCTCATCTCCTGAAAGGGAGGTCCTTTCGGGTTCCTTATTGGACCACAGTCACGACGGATGCCAGCCTCCGGGGATGGGGGGCAGTGTTGGGTCGTTTCAGTGCTCAGGGGAAATGGGGTCTGGAAGAATCTCTTCTTTCCATCAATGTTCTGGAACTTCGTGCCATCTTTCTTGCCCTGAGGCACTGGGAATCTCAGCTGGAAGGTTGTCCAGTCAGAGTGGAGTCCGACAACGCCACCGCAGTGGCCTACATCAACAGACAAGGCGGCACAAAAAGTCTCACCGCTTGGTTAGAGGTCAAAGCCATTTTATCCTGGGCAGAAGCTCATGTGCCAGTCATCTCAGCAGTACACATTCCAGGCGTAGACAACGTCATGGCAGACTTTCTCAGTCATCACACAGTCGACAGCGGAGAATGGGCGCTTCATCCAGAGGTGTTTCACCTTCTCACCCAGATGTGGGGGGTGCCTGTAGTGGATCTGATGGCTACCAGACACAACAGGAAAGTGCCAGTGTTTTGCTCTCGGTGGAGGGACCCTCTTGCTCTGGCAGTGGATGCTTTGTCAATCCCTTGGAAGTTCCCTCTGGCTTACATCTTCCCTCCTCTTCCTCTGTTGATCCGAGTCATCCAGAAGCTGAAGTTGGAGCGTTGTCCTGTCATCCTAATCACTCCAAATTGACCTCATCAGTCCTGGTATCCGGAGCTGCTAGCCATGTCTGTGACGGATCCTGTTCCGCTTCCTGCCCGTCCAGATCTACTTCTTCAGGGATATCTGTGGAAGGAGGATGTTCAGCATCTCCATTTGATGGCTTGGAGGTTGAATCCTCAATTCTAAAGAAGAAAGGATTTTCCTCTTCAGTGGTGTCCACGATGCTTAGAGCTCGCAAGCCTGTGTCTTCCAAGATCTACCATCGCATATGGTCCACCTTTGTAGCATGGTGTACTGATAAGGATCTGTCTTTAGATTTCCATCTCCCCACGGTCCTGGCCTTCTTAAAGGATGGGGTTGAGAAGGGACTCAGTCTGAGTTCTCTCAAGGTTCAGACTTCTGCTCTGTCTGTGTTTTTCCAGGAAAGAATTGCTATTCTTCCTGATGTTAAGGTTTTCTTTCAGGGTGTGGCTCATGTTCGGCCTGCCTTCAAGAGTCCTACTCCCCAGTGGGACCTCAATTTGGTGCTGGGGGTTCTCCAGAGACCCCCGTTTGAATCCTTGGCTTCTATTCCTTTGCGTCTCTTGACCTGGAAAATGGCCTTTCTGTTGGCTATTGTCTCAGTTCGCCGGGTAGCAGAGTTACAAGCTCTGTCTTGTAAACCTCCTTACTTGGTGTTCCACAAGGATAAGGCAGTGCTTCGCACTTCCAAGGAGTTTTTACCCAAGGTTGTCTCCT
Organism: Rhinophrynus dorsalis; assembly: GCA_037306005.1. NCBI lineage: Eukaryota > Metazoa > Chordata > Amphibia > Anura > Rhinophrynidae > Rhinophrynus > Rhinophrynus dorsalis. The sequence continues at coordinate 311,988,678 of CM074719.1, forward strand.
AATTTCATATCAATCAGGAGATTGTGGTTCCCTCTTTCTGCCCTAACCGTTCCTCTGACAAGGAAAGAGATCTCCATTTGTTGGATGTTGTGCGTTGTCTTAAATTTTACGTTCATCGCACTGAGTCTATCAGGAAGTCTGAAGCTTTGTTCGTCATTCCTGAGGGGCCTAGGGCAGGGAGACCGGCATCCAAGGTAACTATTGCCTCTTGGATTAAATCTACCATTCGGGAAGCCTACAAACTGCGGAATAAGCATGTCCCCTTCAGGGTTACTGCTCATTCCACCAGATCAATTGGGGCCTCTTGGGCCTATAAGAATCAGGCGTCTGCTGATCAACTGTACAGAGCGGCCACTTGGTCCTCTGTGCACACATTCTTGAAGCACTATCGTGTTGATGTACTGGCCTCGGCTGATGCCAGCTTTGGGAGGAAGGTCCTGGAGGCAGTCTTGCCTGTTTAGGTCCTTCTACTCTGTGGTGCTTAGTGCTTCTTTGCTGTTGAGCCCTGTTGGCTCTGGTTCAGTGTGCTGTGTTAGTTCGGGGGTTCGTTTTTCCCCCTGGTTGGTGTCCGTTGACACTTCTGTTATGGGGCTGTATGATTAATTGGTTCATAGCAGTTCTGAGTGACTTGGGCCTTGCGCCTGGTCCTTGCCTTACTTCCCGCCTCTGGGAAAGCTCAATGTTTGTACATCCCATTGTACCAGTGACCTGTATTGGACGACAGTGAAAATAAGATTTTAGTCTTACCTGTTAAATCCTTTTCACTTAGTCCATACAGGTCACTGGTCTCCCACCCTGTCAAGGGACCATGCTTGGCTCTCCTGTGGCATTCAGTGGGAGACTTTCGGGCCATGCTCACAGGAGTCTTCCTTTTCCTTCTTACCTCTGGTCAGTTTAGTGTCTCAAATCAATCTAGCTTGGCTCTGGCCTGAAGGCAGCTTAAGTAGGAGGGGAGGCTCCACCCCCTGCATACATTTGAATGAATGTTCCTGCCTATTGAAGGGGCGGGTCGCCTCCCATTGTACCAGTGACCTGTATGGACTAAGTGAAAAGGATTTAACAGGTAAGACTAAAATCCTATTTTTTCGGCCCTTTCAGGCTGTCTCGCGTCCAGTGATCCAGGCGGTGCCTCAGGCTCCGCACGTCTCATCCAAGCCTAAGCAGCAATCGATGCCTAAGTCCTCCGCTAAGCCCAAGGCTTCCAAACCTCCTTCTGCATGACTCACCGAATCCGGGTCCCCATCCGCAGGTGGTTAGCTGGTTATGCCACTACCTCTCGGCTTAGGAAGCATCTGTGGCAGACCTGTGGGTTTTGCAGGTGGTGCCAGTATGGGAACAGGATCCCCTTCACCGCCCTTCCTCCTTCTCGAACCTTCTCTTCTCACTCTACTCTGGGTGCAGAAAAGTGCTGCCTTTTCAAGGGAGGTATTCAGGCCCTTCTGGACAAGGAGGTCTTGGAACCAGTTCCTCCTCAGGAAAGGGGGTTGGGATTCTACTCTAACCTCTTTGTGGTTTCCAAGAAGGACGGGGCTGTCTTCCCATTTTGGATTTGAAGGATATCAACTCCTTTGTGGTCAGGTCCCAGTACCGCCAGGAGTCTCTACACACAGTAATAGCTGCCATGTCCCCTGGGGAATTCCTAGCTTCTCTGGATCTTCAGGATGCATATTTGCACGTTAACATTCATCCAGAGAGTCGGCTATATCTCCACTTTGCCTGCAACCGAGAGCATTTCCAGGTTTCTGCCCTCCCCTTTGGCCTGACCACAGCTCTTCAAGTCTTCAACAAAGTCCTGGGATCCTTGATTTCCGTCCTACATCGAGACGGCTTCAGTCACCCCATACATGGATGACCTCCTCCTGAAGGCCTCTTCTCCAGAACTCCTTCAACAGCAATGCATTCATGCTCTGTCCTGTCATGGGTGGATCATCAGTCTGGACAAGTCAGACCTTGTTCCTTCACAGAAGATGCTCTTTCTGGGCATCTTCTTTGACACTCAGAGAGGGATGGATTTTCCTCACGGACCAAGTGGCTCATCAGATAGCACTGAAGGTTCAGGCTGTCCTGAATCAGGATCCGATTTCTGCCAAGAAATTATCATCCCTGGTGGGATGCATTCCGTACCACACTGACACTCAAAGAGTTAATGGAGTTTATAAATGATTTATTTGTTTGAAATAATAGAATAACAGAAAGGATTGAAGCAATCTCAGTGAGTCTCTTTATGGAATATACTATAGGGTCCCCTTTACAAGACAATGCTAAAAAGGAAACTAGGAATTAGAAAATGAAGACCTGGAGTTGGTGGGCCACATATTGCCCTGGAATAGGGTATATAAAATATAAATGGAGGGGCAAAATCTTTTTCTTTACCTACTTGTGTTTTTAGCTATTTCAATATTGAGCAATCTGTGGTCCCCCAGCTTCTGGACTAGAGAAGGGCGAAAAGTCCAAGAAATTTACCAAGGGACTTTTTTTTTGCAAAAAAAACCCAGCAGTTTCCTGCTTTTGTCGCCAAAATCCTGCCCACAGACAATATATAAAATATTTTGCCTCTCCGCCACTGCCAATAAGTTTCCTACAAAAAATGTGCCATTTGATGCCTATGTTTTCTATGACTTCAAGATTTCCTGAAGCAATATTACTTCTTCTGAGGGCTGAAGTGGAGAAATAAACAGTTAAAAGTAAAGGTTGTAAGTCCTACAACAAGATATACCTTGAAATGATTGTTAGAAGACTGAGTGCCTTTGTTCTTTACCCACAACACTAACTTCCTGCTTAAGTAACACTGGCACAACCGTCCTTAAAAAATGTCCTTAAAGTATCATATTACAGAAAGAGGTAAGAACCCATAATACTAAAGGCAGCCATATTTGCAAGATTAGAAACTACAAGAAAACATGGACATTTGAAGGGCTGATTGCCAGACAAGTAAAGTGGATGACAAGTAAGGACTACAGCACTCAAAAGAAGGGTTAACTTACCAGTCTCATGTCTTCAGCATTCCATTGTATCAATACAGAACATCAGAGAAGTTCAGTAATGAGGTATAGACTTGTAATAAAGTGAGCTTCCACAGGGAAATGGTGTAGAAATACACCTGTGAGGTAGGCAATCCAACTCCAGGCAAGCCATTTAATGGGAGCCCACCTAATTGGGGGGGGGGGATTATACAGACCCATAGATAAGGAAAAAAAAAGACTAAGATCTAACAGCACCAGCTTGCCCTTTTCCTGAGGGTAGGTCACTTGAAACTGAAGAGTAGGGTTAAAGCTGGAGGGAGAGATGCAAGTCTCTTCCTCGAGGGCCCTGCCTTTTTTTTTTTTTATTGCCCTGCCCTCTAGAGGAGGGGAACTTTATCCCCATGTTCTTGTGTTCCACATTGGACTAAGAATAAGATTTTTACAGATCTACTCACCGGCTGAGGGAAAACACTCAGAGGCTAGAAGCAGAAAATGTGGTCAGCAGAGTTTGTACAGAGGTGCGACTGGGGATGTGTGCTGGCATAAGAGAAACACTTTCTGTTTTCAGGTAGATAAGGGAAGGCTCCTCAAAGCACATGTGTACAGGACGAGGCTCAGTGAGTACTGTGTACAGAAAACACAAGTCTCATTTCTCACTGCACAGCTTTGGTGATGATTATCCAATATAAAGAAATAACCTAATAATTGTCAAACAGAAGATATAAACTGGTGGCGCAACTCAGGTTCAATTACTAGTCTGGTGCCCTTGTAAGCCGCTACCGATAAAGGTTTATACTCTCTAAGAATTGAATACACAACTAGAACATACTACAAAAAATCGAGCGCCACACAAGGCCAAACTTAATTGTAATTGAATATTAAAAAAATGTGTATAATCAGTACACTCCTACACATTAAACTACATATAAATACATAGAGCTTATGATGAATTTTTCTTTGCAGAAAGATTTGGAGAAACTGAGTGAATGGGGAGAAAATTGCCTATAAGGTTTAATATAGATACGTTTAAGGTTATGCTTTTGGGTTGCAGAAACAACCATATTACATATAAACTAAATGGGAAATTGCGGGAAATCTTTTTTTAGAGAAAGATGTATGAGTATTGATAGGCAATAGACTTCACAACAGTGTGCGGTGTCACTCAGCCACTACAAAAGCCAATAGGGTACTATTGTGTTTAAAAAGTGATATAGATGCAAGCAATGGGAATATAATTCTTGGTAATGCCTTATATAGAATACTAGTTGAACAGCACGTTACACGGGTCACAGTGCCACTGCCACCCGGTCGCGGGGCAGTCACGCACAGTAGAGACTGCCCGCGCCACGACTGATACAGAGCTGGACGCTCCTTCGGAGCGGCCAGCTCTGGATCAGCCGTGGCGCAGGCAGTCTCTACTGCGCATGACTGCAGCACGCGCAGCAGTGTCTACTGACATGTTGAGGCATTACACACAATTTAGCAAATTATTATATAGGATGGAGTAGCACGTAAGGCATTTGCAAGATTTTAGTTATTAAAAAAACTAGTCAGACAGATTTTGTTTACATTAGAGAAGATACATATAAGGGGCAGTATAATTACTATTTATATATATACTTGAGGCCAATACAAAAAAAAAACTTGCTGGGGAACTAGAAAACAAGAGATCATCAGTTAAGACTAAAGGAAATGTACTTTTAACTAAAATAAAGGTATGCATTTTTATAGTATGGGTAGTAAGGTTTTTGGCATTCTCTGCCTCGGGAATCTGTTTGTAGATACTGTGATGTGTTCAAAAAGAAGTAGACACCAGGGATCAAGTCTTGGGAAAAAAGTGTGGGAACTCACCCAAGATTTCCCCCCTGTCCAAAATAAATATGTATGTATATGTGTGTATATACTCCTATTCAGGTAGGTCAAATGTTGTTACTCACTTATTCATTCACCTAATCCTGCATAGATTCTCGCAGTATCAGATGAATGACTGCTCTGCTTCTGGCTTGATCCGCAATTGGCTCCTAGGGGAACTGAGAAAGACAAATTTACGAACTCCTCAAACTGTAACGTGATTACGCGGAATTGATATCCACAGTCTGCGCAATCACATTAGTGCGGTGCAGAATTAAAACATTTGGAAGTTTGTCCTTCTCAATCCCAATAAGAGCCAGTTATCAGATGGCAAGTGGAGCAGCAATTCCCTTCCCTGACCCTGCAAGAATCGGTGGGGGATTGAGTGAGAGGCTCAGGGAGTATTAACCTCTGAGCTACCAGTGTAGTTTAGGGAAAGTCAGGGACACATGCCTAAACTTATATGGTACAACAGTTCCTGGGTTTGCTGTTCTTTTAGGCTGTGACTCCCAAGGATAAAAGGTGTTATAGCCACGTGTCCTAAAGTATGAAATATGATTACTGAACCTATATGCACACAGAAAAGGTGAAACAATTCTGGGAGGAAACCCAGCTGCATCATAGAGGACAACTAGCTCCCATTGATTTAAAACTGAGGCTTTTTTTTCTTTCACTCCCTTATGGTATAGTTGGTTTGCCCCACCATGGTACCATATTTCTAATACACGGATGACCCATTTGGCCTTTTTCATTAAGCTAAACAGATGCAACTCTGGAGCAATGCAACTGCAATACAAATTCCACTGATTTAAATGTTGTGATAACCCCTTGAATGCTAGAAAGGTCAGAGATCTCTAGCATTCATGGGGTTAAAAGCCCAGCCCTATTTAAATCAGTGGAGACTTGCAGAATTTGTCCTCTGACCCCTCCCCTCATTGTGCAGTTGGTCTGAACAGAATGACACCTCTTTGTAGTGATGAATAAGGCCCATTTTGTCGTGTGGTCCACTTTCTCCTATTAGCACCACTCCTCCTCCTTACCTCTGCTGGGAGCAGTCAGCCTTCAGTCCCGCTGCTAACTGTCTCACCTTATTACTCTCCACACCTTTCTCCCACTTCCCTCTGGGATCTGTAGTCCACTCAGCCCTCTGCCTCCCTTACACACTGTGACACACGCTACCAAGCGAATCAGGGACGGGTCCAGGAACTAAACCACGTTTCCCATAATCCCCATCAAACCACACATGCACCTGTCTCCTAAGATGCCAGGTAACAAAGCCCACTCTGGTGCTGTGGAGGTGAGAATGAGAAGAATGGGAGAGGCTTGTGGCAACAATAGCCTTCTGGGAATTGAAGTTCGGGTCACTCCTACTGCTGGTCTAGGCGCCTCAAAAAAGAACTTCCTTTCCCGAGATGCAGCACTCTGATAAAACACAAAGGTGAAGACCATGCGTGCTTTGGTCGGACACACAAGGGCTGCTGTTGCTAGGAGACGCGGACACCTTATCAGTAATAGGACTGGGAGGCAGTTCAAATAGGACCCTCCTATAGCACAATAGTGATTAGGACAAGGTATCCCTCTGGCCAGGGCCGGATTTACATCTCAGGAGCCTGTAGGCACAGAAATCTGAAGTGCCTCCCCCCCATTGGCCATCTCCACTGGACACCTCCACAATGCTCCTAATCTCCACACTGCCCCATCATGTTCATACTGCCCTTATCTCCACATTTCCCCATCAGTTCCATATTGCCCCATCAGCTCCAACTTGCCCCCCATCAACTCCATACTGCCCTCATCAGCTCCATACTGCCCTCACATTGCCCCCCTTCGGCTCCAACTTGCCCCCACCATCTCCATGTTGCCCTCACATTGCCTTCCCCCCGTTGTCCGTTTCCTACCTCCCTGGCAGGAGATCTGTTGTCTGTGCCTCCTTTGGCACAATCCTGTAAGTGATGGAGGTCCCGCACGGTCTCCTATTCAGGAATGCAGAGCGCTGGGAGATGATGTCATCTCCCAGAGCTCTGCATTCCTAAAGAGCTGACGAGTGAGCGCAGCACTTACAGGACTGTGCCAAAGGAGGCACAGACCTGTCCTGCCAGGGAAGTACGAAATAGACAATGGGGGGGGGCAATGTGAGGACGACATGGTGGCTAGTTTTTTTTTTTTTTTTTAAAGAATAAAAAAAAGAAGAAAAAAAAAAACGAATCCCAATAACAGCCGCCCCCCAGTGGTGTGAGCCTGTAGGCAGGTGCCTACTTTGCCTTATGGCAAATCCGGCCCTGCCTCTGGCCTGCTGGCTGCTGCATCATCTACTCTGCGTCTAGCGGGAAAACGTACAGGGCCGCCGTTCCCATGCGTTCCTGCAGGACTCGAGCACTGGTAGATACCTTCTAGCTCAGAATAATACTGAGAATTATGATTGGTGGTTTCAATGTCAATAGGATGTTAATCCAGAGAAATATCAGTCTGCCTTTTGGAATCAGGAAGAAATTTTACTACCCACTTGGGAATTAACTGGAAATGGCTTCAGTAAGGTTTTTTGCCTTCCTCTGGATCAACAAGGGTGGTATGGCATTGGAGGTACCTATGAGTACAAGTCTTTTGTCAGTGTCATGAACTTAGTTACTAATCAGACTAATAGAGCTTGTTCACTCTAGTGGACTTTTTCATACATTTTAGCACTGCTCTAGTTCCCTGAAACATAGATCATATTGCATGGCGGTCCACATGTACAACTATCTTCTCATCCTGTGTTAAAGGGATAGTAATACTTCGTTTTAACTTTATTTTATTTTGTAGGCATTAAAAAAACATGAAGAATGATATACGTCTTATCTCTCAAACCTTTATGGTTTAAGAGATATTCACAAGCAAAGTTTCCCCTTCCCGCCCCTTTTACCTAGTGTAAGCCATCTCTTCTCAGATGTGAATCTGGTTGTATGACCAGACAGATAACAGAATGGACAATTTTCTTTGTATGAAAACAATGAAAGCCCTCCCCACCTTGACAAGTTTTTCAGCTTTTTCCCTTATCTTAATTGAAGATTGTCCCTCTCTGCAGTCTACCTGGGCACCTCCCTTCTGATCTGGTTGAACAGGGGGGGATACTTTGTTTGTGAATATCTCATAAACCATAAAGGTTTGAGAGATAAGACTTCATGTTTTTTTAATGCCTACGAAATAAAATAAAGTTAAAACGAAGTATTACTATCCCTTTAATGCAGATAAAGTAAATTGAAACAGGAAAGATCATCATGGCTGTCTATAAAGCAGTCTGCCTGATTGTTCACACAGCCAGTTGACTGTGAAATTCATAAAGCCAAAGGTGGGCCAGAGTGGGAATCAGCCATTCATGTATGGCTAATGTTAACAAGAGCTGACCTACAGATGTCACCATACAATGAGATCGCTAGGGGGACAACCAAGTAAGTGTGTGACCATTAGCTTAGTTTAATATGGAAGAAAAATTCAAACAAAATACAAGTAAAAAAAAGTCTGCTTGTCATAGACTCTGAATGTTTCTGAGCCATCATGGTGGAATTATCTGTCTGGTAATGTCCAGAGTGACAGAGTAATGCATCTAGGGCATATTGTACCTTTTTCCTGGTGTCCTGTATCCGTCTGATACTGAAGGGTTAAAAGCCTACTGAAGACTGAGTTGGTTTTTCAGACTGTGAGTATGGTATAATTTTATGCTGTGTGTTGTACAAAGTCTTGAGGCGTGACTGATTCTGAGCACAGTAAGTGTGTGTTTATCCTGCCTGTGTCTTTTTGTTACTGTTTTCTTGGCTAACAAGATGTCTTCTGTATCGGCTTCCTTCTCCATTCCTCCTGATGCTGCACGTTATGTTTATCCAGCGCCTGCATGAATGGGTGTTCTCAGTCACTGAACAGGTTGACCTGCTGAACCAAGTGTTTCTAAATGAAAGCATACAGAAACAGGTAAAAAAAAACAAGGCGTCTGAATTTCCACTTGGCAAGGCTTTAAGGACAAGCCTTGTTATTCTAGCCCACTTATACTGCAAACCTTTATGGACTGGGATCACAAACCAGCACAAACACTGGCTCTGGTTTTCAGGATGTGAAAATGGGCTGATGGCAGAGGAGAAACGACCCAATGAGTAGTGGAATGTAAAAGGAGACTTCAAACAAAAACAAACCGTTCAGGATGTGTATATACACGCAGAGATAAATAATGCTATATGTGTGTGTTGTTTCACTTCCTCTCTTCTAAACAATGATAGCTGTACAGCAAGCCTGTTTATTTGTGCATAGATCTTCTATACAGATGTGGGGAACATGATTGCATACACTGGCATGTACAACCTAGCCCTGCTGCTTTGACACCACTATTGTGTATTTTTAACATAGGTTACGCCCTCAGGCATTTCTAACACATTGAGACAGTTCTGGGACAACCCTACTGCACCATAGGGAAGAAATAAAAATCCCCATTGATTTAAATCAGGCTTTTAACCCCTTGAATGCTACAGCATTCTATGGAGTAAAACGCCAGATTTCAAGGAACAGTTTTATTATGAATAATAAATAAATGCTATAGGACTTTTTAAAATATCGTTCTTACTGCTTGGAGATTTTACATTCAAAGTTATTGCAGCTCAAACATTTTTAACCTTTTGAGTGTCAGATGGGTACACAATACATTACAAAGCAATGCGTTGCATAAACCTCTGGCAATCAAAGGGTTAAATCAATCATCACTAGTGCCAACTGGTGTTCAGAATGCATTTTAATAATTCACTGAATAGGAAACATTGGGGGTTATGCACTAAATATGATAAAGAGGTGATAAAGCGGAAATGACTTCTCCAGTGATATCACTTCTCCAATTCTTATGTTATTCTATGAAGCCAATGCACTAAGATTTCCCCTGATTTTGGAGATCTAGTAGTGCACAGACTCCACAAAATAACTGAAGTGATATCACTAGAGAAATATTCTACACTTTATCACCTCTTTATCACGCTGTAGTGCATAATCCCCATTATTCATAGACTCTGGCTCTTCATCAGATGTGATAGGAACAGGGCCACCTAGTGACTAGAATAGAAAATTGTAGTTTAATTGAAAGGTACAGTCCTATAACATTTTTAATTAAAAACTTTACTGCTCCTTTAACCCCTTAAGGACCGTCCGCACACGCACGAGGCAGTCACTTAAGGAACACAGAGCATTTTTTTTTTAATTGGATTCCGGACTCCTCGAATGGCGTGCAGCCACGCAGAGAACCCGGAATTCCATGATTGTCCTGGTATGATGTACCAGGACCGTCAAGGGTCCTTAAGGGGTTAAAGCAATGAGAATGTTGGGAGTTTTTGTCTCCTATGGAAGGGTGGTCAAACTCTTAAGTCTGAGCTCCAATTTCTATTGCCAGAGGACCTCTGTTTATGTACATACAGCATTATACACAGACTTTTAAGGCAGTCTGTGGCATCTTTCACATTATAAACAAGTCTTGTGAAGACCCATGGGAAGGCCAACCCAGCAGTTTTCTCACCCCTGTATTATGGTGCTGTTGGTTTGCCCCAGAATTGTTCCTCTTTTTTATTGGATCACATGGTCAACTGTGCTTACACTAACTGGGCTAGGTACAGATCACATTCAGCACCTGTACTAGACTTTCCTCCTTATCACCTTAATACTGATAATTTGTGTAAGCGGTATTCTGAGGGGCTGCATATAAACCATTGCATGAATTGGCAGCATTTAACTCTCCAGCTGGTGTTGAACTGCAAACCCCATTCTCCCCCGCAGGCCAAGGTTGATGGACATTGCAGACCATTAATGATCGCAGGGTCATGTAAAGATGATGGGAATTGTAGTCTAAGAACAGCTGTCGAAACAAAAGTTTTCCACCCCTGCTTTAGGACTGTAATTGTTTTGGAGCAGCCCTACAGTATGAAAAGGGATGAGCTGATTCGCTAATGTCTGGACCTGGATCCACAAGAGTTCGTTGACCCTTGTACCACCAGTGTGTATCTGACATAGTTGATGTCCAACCACAGATGATAACAGAGCATTCCTGGTATGAGTGGGGGTGTACCCCTGCTAACAAGTTGGTATTGTCAGTTTTAAAGTTTGGGTGCCCCCTTGGTAAAGAATTGTACCTATGGCCTTATCCAACGCCTCACATGACAACTCCCACAGTCACCTTCATTATTACCTGGCAATGAAAAGACCCCTGGCCTGTAAAATACAAGCCTAATAAGCTTTTAATTTAACTGAGCAAATTAGTATACAAGCTAGAAATGATAACGATAAATACACCTGGAGGAATGAATGTCTGCTGCAGGGGCACCAGAGTTGAGCTTGTCATGCCCACAACAGGAGAGGCCAGTATCGCTGAGGCAACCCTTGCAATTTGGCACCATATGCAGTTGCCTACTTTGCCTAATGGGAAATTCAGCCAGGCAAGAAGGAGATGTTAACCAAAACTGCAGAACCCCAAATTCTAAGTTTAGGACATTATTCATCAAAACAAGAGGTGAAATTCTGGAGCAAACCAACTGCAACATGGCGGAATGAACATTTCCATTTATTTAAATGGATTTTTAAACCCCTTGAAAGATATAAAGGTCTCCTATTCTAGCATTCAAGGTGTTAAAAGTCCCATTTAACCCTTCTGAGTGCCAGGGGGTAAGTAACACACATACCCCTTTGGCACTCAAATAGTTAAATCAATGGGAATTTGATGTTTTTTCATTTAAAACCTGTGGGGCTGTTGGTTTGCTCCACAATTTCACATCTTAAATGACTTTTTCACTTCACACTTGTTACAAATTAGAACAATTTGCTGAATAGATAAAAAAAATCAACCTCAGTAAGTTTGTAACAAAAAAAAAAAAAAAAAAAATGAAAAATTTAAAGTACATGTCTCCATATTTTGAATTTGTGAATCAACTTTACATGCTTTAGCCTAACGGGTAACCACTTTGACAGTAAAGATGTGTTGGGTTTTGCTTCCCAATACGTTGAAGACTTTTAGCATCCAAGGTGTTAAACAGCTTGTTTTATTTGAAATATGTGGAAGGCTAAAGCCATGTTTAAAGTGTATCTGTCATGTTAAAGTGTTAGTAATGTCTAAAAAAAACTTTTTTGCATTTAGAAGAGCTTAAAAAGCTGATCTAAATGCAAAAAAAGTATCTCTCAAACCACTATGCTTTAAGAGATACGGGCATTTGAAGTTTGATTTCTCCTACTGACAGCTGTAAAGCTGTCAGCAGGAGATCCGTGTCGGTCGACACTGAGGCGCTTGAGAAGTGCCGGGATCTCGTTACTTACACGGAATCCTTTCATTGGAATGGTCTAAAACATGTGCCTGAACATCCGTGTAAGTAACGAGATCCCGGCACTTCTCAAGCGCCAGCGTGTCAACCAACACAGATCTCCTGCTGACAGCTTTACAGCTGTTATTAGGAGAAATCAAACTTTAAACGCCCGTATCTCTTAAACCATAGCGGTTTGAGAGATACGTTTTTTTGCATTTATATCACCTTTTTAAGCTCTTCTAAATGCAAAAACGTTTTTTTCAGACATTACTAACACTTTAAAACTTCATCTCCCCATCGCTATATCCCCCATTATGCTCAAAAAACACCCTGTGGGAGACTCACTAAAGTGATATCAATTCTCCCATTCCTATTTTATTCTATAGAACCTATGCACTAAGATCCCCAAAGCTGAAGAAATCTTACTGAATAGGCTTCATAGAATAACATAGGAATTGCAGAAGTGATGAACTGGAGAAGTCATCTCCACTTTATCACCTCTTTATCACCACTTAGTGAATTAACCCCTTTGTATTAGTTATTATCTGTACCCCATAGTTAAATGCTATCTTCTTTGCTGCCGTTAGCAAGAGGGAGAGCGTGGCCATCTTGATGATATGTCACTTCTTTGGGAGCACTCTCTCTCCAAGGAGCTGTCATTCTTCAATAATAAGCCTGCCCTTTCACAATGGGGCAGGCTTTGTGTGTATAGGACGTGAGCATATTGAAGGGCACACACACATCTTCAGGACACGTGGTTATGGATGTGGGCTCTGATGTGCAAGGGGACAAACTGGGTAGCCGTTTTGTACAGAGTGTTTAGCAGCGAGCTTCACAACTACGTCACCAGGTCATTTTCTCTGTCGTCCAATATAGGTTACTGGTAACTTTGGGTAGGTGACTGCCCCTTTAAGTAGGCAGGAACAATTCTGGAACAGAATGCTGGGTAGAGCTTACCTTCTCTCCTTAGCTGCATCTAGCCACTTCCTCTTCAGAAAGATTTGTTCCTTGATGAAGATACAGGCAAGAGAACAGTTCTGCTATAGTTTTAGCTTATTTTTTGTTTTCTGTTAAATATAGAATACCACCATTAGGCGGATTACTATTACTGACATTCCCTAGTGGATAGCTTAGTTTCCAGGAGCTATGGTGCACCTCTTAGCACTGGGGGGAAAATCTTGTTTGCCCACTGAGGCTTCTTTACACATGGTAATCTGAAGACAGAAGACCTGCTAAAAAGATGAGCAACCCTTTGAGTGCTGAGGTCCACTTGTCAGAAGCTTCCTCTCCTCCCTGAGGTCTCCTTTGGAGTTCCTAATACATACTCCTGCACTCATTGGGTTTGTCTGTATGTCTGTTGGAGGTTTGGAGCAGAGTTTCTGTGGTAAATTTAACCCTTTATCTGCAGATTTGGCATCTTTTTTGGGGGGTTAGCACTTTTCCCTTCAGAGTGTAGTGTTTATTTGACTCTTAACATGTTTTGTGGTGTTTTCACAACTCTTTTTTTACATCACTGTAAAATTTAGCAAATTTGAGCTCCGCACGCTTTACCACATAGACACAATGCTCCATTCACCTCTATGGAAGTTTACAGTTTGGGACATATCTCTGCAACCGCTCAGTGCAGTGACTGCAGAGATGGCTCATTTTGTTTGTCTGCCCTTGTTCTATCATCTGGTCAATGTTCTGTGTTTTTTGGGGGGCTCAGGGGGCTTCAGGCACTATTGGGGTACTTTTTTAGGGAAAAGTACATTTCCCATGAGTGATTGCTTTGTGCGCTCCTTTCTGATTGGCACCTGTCAGGGCAGCCATTTTCTGCTTTCCCTTCACAAGTATCCTACGCAGGGCTTGGACTCTCCTTCTCTCCTCAGCAGATTAACCCTTTGCCTGCCAGATAAGTGCAAATAAGCGATTTCTGGGGTGAACTTTTAATCTTAAACTGTATTAGGTTATTTCCTTATACTTGGGACGTTTTTGACACTGTGAGGATGTCAACTCTGTGGAGCTTGGGGCTAGACTTAAGACTAAGGATACTGGGGTGTCTGTGTCCCCCATTGTGCACTGCTCCTCATGTCAGTCAGGGTTACCTAGAGAATACTCAGGTAATTTATGCCCAGCATGCTCTGTTGTCCCTGCGTCTCCCCCCCAGGGACCTCCAGCCATGCACAAGAGCCAGCTTGGATGCAAGAGTTTAAGGCCACTATTAGAGACCTAAGGTTTACCTTACAACTCCTTCCATCCCAATTGTAGGGGGTTTTCCAGGCTTGGCAACCCCCTACTCCTATCAGGTCTTCCCTATCTAAGCCGCAGGGTGTGCCTGATGTCTCTGATTCCTCTGAAGAGGAACTACTGGTGGATTCTAATGAGGAGCCTAAGAAGCAGTCTACCTGTTTTCCACCTAACCCCACTACTGACTGTGGTGTCTGATGAGTGGAAAGCTCCTGACAAGAAGCCTTCTGTTTCCAAGAAGTTTGCTAAGTTGTACCCCTTTTCTGAAGCAGCATTAGCTCAATGGGCTCATCCACCCAAGGTGGACGTGCCAGTCTCTAGACTTTCTAAGTCCACTGCTTTGTCTGTGGCAGACGCATCTGTCCTCAAAGACTGGACTGACAGGAAACTTGAGACATCCCTAAAGACCATCTTTTGCTACAGCTGGTGCTTCATTGCACCCGGCGTTCGCTGCTGCTTGGGTGAACAGGGTCAATGCAGTTTGGACTGAACAGCTAACTGTGGCTGTCCATCAAGGAGCTCCTACCGCTGATATGTTGCGACTTCTTGCCAACATTTCTGAGGCTCAGAATTATGTTTCTGCTGCTATTTTTGACGCCATCCACTTGGTGGCTAGGGTTTCCACCATGTCTGTGGTAGCCAGATGGGCTCTTTGGCTCAAGATCTGGTCTGCAGACACTACTTCTAAGAAAGTCTTGCTTCCATTGCCTTTTTAGGGTACCTCTCTGTTTGGGTCGGAACTTAAGGACCTCATCAGCGAGGCCACAGGCGGTTAAGAGTACTGTGCTGCCTTTAGTTCCTAGGAAGAAGCCTTCAGTGAAGCAGAATCGTTTTTTTTTTTTTCATCCCTTTCAGGGTGATGAGTGCTCTGCAACCCAGGGGGTTCCCCAGGTTCCTCGCTCCTCCTCCAAGCCCAAACAACAATGGAGGGCCAAGCAGTCTTCCACCAAGCCCAAGACTTCCAAACCTGCTTTGGCATGACTCGCCAAACCCCGGTCCCCATGCACCAGTGGGTGGTCATTTGTGCCACTTCCTCAGTGTTCGGACAGACACCGTGGGTGATCCGTGGGTTTTGCAGTTTGAGTCAGAGGGGTACAGGATCCCTTTCGTCTGTCTTCCCCCATTCAGGTTTTTTCCTTCTCACACCTCAGAGAGCGTAGAAGTGCCATCTGTTCCACGGAGCTATCCAGACCCTTTTGGACAAGGAGGTTCTGGAACCAGTCCCAGTGTTGGAAATGGGTTTGGGTTTTTACTCCAACCTGTTTGTGGTTTCCAAGAAAGACAGCAGCTGTCATCCAATTTTGGACCTCAAGGACCTCAATTCCTTCATGGTCAAGACTCATTACCACCAGGAGTCCCTGCAGACTGTGATTGCGGCCATGTCTCCTGGAGAATTCCTCTCTTCTCTGGACCTTCAAGATGCATACCTACATATTGCCATCCATCCAGAGAGCCAGCAGTACCTCCAGTTTGCTTGTGACCAGGGGCATTTTCAGTTTTCTGCTCTTCCCTTTGGTCTGACTACATTTCCCCAGGTCTTCAATCGCGTGCTGGGTGCATTAGTGGCTGTCCTCCACCGGGACGGCATCAGAGTCACTCCATACATGGATGACTTGCTTCTGAAGGCTCCTTCTCCGGAACTCCTTCATCAGCAGGTGAAGGACTGCATTCATGCACTGACCCATCATGGATGGATCCTCAACATGGACAAGTCGTACCTTGTACCATCTTAGAGACTAGTCTTCCTGGGTCTCCTCTTCGACACCAAAGAGGGTATGGTGTTTCTCACGGCTGAGGTGGCTCACCAGATCGTCCACAAAGTATCTGCTGTTCTGGCTCATGATCCAGTTCCGGCCAAGAAGCTGACCTCACTAGTGGGGAAGTTCATTTTCACCATAGAATGGTTTGGTTTGCCATGGCTCACACCAGTGAATTTCAGAGGTTTGTGATCCATGTGTTGAAGATGTTGGTGTCTCTTCCTCTTCACATGGTGCTGCTGAGCCTGTCGTGGTGGCTCAACCTTTCCAGTCTGCTGAAGGCTATCCCTTCATGATATCCTTCTGGACTACCGTGACACCGGATGCCAGCCTCTCCGGCTGGGGAGCGGTCCTGGGTCACAACAATGCCCAGAGTCGGTGGTCTGCGGAGGAATCTCTCCTTCCCATCAATGTGTTGGAGCTTTGGGCAATATTTCATGCTCTTCGCCACTGGACGCGTCATCTGGAGGGGTGCCCATTCAGAGTCCAGTCTGACAACGCCACTGCCATGGCTTACATCAACAAGCAAGGCGTTACAAGAAGTCTCGCTGCCTGGTTGGAGGTCAAAGCTATTTTAACCTGGGCAGAGTAACATGTTCCTGCCATATCCGGAGTTCATATTCCTGACATAGACTACGTGCTGGCAGGCTTCCTAAGGACAGTGGAGAGTGGGAACTCAATCAAAAAGTGTTCAACCTCATTGTTCAGAAATGGGGACTTCCTTGCAATGATCTGATGGCAACAAGGCACAATTGGAAGGTTCTTTTGTTCTGCTCTCGCTGGAGGGACCCTCTAGCTCTGGCAGTGAATGCCATGTCGATCCCATGGCACTTCCTTCTGGCATACATCTTTCCTCCCATTCCCATGCTTCACAGGGTGTTGTAGAAACTACTTCTGGAGGGCTCTCCAGGTGTTCTGATTGCTCCGTACTGGCCTCATCAAGCTTGTTTTTCCGGAGCTCCTGGATCTCTCTGTAGCGGAGCCCTTTTGGCTTCCCTGCTGTCTGGATCATCTTCTACAGGGGTACCTGTGGAAGGAGGATGTGGACCATCTGGGTTTGATGACATGGAAGTTGAATCCTCAGTACTGAAGAAGAAGGGTTTTTCTTCTGGTCTGGTGGCCACTATGCTTAGTGCCAGCAAGCCTGTCTCCTCTAAGGCCTACCATAGAGTCTGGTCCACCTTTCTCTCTTGGAGCATTGATAAGGATCTTTCCCAGGAATTTGATCTTCCAACGGTCCTGTCCTTCCTGCGGGATGGAGTGGATAAGGGTCTCAGTTTGAGTTCCTTTAAGGTTCAGACTTCTGCACACCCTGTCTTCTTTCAGAGATGTATCTCTATCCTTCCTGATGTCAAGGTTTTCTTTCAGGGCTTTGTTCATACTCGTCCTGTCTTTAAGAGCCCGTCTCCTCAGTGAGAACTAAACTTGGTTTTGCCCATTTGAATCATTGGCTACTATTCCTCTGCACATGCTGACTTGGAAAATGGTCTTTCTCCTAGCGATTGTGTCTGTTTGCTGTGTCACGTTGCATTCCCTGTCTTGTAAACCACGCTTTTTGGAGTTTCACAAGGACAAGGCGGTTCTTCACACTTCTCGGGAGTTCCTCCCGAAGGTGCTCTCTGAATTCCACATTAATCAGGAAATCGTGGTGCCTTCTTTCTCTCCTGACCCTACATCCGAGAAGGAGAGGGATCTTCACTTGTTGGATGTGGTGAGATGTCTCAAGTTCTGTGTGCACCGCACTGAGTCTATTCATCAGTCTGATGCCTTGTTCATCATTCCTGAGGGTCCCAGGGCAGGGAGACCAGCATCCAAGGTGACCATAGCATCTTGGATTAAGTCTACTATTCGTAAGGCTTACGAACTGCGGAAGAAGCCTGTTCCATTTAAGGTTCATTCCACTCAATCCATTGGGGCATCTTGGGCTTACAATAATCAAGCCTCAGATGATCAGTTGTGCACGGCTGCCACTTGGTCGTCTGTGCACACCTTTTCTATGCTCTACTGCGTTGATGTGCTGGCATCAGCTGATGCCAGTTTGGGACGGAAGATCCTAGAGGCTATTTTGCCTGTCTAGGTTCTCCTTTCGTCTCCTCAGTGTTCCTTCACTTTTTTAGCCCAGTTGGCTCAAGTTTGTGTGCTGTGCTACGTTCCCGGTGTGGTTATGCACCAGTTTTGTGTCCGTCGACACTTCATTGTTATTGTTCGGCTGTCTATGATCTGATGGTTCATATAGGCTCTGGTGACTTTGGGGGCTCTGAGCCTGGTCCTTGCCTTACTTCCCAACTCTGGGAAACTCAATGGTTGGACATCCCAAAGTTACCAGTAACCTATATTGGACGACAGAGAAAAGAGGATTTTAGTCTTACCTGTTAAATCCTTTTCTCTTAGTCCATATAGGTTACTGGTGTCCCACCCTGTCAAGGGACCATGCTTGGCTCTACTGTGACTGAACGTGGGAGTCCTTTAGGGTTCATGCTCACAGGAGTCTTCTTTTCCCTTCTTACTCCCTAGTCACTAGTTAGTGTCTCAGATCTTTCTGGAGAAGAAGTGGCTAGATGCAGCTAAGGAGAGAAGGTAGGCTCCACCCAGCATTCTCTTCAAGAATTGCCTACATAAAGGGGCGGTCGCCTACCCAAAGTTACCAGTAACCTATATGGATTAAGAGAAAAGGATTTAATAGGTAAGACTAAAATCCTCTTTTTTTAATTATTATTATAACTCAATAAATATAGCAAATTGTTAAACAAAAATAGAGGCATCAGATTAAATATATTTTAATTGTTGTGAAAGTTCCACTTTAAAGCACTTTGCCCTTGTGGCAAACACTAGCTAAAATTGTTTTAGTTGAAATCTCTGAGTCACCCACAGCTTCATAGACACATGCAGTCTGTGTGATGTTCTTGGACACACCTCAGCACATTTTCATTCAAAGACCTCAAATATCATTGATGACAGTTTCACAGCAACCAACACATCTGCTTCATTTTACTAAAAGTTCCTGCTATTCATGTACAGGTAAATTGCATAAAAACAAAGAAATCATGTAACTGTTATTTACTTTCTAATGTTATATAGCACCTGAGAAAAATCAGTTTATAGTAGGATCCTCCTCTTCTTTATCCCTAAGTGCAGTTGTGAAAGTTGCAGTGCTAGGGACAGGGGACCACAAACAGGGCCTGGGGAACTTGGCTTCAGCCAAACTACCTGGACAGGGTTAAGATTACCCTCATGGGATAATGGGAGCACATTCACTGATACAGTATATATATGTTCAGGCAGGGGCTACAGAATTAGTTTTGTGGAGGGAAAGAGCCCAATTTCAGAGGTGAATTGTGCCCATTTGTGGAACTGGTGAGGGGGGGTGCACGGGCAGGGCCGGATTTACATCTCAGGAGCCTGTAGGCACAGAAATCTGAAGCGCCCCCCCCCCAAAAAAAAAAAAGTGCAGAAAGTTTTGACTGAAATGTTTTTATTCAGCCACAAAAAAATTATGCAGTACGTAAACTTACAAACATAAATTAAAGGATCAGAGTGTGAAGCATAACGGTTTTCCTGAAGATGATAAAAAAACAGCACGCCATATCATATAATGGAAATGTTTACATATATATATGGATGTTCTTTCATAAGAATGCAACTTGTAGTCTACAAAAAGTGTTTCTTTAACCCTTTGAGTGCCAGAGGGGCATGCAACGCATTGCGTTTGACTTTACCTGTTTTGGCAGTGCTGAATAAATACAGACAAATTGCTAATTTTTATTTTGTTTTATGTTTTAACTCATTTTTAATAATTTTAATGGCTCCTTCATCGCCTCCCTGTCTAGAGCAGGGCTGAGGCTTTCTACCTGCACTGGCTCTACTTTCCCTACTTGTAGCTCAGTGGTAAGTCTCCTATATCTATTACAATGCAGAAGTCTATTCTCCAGTGCCCCCATATGAATGGAGAATTGCTGGGAAACAGAGCACGCTTCTCTAATACAGGCACATGGCTCAGTGACAGTCAATTCATGTGTCTGCATTACAGCAGGGTGCTCAGTTCCCCAGCAGTGCCCTGTGCCACATTCACAAAGGAGCATTAGGAACAGAGCACCTTGCTCTTATACAGACATGAGGCTAAGCACTGACAGCTGAGAAGGGAAGACTGGGAGGCCAGGTCAGATCACTGGTCTAATGCTGACAATATATTTGCACAGTCAGGGCATCTCCCAGGGTATAGAGCTCATCCTCATCTGAGAGCTTCATTAGAGAGACTCATACTGTCTTCACGAACAGCTAGGTCATACTTTACTCAGACATGGTCTGAGCTAATCAGTGTCCACTGGAGGGATATGTAGGATGGCTCTCCATTACTAGGAAGCAGAGCAGAGCCTGACCAAGGGTGTGATGAAGACAACAGCTCTGTACCCTGAAAGAACTGGATCTACCATAAAAGAATACCTATATCAGGGCTCAAAATTTCAAGTCCTGAGCTACTAGCCAGGCCTGAAAAGTTACTCGCCACCAATTTCCACGCCTAGCCCCACCCATCTCAAGTTCTCTTTGATGAAATTACACTGTTGCATACCTCCCAATGTTTCAAATGGCCAAAGAGGAACACTTCTGATTTAGGTGGCGTTTCTGGGGGCGTGGCATTTCCAAGAATTTTTAGGTTATTTCTTGACCTATCTGCACCTCTTTGTGCAACTGATTAATGATTTAGAACAAGACCAAATTATTTTTATTACACAGATTCATTTATAAACACATATATTGAAGATTAACAACACATTTAGGTGAGTTTTATTGCTGTGGAGCAATGTGACACACACCACTCATTCTGATGTCCTAAAAAGAGGGACAAAAGGGTAGAAAAGAGGGACAGAGGGATTTTGGTCTCAAAGAGGGACTGTCCCTCCTAAAGTGGGACACTTGGTAGGTATGCTGTTGTTCTATTTTTTTATTCAGAATAAAACTATATACCTCACATCCCCCTCAGCGTGTAACTCACCCGGTTCTGAATATAAGAATATAAGGTTCATAACATTTAGTTATTGTAGTGCTGCTAGACTGTGCACTTTTGGTATCATTTTGAAATGTTAGCACTACAGTAGCTAAATGTTACAGATTTTATATTGAGACGGACTAAGCAGACTCAGGATGAGTTACACATACTGCAGGGAAGATGTGCTTGGACACGATAGTGGCGAATGCGGTACAAGCCCTTGGGCAGGAGGACATGAGAAAGCAGACTTAATGTGACCTTTAAGTGGGTGACATGAGAATGTCGGTCTTTTGATTGGGGCAACATTCTCATGTCACCCATTTGATTCAGGCGTCATTTTTAACATGCTGTTTTCATGGTCGCCCGAGACTTGGCGACATTTCCATACTGAACCCTTTTAGGGGGTGTTAGTGTTCCTATACAGGTATACAAACTGTACAAAGAATGCATAAAGATGAAGCAAAGACAGGAATGCTGGGATTTCTTAACTTTTTGAGTGCCAGAGTGGTGTGAGATCTGTCACTCAAAAAGTTAATTTTGGGTATCTTGATGTTGCAGGCTAACTTGACCATATTTTAATCAAACTATGCAAACAAAAGTTTAACATGAAAACTATCAGTTTAACATGAAAACTATCAGGTGTTTACCATGTAGGTATTATACACAGTGATATATGTTCTACAAATGTACACTATTGTACTGGAAGAAAACACTATGTGCAGCCTGGTCTATTTTATAGCTACGTTGCCACACCTTTTCCCTCACTAACATACTTTACATTGCTCATTATGAGATTGTCTTCTAGTGACCTCTATGAATCAGTGCATCTAGGGATGGACAAAACATTTATTTTCCTTGCCATGACAATGTTTTCAGATTGTGATACATATTTCTCCATTTCCTGGAAGTTCCCACAGGAAGGAAAATAAGGAGAAAACTGAAACTGTATGGGAGAATGGTGAAGCCTATTGATTTCAATTGGCATAAGTTTCCAGTACTTGCTTATGCAGGCATGCACACATTCACATAGCTCATCATGCACACATATATGTCATCATGAATGTGCACACACTCACCTATGCCAGAATGCATAATTTCTGACCCTGGGACTAATCCAATCCCCTGCTGCTTCCTTCCCCACCCAAAGGGTCCAATCCTGAATTGGCCTCCCGGTGGTGCGGTAGTCAAATGAGCAGCCTCACTCTACTTGTAACACGGAGGCCTCTCTCCTGAGGGTAGTCTTTTGAAATGCTGCCCTCTACTGGCCAACATACAATAAGGCGAGTTTAAAATATCGCCTCATTCAATAACAGTGTTTGCTTCACCCTTTGAGTACCAGAGTGGTACGGAACGCATTGCAAAGCAATGCAATCCGTACCACTCTGGCACTCAAAGGGTTAACACATCCTATGGAACATCAGTAGTTGAGAACGAGGCCATCATACAGGGCTTCAATTTCCACATTTTGAGCCCTGCCTATATCACCTCTTATCAATGTTCTCCACCACAATGTCATGAGACTATAGAGATTCTCTTTATTCTTATTCACCACTACGTTGTTCATCGAGGACAGTGGTGGGCAGGGCTGCAGCTCCGTGCAGGCTGCACTGTGTGTCTGGGAGGAGGCAGGAGGCGGGGCAGTCTGTTCTGTTCCGGTCCAGAACTTCCGGGTGAAGTGATTCAAGTAAGCACCGAGGACTCAAGTAAATGTAATGCGCAGCGGTGCTTCCTTGACACTGTCGACTCGGCGCAGCTCTCATCTCCCAGTCTTACTTGTCATCATGTCACAGACTCACAGTCACAGCACAGCATTCATTACCACCCCCCTTGTAGTCCTCCCAGACATGGATCAAGGCTGGAAGGCTAATTAAAAAAAAAAAAAAAGACCACAATGCCAGGCGCCCCTCTGTGGGGTGCGCCTGTAGGCAGATGCCTACTCTGCCTTATTGTAAATACGGCCCTGTGCACGGGTTGAGGTTACATGTGAAGAAGTGTTTTTTGACCACAACAAGAGTCGGTGAATATGGTGAGGAGGACCTCCAGACAATGACTATGTCAGCGGACCTGAAGGAGTACAACTCTGGGTGAGGTCCATGACCTGATGGTATTTACATTGGCCTTCATGGAAGGCAATGTGGTATCCATGGTCAGCAGCAGAACCAGTGCCTATTTAAAAGTTTGCCACTCACACATATTCTGTGTTTAATGAAATGGTTGCTTCAAGTTCCCTCTAATAATGTGGTTGTATGTTTATTTATGTTTCAAAGGGTTTGGCTTCCCGAGTCTGATTCCCTAAGTCTACTACAAATTTAGCCAGAGAGGGTTATATTATACTGTTACTTTATAATTTTATCTGTTATTGAAATCATTTTTAGGTATAGTAGTGACCATAGTTAGTATGAATTGGAGTAGACTGGATATCCTGATCTTTTCCTGCCTCCTTCATGTAACATCTCTATCTTAATGGCAAAGCTCAGACTCTGTTACTGTATATTGGCAAAAAATGGATTGTTTCCAGATGTGTATATGGCTTCATTGGGACCAAATTGCTCTGATCACATGACTTGGCTTCTATATAAACCAGTCCTCTAAGCAGTGCCAGATGCTTGCAGGGCCTGGTTTCCCAGTTCTGGTTTCTACTACAGAGTTGGCCTGAGACTAGACTGAGGGCACACCTGCTGATGTATCACAGAGGGACTAATACTCCAATATCACTAAAGCTTGGAACACCTGTCCTGGATATAAATAATTATCTCTGAAGTTTCAGTATCTCTGTTGTGAGTACCTCATTTGATCTAGTCAGTAAATGTAGCTGATCTGTAACTCCAAGCACAGGATTCAGCGAGAGGAAGCAACAAATTTAACCTTGATCAACTCCAGACAGATTCACCAATTCTTACTGGTATTTAACCCTTCCATTGCCATCTCATCTGTATAATCCTCCCCATTTTAATCAGAACTGGCTGCAACTGAACTACAGATCACTTAGTCTGGTCTGGGAACAAAGATGTATTACTATTTGTCTAAGCATCTGAAGCAGTCTGCCTGCAAGTCTCTGGACACTCACCACCACCACCACCACCACCCTGCCACCCAGCTGAACTCATAACGCTATCACGTGATGCATTTGCTAATTTTCTTATTATTGTTTTGGCACCACACCTGTGCAAAATATCAAAGTCCTTTGGTTCTCCCACCTGCTCATCAGTCTCTATCTCTCCATGCAAATGCCCCTGTCACCTGCTTTTTCTGTCTACAACTCTCCTTCTGGCTTCAGAAGATCTCTCTCCCAACACTGGTCCCACCTGCATTCTCCCTTGTGTCTGTCCTAGACTGCTGACTACCCGCACTTCTCATGTGACACATCCCAGCAATCTACTGACCATTGCCTGTCTCCCTCGATTCCTTCCATCCTTCTCTTCTGCATTATGGAGTGCTTGCTCTCTAGTTAACGAACTACACACAATTCACAACCTATTCCTCCCCAACTATCTTTATCTATTCGCTATCATAGAAACCTGGTTCTCACATTCTGACTCTTTTGTTGAAGCTGCTGTCTCCTTTAATAGCCTATCTTTCTCACGCACACCTCGTCCTGATGGCAAGGGTGGGTGCTTAGGAATTCTTTTCTCTCATCTTTGCCACTACAGGCCTCTGTCTCTTCTCCCATCAGTCTTCTTCACTACTTCATGCAGTCCAACTCTTCTCCTCAATTCCACTCAAGTAAGAGTGATATATCAATCACCAAACAACCCTTCCTCCTTTCTCTTCGACATTGAAACTTTGCTCTCTGTCTTTCTGTCATCAGACTCTCCTACTTTACTCCTTGGCAACTTCCTCCTCCTTTGCTTCCTGTTTTCTTTCTCTGAACCTTGTCCTATGGCCTTCAACAGTGAACTGCTGCCAGTACTCACATGGAAGACTACTATTTGGACCTAGTATTCACCAGAAACTGTTTAGTTTCTACCTTCACAATGTTCCCATTTTCTGTCTCTGATCATCATCCTATCTCCTTCACACTCTCTCGCACACCTACCTCTGCCCCCCTAAAACACCTCTTTTCACCAGGAAAATACAATCTGTCAAGCTACCAGACCAGGCATACACCTTGCAAACTTCCTTCTCTTCATTCTGCTCTACTGCTAACCTAGACTTTCTTGGCTAAGTGTATAACACTTCACTAACTTCTTCCACACTCCTGGCCCAGGAATCCTAGATCCTGGTTAAATTCATAAACCCATATGCTACACACCTGATGTTGAGCTGCAGAACGTTTCTGGTGAGCATCACATTCTGTTGCCGACTTCCACTATTATAAATTCATCCTTTCTTATTTTTAACACAGCTCTCATCGAGGCTAAACAACACTACTTTTCTAACCTAATCACTCCTCACAAATCTAACCCGTGTTGCTTCTTTAAAATATTTGATTTTTTCCTCAAACTCTCAGTCTTAAACTGCTTCTCCTTCTCCAATTCTCCTGTTTGCTGACTTTTTTAAGATAAGGTGTTGTCCATTCACAAAACCATACCCTCCACATCATCTCCTCCAGCCCCCCCAATTCCGAGCTCACCTCAAACAACCCTCAGCTCATTCATCATTCATTGTTAAAGAAGATACTATCCTCCATTCCACCCTCTGTATGCCCCCTGTAGCACGTAGCCTATGCTCACTCACTATTAAGGTTCTTACAGCTACTCTTGTGCGCAGTCATACTAATATCTTTAACTCCTCTCTTTCTACTGGAACCTTTCCTTCCTCATTCAAACATGGAACAGTCAAACCTATACTCAAAAAACCCTCCCTTGATCCCACCTGTCTTTCAAATTACCGTCCAATTTTACTCCTCCCCTTTGCATCTAAAATTTTGGCACACGTTGTATTCTCATGCTTAATTTCTTTCTTCAATTCCAACTCTACTTGACTCATTACAGTCAGAGGCAACCCCAACAAAAGTTACACACACAGTAAAGACAATACAGTATACTAAACCCCAGCCCCTAGTAGAAAAGTCTGTCATCCACTCAGCAACCAAAGCACACGGTCTTAGTGTTATATTTGATTCTACCTTGACATTTTCCTCCCACAGCCAAACTGTCACCACAGCCTTTTGCTTCTTCATGAAAATATTTCCAAAGTATGGCCCTTCGTTCGTATGTCAACTGCAAAACTCTCACTCGGGCCTTCATTCTCTTTAAATGATTGCAACATTCTACTCTCTGGTCTTCTTGCCTCTCACCTTTCTCCCCTTCAGTTTGTTCTCAATTAAGCTGCAAGAATACCATGTTCTACCAGATACCATGTTCTCCTGAAATATTTCTCTTGGCCACCCATAAGATCTTAAATTTCATACAAAATTCTTCTCCTCTACTTTAAGTCACTTTCTTCTTCTGCACCTGCTTACATTTATGTAACATTTATGTAACATTTCTGCTCTTATCTCCCACTACACTCTTTCCCTCTCAACTGCATTCTTCTCAGGGGTTCTTTCTGTCCTCTCCTTACACAACTGGAGCCATCTCTCAGCTGCAATCATTTTTGCTGGTCCCCCCTCAACTTATGAATGCCCTCTCCATCACAATTTGGCAATTATCTACACTCTTATCACCTTTAAGCATCTCTTAAATCCCACCTGCTCACTGACAGTCACATCAGAATAATTACTGAAGCCTTATACTTGCACTTATGATCCTTCTCCTGCTGTCTCTGTGTGCTGTCATTATTTGTAATTAGCCTATCAGCTATTTGGGGTAGAGTCTCCTTCCCAATGTATGATTCCCTTTGATGCGCTTTTTCCCCATCTAATAATGTCCTATGTCAAGTTATGACCTGCAGTGTATTCCAACCTGTTGGTGGCCCTCTAGGACTGAATTTGGACAGTCCTGATATAAGTGATAAATGTTTCCACTGTTTTTCCTCACAAGTTTCTATTAGGAAATGGGTCAATAAAACCTGTGATAAAGTTAGCACTAGCAGTATTATCCAGGCCTAAACCACATATTTTTTTTTTTTTTAAAGACACAAGTCTGAATCAAAGTAACAATATGTCATGATGTCGTTTCTGACCTCTGTAAGGAAATGTGGACATAAAAGAATAGCGAGTTTGAGGTAGCAGCATGGAAAAATGGACATCCCAGCTTTCACAAATTCATCAAATGGCAAATAAAGAAAAGCCTTAGTGAAGAAAAAAGTATTTGATTCGGAGAAAGCAAATAACTATTTATAAAATGATGGTATACTTAACCTTTCATTCTGTCAATAGATAATATTTGCTTTTGAAAAAAGATTCTTGTTCGACAACAGTAGTTAACCATGACAAATAACATTATTTAATTTAAACAATTTATTCACATAAATCTGTTTTAATATTTTCTCTTATTTGTATTTTCCAGAATTAATATAAAAGAACATAATAAAAAGGTTCAGTAAAATATATGTTGAAGGGGGTGGGTCATAGAAAAACATGTAACATGCAACTGAGATTTCCACTGGGATCTAGAGGATTTGAATACTGTCTTATACATAGTCATGGCAGATTATTTATAAATTGTTTCATTGATAAAGGATATAGTGCTAAATTACATTGCAAGTGCTAAAAATTATCACTGATTGTATCTCCTATTGCAGTTTAGGGGGAAATTTGTAGATAAAACCTTTGATAAACATATCAACTGCAATGGGATTGAGGTCATAGTCATGTTATCAGATTTTGTTTTCATGGTCATGCTACAGAGCAGGAGTGCTAAACCCTGTCCTTAACGACCCTTGACGGTCCTGGTGTGTCATGGGTAAAAGTGACTGAACGACCCATGACGTACCAGGACCGTCTTGGATTTCAGGGCTCCCTGCGTGGCTGCACGCCATTCAGGGAGCCCTGAGTCGCATCAGCAAAAAAAAAAAAAAAAAATGCTCCCTGGTCCCTTAGTGACCACCGCATGCCTGCGAGGCCGGTCATTAAAGGGTTAAGCCCTGCAGCAGGTCATGTTTTCAAGATATTCCTCAATTAAACACAAGTGAATTTCATTAATTCAGGCAGATCTTACAGACAGGGCTGGATTTACATGCCAGATGCTCCTAGGCAAGGCACTGCAGGTGCTCTTAGCTCCACCTATTGCCACACTCCCAGTCCTCGCATTGTTCCACCCCCAGTCCCATCCACTATATCCTGGCACAGAAAATACCCTTGGCCAATAGCAACGAGAACAAAAAAAAAAAAAAAAAGCTTTAATCCTCTTGGCAGCTAGAGAGATCTCCAATGCATTGCGAATCTCTCTAGTATCCAAAGGGCTAAATATTAACCTGTAAATATAAAACTGGTGCAGGGGTATGGAGATTGCTCTGGCCACACCCACATTTCACATTTTAATTGTAAGCTCTTTGGTATCACTAGTGTAGCACCATTTCAATAGTAAGCTCTGTGGTATTAATAGTGTAGCTCCATTTCAGTTGCAAGCTGTGTGATATCACTAGTGCCCCACCATATCAATTTTAAGCTCTGTGACATCACTTTCCTCACTTGATAACTTTAATTCCAGTTATAAAATTAACTAAAGGGGGTGATCTGTGATATTGGACTGGAGTAATAGAAATAGCCCACTTGATTGAATTTGCCCCCTAGTCCAAAAGTTGCCAGCCCTCCCCTACTAATCATCTTAAAGGGATAGTAATACTTAGTTTTATCTTTATTTTATGGTTTGAGAGATATTCACAAACAAATTTTCCCCCCCTGCCCCTTTTACCTAGTGTAAGCCATCTCTTCTCAGATGTGGAATGCAGTCCATAGACCAGACAGATAACAGCAGGGGACAATCTTCTTCCTATGAAAACAATGAAAGCCCTGCCCCCCCTTGACAAGCTTTTCAGGTTTTTCCTTAGTTGAAGATTGTGCCTCTCTGCAATCTACCTGGGCACCTCCCTTCTGCTTTGGCTGAGCAGTGTTACATCAGTAAAAGGGGTGGGAGGGGGATACTTTGTCATTGAATTACTCTTGAACTACAACTCTGACAGAATTGAAATAACACTCTCCAAAGTCCAAATACTATGATGATTAATTAGAGCTGCTTTTATTATGAAACATTACTATCCCTTTAACTATACAGCCTCATAAAAAGAAAACCGTAAAGTAACTGCAACAAAGGCAAGAAATAAAATGTAAAATTACGTGAAATTGTGCTTTTAACTCTTAGAGTGCCAGAGGGTGTGTAATGCATTGCTTACCCCTCGGGCATTGAAACGGTTAATCCCTTGACATGCTAAAGAGGTGCCTAACTCATTACTTTGTTATGTGTCGGAGACCCCTGTAGTATTCAATGGGTTAAAAGCCCCTCTTTCATCAATGGGAATTGTGGGAGTTTTATTTGATACACTTGGTTTGCCTCAGAATTGCTCTAAAGTTCTTTTGAACATAAAGCCCTTATTTGTATTCATGTTAGCTATAACTGAATCTGGCTTCCATATGTTAGGATGCTTCCAATAATATCTAGCTTTCTCCACAAGGAAGAGTTCAGTGTTATTAAACAGTGAATTAAGTGCAGTTTCCTCTCCCAGTGCAGCAGATAATAGGAGTCACAGGACAGGAGATTACTAATACTAATATAAACGGATGCTAATTGTTAAAAACAAAATTAAAAAAAGCTGTTTCGTTAACTCTTTGGATGCTAGAGAGGTCTCCATTTCTTTGCTTTGCAATGCATTGGATTTTCTCGCATCCAGCGTGTTATAGACCGCACTTTAACCCTTTAAAGACCAGAGAAATGGAAAATGCATTGTGAATCAAGGCATTGTCCACCCCTCTGATCCTTATAGAATTAACCTATTGAGTGCCAGAGGGGAGTGCAAAGCATTCCTTTGTAATGCTTTGCATGCCCATCTGACACTCAAAGAGTTAATAAGAGTAGATGTGTATAGAGCATTCCTTATATTTCTAATACTCTTGGTCCCCTATGTTCAGTAGAAAACAGGAGTAATTTTGGAGAAACAAAATTCTCCATACTGTCACATTCAAATTCACATTTCATTAAATGGTGCTTTTAAAGGGATAGTAATGCTTCAAAATAAATGCAGCTCCCATTATTCTTTATAGTATTTGGGCCATGGAGAATATTATTTCAGTACTGTCAGAGTTCTAGTTCAAGAGTAATTGAATGATACAGTATCCCCCTCCCGCCCCTTTTACCTAGTGTAAGCCACCTCCCCTCAGATGTGGAATCTGGTCTCTTGACCGGACAGCTCGCAGTGAGGGACAATCTTCTGGGTATGAGCATAAGGAAAACCCTGCCCCCTTGAAGGAGGAGGGCAGGTTTTTCCTTATGCTAACAGAAGATTGTCCATCTCTGTGATCCATCCGATGGTCTTGCTGTGCAACTTTATATAGGTAAAAGGGGCGGGAGTGGGACACTTTGGGCTCGATTCTATTACCAGCACTAAAAAAAAAACCAAAACAGGCGCTATGTTTTTTTAAGTCAGTTTTTGTTATCCTGTTACCCGACTTGTGAAAACAAAATCAGCGGTAATTACACATACCTCCAGTCAAAAAAAGCCCATAGAAAACAATCAAAAACAACGTGCAAGTAGTATCCCATTACCCACACTCAGTATTACCGCCTGTTTTTTTTATACAAGTTAAGTTGGAAATTCTGTGCCTCAGGGGTTGAGGCGTAGAAGCCATAACGACAGTTTCAAAACCATCTTTGTTCGAACAAAAGCAGTGGAAATCTGACAGAGTCCCCCCCTTCGACATATTAACCCCCCCTTTTAAAAGTTGACTACAGTGATTTTCTTTCACCCCATTAATTTGTCAAATATTGTACTCAACACTTTAAACCCCCTTTAAAATTCAACTTACATTGCTCCCATGACTTTCTTTCACCATTTATATCCAACATTTTTCTTCTCCTTTTTTTTTTTTTGACATGCCCTCATATTTTGTATTGCAAGATTAACCCTATGAGTACCAGAGAGGTAGCAACACATTGCAATTCCAATTAGTGGAAACAGTGCTCCTCAATATTAAATAAACCCATATCTTGACATTAAATAGTTATGTCGTGATATACTTATAAAGCAAATATATATAACATGTATAATCAATATCTGCACAGGTGTTGTTAGAACATTTAACCCTTTCAGTGCCAGAGGCCTGGGCCATTTCCTGTACCCTGCAGGCCAGACACTTTTTCAGCATTTTTGCTATCATTCTGTTTAGGCTTGATTTCCTCTGGGAATTTCTAGTTATATATGGAAAACTATAGATTGTTTTTTTGTTTTTGTTGTTGTTGCTTTTTTATGGTAGCTTACATGAAGATAATTTTACATTGTGCAAAAAGCTATCATGTCATAATGACAAGAAAAGTGAAAATTTACTTATTTTGCTAAAATCACATACTATGTATCAAAAACATTTACTTTGCTTGTGAAAGTTTCAATTATTTAAAAAAGCCCCGAGTCCTCCGAGTAAAAAAATACCAAATTTGTATAGTTTTACCTACGTCTATGGCTACGGTAGCGCCCTAATCACCAGCAGCGCAAAAAAGGCATTTTCTTACATTTCTACCCCTTCGAATGTACTGAAATCCTCTATTAGGAGAAAAATGGCACCCCATTGGTATGAGTTGACATACAGTAGGGGTGCCAGAAGCACATAACAACACCTACCTGTTTTCTTCTTTAGAAATGGCTTCTTGTACTAACTTGTTCATAACTTTTAGATACATGAAGGAAAGGTATAAAATGTATACCATTTTGGAAAGTAGACACTCACCTGCATCTACCCCTGGTCTGAAGTGCACAATTGTTTCCAAAAGGTGGGACTATAGGAATAAATACATGTTGTTTTACGTTTCCACCACTTCAAAGAAACTAAAATCTTTGAAAACCACAGCATTTCCAACTGTATCCATTAGCTTGTGCACTTAGGAGAAAAATGACACCCCAATGGTTTGAGTTTACCTACCTCAGGGGGAGCTAGAAGTGCAAAACGACATTTACTACAATCTCATTTTTCTAACATTTTCTCAAACATTACTTGTCTGTACAAAAATGGTTAGAACAACTACAGAAGTGAAGAAAGGTTACCCAAACCATGCCATTTTGAAAGGGAGACACTCTGCCGCATCTAATGATGAGTGACTTGCCTTGTTACCCCAAGCCTGGTGTGCACAAATACCTCCAAAAAGTGGCACTAATGAAAAAAAAGGCATTATCTTAAATTTCTGCCCCTTCAAATGTACTGAAATCTGTGAACACCATGGCTTTTCCAACTGTATTCATTAGCTAGTGCGCTTAAGAGAAAAATGACACCTCATTGGTATGAGTTCACCTACCTCAGGGGGCGCTACAAGTACAGAACTACACCTTTTGCAACCTGTAATTTTTCTAACATTTTCTCAAACATTACTTGTCTGTACAAAAATGGTTATAACAACTACAGAAATGAAGAAAGGGTACACAAACCATACCATTTTGGAAATAAGATACCCTGCCGCATCTAATGAGGGGTGACTTGCCTTTTTACCCCAAGTCTGGTGTGTACAAATGCCTCCAGAAGTTGGCGCTATTGAAAAAAAATACCTTTTTTATCATTACTTTTTATTCAGATGCCCACCAAACAAGCTCTGATTACAAAGTAATGATAAAATGTGTGTGCCACAGGAAGGGGGTCTGCATTGACCCCATGCCGTGGCACACAAAGGGTTAATTAAAAAAAAAAATTTTTTTATTATAGACCTCATTGAGGGGCATCAGGACCCCATCCAGATCCCCCCATGAGATCTTAGTAAAAAAAAAAAAAATACGTCCACAAAAGAAGTGACCCTGTGAGTGTCAAAGGGGTCTCCAGCGCATTGCAAAGCAATACATTGGACCCTTGTGGCACTCAGAGGGTTAATTTTTTTCATCATTACTTTGTATTCAGAGCTTGTTGGGGGACCATCAGGACCAATCCTGATAGCCCCCCAACAATCTCTGATTACAAACTAATGATACAAGCCCTGTATGTGCCACAGGAGGGGGGGAGGTCTGCATTGGACCTCACCCCCGTGGCACACACAGGGTTAATTTTTTAATTTATTTTATTTTTTTTATTATAGACCTCATTGAGGGGCATCAGGACCCCTCCTGATCTCCCCAATGAGGTCTTAGGAAAAAAAAGTCACCAAAATAAGTGACCCTGTGAGTGCCACAGGGGTCTCCAGCGCATTGCAAAGCACAGGGTTACTTTTTTTTATCATCAGGACCACTCCTGATAGCCCCCCAACAATCTTTGATTACAAACTGATGATAGAAGCCCTGTGTGTGCCACATTGGGCCCTCCCTGTGGCACACACAGGGTTATTTTTTTTTATTATTATAGATCTAATTGAGGGACATCAGGACCTCTCCTGATCCCCCCAATGAGGTCTTAGGAAAAAAAAATATGTCCCCCAAAATAAGTGACCCTGTGAGTGCCACAGGGGTCTCTAACACATTGCAAAGCAATGTGCTGGGGACCCCTGTGGCACTCACAGGGTTACTTTTCTCTTATTTTTTTTTAATATTTGTTTTTTCTTTTATTCCTCAGACCTCGTGAGGGACATCAGAACCCCTCCTGGTGTCCCTCCAGCTATTGATCTCCCAACCGATTTACAAATACTGTCCCTGTCACATCTCTCTGCCTCCCTCCATCTTAGACACTTCTGAGGTGGAGAGAGACCGAAAGACATCTGCTGTGCTGTGTTCCAGAGCCTGTTCCAGTGTTCCTGCAAAAAAAAACAAAAAAAACCTGTTTAAAAATAGAATTAACCCTTTGATCACTGTTGCTGCAATTATCAATACAGTTCCCCCCCATCTGATCACTCTAGTAGTGATCAGTTTGCTGCAGATCATCGTTTGCTGATCTGTGGTACATCCCCCATCGCCCTTGTATTTTTTTTTTAAACGTTTTACTTTTTTTTTTTTTTTTAAATAAAATTTGATTATTTAGTTTATTTTAGGTAGGTAGTTGGGTAGGTTTATGTGTTAGGGAAAGGTTTAGGGTTAGATTTAGGTTTAGGAGTAGAATAGGGAAAAAAACAAAAAAAAAAAACCACAAAAAAATATAATAATTATAGTTTAGATAGGTAGTTAACTTGGGTTAGGTAGGTTCAGGGTGTACATGGGTTAGGGTAAGGTTTAGGAGTAGCACAGGAAAAAATATACGTTTATTTTATTTAAAAATGTATATTATAAGCTAATTTAGATTGGTAGTTGGGTTGGGTAGGTTCAAGGAATACATGTGTTAGGTTAAGGCTTAGGGATAGAGTTAGGTTTAGGAGTAGCATAGGAGAAAAAAATACAAAAAAAATGTATCAATGGCTATTTAAAAAGTTTGAAAACATACATAAAATGAAAGCCTGGGGTGTCTACTTTCCAAAAATATACTATATATACTTTTGGGGGAAATCTTAAAGTGGGGCACTGGTACACAGCCTCAAATGAGACATGGCACCAGTGATGCAAGCTATGAAAATTCAAACTGTGAAACTGGAAACGAGCATGTTCCAATTTTGGCCCCCTTAGCTTCCACAAACCTTAGAAACATATGCATATGGGGTATTGCCGTACTCAGAAGAAGGAGCTTAACACTCAAAAATGCATTTTTAAAAATCTTCACCTATCATGTGCTTGAAATTCACATCAACATTGAAGTCAAAGTGTGAAAAACGCTGATTTTTTTTACTTACGTCAAGTTTTACGAGGGATTGGTGTTAAAATAGCTGAGTAAAAAAATTGAAAACATACATAAAATGAAAGCCTGGGGTGTCTACTTTCCAAAAATATACACTTTAGGGGGGAAATCTTAGAGTGGAGCACTGTTACACAGCCCAAAATAAGTCATGGCACCAGTGACGCAAGCTGCTAAAATTCGATGTGTGAAACTGGAAACGCGCATGTTCCAATTTGGGCCCGGTAGCTCCCCCAAACCTTGAGAAACCTATGGATATGGGGTATTGCCATACTCAGAAGAAGGAGCTGAACACTAAACAATTCATTTTTAAAAATCTTCACCTATCTTGTGTTTGAAATTACATCAACATTTAAGTCAAAGTGTGAAAAACGCTGATTTTTTTTACTTACGTCAAGTTTTACGAGGGATTGGTGGTAAAATGGCTATTTAAAAAGTTTGAAAACATACATAAAATGAAAGCCTGGGGTGTCTGCTTTCCAAAAATATACACTTTTGGGGTAAATCTTAAAGTGGGGCACTGGTACACAGCCTCAAATGAGACATGGCACCAGTGATGCAAGCTATGAAAATTCAAAGCGTGAAACTGGAAACGTGCATGTTCTAATTTGGCCCCTTAGCTTCCACAAGCCTTGAGAAACCTATGCAGATGGGGTATTGCCGTACTCAGAAGAAGGAGCTGAATATTAATCAATGCATTTTTTAAAATTTTCAACTATCCCATGCTTGATATCAACGATAATATTGAAATTTAAATGTGAAAACTGCAAAAAAACAAAATATTACCACAATTTTGAAAAATATTTCTGGAAAAATAGCTGCATAAAAAACTCCAAATTCTCCTGATTATTTACTTTATGTTGTCTATTTTTCAGAAACATATACCTTTGTGGGACATTTTTGGTTCTGGCACCGTCAACTAAGCTAAGATGCTCACATGCCAATTGTTGAATAATTACAGGTTGGAAATAATGGTGTCCATCTTGTAATGTTTACCTTGTAAATGTGAGAAAGGGATTGAAATACTAGGCATATGGGGTACTCATATAATCAGGAGAAGCAAATGAATATATTTAGGGGTATTTTTTGTAATGAACTAATGGTATGCAAATCCTGACAGGAAAATGTAAGCAAAATGTTATTTTTTTAATTTTTTTGCTCTTTTTTTCTATTTTAATCATATTAAATGATGAGGTATTCATATAATTGTGGTATCAAAAGAAAGCCCTGCATGTGCTTAAAAAAACAGTATATAATTTGTGTGGTTGTACAAAAGGAATTAAAGAGAAGATATGATTGAACGACAGTCAAAAAAGTCAAAATTGCTCAGGTCCTTAAAGGGATAGTAATACTTCATTTTAACTTTATTTTATTTTGTAGGCATTAAAAAAACATGAAGAATGATATAAGTCTTATCTCTCAAACCTTTATGGTTTAAGAGATATTCGCAAGCAAAGTGTCCCCTCCCGCCCCTTTTACTGATGTAACACTTCTCAGCCAGGGCAGAAGGGAGCTGCCCAGGTAGACTGCAGGGAGGGACAATCTTCAATTAAGATAAGGGAAAAACCTGAAAAACTTGTCAAGGGGGGCAGGGATTTCATTGTTTTCATAGGAATAAGAGTGTCCCCTTCTGTTATCTGTCCAGTCTATGTATTGTATTCCACATCTGAGAAGAGATTGTTTACAGTAGGTAAAAGGGGCGGGAGGGGGAAACTTTGCTTGTGAATATCTCATAAACCATAAAGGTTTGAGAGATAAGACTTATATCATTCTTCATGTTTTTTTAATGCCTACAAAATAAAATAAAGTTAAAACGAAGTATTACTATCCCTTTAAGTGAAATCCACCTCAGATTTTCACGGTTCTTAAGGGGTTAAAGGCCCCATTTAAAACACTTGAAATTTTTATTTATACCCCATGGTACATTTAGTTTGCCCCAGGATTGTTTCATTTTTTTTTTTAATATAGGGCCTCAGTTTCCTATGTATTGTCTTCATTTCCCAACAATCATGGCACTTCCCTCCTCTCATATGCTTCCAAACATTCATACAAAGCAACTGCAGTGTTATGTAAACAGTTACAATAACCGAAGTGGGAAATATATATGAGGAAACAGGCGCTCGGACCATCAAAACTCATGTGGAGGACAGTAGGGTTATGTAAGGTAAGTAGCCAATCAGAGCACAGTGATTTTTTAGGCACTGCCCTTTCTCTGTTGCTAGTAAAATGGGGACTGCCAATTAATAATTCGAGAGTATTATGGAGGGAAATGTTTACACATCCCTTATTATGTAGCTAAAATATACAAGAAACTTTTTTAAGAAAGTTTCTTGTGTCTCTGTGTTCAACTGCACTTAAATCTACTAAGAAAAAAGTGGTTGCAATGAATGTGGTGTGGATTTGTCTTTTGTTAAATGGGTGTGAAGTGTTTTTGTGAATTGAGGGGTTATGAATTTCAGTCATGGGGTAAATTCTGTAGGGGAAGGTCTAAGTCTCTCTAGCATTCAATGGGTTAAAACCTCAATTTAAATCAATGAAAATTTGGGAAACTTTTAATTAGACTCCTATGGTGCAGTTGATTTGTTCCAGAATTACTCCACAAGGGTTATGCACTAAGATGTGATAAACTCCTGACTGAGATAAACTCTCAAATTGCTATGTTATTCTATGGAGCTTATGCTCTAACTCAGGCATGTCAAACATGCTGCCTGTGATCTGAACGCAGCCCATGGGCCAGCAGTGTAAGTTCTGTGTAGCCCAGCATCAAGCATTAAAAGCCCCCTTTAGATCAATGGGATTTTTTTTCCTCAGTCACTTTAATCCTTTGAATTCCATAAAGGTGTCCCACACATTTCTGTGCCATGTAACACCCCACCTGTATACATATGCAAGTGCAACACACCTGTGATTATGCAATGAACAAGTTATACGTGCTTATGTATACTGATGGGGTGTTACAAGGCTGTCTTATGGACCCTATGTAAATAGAGTGTGGACACTTTGAATATTGTGATTATTTGTTTTAGGTGTTTTATGCACTAATTTGCTTTCCTATTATTTTTTCCTAGGGTACATTGAGATGGATTTACATGCTGTGTTAATGTAGCTTTATTTTGAAAATGTTTTGCTTTCTGACTGTTTCTTCTGTACTGGACTACACTGGGTATTTAACCCTTTGAGTGCCAGAGTGGTACAGAATACATTGCAAAGCAATGCATTCCATTACCACTCTGGCACTCATAGGGTTAAGGGGGGGGGGGGATTGTCTTGATAGAGATCCCAGAAAGGACCAAAATGATGAACTGATGGCACATACGTGGACCTTATCAGGCAATGTTGTGGCCATCCTTGGATGTCCTTGACTGTATTTGAGTATGACATGCCTGCTCTAACATCTCTCATATTGGAAAGAGCTTAAGCTCCGTACAATAACATAGAAATTGGAGAGTTTATCATCCTTGAGACATTATCTCCTCTTTATTAGACCTTAATTATATTCACAATATAATACATCTCCCTTACTTATCCTTTGAAAGCAGGGTCCTTGTCATGTTTCTCTTTTTTTCCATGTCTTACTGGAATCTGGTTCCAGCTTTCTGGTCTTCCCTGCCCAGTCTCTCTACACGTTATCTAGCACCGGCACCTTGCGCCTGCATGCAATCTAAGCGTTCTTGCAGTGATATTGTATCAAGCTTTGATCAAACGATTTCCTGTGTTCCAGACCCAGCTATTCCTGACTAACCCTTTGCCTGCTGATTCAATTCTTGTGTACCTCCTCAGCGTCGACCCCTGGCTTGCTCCTTAGACCATTCTCTTGCCTGCTCCTTGGTACTGTGTTTGTCCGACTGGCTATCCACTACACTTGCTCGACTATTCTCAAGACGCCCTTGTATTTCTTCCTTGTTGTCGACTCCCTGTTGTCGATTCCCAGTTGCCAACTCCCTGTTGTCAACTCCCCGTTGCTGACTTCCTGTGCAACCAGTCTCCGACTCTCTGTTGTCGACTCCCTTTTGTTGACTCCCTGTGGCAGACTCCCAGGGCATCCAGTCTCCGACTCTCTGTCATCTGTGCTAGTTCCAGAGTTGCAACCGAGATGAGTTCAGTCTACATGTGTTCCAGTTCTCAGAGAGTAGTAGTCTGTATCTAGGGGTGCTATCCTGCCATCAGGCTTCGTGGCCTACACCTTTAAAACCAGCCTTGGTCACAGCAAGGCATCTCTAGAGCAGCCCGCGATCCCCAGCTATGCTCTCTATCCAGCGCCCTCTAGCATCTCGCTCTCTGAGGCCTACCTAGCAATAGCGTTAGTTTTGTCTTGTGTTGCTCTGTATCTTTTATATCAATAGATGCGTGTCACCTCTTGGCAGGACCTATTCCTGGTCAAGTTTATCCAGCAGCTTACAAGGATGCTTCCTGATCTGAAAATGTTACAGTCCTTGGAAGGAGATTCTCAGCATAGCACATAATGTGAAAGTGTGGAATGCTGAATGACCAGTGGAGAGCATGTGGTAGTGCCAGTGACATGAAAATTCAAAGGACACTTTTTGTTATCGAGTGAGATAAGCAGCATATGTGTTATGCTGCACTCCATAGGGCATTATCTTCAAAAGAAATAATTCTGGGACAAATCCACTGCACCATAGGAGACAATAAAAATCCCCAAATTCCCATTGTTTTAATTGGGCTGATTTTTGAGGAGGAGGAGTTTCTATATTGGCCTTATTGGTTAGCTATTGGTCTTGTATGAAGTGAGCTATATCTTGGGATCACAATTGCTTTTTTTCAACTTCCTTTGACCAGCCCATT
Organism: Rhinophrynus dorsalis; assembly: GCA_037306005.1. NCBI lineage: Eukaryota > Metazoa > Chordata > Amphibia > Anura > Rhinophrynidae > Rhinophrynus > Rhinophrynus dorsalis. Next base: position 312,028,253 of record CM074719.1, read on the forward strand.
CCTCCAAACAGATCCCATACTGACCTATTTATAGTATCATGTTCTGCCCCTGTTTCCCTTTGTTTTTATATTGCCAGCCTGGTTTTCTGTTTTGTTTTCCTGGGTAGGGTTTTGGATTCCCTGCCTTGAGTTGATAAGCTTCCCGAGCATTTATCAAGCTCTGGCACTTCTGTGTTGGCGTGCAATCAAAGCGTTCTGTCGTGACCTAAGTCCAAGTTTTGTTCTAGAGATTCCTGTTATTGCCGAGCTTTCCTTCTACTCTCCTTCTGCTCTTGATTTGATTTGTGTTCGTGTTTGACCTAGGGTACGTTTCTTCAACTTCGCTTCATTTTACTCCTGTGTACTGATTCTGCCCAATCAGTTGGGGACCTTGGCCTTGTTTGACGACTTTCTTTCTCCTGCTTCTTGGTACTGCTTTGCCAGCCCATTTCTGACCCAGTCTGTTCTTGGTGTTTCCTCTCTGTGCGTCCCTGATCAACTTTGACCTCCATGACCCTAGTCAAACATCAACCACTATGACCACTAGTTGTACTTTGACTGCTGAGACCACCATAACCTATTACTCTAGAGCAGAGGTTCTCAACCTTTCTAGTGCCGCGACCCTTTGATAAAATTTCCCAAGTTGTGGTGACCCCTAACAGTAAAATTATTTTCGTTGCTCCTTCATCGCTGTAATTTTGCTACTGTTATGAATCGAAATCTAAATATCTGATGGTTTTAGGTGACCCCTGGAAAATCGTCATTCGACCCCCAAAGGGGTCCCGACCCACAGGTTGAGAACCACTGCTCTAGAGGCTCCCAGTTGCCTGCTTCCTGTTTGTATATTGGTGTAGTTTTGCTTTGACATACATTTATTCCTGACTTCTCTGAAGCACAACAAACTGAAATCTTTATATAGAGAATATAGCCTTTATATAGAGAATATAGCCTGCTATCCTGCCATATAAAAGACTGACATTTAAAGACATCAGGATTTTCTGTAAAAGGTGAAGGAGTCAAGGAAGTATCAGAGAGCTTTCCTTTGAGCTTTAATTTATCCCAGATATTTAAAGAAATTTGAATAATTGTAATAGTTTTGGATTTCCACTTATTTGCCATAAGAACCCAAGAGGGCATATACTTAATCCCAAGGAAGCCAGAGAAAACATTTAGCCATTAGCACTAACAGGATCCTTTGTAGCTGAAACACCAATAGTTTATTAGATCAATGTTTCAATCAGCACTTGTGGCCTTTATCAAGAAAGCTGGGGATGTCTCCAATGCATCTCCAGCTTCCAGGGTGTTAAAGCAACAGTAAACCATTATTATGACTAGATTACTGAACTATATATATATTTATATATATATATATATATATATATATATATATTTCAAATGTTTTCAGTCCCTAACAGGACAATAGTTCAAATGTTTTCAGTCCCTAACAGGACCTTCCTCAGCCCTGCAACAGTTTTGTAACCCTTGTGAAAGAGCCCAAACTAGTACTGGATATCATGGCCACTGAGGCAGACACGATTACATGATTCTTTATTACAGGACTCCACTTCCCACTGAAGCATTCTTAAGAAGAATATAATATAATATAATATATTATATATATATATATATATATATATATATATATATATATATACATATATATATATATATATATATATATATATATATATATTCCTTGAACAAATAATCACATGCCTCTCAAGTGTCCCTTTTTATGAGGGACAGTCCCTCTTTCCCACCCTGATGTCCTTCTTTTTTTAGGAGATCAGACTGTGTGGTGTGTATATAAATGTATCACCTTGCTCAATAGGAATAAAACTCATATTAATGTTTGTATAACCCTTTGAGTGCCGGAGGGGTGCATTTGCTCAAAGGGTTAAACCTTAGTATATGTGCTTATAAATTAGTCTGGGTAAATAAAATACTTTGTTTTTATTTTAAACTATTTATTGAGTTGAACAAAGAGGTATCACTGGGCTATTAAATAACTTAAACATTCTCGGTAATACTTTGGCCACAAGCCACACCCTCTAAAACATAATTGTCCCTCTATGGTCATATGAAATGTTGGAAGGTATGGAACCATGTCTGCCTCAGTGGTCCTGATATCCAGGACTGGTTAGGGCTCTTTCACAGAGGTTATAGAAATGATGCAGCCCTCTGCAACAGATCTGTCACTCCTGTTGTTTCATTCTCTATTTCCACTGTTTCACTGCTGACATGAACACATGGAGGGAGTGCCTGACAGCCAGCACATGTGATCATGGAGACCAACTCTTTTTATGAAATGTCTGCCAGAGGCCCACTAGGTCATCATTCAGACATTCTATACAGCATCTTTATTGCATTCCTTTATAAATGCAGTGCAGATGTAATATGCTACATGACTTTGGTGCATTCATGTGAGGCAATAGATATCCACATTAACTGCACCAATGCCCAACATAGGACTTTCCACCACAGTTGACATTACTAATGCAGTATAGCAGTGTTGGTCTCTCCCATGTTAATGTGGGCACTACAGTTTAATTTAAGAGTAACAATTCAAAGAGAATTGATTCCCAGTAACCATTAGGATTATCTGTCTAGATTAAGGTATGGCAAATGGGGGAAAGGGGTGTTGTTATTAGCAAATGGTAGTGTTCCTGTAAATAAATAAAGGGCTATATTGGACAAAAGTGACTGGATATTTTAACTGTTTAATGTAAGATGTATTTTTATTGTATAATTATCTACTTATGTTGTCAAATTAGACACATTTTTCAAGAATTGATTAGATGAATACATTGGAAGCAGTATTCAATAAGCTAAAGAGGTGCAGTGCTGGAACAAACTCACTGCTCCATAGGGGCAAATGCAAATTCCCAAAATGTCCATTGGTTTAAATTAGGTGTTTAACCCTTTGAATGCTAGCAGGGTGTCCAGTGCACAGAGAAGCAAAACCTTGGTGACCTACCTAGCAATCAAAGGCATAAAAAGCTCCACCAAACAAATGGGTATTTTGATTCGTCCCCTATGGTGTAGACCTACGACTTTACACATTAGACGTGGGGTTTCAGCAGTACATAGCAATTCCCTTATAACAGAGACCAATAGAGAAGTATATCTGTAACCTAGTCTTTAAATAGTTAAAGGAGATATCCAGAACATAGGGGTGTATTCAGTAAGCTAAAGAGGTGCAATTTCAGACTAAACCAACTGCACCACAGAAGAGAATGGAAAATTAACAGAGTTTAGATGGGGTTCTTAGCCACATGAATGCTTGACAGGTCCACCGTTGCATTGCTTAAAGGGATAGTAATACTTTGTTTTAACTTTATTTTATTTTGTAGGCATTAAAAAATGAGATATTCACAAGCAAAGTTTCCCCTCCTGCCCCTTTTACCTAGTGTAAGCCATCTCTTCTCAGATGTGGAATGCAGTCCATAGACCAGACAGATAACAGAAGGGGACACTCTTATTCCTATGAAAACAATGAAATCCCTGCCCCCCTTGACAAGCTGTTCAGGTTTTTCCCTTATCTTAATTGAAGATTGTCCCTCTCTGCAGTCTACCTGGGCACCTCCCTTCTGATCTGACTGATCAGTGTTACATTAGTAAAAGGGGTAGGAGGGGAACACTTTGTCATTGAATTACTCTTGAACTACAACTCTGACAGAACTGAAATAACACTCTCCAAAGTCCAAATACTATGATGGTTAATTAGAGCTGCTTTTGTTATGAAAAAATACTATCCCTTTAACAATGAGTTGGTGCTCTCTCTGAGCCCATGGGAATTTTCATTTCTTCCCTCTTCTGCACTTGGTTTGCTCCACATTTGCACCTCTCTAACTTACTGAATACAGCCCTGTATGCATTATAGACTCTCTAACATTCATGGGGTTCAGTTTCTAGGGACAGAATTATTTTCTAGATAATAAAAAGTAGAACAAATCTCATATCCACAAGGGCCTCAAAAGACCAAGCTTTCAGTGCAATACAAATCTAAACAATGTGCTTAGTAATACAGAGAACAATGATAAATGGTTAATCACTAAATAATGAGATTAATTTTACAGCAATGCAGTTCTGAGAGAGCAAAGTATTTTGTAGCATATGATACCATTTGACTGACCAACATTAACCTGAAGCACAATATTCCATTCAGGGCCAGATGTCAGTAAGGCAGAGTAAGAAACTGCTTAGGAGCACTTAAAAGAACAGTACAGGATCATTACAAGACCATTTTAAATGCCAGACTGTTCCCCAAGAGCTATGGGAACTCCTTCCAACAGTTTTTGGGGCACAGCCTTGAATTTAAAAGGGTCTTGTATGGACCATATTCTTAACCAGGCCTTGCAGTACATGCTGCTCATTAATATTTCCTGTGTGGACTTGCCTCTTATATCATCAATGTAAGGTATAGTGGAAGAAAGTGACAAAAGGAGAAGACCAACTAATTTTACCAATTACAGAAAATTTTAGAGATGTGTGAAGATATAAAAAACAAACCCTGACTTACAAGGTTTTTAGGGCTACTTGGGAATGTCAGGGATAATGTTTGCAATGCTTTAGTTATTAAGAAATGTATATTTTATGTTTGAGGAACTGCTCCTTTAAGAATTTTTGTGTTTGTTTTGTGTGCCAGAGCACAGTAGATGGGCCTTGAGCTGGGACATGTGAGGAGTGGGGGAGTGTTCATGGGTGGGGCTTCTGGCACCTGTGATGTAAATTCAACCTTGATTCTATTATATGAGTCCAATGTCACCGGATCAAGAATCCTATGGCAACTAAAGCTCATGCAAAAGAACATATTGCTTCAATGTAATGTTGGTCCATCAAACAGTATTTCAAGACACACAATACTCTATTAAATAGAGAAATCCCACATCTCTTTCCTGTCAATGGCTTTTGTGGATTTCTAGGGTAATCAAAGACCCCATTATAAAGAAAAAACCTTCTTTAAACAGTTAATCTCTAGAGACTGTCCAGGTAGTTTCCCAATAAGTTTGTGATAAAATTTCTATAATTATAATACATGAAATGTCTGTTGTTTTTTTTTGTTTTTTTTAAAGATAAATCCGTTGTATGAATTTCTGGCTTTAAGTCCCCATGTCCTTTTCCATCTTGTTCAGTGACAACCACAAGACTTGACCACCATGTTTCGATGCTTTTTTAATATCACGTTGTTGTTGCTGTCATAATATAACACTGAAGTTGCAGTGAGCTTTGTGGGGGCACAGCAGGCTTTAGGAACACTTTCTGGCTTCATGAGATGAACCTGGTAGGTCAAACACAAGTTAATACTTTTAACCTATACATATGCTAAGCTTTGCTAACACAACCACAAGGAGGCTGATGTCCTAAAAAGGGTTGGCATAAAATAAACTGTACCATGTGGCACAAATAAACATTCCCCAAATTCCCGATTAATTAAATAGAGCCTTGAATGCTAGAAAGGGCTCCATCGCATTGCATTGCAATGCATTCAAGCCCTTTCTAGCATTCAAGGGGTTAAAATCCCCATGTAAATCAACAGACATATTTATTTGTCCCCTATGGTGCAGTTGGTTTGCTCCCACAATTATTCCAGGTCTGCTTAGTACATCAGCTTCTGTAAGACAAATTATGTTTTAGAAAATCCTCCTAAAAGGGCAATTCTTAAGCCTAAGAAGGGTATGATTCAGTAGTTAGATTATTTTCAGTTTATGCAGAGATATTTATTTATTTTATATATTTTCTTTGGCAGAAAGAGTTGCAGTTTACATTGGATTCCTTTTTTACTGCGCATACTGGGGTTGGACTTGACGTCTGTTAAATAATGTGCTTAGTAGATCTTTAAAATGGAGCTGGAACTGTGACACTAGCACGCACATCCCATTAATATTTTCTTAGGTATGTGTAGCAATGGTAACTGATCCCCAAATTGCTGTTAAGAAAAGAGTAATTTAACTCTTTGAGTGCCAAAGGAGTGTGTAACACATTGCTCTACACTACACACCCCTAGGGCAATCAAAGCGTTAAACTGCTGTCTTTCATTTTGATTTCTGATCCACTAATGAAAAACTCTGTTCTCCTCCACTTCATACGCGTGTTTCAATATTAAACCCACTCTGACATATTAAGAGTTAAACCATTAGTAAAATAAGTTCCCAGGCTCCTTTGCATTTCAGTTTCCTGTCAGTTTTTTTATCAAACACTTAGCCGGGATGATTCACACTGAAAGGAGCTTATTGTAGTTTATGGCAGCCAATGTGCAGTTTATCTTTGATACTCAAATGCTTGAGTCAAGAGAATCTTAACCTTATTGTTTTGCTTTATCTGGGTGTTAATGTTTCCAAGACTCAGTCAAAACAACTTATTTGATTTATATGATAACACAGGTATTGTGATTTAATAGACCCATTTTCTTCAAATACTGGAGAGAGCGTACAAATCTGCCAGTGCTACTCCAATACCAGTGGCTACACTTCAGGGTATGCACTAGAGTGCATGATCAATGTAGTGCATTCCGGTGCACACACTCCTCTATCGTTAGGATTTTAATACCAGCAAGTCCTGAACACCTCCCCTACAGCATGTGTCAGTAAATGGAGTAAATGTACGTAATTTTCTCAACTCTTTGTTTAATACATGGCATTAGACAAGCTGTAGATGAAAGGAACACTCCAAACCACCCATAGACTTTCCCACTTCCTTCCGCCGGGAGCAAGCAGAGGTAAAGGGAGACTTTTCAATGTAAGAAGTTTAGTAAGTTGGAGTTAGGCAAGAATAGGGTTAGAAAATCAGTTCCACAGCCTGGCTTAGTGCTGAATTGTATGTTCTGTCTATTTTGTGCATGAAAAGGATGAGGAACAGTCTGGAATGTCTATTATGTGGGAATATTTTACAGGTTAATAATATTTAAGCAACTACATGTAGTCTGAACCTGATGCGAACAACTTTGCCTTTGGATTAGTTGATCTTCGTATTTCTACTTGATATTCTGGACCAGTCCTTGGACTGTCTCCAGTCCGGCTCCAAAAGGGACTGACAGCGTAGGCGCAAGGACGTCACTATGGCAAGATGTCCGTGCTTCCTGCTACTGTCCGCCTCAGAGTAAGTAGAAAATCTTTTAAACCAGGTAATATTTCTGGTGACTAGCGCTACTAAGCAGCTAGTCACCAGATGAAGACTTAAATAAGATGAAGTTTTTGCGGGGTGGTAGTTCACCTCTAAGTGTCTCTCAGTGGGTGTATGGGGGTTTGAGTATGTGTCTGTATGTAAGAATCTTGCTTTTGCCATTGCCATAGCAAAGATGTCTCAGTATCATTGCCTGAACATTTCCACATATCTTTACACGTTTTTACTCATTTGTAAATATTCGTAATAATTAAGAATAGGGGTACTAATTAAATTTTTTCAAATGTTGTATGTACTTGTTACTAACGAGGTTGAGAAACCTTGCACTAGAACAAGGTTTGCACTGTGTGAACTGCCATTACAGTTTCATCTCATTACTTTTTACTTGCTTTCAGTTAATATACAGTTAGTCTTAAGGGCTGCATGTGCACATGCAAGGGTGGAGCAGTCCTAGGGTGGATCAACGGCACCGCTGGGAACATGTGACAGCTGCCACTGATTTAAATGGGGCTTTTAACCTCAGTACTAGAAGAGTCTCCATGGAGACATGACTTCGGAGATATTCAAGGTCTATGCAAAACACATTCTGTGGAACTCTACTCAATGTACAAGAACAGGAAACAAAGAACAAAAACAGAAAGGTGTCCATTAAGACTAGAAAAATGCCCTTTCAACTAAAACAAAGGCAGGGATTTTACAGTAAGGGCGTGGAATTCTTTGCCTTGGGAGGCTATGTTGGCAGATACTGCAGATGCTTTAAAAAAGTATTGGATACCTTTTTAGCTCAGAACAACATTGAAAATTATGGAAGGGGATTTCAGTGCAGATAGTTTGTTGATATCTGACAGTCTTTTGGAGTCTATAATATTTTTTTACCCACTTAGGGCATGATGGGAAATGGCTTCAGTAGGCTTTTTCCTCCCTCTGTCAGCATAAACAAGAGCGATACGACAAGGGCTGAACTTGTTTCTTTTCAACCTAAGTCGGTGTTGTAACATATTTTTGTGTGCTATACTTTCCGAACACCTTTTTGATATTCTGTCTATGACAAAAATTGTGCTATAAAATTAATCAGTTTCCGTGTGCGTGCTATTCAGTGGCTTTGGGGCTTGCACAGATTAAAGCCTTAAAGGAGCAGTAAACTTTTTTCTGGAAAACATATATATTGTAGGGATTTTCCTACTGAGTAAAATAAGGGTACTCCCACTGTCGAGAGATTTATATTTCCAGAGTTATTACATTTTAAACCCATTTTTGTTTTACATTAGCAGTGCCCTCTAGTGGTAAAATTCTAATTAGATTTCCTGTTAGATTCTAATGGAAAGTCATAAAAGTCAGAGACATACAGTTCAACATAGAATGTGATAGAAACTACCTGTCACTTCCTGTCAGAACAATCAGGAAGTAAACACAGTAAATTCACTTCCTGGTTATTTAAAGTGCAATAACATTTGAATAAAACATCTGACAAAGATGTGAGTACCCTTGTTTTATTCAGCAGGAAATGCTCTATAAAATAAGTGTTTTCATAAAAAAGTTTACTGTTCTATTAACAGTGGCCGAGTGTGCTTGCTGGTATGAACTAAGTTGATCATGGCTGCTCCTGCATACCCAAACATTCAGCTGCATAGTTCAAAAATGAGCTGTCCTAGCAAATTCATTCATTTCTCTTACTGTCTATCATTTTTAGTTTCTTACCAGTGACTGTAATATGGCGTGATTGGTGGCGTTCATACAGGAGTCAAGTGGAAAGGAGCATTCTCCCTCACAATAAAATGCTGAATACCCCTGGGGCGCTATCACCCAGTCCTAAAAATTAGAAAATTATTTAATTATCTCATTAAAAATCATTTATCATGTTCTCTCTTATTGGTGAGTGCATAATTAGTTTAAAAAATATATATTTACCAGCCATCCCAAATCTCGAAAGCTGACATACAACTCATGCCTTTTGCACACTTGTCTGCCGTCTGTAACGTGCACATGGTCTAAAATGATAAATGAGGTTCCATAGCAGTTAATGAAATGGATTTGCAGGCAAAATGGAAAAAAACACTAGTGCAATAAATTATCAAAAATTAAAATAATTATAAAGAAAACAGGAGAAATGTGTTAACAATGTCTCTTGTGAATGGACATCAAATGAGACTCCATATCTGGAGTGCAATCTTTACTGTCTAAAACATGGGTATCAAAACTATTGCTCTCCACCTTTTGGAGACTATAGCTCCCATCATTCCCAACCCTCAGACTGGCCCAGTTGAAATAGTGGTGCTTTAGGAGAATTAGGAATACAATAGTTTTCTACGATGATGGGTATTGAACAGCTTGAATACCAGCAGGTGGTGGCAGAGAATATTGAAGTTTGGCAGCTTATTCAGAATATCTGTGCCAGGATTCATCGAGGGACAATAAGGACAGTGTATCAGATAAGCTGCTGTTGATCACAATCATTAATGGATACCTTTGGATATTCATCAGTGATAACTTGTTTGCCTTTGCATTGTGCATACAATGCGAGGAAATATGAGGAAAATTGATGTAAATGCTGCCATTCCTGCAATACACATGCATATAATGTATATGCATATGTGTATCCGCCCCAATAGGATTCTATGAGATCTGCCAACTTGAACTTGTCAAGCATTCATTCATTGGTGAAAAAGAGAGAGACTGAAACCATCTGGCTATTGAAAAATATGTGTATGGTTAATCCTCTGATTTCCTTGCACATAAAGTCACTTGCCCTTTGGACATGGTGGGAACTTGGACCTCTTTAAATATGTGTGTGTGTGTATGTGTGTGTGTGCGTGTGCGTGTTTGTGTGTGTCTGTGTTCATAGCTTCATGTTTCAGTTAAAGGGATAGTAATGTTTCATAATAAAAGCAGCTCTAATTAATCATCATAGTATTTGGACCTTGGAGAGTGTTATTTCAATTCTGTCAGAGTTGTAGTTCAAGAGTAATTCAATTACAACGTATCCCCCTCCCGCCCCTTTTACTGATGTAACTCTGTTCAGCCAGATCAGAAGGGATGTGCCCAGATAGACTGCAGAGAGGGACAATCTTCAATTAAGATAAGGGATAAACCTGAAAAACTTGTCAAGGGGGGCAGGGCCTTCATTGTTCTCATAGGAAGAAGATTGTCCCCTTCTGTTATCTGTCTGGTCTTACAACCAGATTCCACATCTGAGAAGAGATGGCTTACACTAGGTAAAAGGGGCGGGAGGCGGAAACTTTGCTTGTGAATATCTCTTAAACCATAAGATATCGGTCTTCATGTTTTTTTAATGCCTACAAAATAAAATAAAGGTAAAATGAAGTATTAGTATCCCTTTAACTCTGTTCACACAGAGGGCAACACAGACACACAAATATCTTATGATCCTTACAACACACAGCTGAGAGTCAGACTCTTTTTACTGACTGCTGGTAGAGGGTGCTAAAACTGATGAATGCTGAAGTAAGAGAAGAACTGAAATAGCTGATGCAAGAAAGGAATGACGAACTAAACCTTCAAATAGCTTCCAAATGGTTAAAGAAAATGAAATCAAACAACTAGAGTATTAATATAAAACCCGAACTAAGAATTGTAAAATTAACATTACTACTCTTAAAGTAACAATTAAAACTAGGTCATTAATTTACTCTACTCAGTTCTTACCCAGAATTCCAGGAAGTTTATTTGGATGTGGTAAATCATTGTGTTTCTTCTGTTGTCTTTTCTTGAGCTGTTTAACTGCACGCGTTGATCGGATTTGATTACGGCTTGCACGGAAAAACGTGACCATAAATGGTTGTTTTGCTCGAGGTCCGCGTCTCCCTAAGATGCCTGCTAAACTTGGATCCATGCTTTGTCCTGTTACAGTAAAACAGAAGGCATATCATCATTGCACTATGCTTTCCCCTTCTATGTAATAGAATTACAACTCTGACAGTACTGAAATAACATTCTCTATGGCCCAAATACTATAAAGATTATTTGGAGCTGATGTTTTTATGAAACATTACTATCCCTTTAATTTTTATCATTCCAGTGTGGTAGTGTATTATCTGTTTGCTGTGCCCTGCTGGAGTTATATTTTTATGCAGAAAGGGTACCACACAGACCAATGAGGCTGAATTGCGAGACTGAAGTCATACAGTTCAGTTTCTTCCTGTGGGACCAACAAGGGAGCCTTTGGAGTCACCCCTGTTCTGCTCCCTAGTTGGTGTGCACTGGGTTATCAGTTCAGTCTGGCCTTATGCTTAGGTCTGCCAGTCCACATGATAGTTGCCCTTTCAACTTATGACGTCACATATGTCTCTGAAACATGCATGCAGTAAAGACAGTGAAACATAATGAAAGTATTTGGATGCATTGGAGACATTTCTAGCATTCACAGAATTAAAATCCCCATTTAAAGCAAAGTGAAATTTAAGAATTTTTATTTGTCCCTGATGATGCCATTGGTCTGCCCCACAACTGTGACAATTTTCACTACATCAGCTTCATTGTATGCATTTACAGACATACAGTAGCCACCCAGTATTTTTTCAGTATACCTTCATCAGTCTCCACATAGAGACGGAGTCCTAAATTATATTTAGAATTCTGTAACCAGTGATTACTGGCAGCTGTGACATCAAAAACCAGCCATCCTTCATCGCCGGCCAAAATGCTTTCATGGTCCAATAGGGTTATCTCAGGTTCCCTATATATATAAATATTAATACAAAAAAGAACTGGTGTTAAAACAAATCAGATAGTAGTCATCATATTAATTTTAAAGGGTAAATTATCACATAGCACAATTATTTTCTATTACACTTTACATGTCCCATGGTGCCCTGAACTCTAGTGCATTATTCAACTGTAGGTACCTTTCTCAGATAGCCAGTTCACCAGGTTGGCAACCTATACAAAGAGGAAGTAGCCATGTTGCTCCACCCCTTTACATCACAGATTAATTTATGTACATGAAATGAGGACCAGCTTGCTTCTAGTGTTTGTGACTTTTTATAAAATCAGCCCACGCCCTGCTGTTTTTTTGAGAATAAAAAAATGAACATCTGGACCTGGCTGCTGCTTAGGGATTGTCCACAAATGCACCTCTGATGCAAAAGGGTGAAGCAATATGGACTGTTTTCTCCTAGAGCTGTATGACCAGAGAGCATTCAGCCTATGTGGGCAAACCAGTTGCACTCTAGGTAATAATCAACGTTCACAATGATTTAAATTAGGTTTTCAGCCCTTTGAGTGCCAGAGGGATATGTAATGTCACTTTTAAATCAATGAAAACGTGGGGGATTTTTTGGTTTCCTATCATGCAGTTGGTTTGCTTCAGAACTGATCAGCATTTGCGATTATACATATAGCTCTATGTTGTGTACTCCAATAGTGTTTTCTGGGCAACTTAGGAGATGGAAAGTTTTTTGGAAAAAAAAGGTTTGTTCCCAAGTGATGCTTTCTCTTTGCAAATAACAAAATGTGAAAAACTAGAGATGTGTACCTATTGCCACGTTCTCTCTTTATCTCATAGACACTGATGTGAAGCGTCCGGTTGAAATGACGTGAAAAGCTGCGCATCTTGAAGATTCGGAACTCAGCTACAGTGACAGATTCTCCAGTGGGAATTTGAGTCATGTCAAATTTGAACTCTTTCCAGTATGGCTTCTGCTGGAAGATATCTCTGTCATTTTCAACTGGAAAAAGAAAGGATAGTGTTGAGGACTGTATTTGCCTTTCTATCCCAAGACTATAATCTTTCATTTTACAGCACATTATAATGGATGAATCACATTATAATGGATGATGACTTCCTTTACAGGTCTGAGGTTTGTATTTAGCAATCAGAATAATTTAGAAATCTGAAAGGAGATGCACTAAAGTGAGAAAAGGGTTAGACGAACTATCCAATTCCTTCCACAAAGGAAATTGAGATTTTCTATCTCACAAGAGTTTATCTCGCCTTTATCTATACTTAAAGGGATAGTAATGTTTCATAATAAAAGCAGCTCTAATTAATCATCATAGTATTTGGACTTTGGAGAGTGTTATTTCAATTCTGTCAGAGTTGTAGTTCTAGAGTAATTAAATGACAAAGTATCCCCTTCCTGCCCCTTTTACTGATGTAACACTGCTCAGCCAGAGCAGAAGGAAGGTGCCCAGGTAGACTGCAGAGAGGGACAATCTTCAATTAAGATAAGGGAAGAAGCTGAAAAACTTGTCAAGGGGGGCAGCGTTTTCATTGTTCTCATAGGAAGAAGATAGTCCCCTGCTGTTATCTGTCTAGTCTTACAACCAGATTCCACATCTGAGAAGAGATGGCTTACACTAGGTAAAAGGGGCGGGAGGGGAAACTTTGCTTGTGAATATCTCTCAAACCATAAAGGTTTGAGAGATAAGACTTATATTATTCTTCATGTTTTTTTAATGCCTACAAAATAAAATAAAGATAAAATGAAGTATTACTATCCCTTTAATAACCCCCGAGAAATGTGATAAAGTGCATTGCTGGGTTTAAAATGTATTTTCATTTGTTTATCAGGTGCTTTATTTTAGGTGGGGCTTAGTCTAATGCGGAAGTCAAGACAAGGAGGATACAAGGGTATCTGTGATAATTGATTTAACATTTTTTACAACACTTTGCAGTATAGCTTGAAACACATAAAGACTATATGGTCCAATGATCCTAAATATAAACATCTGGAAAAGAGTCCCTGTCTCAAAGGTCTTATAATAAAAAACAACCATATAAACAAAAGTAATAACAAAATGTATAATTTGTAAGTTATCATTTGGGATCGTTTAAAGAAAATACCCTTTTTCCCATTTGTCCATCATTCAGGCTGTGAATTAAACAATCTCTCTAAATGTGATCTATATATATATGACCATTTTGTATCATTCTTTACATCAATTGCGTGAACCCAAGAAGCCCTAATTTTTGTAACATTTCTCCTCTACTTACTAATTCTTGAGCCATAACTATGAACCATATTGAAACATGCACCATTTTTGGTTCACTCAATCTCCTACGTGAACAATAACAAATGCAACTGATAAAAACACATTAATACCATGTGTACCTAAAAGCTGTACTGCACCTTGTTTAAACCATACACTATACTTTCAATTAAAAAAAGTAATATATTGTGTTAGAATGGGAGCTATGTAATCTAAAGTCAGCTCTGCGCTTGTTCATGAATGACACTTTTTTATATGTAATGTGCTCATGCACAAAACCATAACTTTAAACCTAAATATGTGAGGAACATGGGCACCTTTTTTACTTACTTACAAATATGAATCATAAACCATGCAATTAAATCCAGTCCTAAGTCTGCTAAGTATTTCAGTTATATATTGGTAATTTTCATCAAGACAATGATTTTGAATAAAGTACGCGTAGACGTTTCATACAAGGTTGCATCATGTTAGTGTTGAACTACTGAACTTTAGTCACCTTAAATCTGGGATACATATTACAATAGAGAATGAACAGAAACTCCACCTTTGTTAATTCTGACAACTGACTTGTCCTTTCAGTAGGCTTAGTTCATCATAGCAATTTAATGATTACATGTACTTGGCCATCTCCAAGGGCCTCTTGTTTCAGGAGGACCTCATATTTATCTACCATTCATCCTGTATCAAATAAGTGAGATCCCTCAGTGCACAGTCCAAGGAACCAGTTATATCATGCAGTGCCCAGTGGCTCATTCAAAGAAAAAAAAAGTCCATTGATTAGAAGGTTATGAATTTCATTGAGGCTGAGCACATCTAAGAGACTTCTTCCCTTAGATATCTTTTCATGGATAATGTGCTACTGAATGTATGGAAAAATAAATAAAATGCATAGCAACAGATGGCTGTAACACATTTCAAATGGTCTGAGAATGTCATAAAACACAGCTCCACAGTTCACTGTTTCTTTAAATCTATATCCTTTCAGGAAGCATAAGAGAAAAAATTGACTACACATGCTCATTGTGTGCTTATTTAACAGATGAACTGGAATGAGCATGGTCATTTAAAGTGATATTAGATACCAAAAAATACAAATAAGCCTATTCCCACAACTGGAAGATGCTACATTCTAGTTCCAATTCGTAATTTGTTTAATGTTTGAAGTTACTTCCATTGCTGGTATATACTAAATCTTTACATAGACTGCAGTAACAACAGCACCACCATAAAATGCAAAGGGCACGGAAAACAATGTAATGTTTGCTTTGTTGATTGTTTTGTCTTCCAGCAGTGGCAGCACCCTTGTTTTATTCACAGGAAAAGCCATCATTTTTTTTATCCTATATAATAATTTGCTAGGATGTTTGTCAGAAGCCGTCATGCGTAGTAGAGACTGTCCGAATGCACAGAATGCTGGGAGTTCTGTGCTGGGAGCATTCTGTGCTTTCGGCCAGTCTCTACAGTGCATGACTGCGTCGGCAGCAGGACACAGAGCAGGACCAGCCTCCTAACCCTTTGAGTGCCAGAGGGGTGTGCAACGCATTTCAAAGAAATGCGTTGCATACCCCTCTGGCACTCAAAGGGTTAACATCACCCAGACTTTGGCCCATATACTCGGGCTTTTACACTAGTCCTATATAATAATTCGCTAAAACGTGTGTAACGACGCAGTCATGCCCATTATAGACTGCTGCATGTGCTGCAGTCATGCGCAGTAGAGACTGCCTGCACCGTGGCTGATACAGAGCTGGATGCTAGCACCCAGCTCTGTATCAGCCGTGGCGTGGGCAGTCTCTACTGCGCATGAATGCCCCATGACCAGCTGGCAGTGGCACTGTGGCCTGTGTAACAGGCTCTTCAACTAGTATATAATAAAACGGTATTACCCTTTTAAACCTTCGAGTAACAGGAAGGTATCAAACACATTGCAACGCAATGCATTTGGATAACTCTCTGGTACTCAACTGGTTAAGGTATAAATTTGGTCCATGGTACTTGGCCATATTCTATATTGGTTGCAATAAGCATTCTAAAGCTTCAACAGCATAGTTTCTTACAATTAAGCTAGTAAAATAATATGGTATTGTTATTGTGTTTCAATATAAGAGGGAAAAAGGCTGGCACCCATGAGGCCTCCAAATGTGAATCTTAAAATAATCACCAGTAGGCAGAGCCTGTGGCGGATGTAGAGAACATTTGTGGCTGTGGCCTGGCACTGTCACATGGGCAGCTGCACTGGGACAGAGTGGAAATTATTATGTTTTATAGTCCGGCTTTTTAACCCTTTGAGAGGCAGAAAGGTGTGCATTGCATTGGTTTTCAATGTGTTACACACACACCCTACCACTCGAAGGGTTTAATTTAGGGGCAGACAACCTTCAACTTTCCAGCTGTTGGAGGATTACAACTCCTATCCTCTTTGGCTACCTGCTAGTTGGGGATGATGGGAGATGTAGTCCTCAACAGTTGTAGTGTCCAATCTCTGCTTTATCATCTTCATAAACATTCCCTTTTTCCAAATGACTCCGTGCAAAAATAGTGATATATCATTCAATGCAATCAATTTATAAAACCTCAAACACGTATTTTTACAGTCGTTGTCACCCATCTGTATAAATATTTGAGCTTTCGTACAATAGCTGTGGTCTGATACTCTGCTATGACTTGTGAATGTAGCAGATTCTTACATAGATTATGATGTTAATTTGTGGAATTTAAACAGGAGTACCTAATATTGTAAAAACTCTGAAACTATTTCCTCCCCTGGGATTAAAGTAATGAGTTTACTTTTTTAGATTCTTTAATGTGGTTTTCAAAATATAAATCTTTGCCAAATGTTGACATGTGTTGAAGCTGACTGTAAATACGCAGAGGATGTATACCGCAGCTGCAAAATCTAAAGTTTAAAAAAACAAACACTTTAATCTGTAGGTTCTTATCCAAATTAAAAGAAATGGATTCTCAAGTTAAATAACTTGTGCCTGCCCCCAAATGTTGATGTCTTTAATGTGACACATGCCGCAGGAAGCTCATTTTTTGAGTGATGCAACCAAAGATTGATACATTTCAATCAGGCAGATGAATAACTTCTACTTTGTTTGGGTTTTTTTATGGTAGAGACATTTTAAATAATTTTTAGTAATAATCATAGCTAAACCCTCCCCCACTCACACATCTATTAATGGTTACTAATTACCAGCTTAATTTTCTTGTTCAGGTTTCCACAGGTGGACTGTTATCATTTCTGACTATAAAAAGTTTGTTTAACCCCTTGGGTGCTACAGATTTCTCAAATGTTTTGATTTGCAATGTGTTGGATACCATTTTAGAAACCAAGGTTTTAAAAATAATTATTTTTCACCGGAATGAAGCTACTTTCTGTGCTTAGCTTTCTATCATACCTCCCAAGTGTTCCTCTTTAGGAGGGACAGTCCCTCTTTTAGACCAAAATTCCTCTGTCCCTCTTTTCCACCCTGATGTCCCTCTTTTTAGGAGATCAGATTGTGTGGAGTGTATATAAGTGTATAATATTGCTCTACAGCAATAAAACTCACATTATTGTTTAAATGTCAGTATACGTGTTTATAAATTAGTCTGTGTAAATAAAATACTTTGGTCTTGTTCTAAATCATTTATTAGGTTACACAAGGAGGTGACAATACGTCATGAAATAGCTTAAAAATTCCTGGTAATTCCCCGCCCACCAGCCACACCCCAGAAACACCCCCTACAACAAAAGTGTCCCTCTTTGGCAATTTGAAATGTTGGGAGGTATGTTCTATCGACAAACAATATATTTCTCTATGCCCTTGTCATGGTTGAAAAAATATTGTTTACTGTTCAGTAATGAAAAAATGTTCTTACTAAGAAAAATATCCCCTCAGACATTTTTCCTGCTTCACAGAACCCGGTCAGTGTAAGAAACTGTGCAAGTGAGAGAAATACAAACATGTGGAGCAGGGATGGGCTAAATATCCCATTGTAATGTAAATGTCACTAAAACCACGTGGTTGTTCACTTTATCGCTCGAAAATCCTCCCTCATTAACACCCATAAAAAGTTTCTTTTATAGTGAAGAAGAAAGATGCCATTTTTCTCCACCCCACCCCAGAGGTCATGGGTGTGGGTTTATTTTTCTTTTGGGGCAGTGAAGTCAGTGAAAAGGGGAAAGGAAGGGACACACCTTGGCACAACCACCCTCATAACACACATGAAATACACACCAAGACATTTTTGAGAAACATGTTAAAACCAAAACCCCACAAAAGATATTGGGAGGAGCTGTTGCTGTACTCCCTGTCTCTCCCCAAGGGCACCAAGAATTTAGCAGAAATCAAAGAGGAAGAAGAATAGAGAATACCCATCCTTAGCCTGAAAGTTTGATGCCAAGCGAAACACCTGTCTCATCATCAGCTTCTTGCACTAGGGTCCTGGCACAGGAAGATGAATCAGTGTCTTCTGGTGTACCACCTCGGTCATCGCTTCCTCCTCCACCAGCTGAAAGTGATTCTATAGGTGCGAGGATGTGGCAGTTCGTGTCCACCCATTGCACATTGTTTGGTGCTCTGATCACACAATGTGGTGGAAGATAATCACAAGCAGCGAATCAAGCATCTGAGGAAATTCCATCCCACATAATATGCTAAACTGGTGGCAGAGAGGATTCTTCATTATTGTTAAGTCTGCCAGTTGTCATGTGACCTTATTGGAGAGGACAATGGGAATAGAGAAAGCAGGTTTCTGGGGGGGGGGATAATTAATTTGACATTGCGGACCTAATCGACAAGGTGTTTCTTGCAGTTGTGCCAGTTGTTTGATGTGAGTTCAGATGTTTCCATTGTTCCCAGTCCTTCCCTGTTTCACAACTTTTCTATACACACTGTGCACATTGCAGTTGCTGATGAAAGACACAGTTCCTTCCTGCTCTCAAGGGAAAAATTTGTATTGCAACAACACACCCATGATTTTGAAGGAGGTGCAGAAGGAGAAGCATTATTTGCCAACTTATTTTCTCCAGATATTCCTGAAGTGGTGTGGGCTAATTGTTCTGCTGTTACTGCCTCAGAAGCATCACTGGAGCTAGTGGAACCATCATCGCCTGTCTCATATCACTGCTGTTGATCCCATTCCCATGTAGCTGCCTAATCGTTCTGCTGCTTAGACAACTTAGCAACAGCAATGACAGCATAGCAGTTGCAAATTCCACAATGTCACCATGGCATTTGCCAATGGCCATTGGCTACCATAAAATTACCTGCTGGTACTAGGCCAGTAGGGCATCATTTTTTTGGTCTCAGGGCTTGTTCTTTGCAAGCCAGAGGCCTATACAAACCAATTTTTGGGGCTTGTTGCTAACAAACCTAAGCATTACAAATCAATGTGTCCTTAGGGTTTATGTCTCTAACAAGTCTAAGTCCCACAAATCAATGTTTTCTCAGGGTTTGTGCCTCTAACAAGACTAAGCCCTACAAATCAGTGTTTCTCAGGGTTTGTGCCTCTAGCAAGTCTGCGTCCTACAGTTCAATGTTTCCTCAGGGCTTTTGCCTCTAACAAGCCTAAATCTTATAAATCAATGTTTACTCGGGGCTCATGCCTCTAACAAGCCTAAAACCAACAAATCAGTGTTTCCTCAGGGTTTGTGCCTCTATCAATTCTATGTCCTACAAATAAATGTTTCCTCAAGGCTCTTACATTTAACAAGCCTAAGTCCTACAGATCAACGTTTCCTCCGGGTTCATGCCTCTAACAAGCCTAAGTCTTACAAATCAATGTTTCCTCAGAGCTAGTGCCTCTAACAAGCCAACATCCTACAAATCAATGTTTCTTCAGGGCTTGTTCCTCTAACAAGCCTAAGTCCTACAAATCAATGTTTCAGCAGGGCTTGTGCCTCTAACAAGTCTAAATCCTACAAATCAATGAGGGCTTATGATTGGCTAACCTGAGTCCTGCACAGCACACACACAATTATCTTTCAGCTTTTTTAAAGCCTTTTCAGATTTTTTGAAGCTGCTATGCTGCCTATCGTTTATAAAGAGAAATAAAGAAATAATAAAAAAAGGGTTATTAAAATCAAAATTTAATGTAGCACATGTTTATGGTGGTAGTGGTAGAACATTTGGTGGGACTATCATAATTTATTGCACACGCTGCAGCAACCATGGCTGCAGTCAGGTTTTGGACCACCACTTTACTCTTAAGTCTGTGCACTGCTCCTAATCCTTTCACCTTACCCCTTGTGGGTTTGCTGCACATTACTTAACCACTGTTTGTGTTTCTAATGTAAAGCTCACTATAGAACTGATTGTGTGTGATATCTTGCCTTGACCCTCTACAAAATACTCTATCTTGTCAAGTAATCAGTCTGCCCCTGTCACAGCTTACATCAGGGTCACTGTCTCTGTAATGTTACATACTAATTTTTAATTTTTTTTTTATTTTGTTTGTTTTATTAACTAACTGTCCCCCATCATCCCAGTCAACCAAAAACACATACCCTGATCAACGGATTCTTGCCCAAGACTCCACCAACGAAGTGATAACAGTCAGATCAGGTCTTGTATCATGGCTTCCTGTGTTTTCCCAGTCAATCACACAGAATGTTGGGGAGTTTGGGCTATTTCTCCTAGGCTACCTTCTCACACCCCAGACTTCCCTGACACAGAAATAACAGCTAGATCAGAAAGGAACTTGGATCACGACTGCCTGTGTCTTTCCAATCAGTCACACAAGATATTGGATTTGGGGTATTTGGAATCAACCTCCTTTCTCCCTTACTATCCCCCGGACTGACCCAGACTCCCCTAATGCAGAGAACAAATGTCCTGCCTACAAGACACCCTAAACTAAACTTCAACTCCTTCTTATTAGTGTGTCTTTACTAACTGACAAATGTGCTGCTTTTTCTTCCTCTCACAAACACAGAAGGGCATGCTGTGGGACCCTGAGACCCCTTTTATACTCATCCTGTGGGAAATAAATTAAATTTTCTATTCCCATTGATTTCAATGCAATGAGTTAGGTAAAAAAAATGAAAAACTGCATTTTCGTGGCTATTTTCCTCCTGTTTCTCTTTTGAGGTGAAAACTTTTTCCATTCGTACTGTGAAGCACATAGATTCAAAATAAAATTTTGCGTTCAAATTTTACGTTCAAAGTAGCTGATTTGGCTTATCAAATATTACCCATGTTGCTCCATTCAGGGAACGATTACAAACATGTCTGAGCTGTTGGTAATCCTTCCCATTACACCACTGAGTTGTGCTTTTCACACCATTGATAAATCAGTCTATGACTTGACTTACCGGGAGGATGGTACAATTCCGCCAGGGCTGTTCATTTGCCATTGGCCTTAGCTCATGTGCTTGTACTTCAAGGAATGCACTTTAGTACATAGCAAAGCACACGCTGTAATGCCAGAAAATCCAAATGCCTGCCTGTTAGCATGTGCAATAAAGTTGCACCATTTGCTGCATGCCTTGTTAAATGCATGGAGTAGAACAAGGCAAAGATGAACGTTACTCTGTGAAATGCCAGTACATTCCCACATTACCTTCCCCATGGCTCAAGTGGCATTAGAGATCATTTTCATAGTAAATAAGTTAGGAAACTGATATTAAGCAGGCGAAGTACAAGTAAAGTGTGTGGTTTCTCATGGAATTGTATTGCAGCCTTGGGAACACCTCCAACCAATCAGAAATGAAAATAGTTTCTGCATGGTTAGAGATGGTAAGTATATATTATTTGTGTGGTGGGATATACAGAATATGCGGTAAACCTTTCATTTTAATAGATATAAATGTTTTTGCCTCACTTCCTTACCTCTTTCAGTTAAAATATCTGATGTGGTAAAGCTTGAGTGACTCCAGCTTTTGATTGAGTACAGCTCTTATCATCTTTGTCTGCCCATCAGCCAAGGATGATGGGAATTCTCTTCTAAAAATAGTTAGATGGTCACACATGAACACGCACACATTTTCATACACATGTGCACATTCAAAAATTTGCACATATTCGCTTGTACACACATTCAAATGACACTTTGAGCTCACACATTATCAGACAGATATATTTCTGTGCACATTAACATGCTTTCGCACATGAATTTGCACATAGATTTGCATGGTAGTGCACATCTATATTTGTGTGTACATTTCCATTTGAACACACATGCATATTCACATGCACACATCTGCACACATTTTCTCACACTTTTTGCACGCACATATACTTCTATGAACATTCACACAAGTGCATATGTGCACACATTTGAACAGACACATGCATTTGCACCCACACATTTGCAAATAGACAGGAGCATGCACATTCATGCACACCTTGCATGTGCGCACATTTACAGCCATGCACATTCACACGAGTACACATTTTCCTGCTTATATAAGAAGAACAAATAAATGATGTGCTTTTACTTGTTCTCAGTGAATTCACTTCTGTGCTTCTTACATTTGAGAGTACACACATTTGCATGTGAGACGACAAACACTTTATACATTTTTAGTTAATTCAAACAGTTTGAACTGCGAGTTTATCAGCTAAATATAATGTGAAAATGGAAGTTTTAAACCAGGATACTTCATGCATTGATTATTCAAATATTAGATATAATAATGGTATTTAGTGGACAATTACAAAAGAGCAAAAACAGGATATTTTCCCTTGAAGCCAGTGATTCTCAACCAGTGTGCCGTGGCACTTTGGTGTGCCACGGACATCAGCTTAGGGTGCCCCATGTTTTCTATGAAGACTAACAAAAATAGACTTTTAAAGAAAAATGTATAGAAATTATTGTGCACGTTATTATGATTGTAAGACCTAATAATAACTGTGTATTTGTGCATTGTATCTTCATTATGACCTTGGTAAAGTACATTAAATATGTTAGGGGTGCCCCGAATGTTCTATATTACTGCTAGGGGTGCCCCGAGCAAAAAAAGATTGAGAAGCAGCAGATGTTTTTACAGACTGCAGGTAGAGGGCGCTCACATCACTGAAAGAGAGAAAGTGAAGAACTGAAATAGGGTATTCATGGGAAGTGCGCAAAAAAACAGGTAAAATAAATTAATATGAGAAGGACTGACCCTTCTTTTAACACTTTGAGTGCCCATCTGGCATTCAAAGGGTTAAGAATAAACCAGTTTAAGCAGCTATCTATAAGCCATGAAAACAGACTGTCTAGTGTAGTATAGTTGAGAAATATCTGAAAAATAAACAGGTTGAGGAAACGGTACCTACACAAATAATGCCACTGTGCATAACAGAATACATTACAGGCTCATTTACTTATCCACTAGTTAAAGAATCAAGGGCTGTCTTATTTACATTACTGGACAAGCTAACTGCGGTTTCCTTACTGCTTGATGCTCCATTCTATTGATGGAAAGTGTAGACTTAAGGCTGTTTGTACTTCTTCACAACTAACTAGCCTAAGGAAATAACAATCCACCTCCTAACAGTCATGCAGTATACTACATAATATATTTTTTCACATTTTTAGAACTAAAGGACTTATGTTGAAATACATGCAATTCTGGAGCAATCCAACTAGACCATAAATGGGAAATAAATATTTCCATTGGCTTAAATGCGGTTTTAACCCCAGACCCCTTGAATGCTAAAAAGATCTTCAAAGCATTGCTTAGTAATGCAATGGAGACCTCTCAAGCATTTCAAGGAGTTACAAACTTCATAAAAATCAGTGGGAATTTTGGGGACTTTTGATTTGTGCCCTACAGTTGATATGCTCAGACTTGCTCATCTTTTGTTTTCTCCATCAGGACCATATGCAGAAAACTACCGAAGTGGAATACCAGAGCAATTTGTAGTTCATGAGTAATTTAATTATAAACTATCCTCCTCCTGCTCCTTTTACTGACATAACGCTGCCTCTCATGCCGGTCCAGATGAATCGCATCAAAGGACAATCGTGAGTGAGCATAAGGAAAATCTTGCCCACTTACGTCTTTCTTAAATTAACACTCATTAACTGTTTATGACAATGGTTCTCAAGCATTTTGTTATCATGGAATTATTTTGTATCAAATTAAATTCCAATAGAAATACAACAAACAATCCTTCTACCCCATGGGTGATAATGCGGTCACCAAAGTACAGTTAAGCAACACTTTGAAGACCTCTCTGTCACCCAAAGTAGTAATGTAATATCAGTTTAATTAATTTGAACAATAATTGGTTCCTGCAACATAAAGCTTCATTATTAGGCTGATCTGTAGACGTTAGTAGTTATTAGGTAATAGTTTCCAATACTATTTTTTTCTTAGCATGGATTAGTGGATTAGTGTGTATTATAAGCTAAATCTAAGAAAAAACAAAATTCACAGCTTGAATTGTTTCAGTTTTCCACACCTTTGGGGGCGATGCACTAAGTTTTATAAAGAGGTGATAAAGTGGAGATGACTTCTCCAGTGGTATCACTTCTACAGTTCCTATGTTATTCTATGGAACCAATGCACTAAGATTTCTCAAGTGGCAGAGGGTGCTAACTCTTCAATTTTATCAGGACAGGTGATTTATGTCTCAGAAACAACATCAAGCCTATCACAGTTATGAAGGAATGTCATGAATGCACAAATATGAAATTTTCAGATTTAATCAACTGTGCCACAGTGTCTCCATCTTTTTCAAACAGAAGAAATCACTTGGTAAAACAGGTTTTGAATATATGCCCCTCAATAATCTTACAAGAAACACCCTGGCCTGATTTTTGTATAGGGACATGGTAGATATAGATTCCAAGACAGGAACAATGGTAGAGTAAGCCCTACCATTTACATATCACTGGAGAACTTATCTCCACATTATCACCTCTTAATCACACCTTAGTGCATAACCTCCTTCATCTCCACATGATCATCTCTTTATCATACCTTAGTGTATAACCCCCTTCATCTCCACATTATCATCTTCTTATCACACCTGATTGCATAACCCCCTGATCTGTTTGTAGTGAAATAAAGAGCATGTGCAATAACGGCCATCCCAGCAGTGTTCATGTCCACCTTTACATACATTGTGCAGTAAGACCACTTATATTTATCCAGATAAATTCCTCTTCTTCTATTGGGCTGCTTTAATGTTTTTTTAATTCCAATCTCAATTCACATTAACTAGACCAAATGTATGGAATTGTTTAAGACAAATCTCTTGACAGGGTGAAAGTTAAAATCATGCAGTTGCCAACAGGTCTATAATTAGTCTACCCTGTAGGAGTTACAAGAAACCCTATTAGCGGAAACATAAAAATAAAATTAGAAGGACACAGATGTCTCACTTACCAAATGTATAGAATAATAACAGGATCAAAATTAAGAGGCATTATTATAATACCACTGAACAATTCCAATTGATGCCGCAATGTAAGATGTTGTGCCAAACTATCTCTTTGTAAAAACAGATTAAAACCCCCCAAAACATTACAACTGAATTGGTCATGCACAATGTGCTAGAAAGGAAATGATTCGGAAACTTGAAAGCCATTCAGGGTAGCGTCAATACATGGGAAAACAGCCACTTGCACATATACAATGAGTTACATATGACAAGTGTTGTATTTGGAACATCCATCTTATCTACATAATAGAAATACAGTAACCTTTTTTATCTCACTAAAGATCAAACATTAGGCAGTTGTGGTAACACTTTCTACTTTGTCATGAAACCTCAAGTTATTTTGCATGAAAGGGTTTTTCATGAAAAATATTTATATTGTGAGAATTTTCAACTGAGTAAAATAAGGGAGAATATTTATTCAAATGTTATAGAGCAAACTTGTGCTTATATCAGAGTTTAACATTTTATGGCCATTCCATTTTACCTTGGTATTGTACAGTAGTTTATATAGAGCACCCATGAGCCTGAAGAAGTGCTGTCAGTGGTGTGAAATGCGTAGTGAGGGGATACCAGTCAGCACTGAAATGTATTTATAGTAAAACTAGAGTGTGGGACGGCATTGCCAGTCGTGTATTTTGTTTATCCTTGTATTTAGTAATGTAAAGTTTAATTGTAAAGTAGCAGAAAAATGTGCATGTACAAGGGGGAGGGATGAAGAGAAATAGGGGAAAGAGGAATAAGGGGGAAGAAAGTGGAGCTTGAAAGAGAGCAGAGGGTACAAGAAAGACAATGAAAAATAACTATATCAAGGATGGACAACATATGGCCTTCCAGCTACTGTTGCACTACAACTCCCCTTAACCACAACAGGCCCACAGCCAGCTGAGTATGGTGGAAGGAGTAGCCCATCTTCAACATGAGCATACCTGGGAACTTTCACAATGAGCTGACCCTGAGAGTGTGTAAATATTAACCTTTAAATTTCCCATAATATAGATTATCTGCAATATATCCCTGATCACTGTAATTGAGAGTCGCTCCAATCAGCATTCAAGCAGCCATCAATACACAACAACTTACAGATATCACTGCATGAACACACACAAAACAAGAAGGACTTCTCCCTCTGCCTTTCTGGTACAAGTGGCACCAATTTAGAGACTAAAGAAGCATTTAACTGGAGCAGTAACAGGTAGCACTGAACTCTCTCACCCTGAGATTTTGGCTCTTTACCCTGAGACCCTGAGATTTGGGCCAAAACCCTGAGTCTCTGGGTCAAAACCTGAGAGTTCCCAGGTATGAACATGAGGGCCACAGGTTGCCAATCCATGCTGTAGTAATCACAGTCACAAGGCTCATGTGCTCACAATGTAGACTTGTGCAATAATGAAAATCCTTAATTTTGGAGAAGTTGGGCCGGATCTGAGCATCAGCATGGAGCAGCCTTACCTGAGCAGTGAGTGATATTGGGTCTGCAGTAGTGCAATTAGACGGGACCTCCAGCACAGGCACATAGGAACATGCAGTAGCAAAAAGCAGCAGACGTGAGTGTGGCAAGTGGGTTAACCATTTGAGTGCTAGAGGGGTACGCAACACATTGCAAAGCAATGTGTTCTGTACCCTTGTGGCACTCAAGGGGTTAGAGAGCAGAAGCAGTGTGAATGCGGCCAAGTACAGAGGTAAAATGGTGCGTGTTTTGCAAGGTGTTGTGTAGCTGTGTTGGACTCAGTGGGTTAAAATGGCCAATTACCTGCACATGTTGGAGGTAGAGTTTAGAAGAAAAGTGCAATACGAAGTGGTGCTTTTGTTAACCCTTTGAGTGGAAGAGGGGTACGCAATGCATTGCAAAGCAATGCGTTGTGTACCCTTATAGCACTCAAAGGGTCAAAGAGCCAAAGTGGTGTGAGTATGGCCAAATAGTCACTTAGAAAATGTCAGTTTTGTTGTTAAATAAAGTGTTTATGGGCTAAAGTACATAGTTTTATTAAGGAAGGAAGTAAATGGGCACTCCAGGCAGGGTAGAATGATCATTTGGATGGTGGCTGTTGTGAAAGAGCCTCCCTTTAAGCTCTAATATAGCATGAACAGCAGTAGAGATATCACACACTACCACCAAAAATTCAAATGAGTCCATAAATAAAATCAGCAACTTTATTAGTAACAAAATGCCTGCCTTTGCAATAATCCAGGGATCATGAGTAAGCGTTATCAATGAGAAATGTGTGGATCTGTCTGAAATGCTTCTTTGTCATATCTGACTGCATGTACCTATAGCTCACCAGTCTCTCCATTAGATGTTTGTGTTGACTGTTGTTACTGCAGAGGTATGCATTTTGTTACTAATAAAGTTGCTGATTTTATTAATGGACTCATTTTAATTTTTTTGGTGGTAGTGCATGAAATCTCTATTGATTTTCAGCCTAATGACAATCATAGTCGTTCACATACAGTGCACCCCCCCCCAGTAGGCATCCATAAGTGTGTCTCTTTATCTTTCTTCCCTTCATTGTAAAGATACAAATGCATGCCCCCTTCTGTCCCTACCATTGTATTATACACGTGCATGCATCTTCATCCACCATGTTTTCCATGTGAGACACTTACCCAGTGATGTCTGCAATCAGGGCCAGTGCTAGAATAAGGCTGTTTAGGCAGCCACCTTAGGGTGCCACAGTGAAGGAGGCACCAAAACGGGGGGAAGCTGAGAAATGTTTTTTTTTTTCTCCATTTATTTATTTTTTTTATATATCTGCCATGAGCCGGGAGCGCCGAGTACTAATTTACGCTACCAATTTCTCCCTTGCGGCGTCTATCCTGGCAGATTCATTCCGCATGAGCGGATGCGGCCATTGATGTCAGACGCACGCACCACATCTGCTCCTCCCGCAAGTCTTTGCCGCTTCAGGCCCTTTGGAGGTAGGTGAGTGCTCTGACTCCTGTTTCCCCTTCTCGGCCCATTCAATACTATGTGGGTCTGGGCAGGACTTCAGCCGCATTAGGCTGCTACATTTTCTGCCTTCTCTCTCGTAGTTGTGCTGCTCTGCTTCAGCCGCATCTGCACTGGTGTAACAATAGGGGCCCATCAGTCCAGGGGTCCAGACTCCCCCTGCGACCCCCTCGCCTGGCGCCCGCAGCAAGTAGGTCTCTGGTGCTCTAGTAATGCAGAGCGCTGGGAGATAACATCATCTGCCAGCGCTCTACATTACTGAGAACCGCGCGGGAGCTCCAGCACTACAGTAGTCTGTGCAGAAGGAGGCACAGATTGCATCAGTGTATTTTGGCAATATGTGCTTAATAGTAGGCAAGGGAACCATGCTTGCGGGCCGGGGATTGTGGCAAGGTCGGGGGTGGACATGAGATTGTGGCTGGGTCAGAGGGGGGTGGGGGGAATCAAAATGCACCTTCGCCTGTGTGGACAAAAATCCTTGCACTGGCCCTGTCTGCAATGCTCTAGTCCTCTGCAGCAATCATCTCAACACTTGTTGAAAACAAATTAAAGATCCTAACAACCCACAGCTACCACCAAATCAAATACCACCCCCCCCAGTTCTGGTTGGGGAGGAACTCTCTGTTTTATTCCATGACTTTCATTGAGACAAGGTGAGGGAGGATCCTGTTATGCATTTTTGTGAACAACAGAGGTACAAGGCTTGGGTGTCTGTGTGATTGTCTAATTGTCTAATAGGATTAGCTCGCAGTCAATGTTTAACACCCTAGCACTGTTTCAAACATTGAGCATTATTTATTTAACTTTTTTCTTCCTGCTTCTCTCTGTATTTTGTGTGGGTTTTGTCACTCCCTGGGGAGCACAAAGCTGTAGTGAGCAGTAGACTGCAATGTGAATTTGTGTGGTCTATGCTCATAACTGGGCCTGATGGGCCTGATGGTCAGGTAAAAATACTTATGGTGAATGGGTATATTTTCTGGTCAGTATTTGTTTTAGCAATACCTTTGGTTTTACTATCCATAATAAAAGTGAGCCCCTGGTTTTTTAGGGGGGTTGTTTTTTCGTTTTTTCACCTGTGGCCTAGATTACATCTCCATTGATAGGAGAGAGAGAGAGAGAGAAAATGATAAAATGCAATGTGATGGATATCTTTCATGTCCCCTGCTCTGGCATTTGTGGGGTTAATTAGGCTCATGTTAAAAAATAAAAATGCAATGTAAAAATAATATAGACAATGTTCAGGTATCCAATATTCACTTCTTTGGTACCTAGGGATTAACCATTGCTTTGCAATGTGTTGCGTACCCCTCTGGCACTCAAAGGGTTAAATAAGTTTATGCAATTTACAAAAATGGGATTCCCTCCCCTTTGGCAATCACAAGGTTGAATAAGTGCAAGCTGAAAAAAATTGTGCTGTATTAATATATTTTGTACACAGCGAGGACTGTCACGGAGAGATCCTGTGCCGGTAGCAGCACAGACATCTCCTCCAAAATATTGCGGGCTGACCAAGTGAGATCCTCTGATCTCCCCAACCGGCCACGAACTAGCGGCCCACCAGGGGATGCCTGATCCCCCGATAGGACAATCCGCCCATGCCTCAGTCTATAAATCTCCAGTATTCATGATCTAGAACCTAAAAGTGTTATTATCTCTTGCCTCTGTAAAAAATGTGAGTAGGGTGAAAGCAGAATCACATCTAGTCACATCCTCACTGAGATATTAACTGAGATTATGTGATACACCAGCAGTACATCAGGTGTGTGATCACTAGCAGCAGTAGAAGCAAACTTCAAAGTGCATAGGGCTGAGTGGCATGTATTAGTAATGCTGTAGATGTCTCTGAGAATGTGACAACATTGTCCACAGCAGCAATACCACCAATTTCTCCCACTGCTCTTGAGCATATTAAAAGCAGAGGAAGATGTCACTGAGTTAGTTGGTGGTAATAAGAGTCATGTAATCCCCAACGCTGACACCACCACCTCCAACACCACTACTCATGTTGATAACTAATTAAGGCACACAGTTCTTCATCTATATGCTGCCAAGTTACCCTAAGTGAGTTCTTACAAAGAAGTAAACAAAATGCACCAAAAAAATTAAAAACTACTCCTGTGTAATGGCAAACTTTGCAAAATGTTGGCAGTTGACATCCTGCCCTATTCTTTTACTAAATCATTTTTAAAGAACAGATGTCATGTTTTGCACCTGCTGGCATTTCCCAAGCTGCAGTTCTTTTCTAAGAACAATGTGCCAGAGATGTGTTAGCAAGTTGGTAGTGTGGTGCACATTCACTGCCCAGGGCAGCAGGCAACTAGAGCAACACAGGTGTACTGGTAGTAACTACAATTATTATTCTTCCTCTGTCTCTCTCCTTTCAGCATTGTGGGAATTTTTTTTATAGTACTGCTGCAGGAATTCTTGTGGCCATAGAAAGCAAAGGAAAAAACAGCAAAGTTCACAAAGAAATAAATAAACCAAGTTTGGCCAGATGCTCTTTATTCTTAATACCTCCATTCCCTTAATTCATTTTGTTCTGTTGTCTGCACTATACCTTTTAAAAATTGCACTGCGTATTCTAGGGAAAGTCTTACCAATGACTTGTACCGTGACCTAATGATACTGTCCACCTTTGCATCAATACCACTTTTTTATGCAGGATAGCATTTTGTTTGGTTTTGCTACTTCTATTTGATGCTGATCAACAATCCATTAAGGTCATAATTAGCACATACTTTACATATTCCTACATAAATTCCTATATTCCATTTTTTTCCAAATCTGACTTTTTATAAAATTCCTTGTGCAGAGAACAAACATTCTGTTCTGTGCTTATTTTTTTGAAAAATGGAGTGTCACCTACAAATATTGTGCTTCTATATCTATTTCTAGGTCATTTAAATCATTATAAAAAGTGCGGGACCAAGTACTGCCATTCTCAACTTTAACTATATTTCAGCATGTTCCATTTACAACAGCACCTTCTGCAATTAGCAACACACTGCTTCCTATACCTCAACCTATCTTCTACCCAAGTACAAAGAGCAACACCAAGACTATGGGTGTCAACATACATCTCATGGGCTGGAAGTGCCCCCCCCACCAGCCCCTTCTCCGGCCCAACACACTATGAGTAGTGAAGCATAGGAGAAATTCTTTTACAACAGAGTTTCTTTCAGAACTGCATCTCCGTGACTATAGAAAGGAAGAGTATTTCTTTTTCTATTTAGCTTTTGTTTTTTTAAGTAGATCACCTTCCAGTGTTAAACGGAGCACCAGACATAACTGTTGGCTTATTAAGGTGTTGAAGCGCCTGGTGATTCCACTTTGGAAGGTAGGTAGTTGTAATCATTCTTCCCCCTGGAAAGACATGGAAGCAGCTCCAGATGGTGCCCTTAAGGAAAAGTAGGTTGTGCTCATAAGGTTTACAATATGTCTTATCATGCAGAACACCGCCCCCAGCAATGTGCAGAGTGCATGTCTGTGGATGAGTGTGTATTTGTGAATGAGTGTGTGAGGGTGTGTATGAATGCTGATAACTGTGTGTGTGTGTGTGAGCATATGTCTGAGTGTGGGCACGTATGTGTATAAACATACATGGGGACTTTATTCACTTGAGCCCCCAGAGATCACTCATGTGCCTCGACCAGGGGTATATAAATTATGAGTTTCATGTCATAAAAGGTTGGGGCTTAAATGGATGGGTGTGGCTTATCAACATGGTACTTGGGAAGTGGGTGGAACAGAGTGGGAAAGAGGGGAAGTGGGTGGAAAGTTGGAGGAACAGGGTGGGAAGAAAGAGAAGTAGGCAGAGTTTCACAGGAAACGCACCACCACCACCAGGATCAATTTATCCTCCCCTCCTAAATAAAGGTTTCACAATGATTTTCTTATTTTGACTGTTTACAGAATAAAAAGAGTGACTCCTGAAGAACCTTTGGATGACCACCACCATGGCCAGGTGCTTTTGCTAGTCTTAAATGTGTGCAATCTTCCCTTGACCACTTCTTGTGTTATCCCTATAACTGATAACAGTATGACTGCATAACTGTCAAATGCCCTGATTTTTAAGGACACTTTCTAGCTGCAAGTCTGTCTCTGGATACTGTCCATTTTTTTAAAATTGCATTTCAAACCTATTTATTATGTGGTTGTCATTACAACTTTAATAGGTTATGAAATTCTCCATTTTGTAATGTTGCTTATTTATATGACTTCATGGAGTATTTAGGTGCGGGTAATGTCAGTTATTTTGTAGAAGTGTAGCCCTAAGTCTGTTATATACGATTTTTCAGTTGGTGTAATGGTACATGGTACTATGGATCACTAGTGACACTCTGTAATGTGACTGCCCAGGTTAAAAGTGAAAACTAAACGAGACTAAGTCTATTAAAAGAGATTTTTCTTTTAAATGGGAAAACACTGCTATTACGTACCTGGGGTAAAGGTACCCAAAATACGTGCCAAATCTTTCTCTCTTAATTTTAGTAGTTGCTTTGCCTTAATTAAAGATACTTTGGATTCTTGGAAATTTCATCCTTTATCTCTCATAGGTAGAATCAACACAGTTAAAATGATCATTCTCCCCAAATTACTTTACTGATTCAGATCCTTGCCAATTCTTATTTTTAAAAAGGATTTTTTAGGAATACAAAATAGTATTTTTAGATTTATCTGGAAGGAAAAGCACCTGAGTATTAAAAGAAAGCTATTATACAGAGATATAACTTTTGGCAGGCTTCTTGTCCCTAACATGTATAAATACTATATCGCATCTAGACTATCACAATTACTTACTCTATCTTATAAATTTGAGTGTACCTGGTTAATACCTAGATGGGTTTCTCTGGAATTAGACCTTTTAGGAAGGCATGATATTTTATTTCAGATGTGGGCCCCAACAAATTTGATGAGTGGAAACAAATTTAATCTCTTCGAAGGTACAAACTCTGATTTAAAGATCTGGCGAAAAATAAATTTAATCTTAAACTGAGTAGTGTCAGATCTAGAATGATTCCCATCTCTGCCTTTTGGTTTGATTGGAACTCTAGACCATCTCTTTTAATCAACAAAATGAGAGATTTTAATATAGAACTTAATGATTTAATATTTAGCGGGAGCTAATGGATGGGGACTTCTAGAGTGATTTAATAAAAGACTGTTCTGATCAGGATGCTACACTCAGGGATATTATCGAAAAAATAGATCAATTCTTAGGACCTTATCCTATTGAAAATGTAATGTACTTTGAGAGGTTCTTTAGTCACTGGAGACCCTTTTCCAGATCAATTTCACTTAATTATAAAATCTTGCTTTTTAATAAAGAGAAACTAGAATGTCAACAAAAATGGGAGAGTTTATTAGATGATGTTCTTAGTGAGAAGGAATGGTCTATTCTATGGAAAATAATTTTTAAATGTAGTTTAAACATTGTTTATATCGAACAACTTTATAAAATGTTCCATTTTTCCTATCTTGTGCCTATCAAATTAGCACTTATGTATAATGATGCATGTGATAATTGTTTCAGAGGTTGTAAAGAAAAGGGTACTTTTTTACATATATGGTGGGAGTGTGATAAAGTTAGGTCAATCTGGGAGAGGGTTAATCACACTTTATCTCAAATTTTACATATAAATATTACCTTAAAGCTTGTGGAGGCTCTACTGGTGAAATAAGTTGAAGGAGTAAAAAAAGTTTGATAAGCTTATTACCAGGATTATTTCTGATACTAGACTAAGTATAGCCTCTCAGTGGAAGGACCTCGGACAAAGTTAATTTAACATGTATTTATGCATTTTTTTCTTTCATTGAATTAACTCAATATGATAAATTCTATCTAATTTGGTCTCCCTGGATGGAGAGTAGTTAAGGTCACTCCTGCAAATCTTTTCTAAAAATGTAGTTCCTCATCTGGCTGATCTCTTTCTTTCTTCTTGCTGCTTGGATTTTTTTTGTGTACTTTTTAGTACTCTGTTTTAACTTTTTTTCAGTGTTTTTCTTTTTGTTATCCTCTGACAGTCTGCATTAATTTCTTAGGTTAACTCTTTTACTTTTATTATATAAGATTTTTGTTTTATTTTTCTTATTGTTACTTATAAAATTCAAGATTTCTTTTATGTTATTACATTGTTTACTTACTATTGTAAAAAAATAAATCAAAAATATTAAGTTTAAAAAAAGTTTCCCTGAAAACATTTTTGAAATGTTGGCAAGTATGTGGTTGTACCTGTTTGTTGAGGCTCGTCTGCCTTGGTAAATTCAAATGAAAATAATTTGTTCAGAACATTAGGTTTTTCCTTATCCTCACTAATCACCTTACCCATCTAATTTGTTTTAAAAAATGTTTGCTTTATATGTATTTGAAAGACTTTTTGGATTAGTCTTGCTCTCCTTTGCAATCTGAATTTCATTTTCTATTATTTCTAACCTAATTGCCCGAATTAAAGAGATCTCTCAGAAGCTTTTATTAAATATAAACTGTTAGTCTAAGGTACTCGTGTTTTTGTATAACTAATTAGTGGGACAGGAGCAAAACACTGTCTATAAGGACATTGTTCATGAACATTAAAAAGCAGAATATAGCACTGCTGTTTTGAATTGTAAGGCAATGAAATTGGTTAATGAGCTGAATTTATAACTTAGCATTTGCTTGCATGGATTATAAATAAAGAAAACTTGCACCAACAGTAGGATTGTTGCCATTGCCCCCATTGTTGACAGACTACTAAAGAATAATCTTTACTCAAAAAGAAAATTGAAACTAGACTTAAATAAAGACCACTCTTATCACACTCACATAATTTCTCTTACCTTAAAGTCTATAAGATTATTTTTAATGTGATTCTTAAAATATAAAAAAAATCAAATAAAATGTTTCCATTAAAATGTTTTAAAAGTTCAGTGTGTAATTACTATTTGCTGATTTGGGTAGCAAATTACTCAGTGGTACATGATTAAACTACAATTGGCGAGAGAATAATTATTCAGAATTATACTCAGCTAATTCAAATAGAAGTTTAATTTTGTTTCACCATGTATTTGTTCACTAAGTCAGAACTAGGCACGTGCATGCATTTTGAAACAAATTGAAAATTAACCAGAGATTAAATGTTTAGTGAGATTCAGATAAAAGGGACATACTAATGTAAGGGTGCACAAAGTACCTGAACAACTAATGGCACATTCCATGTTTTCTTGCAATTCAATTTTTCATTTGTTGTTTGCTACTCATGCTTTCAGTAATGAGCATGGGAAAGGATTGTGTGTAGGAGGATAGAGAAATAAGAAATGATTGATACACAGAATAGCCAATACAATTCCGGTATGAAGTAGACAGAAAGTCTCCTTAATTATGCATGTGATCAGTTGTTTTCAGGCACAGTAACCAGGATGAGGAAGTAGTATTGGTAATAAATATTTTATTAAGCACAGCAAATAAGAGGTAGCCACCAGGGACTAGTAAGTACACACAGACAGGGTTAAAAGCCACAAGAGTTACTCATACAAGCCAGAATCAGATGCCAAAGTGGGTAGTCAGACATAGCCAGGATCGAGGACCAGAGAGGGTAGTCATACTTAGCCAGGATCAGAACCAGAGAGGGTAGTCAGACGTAGCCAGGATCAAAAGCCAGAGATGATAGTCAGATGTAGCCAAGGTCAGTATAACAGCAGGAAGCAGGATCAGGAACAACAGCCAGAAGTAGCAAGCACCGGAATGGAAGTCAGCCAAGGCACAGGTCAAACCCAGAAACCACTACAGTAATGCTCAGCAGACAGACACCACATAAGGGTGCCTGTCAAGGGATCGAATCAGCATATAAATATGCCAGAAGGAAGGAGGAGCTAGGAGAATGGCCGCCAAGGACCGGAATAAGGAGCTCACGCACATCCAGTCGGAGCCCATCAAAGGTGACACGCGCAAGATGCACTGAAACTCACACACAGGCGGAAGAACCAGGGAAAGCCAGCTGTCGGAAGCTCCACTGTACCTCATGATCGGAGGCATGCAGTAGAGCCAGGTAAAAGCAGTCAGGAACGCTGCATTGCCAGAACCCTTACACCTGTGAAGCTCTAGTTTATCTGTGATTCATTTTATACTCTGACCAATCTCGATTTCCAAGGGGATGGCCCTTCAACAAACCATTCCCAGAGACAGAGCTAATATTAAATAACATGTGTGCCATTGTTTCCCCTACGTGTGTGTCCGCCACCACCACGAGAAGCAGTGTCTCAGTCATTGTGATGATCTCATCTCACTACATTTTTTGAAAAATAAATAAATAAAACATTATCTTTCTTTATCTATAGTTCTTCTGACAAAAGGACATAGGACAGTTGGGCAACCGGATGGATTCCAACCACTGTTCCCCAATCACTGGTAGAAGGATTAACTTTTATTCTACAAGCCCTAATGGTACTTTGTTTTTTTTTTGTTTTTTTTTAACCTTTTTGAAGTAATGTTAGGTTAGCAGCAGCTAGCGTTAGGTTAGCTTGTAAATAAGTATTGGCTAGGGACTAGGAGTCAGTGACTAGTGTTAGAGCAGTCAGTGAAGGAATAAGTGCCTTTTTTTCTACTGTAATCATTATTCTGTACTCAAATAAAAATTGTCTGTCCAATCAATCACTGACTGTCTATATTGTCCACTGTCCAGTCCACTCCAGTGCCTTACTGCTGCCCTTCCTTTTGGCATTTCTTTTGTTATGTTAGTAATTAATAATAAGCTTATGCTGTCTCCATCAACTACTCCTGTTAATCCTGAGGATTTTACTTCTCGTGTTGTGGTCAGAACCGGCAGACGGCCAGGAGAAAGGAGTGAGATGAACACTAGTACTTGGCCTCCTCTAAGCAGAAGCCTTCCTCTACAGTACTATCAGCCGCAGGAAGCAGCATCGAAAATCCTGGTCCTAGTGACAAAATGTCCACCCCACCCACCAAAATAAGGTACAATTTCTATCAAGGCCATAAAGAGGAGTCACATACTGGTGGTTTGGTGAGATCAAAGAAGAAAATCAAAATTTCTTGTACACATAGACCATCCCATAGACATGGTCAACCACAGAAAGCCAGAAACATTACCATCACCAGTGCCATCATTACCACTGCAAGCGCCCCAACTACCACTGCCATTGCTACCACTACCACCACCAGTACCACAACTACTACCACCAGTGCCATAACTACCACCGCCAATGCCACCACTATCACGATCAGTGCCACCCCTACCACAAGCTATGTCAGCCCTGTTGAAGACATACTTGGACAGCTCCCTACCACCCATCGACAAATGGAAAAGCTGAACGGTTCATTCAAACACTGAAAGCAGTACTGACCGCGTTTGCGGAGCATCAAAACCGGGGACTCCTCCTAGGTGATTGCCTGATGACATACCGTACCACTGGAGTTGCTTCAACCATCTTGATGTTTGTAAGACACCTGAACACTAAGGCACGGATTCATCAAACTGTGGGAAGAGTAGTGTATCAAATATGCTGCTCTTCGTCACGATAATTGATGGATACTTTCGGGTACTCATCAATGATTTTGCGTGTTTCCCTGCTTTGCATATGCAACGCAGAGAAATTTGAGTAAATTGGTCAGTCATGGGGAAAAACACACGTATACTCATACACGAAAATGTGTATACGTGTGTTCACCCCATGCATTCAAATGGGATATGCCAGCTTTAAACTAGCGGATCACATTTGTGGATCTATCTGGCCACCGTTTAATGAAGAATAAACGATGGCCAGATACAATCCGAAAGTTGTTGAATGTGCGAATGGTTAATACGCAGAGAAATCCTTTGATTTTCCTGCGTATTGATCCATTCGCACCTTGATGACTACAGGCCTAAATTGGATACTCAGCAGACATGATCAGTAAACACCAGCAAAGAAATATTATACAGGGTTCCCTCAGCCATTTCACCCCTGGCACCAAAGTCTGGGTTTGTTGCTATTCAGGACCCAAGAAATTAATAACGGGAGAAATACAGGTCACAGAGTCTCATTCATACCTTGTCCACTTAGAAGATGATATAGTCTGGTGGAGACATGTTGATTAACTACAAACAGCACCCCAGATGACCCCTTCTCCTACAACAGTTACCAGGGATTGAGAATATGATAATTTTATACTTCCACTTGTGGCTGGTCACCCTCACAAGAGTTCACTTCCTGCTATGACCGAGATATCCCTGTTAGACGAGACAGAACAGATACCGGCCACGGATATATCCAGACCTGTCAGAAACTGTTATCCACCAATGAGAGCATGGAGACCCTGAGCAACTGAAAATGCCCCTGAACTCTATCAGATACTCTCTCTTCCCCATTCCTTTCTCTGTTTGTGTTTTATGTTGTCTGTTTGTGCATTTGTGTTCTCTCTTTGCAGAAGGAGAGGAGATGTGGTTTATTGAAAGTCCGTGGGCATTGGCGTACCTCCAGATCCTCAAGGGCTATCCATGGTAGTGGTCTGGTCTTCAGGGAGTTGTAAAGTGCACCATCCAGTTGTACATCATCAACTGGCGTGCCTCAGAGTATAACTGCACATGCATGGTGGCAGCCTCCACAGAGCATAGCCAGCGCTCACCGACAGAGCACACCCAGTGATCTGGGCCTTCAGCAAACCATTCCCAGAGACAGAGCTAATATTAAATAACACATGTGCCATTGTTTCCCCTACGTGTGTGTCCTCCACCACCACGAGTAACACCACTTGCATTGCCATTCAGAAATGCAGCACATTATAAATTTCACGCCTGGCTGTGGCTGGCCTAGAACGCAGTAGTAAACTGTGGGATCATTTTGAGAGTGTGAGAAATGGATGAACTGCAGGGTGCAAGTTGTATGGTAAGGAGGTGAGCCAGGGGAAAATGTTGGGGCATTTCACCAGTTCTTATATTAAAGGGATAATAATGGGTGCTTTTAACAAAATCTAATAGCACAAGACCAACCCACATGGGTATCAGCTATATATTATTGTCCAATGCACACAAATGTCTGCGAGTCACTGGTGAATGTAAATGGCATTGCATCCTCCAGAATTGCTTGTATGAATGATCTGTGTAGTAGCCCACAGCCTGCTGTTCAGATTAGCATGCTGTAACATCGATATGCCCAGTGCATGACTGCATCCAATTTGCTGTGTTTTCCGATGTGTTCTGCAAGGAAGAATAGCCAGCGTGAATAGCACCAGTGGTGCAAGCTGGTCTACAGAGTTGCATTTAGCTCAATGTTACTAAATCTTACCTAAAGTCGCCAGTGTGAACACAGCCTTTTTCTGTTTCGTCGCAAACTTTATACGTCTTTTACACTGACTGAAATTCCTGAGACGGTGGCAGACAATTGATACTAAAATAGCTTAAAATTGCTGCAAAATACAGCAAATTTTATATATTAGTTGAGGCAAATTTCTTGCCATAATCTCTCCCACTGATGATTTCATAAAACTTACTTGTCACTAATGGGGCACAGAATTGCTTTTAATGTGCAAAGACTTTTAAACATGTGCGCCGTCATTTCTAATGTGAAAATAGAAACAAATGTATCCCATGTCTGCACTGCTTTTATAAATAAAGTTGCATATTTAATTATTGTTCTGTACCAAAATACTACCTCCCACACATTTTCAGGCACTCCTAAAGTCAGCAGTGGATGTACCAATAGGATTTTGTACTTAACTAAGGGCTGGGGTAATTTTTTAGTGCTCTGTCTGCCTAACACCAATTTACTAAGCTACTTGTGAAAATTGCCATCTTACCACCGACTGAGCGAAGGGAAGGACAGTGTTAGATTGTATAGGAACTTTGGGGCATTCTGTTCCTCTGCTCCTTGTGTATCAATACATAGTAATAACTGGAGTAACTTTACTACCATAGACATGGCCTAGGGGTGGTGCCCGGGCTACCTCACATTAATTTCTTAATGAAGGCAGAGTGTGTACACAAAATCGATCATACTGTGTAGAACATACCCTCAGATCCAGCTACATGATATAAGGCTAAATTGAAAGCACTGGGAAGTTCTGGCATTCTCTCCAGTGAGGATGATGTATTAAGAACTGGTGTGAACAGACCAACTGCATGATAGGGAGCAAATAAGCATTTACAATTAATTAAATGAGACTTCAACCCCTCCAATTCTACAAAGAAAAGTGATGGAAACATCTAGCATTGAAGGGATTTAAAGCATCATTTAAATCAATGGGAATGCTTTTTTGTCCCCATGGTACAGTTGGTTCTTTCTATAATTGCTCCAGTTCTCCTTAGTACATCAACTTCAATGTATTTTCACTGAAATATGGTCCACTTCATACTGTACGCTACTACAGGGAAAAATACATTGATTTGAAAGAGGGTTTTAATCCATTGAGTGATACAGAGATCTCCAACACATTGCGAACAATGCACTGGAGACCAGTAGCATTCACGGGTTTAAAGGGATAGTAATGTTTTATAATAAAATCAGCTCTAATTAATCATCATAGTATTTGGACTTTGGAGAGTGTTATTTCAGTTCTGTCAGAGTTATAGTTCAAGAGCAATTCAATGACAAAGTCTCCCCCTCCCGCCCCTTTTACTGATGTAACAATGTTCAGCCAGATCAGAAGGGAGGTGCCCAGGTAGACTGCAGAGAGAGACAATCTTCAATTAAGATAAGGGAAAAACCTGAAAAACCTGTCAAGGGGGGCAGGGCTTTTATTGTTCTCATAGGAAGAAGATTGTCCCCTCCTGTTATCTGTCTGGTCTAAGGACTGCATTCCACATCTGAGAAGAGATGGCTTACACTAGGAAAAAGGGGCAGGAGGGGAAACTTTGCTTGTGAATATCTCTCAAACCATAAAGGTTTGAAAGATAAGACATATTACTCTTCATGTTTTTTTAATGCCTACAAAATAAAATAAAGATAAAACAAAGTATTACTATCCCTTTAAAAGCACCATTTACATTTTTGAACTTGTATTTATTTACCTATGATGCAGCTGGTTTATCCCAGAATTACACCACTTTACTTAGCACATCAGCCACACTGTTTGAGCCTCCCCCCCATGAATAACACATCATCTATAATTATAAGTCCAAGCTGCTTTTGTACGAGGAACTCAGTCACTAAATTAAAAGGAACTTTGGAGTGATGAACCACATCACATAGGAGGAGTCCAAAAATAAATTGAAGACGTGCATTGAATATTTTGCCAGAAAACACAGACCCTAAATATCACTGATTTATTTAGATTAACAAGTGGTGGTTGTGTCATTCGGTGGAAAAGCAGCATGTGCTTCTTTGCTGGAGGTCAGAATTTAAATACATTTTATTTTTGTGATTTTTTTGCTTTTTTAACCCTAGCTCTTGGCAGCATTGCAAACCCTGAAAACATTTACTGACAACCAGTTTTTTTTGCTGACCATTTGTGTGAAACTTCATATTTCTCCACCTGCAGTTCCTCTGTCATAATCCTTACATTTACAGTAAACAGCTTGCATTCTACTACCCTATTTACCTGAACATTGGGGGACCCCCCCACAACTTTTAGTTGTGAAAGAGAGAGAAAATAAAAAAGGAGCACTCTAGATATAAGGCACCCTTATATTCATTGTTGCCTCTGCCCCACCCCCTACATACACCAGTAAACGATTCTTTGGGGGCAGCATGTTTGAATTTGCCACCTGCTTGCTTCTCCAGTTAAGGGTCCCATCACTTATCATGTGCTCAGAGACTCACATCACTACAACACAGAATGATGAGGGAGATTAACTAAAGGTTGCTACTGTGGCAGTATGATTTTGTTGACATTTTGATGTACACAGACATCAACATATTCACTAAAATTTAGGGATGCAATGGGAGGGGAGGAGAAGGTTCTTAGTAGCATACAGGATTGTCGAACTGTC
This sequence comes from Rhinophrynus dorsalis, assembly GCA_037306005.1. NCBI lineage: Eukaryota > Metazoa > Chordata > Amphibia > Anura > Rhinophrynidae > Rhinophrynus > Rhinophrynus dorsalis. The sequence goes on from CM074719.1 coordinate 312,070,513, forward strand.
GATGAGGAAGGGTTGCCCTCCCCCATATATCAACAGCACTACAATAATCCTGAAGTCTAAGAGCATTCTCTCTGCTACCCCACTTGGTCACTAGGGTAGTGGAGAGAATGCTTTCAGCACCATGTACAGCATCACTTCCTTATCCCTTTGAGTGCTATAGGGATGTGTATTGCTCACCCCGTGGCACTCAAAAGGTATAGAAAAAAAATACACCAAGCACTAAACAGTTATCCCCTCAGCTCTGTATTTTATTTATTTCATACATGTTGTGCACTCCCAAGGGAACAATGTTGGGGTCAGGCAGCATCCATGGGGATTTGTGCCTATCAGCTGCCCCCCAGCCTTTTTCCCTTGCGCACTGATAGACAGAACACCATCTGAACCCCCCCCCCCCAGCCTTGCTCCCTCGTCTGCTGGTAGCCACAAATCCTCATGGGCACTACCTGGACAAGGGAACAAGGCTAGATGTGTCAGGCAGTGCATGTGGGGGATAACACACAAGGTTGCTATTCCCCATGTTGCTCCATAGTTCCACATCGACATACATTGTCCCCTTCACAGTAACATCTTGACAAATGATGCCCAACAGTTCCACATCGACATACATTGTCCCCTTACAGTAACATATCGAAAAATGATGCCTGACAGTTCCATATCGACATACTGCCCTACTGGGGCAGCAGAGAGAATGCTTCAGGATTGTTGTAGTGTTGATGATGTGTGAGAGAGGAAATCCTTTCCACATCGAAAACAGTTCACAACCCTCCCTGCTTGTATTGATTGAAGGTGGTTACTTCATAGGAAAGTAGAGGGAGATCCCAACTTCACCAGCCTCAGGTAGGTGAAGTTGAGACTGTGAACTCTGACAGCAGAGGCTGCTATTGGAGTTTAGAGAATGTGTGGAAGTCAGGGCCGGACTGGCCTACCGGGATACCGGGAAAAATCCCGGTAGGCCGCCAGCACTGGGCTTCACTGGGGGTCGGCCGGGGCTGCTTAAACAAATGTACTAACTTTACAAAGCCAATCAGCGGCCGCAAGGTAACAAGCGGCCGCGAGATTTGAACGGCCGCATATAGTGAGTGGAGGCAGGCCGATCCTACCTTATGCGCTTGTCTGCGGAGACTGAGCTGAGCGGGAGGCTGGTAGCAGAGACCGCTTCAGCAGACACGGTCACAGGCAAGAGGGAGGGAGGGAGAGGGGGGGGAGGAATCAAGATAGCAAGAAAGGCAAAAGGGGGATCAAGAGGTTTTATATAGAGGCAAAAGGGGGATCAATAGCGGGTAAAAGAGGCGGGGGGGCAAGAGAGAGAAAAAGAGGCAAAAGGGAGAAAAGAGGCAAAAGGAGGGTGGACCAAGAGGCAAAAGGAGGGGGGATCAGGAGGGGGAGAAAAAGACAAAATGTTGAGATCAAGAGTCAAGAAGGGGAGAGAGAGGCAAAAGGGGGATCAAATGTTAATGAGGGGGAGAAAGAGGCAAAGGGGAGATCAAGAGAAGAAAATGGGGGAGGGGAGAAAAGGCAAGAGGGGAAGAAAGAGGCAAAAGGGAGGAATCAGGAAGGGGGCAGAGAGAGGCAAGAGGGAGAGAAAGAGGCAAAAGGGGGATCAAGACAAGAGTCAAGGCTGGTATCACGGTGCCCGTGATTTGCTGCAGTTCCCTGTCTGTCACCACTAGGGGGCTGCTATTGGCTGTCTGCAGTTAGCCCGCCTCTTATTGCCTATTTAAACCTGGATTGGGCACCCTTTGAGTGCCCTTTCGTGTTGTTTCTGACCTTCTTGCTATCACTGTGCTAGTGATAGCTGGGCCCCTGTTCCAGTGTTCCTGAGTTCCTGATCTCCTATGTTCCTGAGTTCCTGATCTCTACTGTTCCAGTGTTTCCTGGATGCTGAGTTACTCCAGTCCTGGTTCCGGCCTAGTCTCTGGTGTTGCAGTTACTGCTGAACTTCTTCTCTGCTGTTTGCTGACCTGACTGAGGGTTGCTGGTTCCTGTCATCTCATCACCTGTCTTCAGTATCCTGGCGACCTCCTGCCTGGTCGCGTTGGTGACATTGCTCAATTCCGTGTTGGTCCCAGCGTGCGGACGCTGGTTTGCTCCTAAGCCTTGCGGCTATACAAACTCACTTGTTACACCAGTGTGCGGTCACTGGTTTGCTCCAAAGCCTATCAGCTATACAAATCTGTGTTGGTCCCAGCGTGCGGACGCTGGTTGGCTCCTAAGCCTTGCGGCTATACAAACTCGCTTGTTACACCAGTGTGCGGTCACTGGTTTGCTCCAAAGCCTATCAGCTATACATATCTGTGTTGGTCCCAGCGTGCGGACGCTGGTTTGCTCCTAAGCCTTGCGGCTATACAAATTCACTTGTTACACCAGTGTGCGGTCACTGGTTTGCTCCAAAGCCTATCAGCTCTACAAATCTGTGTTGGACCCAGCGTGCGGACGCTGGTTTACTCCTAAGCCTTGCGGCTTTACAAACTCACTTGTTACACCAGTGTGCGGTCACTGGTTTGCTCCAAAGCCTATCGGCTATACAATTCTGTGTTGGTCCCAGCGTGCGGACGCTGGTTTGCTCCTAAGCCTTGCTTCTTAACGATTCTGCTATTTGCCAGTTTCATCTGACTGCTGCTATTATCTCTGGGCTGCCCTGCCCGGTATTGGTAAGGCCGGTAGAACCTTTTGCCACATTCCATCTGAGGTTGCCTTACCCGGTATTGGCAGGGCCGGTAGAGCCTACATTGTGTATCCATTGAGGCTGCCTTGCCCGGTAATTTGGTAAGGCCGGTAAAACCGTTATGCTATTCCATCTGCAGGTTGCCTTACCCGGTATTGGCAAGGCCGGTAGAGCCTAAAGACTGTCCTGTCCGGTATATTGACAGGACCGGTAGAGTCTGCCTTCTGTCTGTGCTATATGCTGTATATATATATATGTATGTTATTGCCATCCTAAGTTATCAAATTATTATTTCAATAAAATTGATTTTTTTTACCTAAAACTTGTGTCTGAGAGTCATAATAAACCGTGACAGCTGGATTAAGGCAAGAGGGGGAAAGAGGCAAAGAGGGGGCTCAAGAAGAGGAGAATGGCAAAAGGGGGGATGAAAAGACAATGGGGAAAGAGGCAAAATGGAGGATCAAGAGGGGTAGAGTGGTAAAAGGAAGATCAAGAGGGGTAAAGAGAGGCAACTTGAGAAGAGGGGGAATCAAGACCGGGTGAAATAGGCAGAGGGGGGTCAAGAGTGGGAAAAAAAGAGGCAAATGGAGGGGGGATCATGAGGTGAAAGGGGGGCAATCAAGAGGCAAAAGGAGGGACCAAGAGGCAAAAGGAGGGGGAGAAAGGGGGATCAAAAGGGAGAAAAAGGCAAAAGGAGGAGGCTCAAGAGTCAAGAGGGGGAGAACGAAGCAAAAGGAAGGAATGAAAAGTGGGAGAAAGAGGCAAAAGAGGGGAATCGAGAGTCAAGAGGTGGTGTGTATATATATATATAACTCTTTATTACTCTGGAGTGTTTTAAAATGCATGTTTCCCCTTTTATAAACAAGAAAAAAATGGCATTATGCTATGAGGCTGGTATAATGACGTAATGCTATGGGATTGGTCATCAATTTTTTCCAGGGCTGGTTTTTATTCCCAGTCCGGCCCTGGTTGAAGTGCCACATTAACATATCAACACACCCCCTTGCATGCGATACTGGCTCATTATCCTGATTTTCCATATGGAAATAAGTCATAATGCTTTATTTCCATATGAAAATATGCCATTGTCAATGTGAAAATTTCTAAGCCTGTGGACAGATTTTTGTTGGATTGATGGCGACGTGATGTCGAAGACACTTTAGTGAATACTGTCCGTGTGCCTTCAACACTGCTCAGACAAGACATTGACATTTTCAGCCCTTTTCGAACTCTAGTGAATCTAGGTCAACAAGTCACATCTGGTTGCAGCCATGCAGGACCGGATTTACAATAAGGCAGAGTAGGCATCTGCCTACAGGCGCACCCCACAGAGTGGTGTCTGTAATTGGGATCGTTTTTTTAATTTTATTTGTTATTTATTTTTTTTAAATTAGCCTCGGCGCCCACTCCATATTGCCCTGACATTGCCTCCCCCCCACCATTGTCCGTTTCCTACCTCCCCCCGTTGTCTGTTTCCTACCTCCCTGGCAGGAGATCTGTCATCTGTTCCTCCTTGGCACAGTCTTGTAAGTGCTGAGCTCCCTCGTCGGCTCTTTAGGATTGCAGAGCGCTGGGAGATGACATCATCTCCCAGCTCTCTGCATTCCTGAATAGGAGACCGCGCGGGAGCTCCAGTAGCTACAGGACTGTGCCAAAGGAGGAACAGATGACAGATCTCCTGCCAGGGAGGTAGGAAACAGACAATGAGGGGGGGGGCAATGTGAGGGCAACATGGAGATGGTGGGTGCAAGTTGGAGCCAAAGGGGGGAAATGTGAGGGCACCATGGAGATGGTGGGGGCAATGGGGGGCAAGTTGGAGCTGATGGGGGGCAATGTGATGACAATATGGAGATGGTGGGGGAAATGTGGAGCTGATGGGGGGCAAGTTGGAGATGGTGGAGGCAATGTGAGGGCAATATGGAGCTGATGGGGGGCAAGTTGGTGCTGATGGGGGCAATGTGAGGGCAATATGGAGATGTTGGGGGCAATGTGGCGATTAGGAGCATTGTGGAGGTGTCCAGTGGAGATGGCCAAGGGGGAGGGTGCTTCAGATTTCTGTGCCTACAGACTCCTGAGATGTAATTCCGGCCCTGCAGCCATGTGAGTTTCCGTGCATTGTATGCCGGGATGATTCACCGGAGAAGCGAGCTGGCAGCAAATTCAAACATTTTGCCCCATCAGATAGGATCAGATCTTCTATCAGTATAGTACTTCTTACAGCCTGATTAAAGTGGAACTTTCAGTTCTTACTAAGTCACCATGCATTCATTAAACGCATGACGACTAGCATGGAACTCAATGACTTAACTTTAAAAAATAGCAGATTGTAAAGAAATCCTTGCTGTTTGGAGACCGGAACCCAGGCTAGAGCACAGACATCTTGTCTGCGCGCCTGCGCTGTCAGTCCCAGTCTCCATTGAGTAGACTGCAGTGCACCATATGTTTACCGGAAGGGACTGGCAGCACAGGCGCACAGACCACACTAACCTGCCCATCAATCCCCAAACGGCATTCTGAATATAATAGCTGTAGGTATTTATTTAGAGCTGGTCTCTTATTATAAAGAACATATACAATATTAACCAAATGGTGTCTGTATAGTACAGTATGAATATGTACTAAAATGCAAGTTTCAGACTAGATTAGATTGTTGCAATCAAACATAAAATATCTAATTTTTACATATGCTAGCTGGGATAGTAATACTTACAAATTACTAATCCCCATGTTGTAGGCATGCTAAAAAGAAATGTATTGCCCCCAGTGTCATCTCTCAAACACTGACTTCAGGGAAGGGTGAGGGAGGGTAGAACTTTGCGAGCTATTATCTCTCAAACCATAAGGGTTTGAGAGATGACACTGGGGGCAATACATTTCTTTTTAGCATTCCTACAATATGGGGATTAGTAATTTGTAAGTATTACTGTCCCTTTAAGTATTGTCCAAGTCTGTCTCACCAGTCCCTAGCTCCCACTCAGTGCATGGTTAGCCATAAGTATTGGCCATGTCTGTCTAATCCCTCCCTAGCTCCCACTCAGTGTAGGATTAGCCCTAAGTACTAGCCAAGTCTGTCTCATCCTTCCCCTAAGTATGGTAGTAGATATACGAAAAGAAAGCATGCATTGCCACAAAGTAACCAAAACAAGTTACAACCAACAAAACCTTTATTAATCACAGTAAAAAGTACCTCATTCGACTTATGACCCTTAAGTTGACAAGTGGATAGACTTAAAAGCTATAGGGTACATACAGTTAGATGTGATCAAATGTCATCCTGGGTAGATCAACGCGTTTTGTGTTTGGAACGCGTACTCATGATCTCAGAATCATATTGGCCAACTCTGTCTCATCCCTCCCTAGCTTCCACTCAGTTCAGGGTTAGCCCTCCCTTCTCTTGAACCTGACACCCTCCTTCACAAGCCCAACAAAATATTAGCTGAATCACCTCCCTCCTGCACTGGGGAAAGTTTTAGCCACCCCTCCTCTCCAACCCAGGGAAGAATTATCCCACCCATCACTATGCTATAGGGGCATACAAAAGTGTTTACAGATAGCGATCCCAAACATGCTGCTTTCTATGTGCTTTTGGGGAGTTTGCTTTTACCCACCCATCCTTTCCCAGCTGCCTGTCTAGTTCTATTAGTTGCCACTTACTGTCTAACCCCTCCCCCCTCCTTTTAGGTCACTCATCTCCCTCCCAGCCCTCTATCTCAGCTCCCCCATTCTTTTTGTATCTCTGAGCATCTCATGTGTTAATAATAAATAAATACTGTCAAACTCATAATCATTTTCTTAATTTAACCTTTTTGGTGTCAGGGGGTGCACATCACACACAGAGCTCGGATACTCAAAGGGTTAAAACCACTTAAAACTACCCTTAAATTGGATCTATTACATATAGAGAAGTAATGGTCATTAGTTAGAGCATTCATCGAAAAGTTTAACATGTTACTCATTAAAAAAACCCAAAAAAATCTGTTATCTGCGCAAAAATTAATGTTTAAAAAGTGCCCAGCAGCCTACTTCCGCTTGCAGCAGATTGCCGCACAGAAGCTGCTCCCGTCCCACTACCCAGCATCCTATGATTATGGAGGATGTCTGTCCCTAAGCTGGAGCGATCTTATTGGCTAGATATTGATCTCTGCCAATGAGATTGCTGCAGCTTAGAGAAAGAAAGCCTCCGTCATCGGAGGATGCTGGGTAGTGGGACTGGAGCAGAGGCAGTGCTGCAAGCCGGAAGTAGGCTGCTGGGCACATTTTAAAGATTAACCCTTTGAGTGCCACAGTGGTACGGAACGCATTGCTTTGCAATGCGTTCCGTACCACTCTGGCACTCACAGGGTTATTTTTTGCACAGATAATGGGTTTTTTTTTTAAAAAATGAGTAACATGTTAAACTTTTTCACTAAATGCTCTAACTAATGAGCATTACTTCTCTATATGTAATATATCCACTTTAAGACACAATTCAGTAAGTTCTGCACTATAGGGAACAAATTTATATTCCCCAAATTCCCATTGATTTAATTGGGACTTTTAACCCCTGGAATAGTAGAGAGACATTTGCAGTGTGTTGGTGACCTCTCTAGCATTCAATTGCTTAAAAAACTATTTAAATCAATGGGTATTTTAATTTCTTCCCTACTGGGCAGCTGGTTTGCTCCAGCCCTTTAGCTTACTGACTTGCTCTCTTTACCCCATAAGGACCAATACCTTTTTTTTTTTACACTAGAGAACATGAGCAATTTTGTCCTTTTTAGTATTTCTTTGTTCAACCATGTTTTTCCTCTAATTCATTTAGTATACCAACACAAACACACAAAATATACACCATTTTTAAGCATAAGCAGGGCTTTTTTTTATACCACCCATGTATATGCATAATGTGGTTGACAAATATTATGTATGTTTTAATTAATATACGGCATTTAATGATATATGTTAAGATATTTAAGTTAATATATTTCAAATTAAACAGTTTTGTTATATATTTTAAATGTCTTTAATTTGTTGTTGCCAATGCCAAACATGGTTTCTAGAGCCTGGATGTGTGTTTGTGTATCTGTCTGTGTGTATGGGCGGGACATGATAGCCACATCTCAACATCCTGCCATTTGTTAACGGCCATTCTGCTTATGTCTCACCCCTTTGTGACACCAGCAGAATTGGGTAGAGTGTGGATAGGAATAACTCCCCACCACCACCGGAAACATTTCTGCGGCCGCCCATGCAATCATATATTCTTGTTTAGGCTAATTACATAGGTAATTTAAAACGGAGTACAACCAGTTTCCTCCAGTGTAAGTTTATAAACAAATAGAAGAGATCAGAGACGCTCAACTAGGCTTGTGAGCTTGCAAGGATATGCAAAAGTTCTTGTGCCCAGAGCGCAATATCTTTTAGCTCACAAATGCTATACACAGAGAAAAAATATTCTGAAGCATATCATCCAGGTGCTGCCAAAATGACAGCCCATCCACAAAATGCCAGACAATTATTCTCTGAAGAAGGGAAACAGCTAACCCCAGATGTACATTTCTGCCTTGTTGAGCTTTGTTAGTGAGATGCAGCTGATCCCTCTAGGCCCTTATGAGCAAGGGGTCCACGTCTGGCTTCCCCCATTACCCTTAGGGTGACTAACCCTAAGAGCAATTAGCATAGAAATAGAAAAAGTCAGAGATGCTCAATTAGGCTCATGAGCTCACAAGTGCCTAGAGGATCAGCTGCACCTCACCGACAAGGCCCAACAAGGCTGAAACTTACTCTGGGGTTAGCTGCTTCCCTTGTTCAGAGATGAATTGTCTGGCATTTTGTGGCAGGACTGTCATTTTGACAGGACCTGTATGATATGCTTCAAAATATTTCTTCTCTGTGTGTGGCATTTGTGAGCTAAAAGAGATTGCACCCTGGGTGTGAGCACACAGTCCCAGTCAGCGTTTGCATACCCTTGCAAGCTCATGAGCCTAGTTGAGCATCTCTGACTTCTTCCATTTCTATGCAAATTTCCCTTAGGTTTCGTCACCCTAATGGTAATGGGGGAATCCAGATGTGGACCTCTTGCTCACAAGCCCCTAGAGGGGTCAGTGGCCCATTATTGATAAGGACCAGCAAGACAGCAACATATGTCTAAGACTAGCTACATCCCTTTCTCAGAGAAGGGTTGTCTCGTATTTCATGGCTGGGCTGTCATTTTGGCAGGATCTGTATGATATGCCTCAAAATATTTCTTTTATGTGTATGGCATTTGTGAGCTAAAAGAGATTGCACTCTGGGTGCGAGGACACAGTCCCAGTGAGCTTTTTGCATGCCCTTGCAAGCTCATGACCCTAGGTGAGCATCTCTGACTTCTTCTGCTTCTAAGTTTACAATCAAGAAAAGAAAAAGAAACAAGGGGCACCTTATAGGGTTACACTGATACTGGAAGATGTATAGATCATAAAATATCAGCAAAATGGATGCTTACAAAACCATTTACCCACTCAGAGTAACTGGATCAATCACTTGTGAAGGATATTATTTTGCCTTCACACAAATAAACAGGTCTCTCATTTGAGGTCTCCCTTATTCTCCCAGCCGCTATACCGCTCATACCAGTCTTCTTTAAACCTTGGAAGTACTGGTCTTCAAAAAGAAAAGAATCAAACAAAACAAGAATTGGGTGCTGGCCGGTGTACAGATATATATCCGCAGATAGATTATTTGATTTATATAACTCAGTTATGACATGCATTGACTGCCCTGGCAACTTTGAACCTCTTATCGGTAATGGTTTGCAGGGAATTCAGGCCTGTCCTCCCAGCTGAAGGCTCCGACTCTTGGGCTCTTCTAAGGACAATCTCTTGGTCCAGACATAAAGGAATAAAGATGCACATCTCACCAATAAATAATGTAGTAGCATTTAATAAATAACAAAAATATCAAATCGTTCTATGGATTTCTTGGCTTAACCAGCCATTTCATCAGGAGCTTCATTTAAAACAAAGTATCAAAAAAGCGAAACCTTAGCTTTATTCCTTTATGTCTGTATCTAAAGATTAGCCATAGACGAGCCCACGAGTTTGAGCATGAAGCAGGGAGGGCAGACCTGATTTCACCACAAGCCACTAACTCTAACAAGTTGAAAGTTACTGGGAAAGACAACACATGGAAGTCATACCTGAGTTACATAAACAGATCATTTGCTTGTTTATTTTCAAGGCTACAAACAGAAAATGTTTGCGTTTGTAATATTGGATCTCTGTCATTGAGATAATCAGATAAGGTCAAGTACATTAAATTGTCTTCATAGTATACTTAAAGAAGGTATCCTTTGTGCATGTTAGTGCACTTTAAAAATAAAACTGTTTATCCATCTTCTTTGCTATTTGTCAGATCTACACAACATATACCGATTAATAGTGGTTGTTGAAATTCAGTCCTCAAAGGCTACAAACAGGCCGGTATTTAAGGATTTCTGTGTTCAAAATGAATTATCTTATCTGTGTTTCATCAGGGAGTTCCTTAAAGGGATAGTAATGTGAATTTTAAGTTGATTTAATATTGTAGACATTAAAAAAATTAACATCAATATGTCTTATCTCTCAGACCTTTATGGTCTGAGATATATAACTTGCTAAAGTTACCTTTTCCTGGCTGTTTTACTCAAGTCTGCCATCTAGCTGACAGCTGCAGATTCCAGTCATTTGACCAAACAGAGGCTCTTCAACAGAGCTGAAATCACGCTATTTAGAAATAAATACTTCACTGGAACGGTCTACAAAGTGTGCTTGCAAACCAGGCACACTTTGTAGACCATTCCAAATTAAGTATTTATCTTTAGATATTGTTATATCTGCGCTGCTGAAGAGCCACATCTGGTCAAGCGACCAGAATCTGCTTCTGACAGCTTTACAGCTCGTCAAGCAGAAAGGGGAGGGACCAGAGAAGTTTATTTTCCTATATCTCTCAAACCATAACGGTTTGAGAGATACGAATAAGTGCAAGTACTCTCTTTTAATTATATATACCATATAGTTAATACTTTTTTTCTGACATTACTATCCCTTTAAATCCTAGCCTGTTTGTAGCCCTTGACAGAAGAGTGACAGGCAGCAGTCACCAAACATTAAACATTAAATTCCAGAATGAAAGAGAGATCACATCGAGCATGAATGTTTTATATACATTTTTCCTCGTTTTTTTATATGATTAATATGTGTATATCGTGAACATAGCCCTCACATACTCTAGTTTCTGTAAGTGTACAAATGTATTCTCACCAATGTTTAATGCCTTTCTGCAGAATATTTAAATCCTTAATGAATAAAGTATGTTAATAATAACAGACAACACACCTAACTTCCCTTTGTTTGTACCAAATGGTCATAACATGCCTGTTCTTAATTCATCCCAAATTATAAGAATATGTACATTATGCAACAAACGTCTTTATAGACTACAGTTAGATGCACTCAGCACACCAGTTCCTAATTCATCACAAACACTAACCAGCTAAACACAGCACACACTTATTCAAGATAACCATGGGTGCAATTCTGGATGTTAAAGATGTGCAATTTAGGTACAAACCAACTATACCACAGGGGCAAATACACATTCCTTAAACTTATATTTATTTAAATGGGGCTTTTTAAATTAAACTGTTTTATTGATTTTCAAGGAATATAAAACATATGAACAAGGAGATAGGGAAGAAAGGGAATTCCCCAGTGGCATTAACAACCATGTCAGCACACGGAAAATTCCAGCAGAAGTCTCATTGAGACACTGGATGGAGCATCCTATGAACCGATGCAAGAGGACCACATGGAGGGTGAGTGTCAACCATGAGATAAATATGGATACTAACAGCACATGAGGTATAGTGAGAGAAATGGACTCCCACATGTGCGAGGTTTGCAATAAAAAGAATGGGGTAGGGGTGTGGAAGAATAGAATGGTTGAGAGAGAACAAAGGAGGATGAAGAAAAAAAGGGAGGGGATGAGGGAATAGGGGGAAATGGGGAGAAATGAAACCAAAAATAGACGTCTCACTACTCACTGCCAGGGAGGAGGGGTGAATGGAGAGTAGGGAAAAAGAAAAGCCAGGACCCATTAAGTGTTAGGACTTAGTAGGGGGCAGGTTGGGGGATAATGGTTCACGAAGCTCTCTCTCTCATCCATCCATGTTGTGTATTGAAAGCAGCAGAAAAAGGAGTCTTGTTGGGCATGGGTAAGGGTTTTGAGAAAGGGTTCCCAAAGTTGCACAAACGTTTTTGCTGAGGAATTCCCTGTTGGACAGTGGGATGGTCCAGTGTAATCTAGTTTAAAGGGATAGTAATACTTCGTTTTAACTTTATTTTATTTTGTAGGCATTAAAAAAACATAAAGAATGATATAAGTCTTATCTCTGAAACCTTTATGGTTTAAGAGATATTCACAAACAAAGTATCCCTTCCCTGTTCAACCAGATCAGAAGGGAGATGCCCAGGTAGACTGCAGAGAGGGACAATCTTCAATTAAGATAATGGAAAAAGCTGAAAAACTTGTCAAGGGGGGAAGGGCTTTCATTGTTTTCATACAAAGAAAATTGTCCCCTTCTGTTATCTGTCCTGTCATACAACCAGACTCACATTTGAGAAGAGATGGCTTACACTAGGAAAAAGGGGCGGGGAGGGGAACTTTGCTTGTGAATATCTCATAAACCATAAAGGTTTGAGAGATAAGACTTATATCATTCTTCATGTATTTTTAATGCCTACAAAATAAACTAAAGTTAAAACGAAGTATTACTATCCCTTTAATGGGGCTTTTAACCCCTTGAATACAAGAGAGGTCTCCAACACATTGAATACCTCTGTAGCATTAAAGGGGTTAAAAATCATATTTAAATCAGTGGGGGTTTTCATTTGTCCCCTATGGCAGAGCTTCAAGAATTACACCTCATATGTTCTTACCATATCCATTATAAAATCCTATTAAAGGGGCAGTAAACTTTTTTCATGAAAACCTATATAACGTTACAGGACTTAGCTATAGTTATAGCTTTTCATACTGTCACAAAGAATTTGTTTAAAGTTGCAGCCATCTCTTTAGACTGACTAATTAATTTACCTGTTTTAAGTGGCCCAATATTAACCTTTATCTTTCTGCCATTTATATACTTGATAAAGTTTTTAGGAATTGCCTTGCTCACTTTTGCAATAATTTTCTCATTTTCAGTTAAGGATAGCCAAATAGCTTTTTGCAGATTTTTTTTTGTTACATAGTAAATTAGGTTGAGAAGAGACACCTCCTTCAAGTTCAACTTTTGTAACAGTATAAAACATATAATTAGAATTATATAAGCCTTCCATACTCCAAAATGGGTTTTAGTCTGTTTACCAGATCTTCCTGTTTAACCTACTAATGCATAGAATATCCCTGTATGTTCCCCTCTGCTAGAAATGTATATAATCTTCTCGTACTGGATTCTTTATATTTTTAAATTATGCATCGGACACTTTTGACTTAAGCAATTTAAAAGCTTACTTCTTCTTCCACATATCCATGTGAACCTCACTGTGTAGAAACATTGGTCTTAATTTGATTTTGTCTTTTATTTATTATCAAATAGTATATATTGATTAGTATATTTATCCAAAAGTCTTTTGAACAAATTCTATCTTTTTTGTATTTGTCATTGAATGCTCTATATATCACTGTCTTTAGCACTGTAAATTTAGCAGTTTTAAAATGAATGAGTTAGTTGTGCCCTTATTAATGGATTTCTTACCTGTGTATTGTATACCATTTCAGAACTGTTTGAGTTTGTTAAGTCCAGTAAAGTTTCAGTCCTAATTTGCTTGTCTACAAGTTGAGATATTATGTTGTAATTAAACACACCTATGAAATAATTTCTCTTTATTGTGCTGGAAGTCTCACTTCTCCAGTCAGTTTAGAGTAGTTAATATATCACATTATTATTACATTTTCTAACCTAGAAGACTTTTCCATTTGCAGTAGCACCTAGGCTTCTTCAGACTCCCCAGTATTAGGCATCTTGTAGCAAAAACCTATCAGCAACCTATTATGTTTACCCTCAATTTGTATTTCAACACAGGGCTTCTATTTTCTCACTGATTCCTTCATTAATATTTTCCCTTATAATAGGTGTTAACGTTTATTTTATATAAAGGCATATCCCTCGTCCTCTTTTTTCTTTAGCATATCCTTCTATATTGACTGCCCAAACAAGTGTATCATCCAACCAGGTTTCAGTAATACCTAGAACAGGCATATCAAACTCAAATACAGACGAAGGCCACATACTCAATATTTCCTTCCATGGAGGGCCGCAATATTGGCTGCTAAGGTCCATGAGTATATATATGTCATCATCATGTTCAGCCATTGTAGATCCACTGCAGGATGAAAGCCTCCTCAGCAAGCCTCCAACACCTTCAGTCCTGTGCCTTTTGTTGCCACTGTGTACCGACAAATTTGGTAATTTCATCTATCCATCTTGTCTTTTTGGGCTTTAGTATCAAGGGGAATCATTCCAAGATTAGTTTGATCCAGCTACCATCAGGTCTTCTTGCTATGTGGGCTGCCCATTTTAATTTCATACACTTTACTCTTTCAGTCATGTCATAGACCTTTGTTTGCTGACAAATCCATGCACACATTTTTGGTCTGTTTTTGCTATGTTTAGAATTTGCCTCTTCATACTTATTTGCGTAACCTTAAGTTTTTGTTTGACTTTGGCATTCAGTGTCCATATTTTACAGCCATATGTAAGGACTGGGAGAACACATTGGTCAAAAACCATACTCTTGAGGCAGAGTGGTACATTTGTTTTAAAGATAGTGCTAATAAGTTTTCCAAATGCTTACCATCCCACTTTTATTTGTCTCTCAATTTCTATCATGATGTTTCCTTCTGTTGACATTTCTGTCCAAGGTAAACACACCTGTCAACTTCTAGTTCTTGTCCATTTACTGTGATTTTCCTTGGTATGATAAATTTGTTAAACATGATTTGGATTTTGTTGCTATTCATCTTCAGACCATGTTTGGTGTCCTCTTGTAGCTCTTCAATGTGTTTTTGCAGTTCTTCAGGACAACTGGCAAAGAGTATGATATCATCTGCAAAATGTAAGTCATGCAGGTTGTCACCATTGATCTTAAGTCCTTTTTCCCATAATTTAGTTTGCAGAAAATGTATTTCATTTTGGGGAGATTGTGTCTCCTTGTCAGATGCCTTTTTCTATATTGATCTGGACTTTATCATTGTTGACCTAAATTGATGCCGTTGCATTTTAATATATTGATTGGAGGATATCTATTTCTTGGCTGATCAGGGCATCTATTATTGCTTGCTTTTTTATTGAGTCAAAGGCCTTTTCTTAGTCAATGAAGGCTATGAATAATGGAAAGTTATGTCCATGCTGAATGCGGCTAAAGAGTTGGTTCCCATGCGGTGGAGGTCCACAGAACCCCCATCACTATTGAACTGGTTTCATGAAGTTGAGGAACACATGATACTCACTAAGATGACACTACAGAACAGAGGGCTAGACCCTTACATGCTGTCGCATTGGACAGACAGGTGGATCTTGACCAAACTATCACTCTTTCCAGATATCTAGATTTTCCTTTTCAGAGATATGCGATGATTACCCAGGATCCCCTGTCCTCTACTTCTCATTTCTCCCTCTTCCTGTCTTTCTACCTTCTTCCTACTCTTTCCTGACCCTCCTACTTTTCTTCTTTCTTTCTTTCTTTTCTCTTCCTTGCTGTCTCTTTTTCTTATTTTTTATTTCTGTTTTGTGTGGTACTGCATTGCATACATGATGGATCCATGACACTTATTGTAATGATAACTCAGTAGTATTGGAGGAGAGTCATTAGTCCTCCACTTCATAGTGGAGACACTAGTGGTTTCATAATATACTGAGAGGTTAATGATATTTAACAATGTTTTTAGTTGGATCCTATTGAATATCTCGAATATCTCGAAGGTTGTATGATTTTCTACATGTAACATGTATGTCTCTTGTTTCTCTCCTTGAAAACTTCAGTAAAAATGATTTCAAATAGAATAATGGAAAGTTGCATTCATTATGTCGCTCTATAATTTGTTGCACTGTCTGGATATGGTGCATTGTACTGAAACCGATCCTGAAGCCTGCTTGTTCCTTAGTTTGTGCCATAATAAGTAAATTGTCCATTCTTCTTGATAGCACCTTTGTGGAAACTTGCAGATGACTATCAGTAGGCATTTTTTAAATAGTTTAGCTAGGGCTTTGATTAAGGGTTGACTTCCAGCTTTTAACATTTCAGTAGTAACTTTATCAGGGCCTGCTGCCTTGCCATTTTTCATTGATTTCATTGCAACTACTTAGTCTATCAAAACTTTAGCCTCTGGCACCGCATTCAGTTGTTTTCCATCATCCTTATAAAGAATTTAATGAAATTTTTCCACTCATTTTAGCTATAGTTGTTGAGTTTTTGCCAGTGTACTATCCTCAAGCTTTAATGCAAACATTAGCTCCTATGTGTGACCATCTTTTGTTTTGCTTTCTTTAGCCCTTGATATCCTTTTGATGAGCTCAACACTGAACATGTGTGTTTCTTCTTTTGTGCACTTCCTTATGGTCTTGCACATTTATATGTATTCTACCACGTTTCTAATATTACTGTTTTGCTTCTTTCCTCATTGCTTTTTCATCATGACAACTGTTTCTTTTCATATTTGGGTTGTTTTTGTTGTTTTATAATAGGTGCAAGGGCATGGCAGTGTCTATGATAAGTTCAATAACTTTTTCATCGTGGGTTGAAATGTCTGTGTCTGGAAAGTTTTGAAGCATATACTGAAGCGATTAGACAGTTCTAACTCATAATGCTTATGAATTTTCAATAGTTGTCTAGTGTTGATCTTCACGTTTGTTTATTTGAACATTTTCTTTATTTCTTATTTGCAGTCAATTTAAATTTTTGCACTCACTAGACGATGGTCACTTCCAACATTAATATGATTTAAGACTGAGCAGTTAGTGAATATCATTTTATTATTTGCAAGTATTAAGTTAACCCCTTAGTGACAGACGACTTACCTGGTAAGTCCAGGAAGTCATTCGCTATAATGAAAAAAAAAAAACTTCTGTCATTAAGGTTAATTTCACTTGTATTACCATTAGAGCTTGTCCATTTCCATTTTCTCTGGGCCTTTGTCCTGTAGAATGCATTCATGATGTACAGATTTTGTTCTTCTGCAAATTCGATCAGTTGCTTGCCTCCATTGTCTCTTTTTTCAGTTTCATGTGGTCTAATCGATTTTCCACCATTTTGGACCTTACCAATTCTTGCATTTAAACCTTCCATTATACATTTATAGTGGTCATTGTCCTATTATTACAGGTGTAATAAATCAGTTCTAAAATTCTTCAACTTCTTCATCACTGTGGCTACTTGTAAGGGCTTAAAGGGATAATAATACTTTGTTTTATCTTTATTTTGTAGCCATTAAAAAAACACGAAGAACGATATAAGTCTTATCTCTCAAACCTTTATGGTTTGAGAGATATTCACAAGCAAAGTTTCCCCTCCCGCCCCTTTTACCTAGTGTAAGACATCTCTTCTCAGATGTGGAATGTAGTCCATAGACCAGACAGATAGCAGCAAGGGACAATATTCTTCCTATCAGAACAATGAAAACCCTGCCCCCCTTGACAAGCTTTTCAGGTTTTTCCCTTATCATAAGTGAAGATTGTCCCTCTCTGCAGTCTACCTGGGCACCTCCCTTCTGATCTGACTGAGCAGTGTTACATCAGTAAAAGGGATGGGAGGGGGATACTTTGTCATTGAATTACTCTTGAACTACAACTCTGAAATAATTGCAATAACACTCTCCAAAGTCCAAATACTATGATGATTAATTAAAGGTGCTTTTATTATGAAACATTACTATCCCTTTAAAGTTGAATGATTTGAAGAACATAGCAACTGTTTAGTTGGATAGCACATGAAGTGATTCTTTCAGAAATACTTTATACTTTTATGACTGAGTCTGCTAACTTGTGGCCCTCCTTAGTGGTAAACTTCTTAAATCCCTGCGGCCTGACATCTTCCTCCACCCTCCTTACCTCAGTCTACTGTTGCCACTTGCCCTTTTTTGGGTTCTGTCTGTCTGTTTCACTGTTCTTCAAAACCAGACAGTATCATTTGCAGGCTGCTGGAAGGATCCACATGTAAAATAATAGTGGTAGTGGCAGGGGTAATGGCTGGATTTTAATGGACTAAAAGACCTTTGCTGACATCACCAGTCAATCATGTGACTGCAGTACGTAGGGAGGGGGGCACGGTAGGGTGAGGAATCTGCAGGCAGAAGAGAGTAGTAATGGAAGGTGTAAAGGTGCATATGGATGTAAGTGGAATCATAGCATTTTAGGATTTGTATTCTCAAACAAACTGGCTGAGAGATCAGTAGCTGGGGATCAGGACTAATACACAGAGAGCTCAGGGTGTGCTGTGATCATTTTGGGGAGACTATAACTGACTGATCCAGGCTGGAAAAATGTAAATATATATTGCCTTTGTCAATGTTCTCTGCCTCTCTCCTCCTCTATGTGATTGTGAGGTAGAGAAAACCAGAGAACATAGCTTCAAGCATAAAAAATGGCCAAAAAAGGGGGTTCTTTTATTTTAATTGGTGGTGCTGGGGGCACGACTGGGTAGATAAGTTTGGTCACTTGAATAAATTAGTTAGAGCAAGACCAAAGTACTTTATTTGCACAGTCTAATTTATAAACACATATGCTAAAGATTCAACAAACTTAATGTAAGTTTTATTAACTATGGAGCAATGTGATACACTTATATACATACCACACTGTCTGATCTCCTAAAAAGAGGGACACCAGTGGGGGAAAGAGGGACATAGGGACTTTTTTCTTGGAGGAACAATACCCCCTAAAAAGGGACACTTGGGAGGTATGGACGTTTATACCTTTTATCCAGTCCCTGTTAAAAATAAGCACAAATTATCACAGGAAAACCTATAAAAACATTGCGTATTTTCATTTTTTTTATATTATTAGCAAATTAAATGGTGGGTTATCCGTATAAATACGGTATCAAAAGAAATCCCTTCTTATGCTTAAAAAATAGCTTATAATTTGTGTGGGTAGAGTAAATTAATTAAAGGAAAAATATGGTTGAAGAAAGGTATACTAAAAAGGCCAACATTGCTCCTGTCCTCTAGTGTAAAAAAAAAAGTCTTCGTCACCAAGGGGTTAATGTAGGGTAAAGTTGGTCACACAAAGTTTGATCATTAAGAACCAGTTGACTACTTTCACTTTTCACCGAGGTCTTATGGGTTCTCCATTTTTTTTACCTATAACTTTCTGCAGCACATGGGTATCTATCTTAATTTAACCCTTTGAAAGCATTCCTTCAGATCCCCTATGACATTTAAAGAGTTCAGTTTTATTAAGGAGTTTTTACTTGGTCTCGGAGGGGGAGTCCATGTAGTCACTGCTATTTTTATTTC
The DNA here is from genome assembly GCA_037306005.1 of Rhinophrynus dorsalis. Lineage (NCBI taxonomy): Eukaryota > Metazoa > Chordata > Amphibia > Anura > Rhinophrynidae > Rhinophrynus > Rhinophrynus dorsalis. Next base: position 312,089,687 of record CM074719.1, read on the forward strand.
TCATGTACTTTTATTATGCATCTCTGCCTGGCATGAATCCCGTTCATTTCAATAGAAGAGTTGTACTACAACCAAGCTCTTGAATGGCTACATTACAAGTCAAGAGTGATGTTATGTGCATAATATCCCCATTCACTCATGAAAAGCACTGGTCTCATTCATATATCTACCAATGGATAGGTGAGGATGTTTTTCCTTTGAGTGCTTCTAGAGTATACCACAGTACCATTTAACCACTTAGATGTTAGACATATCTCCAGCGTATGGCAAAAGCTATGCATCACACACGTCTCTAGCATCCAAGTGGCTAAAGTGAGTATTGGAGAAAAATCAAACACAGGTTGGATGCTGAGCTACAGCAGCTGTCGTTGAGTGTTGAACCTCCAGATATTGGGAACTACAACTCCCATTTGTTGGCTGGTTGGGGATGATAGGAGTTATAGTTCCCAGCAACTAGGGGTACTACACTGGATTACCTCTCCCTCATGATTTCATGTTATACAGTTGTAAATTGTCTTCCTTTGTAAGGTGATTCTTATAAACTCTTAAAGTCACCTTAGGCAGGTTTAGTTTGTTTGACACATAATTGTTTTACAGTGCATTGCTTTACAAACTTAATCCCTTAAGGACCCTTGACGGTCCTGGCACATCATGGGTTGGGGAACGATAAGGACCCATGACGTGCCAGGACCGTCATGGAATTCAGGGCTCCCCTCGAGGCTGCACGCTATTTGGGGAGCTCTGAAGAGGATATTGTAAAAAAAAAAAAAAAAAAAAAAAAGGTCCGTGGTCCTTAACTGCTGACCACATTTGCGACCCCTTAACCCCTTAAGGACTACGTGATGTACTATGACCGTCATGGTCCTTAAATACTTAAGGACCGATGACGGTCATAGTACGTCACATACTTTTTACTTACAGCGCTCCACCGGGAGAGCTGTAAGTAAAAATGGGGCCTAAAATTAACCGCTCCAAGACTGGAGCGATCTCTTTCAGGCCCCAAAGTGGCCCGCCAATACACGCAACAGGTCACGTGTACCGGCACGTTGACAAAGATCAAAGTAGTCCTTATGGGATGGAAACGTCCTAGGACTGCTGGTCCTTAATGGGATAAAGGGTTAAAAAGCTGCAGTTGGTTTACTCCAGAATTGCACTATGAACATTAGGTCCTCTGATGTATTAAACTGCACATATTGAACAAATAAAAATTTCCCAAATTCTCATTAACCATTGCTTTTAACCCCATGGTTTCTAGTAAGGTCTCCAAAGCACAGTGATGCATTGTGTTGGTGACCTCTAGCATCCAAGTGCCGAGACGCACTAAAGTTCAGTAAGTGCTCCTGATGACAATGTTGTGTCGGATCTGTGTCGAAGGTACATTGACAATATTGACTAACGTCTTCTCCATCATATCCCTATCAATCCACCACCAATTGGCTGTCACCACCATCAATCCGCTATGCCTTCCTCAGGTTTATGATTTTGCACTGAACACATTGACAATGGTTCATTTCCATATGTTACTACTTCCCCCCCACTAGAAGCTGGTTAGCTGGGAGGTACGTAAGTACACATCCCAGCCAATTAGAGACTGCCATTCATTTTGAACAGAGACTGGCCATATAAAAACCAGTCTGTTCAAAGTTCCCTCATTGGAACCCGGGCAATGGCCTGGTATGTGTAGATGGGGGATCTGTGACCATATGCATGCCTGCTGCCGCCAGCAGAGGCAGCAGCAGATATTTAATTACAATTTAGAAACTTTTTTTATCATTACCAAATAAGAATGACTTTTTTTTTTTTTGACAAACGGACTGACATCTTTATTTGGAGAGCTATGCCTCCGGCACTCAAAGGGTTAACTATGGCATTTCTTGGGGGCATTATTTTATTTTAAAATGAAATCTCATTGTTTGTTTGTTTTTAATACAGATTTTAAGATAAGAAGACGGAAGAGAGAAGATTCAAGAAGAAGATGCTGACCAGGGTGCTGAAGACCCCGCTGGATTACAGGTCAGTTTTTCTTTTACAGGGGATGTGTTAACTGTAGTCAGATTAACCCTGTGGGTGTCAGTGGGGTATGCAACACTGTACAATGTGTTGCATACCCCCTGGCACTCATAGGGTTAATATTTTGTTGTTATGCACAAGTGTGTGTTGGAAACCACTTTTCTAACATACATCTGTGTTTTTCAACAGTGTGTGCCTCCATTTCATGGCTCGGTTTTGATGCCATAAAAACAGAGATGGATTATGGTTCCATAGGGCCCTAGGCAAGGTACAGTTTTGGGGGCCCACATGTTTTGATCTGGTGCTTCTGACACGGATGGCTGCTAGCAGGTACTGTGTTGTGGCTTTAATGTAAGTGAGAGAAACTGGATGGCTCTTTCAATAAAATGGAAGTCTGACAGAAGATGTTAGTGGTAGAAACAGCAGGGCCTCTCTCTGTGACACATCACTTGCACTAGGGCCCCTTATACTGCCACAGGCCCTAAATAATAACCTAGGTTGACATAATGGATGATCTAGCTCTGCATAAAAAGGGACGTTCCTTAACCCCTTAAGGACCGGGAAAATCAGAGGTGGATTTGACTTAAGGACCGGAGCAATTCTGACCTTTTTGACTATGTCTTTGTTCAACAGTGTTTTCCCTCTTAGGCTTTTATTCCACCCCCATAAATTATATACTGTTTTTTTACAAACAAATAGGGCTTTCCTTTGATACCCCACTTATATGGATAACCCACCATTTACTTTATTAAAATTAAAGAAAAAGGTAAAAAAAAATGTAAAAAAACCATCATTTTTGTTTTTTCTCTTGGGATCAATTGGGCGCAAAGGGTTAAATATTTATGGAGACTGCATGAAAGGTATGACTAGTCAGTCATACCTACAAAATGTGCAGTTTAAAGTGGCCACTGTCCCCCCTGGGTGAAAATCCCCATGTCCCTTTTTCCCACCCTATTTTACCACTTTTTTGTTAATTATATTTGGCGGTGTGTGTAAGTGTATTACATGACTCCACAACAGTCACACTTCCAATTTTGTTTCTTGAGATTTTTTTTTTTTTTTATAAAATATTTTATTTGTAAAAAAAAAAAGTGTGTTGTTTTTATTAAAAAAAAAAAAAAAAGTGTATTTAGCAGGTCAGAAATTGACCTGCATTTAGCCATCCTGCTGTACCAGCAGTGAAGGGGTTAACACCCCCAGCTGCTGTATTTTGTATTTCCACTAGGTGTCTCCTCTCTGCTTCTGTGTCCCTTACTTTGATGTAAGGGACGCATTAGCAGAGAGGAGACACTAGAGGCAGTGAGTAGCACTGCCTCATTCACAGACTTAGAATGCCGGTACATGTGATCGCTGACGCAGCGATCACATGACCCGGAACTACCGACAGAGGCTGAGACTGAACGGTCCGGTACTGGACCGCTCAGTCTCAGACTGGATTGAATGGTAGCAGCGTGCACGGCGGCGCGCTGCTACCATTTAACTCTTGACGTACCAGGACCGTCACTGGTCCTTAAAGCAAATTTACCCTTGACGGTCCTGGTACGTCAAGGGTCGTTAAGGGGTTAACGTGAGGTGAAGCCACTGAGTGTAATTCAACTAGTTTTACATGGTGTCCAATGGCTGTAAATTTTGCACCCATTGGACATTTTTAAGCGGTGGCGGTTTTTGACAGCACACTGGATAGAATACCAAACTGTGCTTTCAAAACCACCATTGCCAGTTTTTTATTTTAACATGGGGCAAACTTTTGAGCCCCAGGGTTGTTGACAAATGGCTGGCAATGTGTAAGGGAGGGCATCCATTTAACATCACCAACTGTTTGACAACCCTGCATGCTAATTAGGATATTTTCACCCCTCCCCTTGCATCCGTAAATCTTAGTGCATATGGTGATGTGTGTGTACATCGACAAGACGATGCTCCCCACAAATCACCAGATACACATTGCCACATCAGTGAACCTTAGTGCATCTTATCCAATGTGTTAAAAGCCACTTTTATTAAGTTGATGGGATTCCTTTGGCTTTTTCCTACGGTACTGTTTTTTTTTTTGCTCCAGAATTTCTCCAGTTCTTGACACAAAAATATCAATGTTTATTATATTCTGCCCTGATAAAGTTTATACAAACACAAGTGAGCCTGTACATCTTTATATAGCAGATCAGTTTGTGTTATATTTACCCCAAGTTTATTATGTAAATAGAAACACAAGCATATATATACTGGAATCCACATCCTATGATTTTCTTTTTGGAAAGTCCATGATTACCACAAAGCAGGTCACCACATTCTAAAGGTTACAACCCACCCACACTCTTCCTGAGCTAGTACATTTCACAGAATGACAGGAAACAACAGAGCTAGGAATGAACTGTTCTCAATTAAAGTGGGCCTGTGAGCCTATGATAAGTTTTAATTGTAAAGATCTTTCAAAAGCAATTAAAGTGGGCCTGTGAGCCTATGATAAGTTTTAATTGTAAAGATCTTTCCTAGCAATTTATTTGTAACATAAATAGTTTGAGAAATGAACCTTTAATTGTTGGCGGCACAGTGAGGCATTTTATGCTAATTATGTTCAGTGCTATGCCAGTATTACCACACACTGGGTTAAGAATGAATATAGGAAGAGCCCACACACGCTCTAATAATAGAACAGCATACTGCATGGAATTAGCATACAGTGCCCCAAAAATATTAATCTAAAACAATTTATTTTACAGATAAAATGGCTATTACAACATATAGGCAGATTTTGTCACTTTTCGATTGGTGACAAGTCCAGTTTAACCCTTTGGATGCCAGAGGCTTCTCCAGTAGTTATGTATAGTAAAGACAACTTTCCATTAACTTGTTTAATACTAGTGATATCTCTAACATCTTGCAAATTAATGCATTGGAAAGATCTCTGGCATTCAGTGGGTTAAAGTAGAACTTTCATCCGCTATAAAGTCGCCCTTCTATATTTAAGCAGGTAGCGACTAGCTTCTCAATATATATTTTACCTTTTAAAAGTAGCCCGATGTAAAGAAACCCATCATTGAGGGAGACCGGAACACAGGCTACAGCGCAGACCTCTTGTCTGCACGCCTGCACTATCAGTCCCGGTCTCCACAGTGTAGACTGCACTGCACCATATCGTTCCCGGAAGGGACTGGCGGTGCAGGCATGTAGACTGCGGTAACCCAGCCGTCAGTCTCCTTCAATGATGGGTTTCTTTACATCGGGCTACTTTTGAAAGGTAAAATATATATTGAGAAGCTAGTCGCTACCTGCTTAATTATAGCAAGGCGACTTTATAGCGGATGAAAGTTCCACTTTAACAGAATGTTGTCTGGAAACTGTATAAAGTTAGAACTATGTTTATTTTACACAAATTATTCCACTTTGTATATCTTCTTGCAGTAGATAGATGTTTACCTACCACAAGAAAATATGCAGGGATTAACCCGTTAAGGACCCATGACGGTCCAGGACGGTCATGGGTAGATTCCACTTAAGGTCCAATGACGATCCTGCCTCTGTGCACGCTGCTATCATTTATTCCAGGCTAAGAGCGTTCAGTCTCAGCCCTTCTCAGTTGTGCCGGGTAATGTGATTGCTGAAGCAGCAATCACATGTACCGGCATTCTCAATGAATGAGACAGTGCGATTTACACACTGTCTCTGAGTCTCTCCTCAACCCGTCTGTCCCTTACCAGCAAAGTAAGGGACAGAGAAGCAGAGAGGAGACACCTACTGGTCTAAAAAAAAAATCAGCAGCTGGGGGTATTAACCCCTTCACTGCTGTGCTGGAGGCTGGCTGTTAGCAGGTCAATTTTTGATCTGCTAAAATCAACTTTTGTTTTTTTTTGTTTTTTTTTTTAAAAAGACACAACACAATTTTTTTTGCAAAAAAATAAAATTATTTGAAAAAAACAATATGTCAATTACCAAAAGTGGAAGTGTGATTGTTGTGGAGCCACGTAATACATTTATATACACCGCCAAATTTAATCAATAATAAAAGTGGGAAAATAGGGTGGGAAAAAGGGACATGGGGATTTTCACCCATGGGGATACTGCCCACTTAAAACTGCCCATTTTGTAGGTATGACTGACCAGTCATACCTTTCATGCAGTCTCCATAAAAATTTAACCTATTGCGCCCAAATGATCCCAAGAGAAAAAAAAATGGTGTTTTTAAAAATTTTTTTTACCGTTTTCTTTAATTTTACTAAAATGAATGGTGGGCTATCCATATAAGTGAGGTATCAAAAGAAAGCCCTATTTGTGCGTAAAAAAACGGTATATAATTTTCATGGGTAAAATAAAGTGCTTAGAGGGAAAACACTGTTGAACAAAGACGTAGTCAAAAAGGTTAGAATTGCTCCGGTCCTTAAGTGAAATCCACCTCAGATTTTCCTGGTCCTTAAGGGGTTAAATAACTTTGATATAAAGCTGAACACATACTTTTTGTAAAATAGGCATAGCTGAAACAGTGTCGTAGTTGTAACTTGATTGAAGGGTTTTCAACAAATTGAAAAGATATAACTTCCTATTGCATTTGCTGGGGTAGAGCATTGATGCCCCTCTTCTGAAGTGTCTCCAAGAGTTTAACCCCTTACTGCCCGAGGACGTACATGTACGTCCCGAGCGTATGTCCCAGGTTGACAGAGGACGTACGTGTACATCCCGGAAGTCATTTTTAAAAAATGAAAACAAATGTTTGGCGGGCATTAAGTGCTGGCCGCGTGCGTGCGCGGCTGGTCACTAAGGGGGTAACAACTGAGTTATTGGGTTACACATTCTCTCTTCTTCTCATCCACAGGTATGAACATTCTATCATCTGCTTTGTTTTAATATTAACCCTTGTGTGCCTGGTGTATCTGGAGCAATTAGTCTGGGTATGAACATTCTAGCATCTGCCTTGTATTAATATTAAAAAGCAAAATAATGTGACAAACGCACCGAGAAAGAGCAAAATAAAGTGATCTGCTCAAGGCATGTGTAGCCCCTCAGGTGCTACTCAAGTCACGTTTTTCGCTCCCATGTGCCATTGCAGAGAGGAAATTTCCATATTCATATCAGCCTGGTCCCACCCTCAGGCAGTCCAGCCCCAAAATGTCAGACAAATCCTCTCTGCACAAGAGAAACAGCATAACCTCACACATACATTTCGGTCTATGTAGACCTCATCCGTGGGGTGCTGCTGATTCCCTCTAGGCACTTGGAAGCAAGGGCCCATGCCTGGGATGCCCTTCCGCTTAGGGAGACTACAAAAAACAAAATAATGTGACGAACGCACACCTGCCTTGAGCAGATCACTTTATTTTGCTCTTTCTCTGTGTGCTTTTGTCACATTATTTTGTTTTTTGTAGTCTCCCTTGTATTAATATTAACCCTTGTGTGCCTGGTGCATCTGGAGCAATTAGTCTGGGTATAAACTTTCTATCATCTGCCTTTTATTAATATTAACCCTTGTGTGCCTGGTGTATCTGGAGCAATTAGTCTGGGTATGAACATTCTAGCATCTGCATTGTATTGATATTAACCCTTGTGTGCCTGGTGCATCTGGAGCAATTAGTCTGGGTATGAACATTCTATCATCTGCATTGTATTGATATTAACCCTTGTGTGCCTGGTGCATCTGGAGCAATATTTATCTGGGTATGAACAATGTATCATCTGCCTTGCTGTAATATTAACCCCTTGTGTGCCTGGTGCATCTGGAGCTATATTTGTCTGGGTATGAACATTGTATCATCTGCCTTGCTGTAATATTAGCCCCTTGTGTGACTGGTGCATCTGGAGCTATATTTGTCTGGGTATGAACAGATATTAACATCTTGTGTATCTAATTTATCAACCCTGTTAGCTCATAGACTGTGTGTCTGCATTCCCTTGGAGAGTTAATGTCCCTCTCACACCTTCCATTTCCCTCAGCCTTTTGCTCTGTCCTTTGATATGTTGATAGTTTGATTGCTAATCACTATTTTGGGGCCTTTATATCTGGACACACTGTGGGGGAGAGCATTTGCTGGGGGTAGAGCATTGATGCCCCTTGTGTGTTGCCCCTCGTTCAACAACGAGGACAACACACAAGGCACCAGAACTCCTTCATTACCTGTAAAGAACACCTGTAAGAAGATAATCAGCAAAGACATTTCTTCTCTGGCATCAGATTTGGACTTGCAATGTTTTCATCTGCTATTTATTTTGCTGTTATATGTTCAGTGCTCCCCAGGATTCTTATCAGCCTCAGCTCTCCCCCTGACTTTACAAACTACATACACATCTCCCCCTCTCTCCTCCCCATCACACCTGTCTGCTCTTACACACTCCAGATTTTAACCCCTTCTCCCTCTGCATTCCCTATTCCAAAACACCAATATAAATCCCACTCCCATATTTCTGCCCTTTGTCTGATCCTTCTGCTTGCTGCAGGGGATATTGCACCCAATCCCGGCCCAAACCCCATACCCATCTGTTATCAGCCACGGCCCACCATTTCCTCCCACCGCAACTTTGAAGGTTCTAACCCTCAAGTCTCATAAACATTCCTCTTTGTTCACCCTCCTTTCTCCCCTTCTCCTGTGCTCTGTTGAACACCCGCTCCATTGTTAACAAGACAACCCCCATTTATGATTGTTTCTGTGAGCAATCACTGCAGTTGTTTGCCTTCACAGAAACTTGATTATCTGCACAGGACACATATGTGGAGGCTGCACTCTCTTATAGAGGGTTCTGCTTCTCACACACCCCACCTTCTACTGGTTGGGGTGGGGGGGCAGGTCTCCTTCTCTCCTCCCGCTGCCACTTCCATACCCTCTCAGTCCCACCATCTGTGCACTTTTCTTCTTTTGAAGTACATGCAATCCAGGTCTATTACCCTCTGTCTATGCGCATGGCTGTAATAAACAGGATTCCTCTTCTCCTTCAAACTTTCTCTCAGATTTTGAATCCTGGCTCTCCTTCTTTCTCTCCACTGACAATCCTTTCCTTATTCTGGGTGATTTTAACTGTCATATTGATGACCCCTCTGTCCCCTGGGCTTCCCTCTTCTAGACCTGACCTCTTCCCTTGATCTCCAGCAGTGAACTGACTGTGCCACTCACAAAGCTGGTCACTGCCTCGATCTTGTCTTTACTAAGAGCCTGTATCTTTCCTCTTTCACAGTTTCCCCATTCCCTCTATCATACCACCATCTTATATCCTTCTCTCTCTCCCCCACTCTGCCCCTTCCCCCATCCCTCCCCCCAACAGATTTATAAGGGATACCCGGTCACTTGATCTCTCTGGGATGAGCACCTCACTTAACTCCAATCTTTCCTCTATCTTGGCCATCTCTAACACAGACATTCTTGTTAACTCCTACAACTCAATCCTATCCTCTGCTATTGATTCCTTTGCCCCACTGAAACTACAACTGAGTCGTCAAGCCAATCCATGACCCTGACTCAGCTCCCACACCCGCTTCCTATGTTCTTGCACTCGCTCTGCTGAACGCCTTTGGAGGAAATCATGCTCACATGCAGATTTCATCCACTTTAAATTTATGCTGTTCTGCCTGCATTCTGCTTTATCAAAAGCTAAACATGAATACTACACCATACTAATCCACAACAACAAATCTAACCCTCACTGTCTCTTTGTAGTCTTTGACTCCTTGCTTCATCCTTCCACTGCTTCCTCTCACCCCATACATTCACCTCAAGCTTTTGCAGAGCACATCAAGCACAAGGTGGAATCTATTCAAAACCAGATTCCTATTATTCCATCTGCCTCCAAACTCTCTCCCCAAACCCCCTCATCATACTTCGAGAGTTTTACCCCAGTAACAGAGGAAGAAGTTTCTCAGCTTCTCCTTTCTACCCACTTCACTACCTGCTCCTTGGACCCTTTGCCCTCCCACTTACTCAAACCACTTGCACCAGTTCTTATACCTTTATTAACACACATTTTCAACACCTCTTTCTCCACAGACACCTTCCCTTCTTCCGTCAAACAGGCACAAATTAAACCCCTGCTCAAGAAGACTAACTTCAACCCCTCCTGTCTCTCTAACTATTGACCTGTCTCCCTTCTACCTCTTACCTCAAAATTCCTAGAAAGCCTTGTCTTCTCCCAAATAACCAAATTCCTCAACTCTAACTGTCTTTTGGACCCTTTGCAGTTTGGTTTATGGTGCAGTCACTCAACTGAGACAGCTCTCTGCAGGGTGGCTAATGATCTCCAGACTGCAAAAGCCAAAGGACAGTTTTCTATACTTATACTACTCGACTTATCCTCTGCCTTTGACACGGTTAAGCATTCTCTGCTTGTCAGATTCTAGCCAACCCTGTTCCGCAAGAGCTACTGTGCATGTTTTCTGGATATCCTTGATGGAGAACAGGTGGACTAATTAGTGGCTCAGTCACTTTAATTGGTTCTTGTGTGGTGACAATATGAGGACATGGGTTGGCTATAATCTGACAATTTACCCACTTCCACCATTCAGGCTATTGGAGCTTATTGTTAGAGGTGTGAACTAAACCCCTGGTCTACATCACAGATCAAATTAATAAAATAAAATATATAGATACAAAATGATTATTGTTTTAAGAAAATCTTACGTTAATGTATTTCATTCAGTTACAGCTGATGTCAGGGAAAGTGGAGGGAGGGGGAAACTTTAGTCTGCTGGGACTGGGGTCGTTTAGTTTATTTTTCTAATAGTTGCAATATGAAATTTTTTTATATAGTGACATTACTAACCCTTTCACTACTCCCAGCCTGAAAGATTATAGCTCTTTTACTGCAAATGGCTGCTGTAGCATTTTTGGCAGCTGGTGGGTTAAATCAGTGGCTGCATTGACTACACTCTCGTAGAAGTCAGTAGCTGTTCACGTCAGTATTTCTTGTATAGTATAACGTCACCTGGCAGGTGTTTATAATACACTACTGATAAGCATTTTAGTTTTCCTGCATAAAATGAAATGTGCATAGCTGGGACTCTCCGGATTTGACCCGGAGACTCCGGTTTTGAATCCGCATTATAGGGTCTCCAGGGCAGAGGCTGATTCTCCAGATGTGGGGCGTTTCTACTGAAACTCTGCCCACTTCTGCTTCTTTCCAATCTGTTCCTCCCAGCCTATTCAGCCTACTTTTTCTAAGTGTCGTAAGCTCATGACTAAGCCCCGCCCCTTCTTTACACAAATCACATCATTTATCTCCCCCTCCCCCACCCCCCAAGCACCACAGGACTCCTCTCCAGGAAGTCACCAAGAAGAAGTTCCCAGGTATGGAAATGTTAAAGGGATAGTAATAGTTAAAATGTAAAAATATATATATTGTAGTGTTTATCCCCTTGAGTAAAACAAGGGAACTCCCACTGCTGAAAGGTGTTTTATTCAAAAGTTATTAAAGCTCAAATTAGAATTTTTTAGGCGCAATATCACAGTGGCCTGAAATTGTACAGTGGAGCTGTTGCTACATCATCCTATGGAGATTTATGGTCTACGAACCAGAGCTGTCCATAGGATGGTGTAACAACAGCACCACTGTGATATCGCACCTAAAAAATTCAACTTTGAGCTATAATAACTTTTGAATAAAACACCTTTCAGCAGTGGGAGTACCTTTTTTTGTACTCAGGGGGGATAAACACTACAATATATATTTTTTTACATATTAAGTATTACTATCCCTTTAAAGCTGCTCTTGACTTGAAGATGGAAGGGAGAGGAGCACATGTGGCAGATCAGGTGAGCTAGGGGTGGTCACTTCTGTCAGCCAGGGACTGCATAATGCAAAAAAGAAACTGGAAGGATTCTGGGGCAAACCAACCGAGTCACAGCGGAGAAATAAGAAAAAGAAATTGCCATTGATATAACCCTTTGAATACCAGAGGGTCACGTAACGCATTGTGGAGCATACCCCTCTTGCACTCAAAGGGTTAATTGCAGCTTTAATTGCAGCTTTATGGAGACCTATTTAGCATTCATTGGGTTAAAAGACACATTTAAAGGGGACATATCACCCCTATACAAGTGTGTGTTAAATGGTAGGTTATATAGCGACTAGGTGGATTTCTTTATTAATTTTTTTAACCCTATTTGGCTGAAAATGAATGTTTAAAGAGTGCACTTCCATACAATTACCAGCTCTGTACTACAGTCTGTCGCTCTGCCTCTGCTCCCCTTCCTCAATGCAGCCTCCTCTGACGACGGAGGCTTTTTGTCTGTAAGCTGGAGCAATCTCATTGGCAGAGATTGATATCTAGCCAATGAGATTGCTCCAGTTTACAGACAGAAGCCTCCGTCATCAGAGGAGGCTGGATAGAGGGAGGGAAACAGAATAAGAGTGAGAGACTGTGGTACAGAGCTGGTAACCGCAGTCTGTCCGGAAGTGTACTCTTTAAAAATTAATTAATTAAGAAATCCACCTAGTCGCTGTATAACATTTAACACACACTTGTATAGGGGTGATAGATCCCCTTTAATTCAGTGGGGATTGGGAAATTTTCAACATCCCCCCTTCCATTGGGTAGTTGGTTTGCCGCATAATTTGTCCACTTCTTTGAACATAAGGCTTTAAGAGACACATACCTGAGGTGAAGTTCCCCTTTAAAATAAACAGGGAAAATATCCCACAGATACTGTGGAACTTTCATGCATAATGAAGTGCCCCCCAAATAATTTTTCATATAGCGTTAAGCATATAAATTCTTGTATTATACTTAGTAAGTCCGGCAGTATTTAGAAATCCAATTTCTCGGAGACTCACCGCACACGGCAGTGCAGATATCTTGCCAAAGAGGCATCTGTGCGCCTGCGATGTCCGTCTGTATCTCCTCTATGATTGGTGAGGGAGCGGTGCATTGTACCACAAGGTACAGAAAGGGACTGATGGCACAGGAGCATAGATGCCTCTAGTCTACTGCAAGATGCCTGCCGGTGAGTCTCCAAAGAAGTTGGATTTCTAAATAATGCTGGTTTTACTAAGGCTAATACAAGTATTGATATGCTTAATGCTATGTGAAAAATGAATTGGGGGGTACTTTATTATGCATGAAAGTTCCACTTTAAGAAATAAAGTGGATATATCGATGTCTAGCCAAAGAGACCGCTCCAGCTTACAGGCAGAAAGCCTCCGTCATCGGAGGAGGCTGGATAGAGGGAGCGGAGCAGAGGCTGCGGTTACAGAGCAGGTATCCTCAGTCTATCCAGAAGTAGGTGCAGGGCAGCGTTTATTCCTTAAATTTCAGCCAAATAGAACTTTAACTTGTATAGGGATGATAGATCCCCATTAATCGAACAAAATGTCATGATCTAAAGTTACAGAGTGAAAAATTCAGAAGTAATGTGTGAAAGTACCACTATACTGAATGAGTGATAGACCCATGGTGCAGCCTCCCAGCAGAGGTGGTAGGAGCAAACAGTGTAAAGGAATTCAGAAATGCCTGGGATAGGGAAAACTATGTAAGACAGCAGATTTTATTAAATAGGAATATGGGCAGACTGGATGGGCTAGTGGGTGCTTTTCTGCTGTCAAAATCTAGGTTTCTATGTTTTTATGACAGGGAAGTCTCTGAATTTCTGTTTCCATACAGCTTTCTGTTAGTGACTGTGAAAGCAAGGATAGTGATACAGTGGAATGTTACATGCAGCAATGAGTGTTCTGCATTTTGTAATGAGGACAGGCTTTTCCACTACTGACATAATATAGCATTGTATCATTATCCCTGCTTTCACAGAGCCTGACAGAATGCTCACTGGAAAAAGGAATTCACTGGGTTCATTGTCAGAAATAAGGGAAGCTGGATAAAAAAAATAAATAATAATAATAATAATTATAACAACAATAATAGGCAAGGATGACTTGTATCCGACAGTTGGTTTATTAACCCCTTGAATGGCAGAGGGGTACAAAAAGCATTGCAATGCAATGCATACCCCATGCCACTCAAAGGGTTAAATCAAAACTATCACTCTATATCAAGTCTCCCCACAATCATTACGCATATTGCGAGTAGCTTCTTAACAAGGATATTATCAGGCAGAAGTACTGCAATCTGAAGTAACCCTTATTCTTCTGAGAATAGAGGCCAGGCATGCACGCAGACATCTTGTCTTAGAGGCGTCTGAGAGCCTGCGCTGTCCATCCCGGTCTTCTTTAGGAGGCATTACACTGTACCTTAAGATACAGGAAGGGACTGACAGTGCAGGCGCGCAGGTGGCTCTACAGGAAGAAGCCTGGCCGTCAGTCTGAGATAAAGGATTACTTCAGATTGTGGTACTTGCACCAGATAATATCACTTTTAGGAAGCTAATCTCAATATGCCTAATTATTGTGTGTGGGGGGACTTGATATAGGGTGATAGTTCTGCTTTAAGGCAAAAAAACAGGCTATGATCTGTGAATAAAACGGGGGTGGTGTGGTGATTCATTGTTAAAAAGAAGGGATGCAGTTTTATTTTAACCCAGTGGCGTAACTATAGGGGTCGCAGTTGCGACCCGGCCCGCGCACTCCAGGGGCCCGGCCACCCCCTGCAACCCCTCCGCCTGGCTCCCGCAATCTCCCTCCGGCGCTCTAGTAATGCAGAGTGCTGGGAGATGACATCATCTCCCAGCGCTCTGCATTACAGAAGGGGACCGCGCGAGAGCTCCAGGTAGGAGGCAGGAGATGGGGACATTGTGGAGATTGAGGGGCATTGTGGAGGGGGTCAATGTGTTTGAGGGGGGCCAATGTGGGGGGGGCCATGGCACTTCTTGCACCAGGGCCTGGAGGCTTTTAGTTACGCCTCTGTTTTGCCCCCTTGGGTAATAGAGGTATCTTAGACACATTGAAAAGCAATGCATTGAGGATGTCTCTTGTACCCAAGGGAATAAAGAATAATAAAGTTACAGCATGCTCTTTAATATAAAAATATAAATGTATATGTCTACTGATTTATTTTATTAAAATCTATCTATACAACTTCTTATTTTAACTTTAATTTAGTAATAGAGCATTCTAAGCCTTAGTAGCCTTAGTTAACCCCTTGAATTACAACAATGTCTCCAAAGCAGTACTTTTGATTGCATCGGTGACTCTTATATAATACAACCCCTCTGGCACTCAAAGAGTTAATGGGGAACACTACATACAAGGTGTAACTCAATAAGCTAAGGTTGAACACCGGAGCCAACCAACTGCACCATAGGGATGAAATACAATTTTCCATTGATTTCCATTGTGTTTTAACCCCTCGAATGCTAGAGTTGTCTGAAATGTTTTGCTTCTCAATGCATTGCAGACCTCTCTAGCATACATGGGGTTAAATATTCCCATTGGAGTCTATGGGAATTTGGGGAATGTTTATTTGCTCCCTGTGTTGCAGCTGGTTTTCTCCAGCATTGCCCCTCTTGTATCTATTGAGTTGTACCTATAGAGTGGTTCTGTATGACGCTAACGGGTCTACTTGGTGGGTTTTTTTTAGGTGCAACTCAACTATTTGGCTAACATCCATTGCCTTTATCAAGTGTTGATAAAGGCTGGAGACACACTGAACTTCACCTAAAATAAAACACTTGAAGGAAGAGCCATGTGTGCCAGTCCTTGGGGGAAATTCACTAAAGAGCTGATAAAGTGGAGATGACGTCTCCAGTTAATCACTTCTCTAATTCCTATGTTATGCTATGGAGCCTGTGCACTAAGATTTCTTCAGCTTTGGAGATCTCAGTGCATAGGCTCTGGAGAAGTTATCTCTGCTTTATCACCTCTTTATTGCTGAGCAATGCACTGCATACCCCTCTGGCATTCAAAGGGTTAACCCTTTAAGGATCAGAGGGTTGTGCAACTCATTGCAAAGGACACCCTGCTGGTCCAGAAAGGGTTAAAACCTGGCTAAACATTACACTAATTTTCTGTAAAATAGTTTTTTGAGAAATTAACCTTTATGCTTTGATGACACAGTATGGCATTGTATGCTAATTTTCTGTACAGTATGCTAACTAGTTCCGTTTGAGGCAAAACATATTTTACAGTATTAGAAAAATCCCCCCCCTCCAATTGGCGGGCTGCCTAGATTAATTTATAGCACAATGGGGGAGATGTACTCAGGCATGATAAAGACATGATAAAGTAGAGATGCCTTATCCAGTTTATCACTCCTCCAATTCCTATGTGATTCTATGCAGCCAATGCACTAAGATTTCTCCAGCTTTGGAGATCTTAGTGCATAGGCTATATAGAATAACATAGGAACTGGAGAAGTGATATCACTGGAGAAGTTATGTCCATGTTATCACCTCTTTATCACCCATTAGTGCATAACCTCCCATGGGGGGGATATAGTAAAATGATGGAAAACAAATGGAATAATGTTTTTTTGTGTTGATGTCTGGTAGGAGACAAGTATAAAATATATTTGTACAAGGTTTAAACATGCAAACAAAGCTCCACAAAAAACTCAATTGCAATTGTTTCCAGCATTGTGGCATTTTATACATGTCTATTACAAACCATTACTATAGATAATATTGGAAGGAAAAAGTGGTAGACAAATTAGGGCCAAAGAAGTGATCTTAAGAATAACTCAAAAATTTTTATATATTGTCAGTGCCCAAATTCTTACTGTAGCCACAACAACAAATTATGTTGTAAAATTGTAAAATGTGTTTGGCAGACTTGGTGCAGAGAAAATAGGTGTTTTTAAGTGCAAACACCTATGTTGTGTGTTTATGTGTATGTGTATATATACACGTCAGCATTAATAAAATAAAATAAAATATTTTTTTATTTTACAAAAACTCCTGAGGGTGCCTGCATTCGATTTCAAATTCACCTTAATACCATTTTGTATATTTACTCATATATAGCAAGAGCACCAAGGTACTACGAGAGAGTTTTGGAGTGCCATCATTTTTGTTTTATATATATATATCTATATATATATATATATATATATATATATATATATATATATATATATAATATATATACAGATATTATATATATATATATACATAGCGATAGATAGATAGATAGATAGATAGATAGATAGATAGATAGATAGATAGATAGATAGACATATATCTATAATTTTCCCTATTTATATTACAAGCATATGAACAGCACAACATATAGAGGGGGAGATTCACTAAGCAGTGATAAAGAGGTGATAAAGTGGAGATGACGTCTCCAGTTTAGTATTATTTCTCTAATTCCTATGTTATTCTGTGGAGCCTATGCACTAAGATTTCTTCAGCTTTGGAGATCTCAGTGTATAGGCTGTATAGAATAACATAGGAACTGGAGAAGTCATCTCCTCTTTATGACCTCTTAGTGAATCTCCCCCAGAGAGTTTTCAATTGTCATTAAAATTAACTTAATGTATCTTAACCCTTTAAGTACTGGATGGGTGAAAAACACATTGCATTGCAATGCATGCACACTCCTCTGGTCCTTACTGGGTTAAGCTGACAGGTTCACGTCATGATCCAGGCTGCAGCTTACCTGTAAGAATGGTTCATGTAACATTACACTTACCCATGTTGACAAAGCTCATGACTGTGTCAGCTTCGCTGATTACTGTTCCTAGAGGTGGGCTTTGGGTGCTCAGGGTTGTAAAAAGTGCCCGGGATACTCCATGTGTGCCATCCTCCTCCTCGTCACTGCACATGGCATGGTAGAGATCCAACATGAATAGTGGCGCTGAGGAAGGGAACTGGCCTCCACTGGCAGGTCTGGGTCTGCCCGGCAGTCCCAGTATAGACAGAATTTCTCTTTGCATCTCTCGTTTTTCTCTGCCACTCAGTTTCCTCTGAATAAAACTTGAGCGTAGATGATTTTTCACAAAGCTTTCACTAGTCAGATCCCATACCAATCCAAGGAGGCAGGTAATGGTCAAAAAGTTTTGAATAACACCTGACATCTTTTCCACACAAAAAAGTAACTTTTATATTTCCTTTTTCCAGATTTTATCTCCTGCCAATGAATTATGTTTTAGAGAAACATACACAAACAAAATAGGAATAACAGCAATTCAAGAACTGGTCAATTAAACAGGTATCCAGATGATGGTAGTCCTCCAGATTTTTTATCAATACATCTTTTGTTTTACAATGCAAATCATGGGGAAAAAAACTATCCGTATATATTTTCATAACTCATTTCCAAAAGCAAATTGTAATGCCCCTTTTCTTGTCTTTCTCAAACCTTTAATTACAAAGAACTGTGCTGTTTTTAATTACCTGGCACATGTGGAAACGCTTTATTTTTCAACCGGCAAAATGTTCTTTCATACTTAAAAACGCTGCAGTCTTGTCAGACTCCTCTGTTCACTGTACTAGTAACCCTAGGACACTTTATGAAATCTCACACTGGATATGCAGTCTCCCTCAGTTCTAATATTACTAGCTGATAAATCTTGTTCACTACAAGAGTAAATGTATTCCATGGAAAAGAGATTATATCCTTGGCAGCTCTGTAAACAGTGTGCACTAATTCCCCAAAGTGATTGCCAGTTACTTAGTCTTCTCTTCCAATCAGCTCTCTCTCATGTAGTCTGAAGAGTCCTTCCTCCCCTTCAGTTCTCTAGAGCTTTCCTGCCCTGTTTTTATTTTTTATTTATTTATTTTGCTTTCTAACTTGGCAAATTAGATTATAGGTGTTAATTCAGGATCTAACCCCCTGTTCTGTCAACAATTAGTTCTGCTTTTTTTAGGGAAAATTAGGATCACATTCCTTCAGTCATAATTTCAGCAGGAAAGCTTTTATCTGTAGGGATACGGCTGCACTAAGAAGAACAGGTTATGCACTAAGGTGTGATAATCACATGATAAAGTGGAGATAACTTCTCCAATGTGATAAACTTTCCACTTCATATGTTATTCTGTAGAGCCAATGCACTAAGATTTCTCCGACTTGAGATATTAGTGCATATGCTCCATAGAATAGCATATGACTTGGATAGTTTATAGTAGTGGAGGAGTCATTCCCCCTTTGTAACCTCTTTATCACACCTTAGTGCATAACCCCCTGGAGTAATTCTGGGGCAAGCCAAATACCCCATATGGGACATTGTTAGCTGTGTAGGTATCATTGCTCAGGAATATCATTTCCCTACTTGGAAGGGACAGCCATTCTGCTACTGTAGTGGGGTGATGGACGGGACTACCCGATGGGTATGGTCTTTTTTTCCTTTCTGTTCAGTTTAGGTTAGCTTAGCTTTTTTTGCCTTGAGTATAGGTGTAGAGGAGAATGAATTAAGAATATCACACATGTCATTGCATTTTTGTATACTGTTGACTTAAGCTTTGTATTCACAATTGTAAACAATATATATGCATTCTACAGTCATTAACCCCTTTGCGTCCAGTGAAGTGCCCTCAACCGTCACGGCTGTCCGGAACTTAAGGACCAGTGACAGTCCTGGCACGTCAAGTACTTTTTACTCACAGCGCTCCTGCAGGAGCTTGATGAGTAATACCCCATTCGGCGTGCCGGCACACATGACCAGTCACATTGGACGGCACGTCAAACTTTCCTATCTGGTCCTTAAAGAACCACACACACCCCGGGACCGCTGGTCCTTAAAAGGTTAATAAAACATTTAGTGAAAAAAAACTCCCTTTTATGTTAACTCGGATTTTAACTCCTTGAATGCTAGGAAGCTCTAGCATGCAAGAATCTCAAAGGGTTAATGGTGCAGTCGGTTTAATCCTGAATTACGTCTTAGTATATCCGCCTCAATGTGTTAGGATAGAAAAAAAAATGCAAATTAAAGTAAAATGAAGGATCAGCTGGATTTTCCAACAAATAGGTATTCATTCTCGTGTATTGCTAAGAAGCATAGCTGATTTAAAAGTTTATTTGCAAAGTCTAAGCTTACTATTTGTTTTACATACATTTTCCCTCTGAGGTTTTAGGTGCAATTGCTAAGGTTTTGTTCGTTTTTTCACTTTGAAAATAGGGTAAAGAATTTCAGGCTCATTAGAATAATATTTAAGTTCTTTTATAATAATATCTTTCTTCTATGGTGCGCTAATTTATGCAGTGCTATTCATAGAATATTTCAGGCACAGTGAGGGAATGTAGAAACCCTCAAGCACCAACTATATGTTCTGTATTAATCCCAGCAAAAATATTCTATGATCTGTCCTGCAAAACCAAATGTGACAAACAATTGTGAGACTTTGTTTTTAACTCCCTTCATGAAGTATTGCAATGACTGGAACCTAATCCCACACTGAACACAAAGAATAAGACATGGCTCCTTATAGTGGTGAGTACATTAATTAATTTAGTTTGGTTTGGTGACTGCAGAGAGTTTCTCATTTTTGGGGGACCTCATTTAGTTCTCTGTTATATTCAGTTTTGTTATGGGGATCTAGGCCTTCAACAGTGTAGATTGTTATAGGAGTGGTCAGGTACGGTGGGAAGTGTGGGAATGTGGCGTTTCTTTTTGCATTATTTTCTAGAATTTGTCATCTTCCGTTTCTCTCTCTCTCTCTCTTTCTCTCAGCAGCTTATACATAATTCTAGACTTCCCAAGCTGAAAACGTTCTGTGCTGAGTTGCATAAACAAAATCTAGCTTCTCTTGACAAATTCAAATCATTATGGAGGAGAGATATACCTGACTTGACAGATGAAGACTGGACAAATTGGCTGCATTCTATTTCCAAATTCCTGATCGCTTACCCTCCCATTTTTTCAAAATCTGATTTTTGTCAGATAACCTTTGTTTCCGATGTGGCAGCCAGGAAGGTTCCCTGCTATACATAACTGATTCTTCACTAGTTTGCTACCCTTTTTGTAATTTAATTATTTCCATTATCGACACACATTTTGAGGTTCCCATTATTTTGGGGCTAGTAGATGGTTTAATTCCCACCTTTGATTGTAAATAGTTCATTCAATTTCTATTAATTTGTGCCTTGTGCCCATCCATTCTTAAGTGGAAATTACCGACTCCTCCCTCTTTGGTCAGTGGGTAACTTTAGTAAACAGGTAGTTGGTCTCTTATAAAAAAAAAAATTTGACTTTCTTCATAGGGGCTACCATAAAAACGTTGGCAAAATATGAGTAGGCTGGTTGTACTGACCTACTTTCATTTCCTACTAGAAATAGAAATATTCAGAATTCAGTTAGACACTTATTTAAAGGGATAGTAATACTTCGTTTTAACTTTATTTTATTTTGTAGGCATTAAAAAAGAATGAAGAATGACATAAGTCTTATCTCTCAAACCTTTATGGTTTAAGAGATATTCACAAGCAAAGTTTCCCCTCCCGCCCCTTTTACCTAGTGTAAGACATCTCTTCTCAGATGTGGAATCTGGTTGTAAGACCAGACAGATAACAGCAGGGGACAATCTTCTTACAGTGAAAACAATGAAAGCCCTGCCCCCCTTGACAAGCTTTTCAGGTTTATCCCTTATCTTAATTGAAGATTGTCCCTCTCTGCAGTCTACCTGGGCACCTCCCTTCTGCTCTGGCTGAACAGTGTTACATCAGTAAAAGGGACAGGAGGGGGACACTTTGTCATTGAATTACTCTTGAACTACAACTCTGACAGAATTGAAATAACACTCTCCAAAGTCCAAATACTATGATGATTAATTAGGGCTGCTTTTATTATGAAACATTACTATCCCTTTAAATTTTCAGCATTCAGTGGTGATCTTCCTTCCTTACTGGCAACTCTCTGATCTTACAAACAAAAAGAGTGTGACGAACGTGCACAGAGAAAGAGCAAGTGTTTTCTACAAGGTATGTTAGCCTCTCAGGTGCTGCTCAAGTCCTGTTTTTCACTCCCATTTGCCACTGCAAAGAGGAAACTTCTATATTCATATCTGACTGATCCTGCCCTCAGACAGTCCAGCTCCAAGATGTCTGGCAAATCCTCTCTGCATGAGAGAAACAACACAACCCCAGATGTACGTTTCAGCCTATGTGGGCCTCATCAGTGGAGTTCAGCTGATTCAGCTGATTCGTTTTAACTTTATTTTATTTTGTAGGCATTAAAAAAGAATGAAGAATGACATAAGTCTTATCTCTCAAACCTTTATGGTTTAAGAGATATTCACAAGCAAAGTTTCCCCTCCCCGCCCCTTTTACCTAGTGTAAGCCATCTCTTCTCAGATGTGAATCTGGTTGTATGACCAGACAGATAACAGAAGGGGACAATCTTCTTCCTATGAAAACAATGAAAGCCCTTCCCCCCTTGACAAGTTTTTCAGTTTTTTCCATTATCTTAATTGAAGATTGTCCCTCTCTGCAGTCTACCTGGGCATCTCCCTTCTGATCTGGTTGAACAGGGGGGGGGGATACTTTGTTTGTGAATATCTCTTAAACCATAAAGGTTTGAGAGATAAGACTTATATCGTTCTTCATGTTTTTTTAATGCCTACAAAATAAAATAAAGTTAAAACGAAGTATTACTATCCCTTTAAGACAGACAGCATGTTAAGATTTTTGGAGTGCTTGTCTATTAGCTTATTTCGGAAAGTCATTTTACCCATAATATAGGACTTGAGTGAGACAGTTCTAGTTGGAATCCAAAGTCTTCCTAAAATCTTGTATCACCCTATTTACTAAGAAGATTAATCACAAGGCTTGGAGCATTTTGGCAATTTTCATGCACCTCCCCGGCTATCTACTTAATTTCATTGAGGCCTATAGGCTGAAAAAATATGTGAGCCTGGCTAGAGTGAAGTTGCTGTGTGAAATAATAGGCTACTTTCGATGTGCAGAAAAGCCCAAATGAAACAGTCTTTCCTTCCGCCTTGCAACTGTTCCCTGGGGAGACTTTTAATCATCTCACGTGGTGAAGGTGAAGGTTGAATATTGTGAAGATACTACACTTAGAGGAACTTATTGCGCTGTTTTTTGTCTTTGTTTTTATTTTGTAGTATATTGATGGGAATCCCAAACCATACAACAGCTGCATAGAATCTTAAGGACTCTTTGAAATACCCTTATCCTTGGTACTGTTTTGGATGATTTTTTTAAATATGTGTTTGTATTTTATTGTCTGATAATAATTTGATATCAGTGGCGCTTCCCATTATCCAGGGTAGATACCTAATATAGTATTTACCTCTGGGTAATATATATATATATATATACAGTCTTTTTAATGGAATGTTCTATGTGTCTCTGCAGGTGCCTCTGTTCTTTTTAGTACTGTATAGAAGATATTTCTTTCCAGCTATTTTGATACACAGTGAGGTTAATGTACTAAAAAAGAACCAGATCAGCTATGTGGCAATCCAATTCCCATTAATTTATATGGGAATTTTAACCCTTTGAGTGTCAAAGGGGTACCTCTCTGGCACTCAAAGAGTAAATCCTTGAATTCTAGTGTGGTCTCCTGCATAGGGGCATTTTAACCCTTTGAGTGCCAGAGGGGTACGCAACTAATTGGTTTGAAATGTGTGGCATACCCCTCTGGCACTCAAAGGGTTAATGCATCGACATGACCAGTACCAGTTAATTCTCTAACTGGAAAAGATCAAGGCTGTCTTCAGTGCACAACCCAACAATGTGGCTGCATTTCCCACAAACATGAACTTGGCGTATGTTAGAGAGGTTTCCAGTGCATGGCTAAGCAATGCACTGAAGGATTTCCTAACATTCAAGGGGTTAAGGCATTAATATAATGTAAAGTGATCCTAATTGTATTCCTTTATTTGGGTGCCTCCATTCAAAATTATGCCAGGAGCCTCCAAGGTTCTTAATACACCACTACTCAAACGCATTGCTTTGCAGTGGTTTCCTATTGAAATATCGTCACCTACATGTAGACCCTCAAAAGGACGACATCAGAATGTTGCCCGTTTAAGATGCGGCAACATTAGAGTGTCACCCGCTTAAAGGTCACCATGTGGGAGCTGTGTCAATGCGGCATTTGCTCCAGGCACATATTAACCCTTTGAGTGTCTTGTTTAACCCCTTGGTCTTTACCTCCGTCTAGTCTTCAGTTTTTCTGCTCATGTTCGTACGTTCCTCTGAGTATCTCTTAAGGGCAGTTAAGTGTCATTTTACTCAACTGGCCTTAAGAGATACTCAGCGGAATGTACAAGCATGAGCAGGACAACTGAAGACTACACGGAGGTAAAGATCAAGAGGTTAAACAAGGCACTCAAAGGGTTCATATGTGCCTTGAGCAAATGCCGCATTGACACAGTGCCTACATGGTGACCTTTAAGCGGTCGACATTCTGATGTCGCCACATCTTAAGTGGGTGACATTCTGATGTTGCCTTTTTTATGCGGGCAACATTCTGAAGTTGCCCTTTTGAGGATCTCCATGTATGCAATGATATTTCAATAGGATACCCTTTGCAATGCATCTGAGACCTCTCTAGCCCTATTTAAAGCGATGTAAGGTTAGGGAATTTTGAATTGTCTCTTATGGTGCAGTTGATTTGCTTCATAATTGTTCACATTCTTCTTAGTACATCAGCCTCAATAAGGTGAAAGTAGTCATGCTTAGTAGATCCTGCTTTTTAGTAGCAGAACCTGTTAGTAAAACATCTCATCCGTGCACAATCAGAAAAGAAAATAGAGGAGGTCACCAGTATTTTCAAAGGCTGTTTCACTGGATCTAACTGTACAATAGTATGTATTAATCTTCAAGGATGTTGAAAATTACCTCAAGCTCTGAAACTGATAACCAAAGCAGTAGTATAGTTAAAAATTTAACAGAATTGAAAATCTGTCTAGTATTGGAAACTAGTTCTTAACATCAAAGCAAATATCTCAGTGTTTGTCCCTGATGTCCATTCAGGCATCATGTCTTGCAGATATATGTCCATGGGAGATGCTCACAGGCTAACAAATTTATTTTAAAAGCAGCAGTGACTTCTGATTTTTCTAGGTGGCCTCACATAGGTAGTTTTTTATATTTTCACCATTTTCTGAATGTCTCTGGGGCCTCTAAATTCAACAGGCTGACTCATATTTTTACCACTTTAACCTCCCTACTAATCAGAGCGAAGCACACTAAAGCAAATCTGACAAAGCAGTATGAGCTGAACAGGTAGGGTGGAGTTTCAGAAGCTTTTCCACAGGACTTAAAATGAAAACCATTGTTTATTGTGAAAACTAGACATGGCAAGGAAAAAAAGGTTAGTTATGGTGCTCAGTGAATCAAAGTATAAAAAAACTCAGTGGTAGTGGAAAAAGTGATAAAGAACTAGTGAAAAATGAAATAAAAAGAAAAAAGAAAAGGATTGCGTAGAAAGTGGGAGAAAAAATATGACTCAAAAGCAAAAGAACCCACATAGATATATTTCAAATCAAGTCAGGCACGTGCACACATAGACACCAAGGGGGCTTGAGCACCTGCCTTTTTGTCCAAAGTGCCCTCGTGCCCTTTTAACAAAAAAAAAAAAACAATTTAATCAGTCCGATTTTATCTTATCCCAGTCCGTCAGAGATGTGTTAATATAGTTAACATTCTTTTCTTTTTTTTAAATATATATATTTTGAATAAATAATTATGAGAAGTGCCCTTTTTTCATTTGAGCCCCTGCCCCCAAAATGTCTGTGCACATTCCTGAATTAAGTATAGAGGAAGGAACTCTTAAACGGTCATCCAAAAACCATAGAAACCTTAATGGTCTCTTTGGGATCATATGGGGACACAAGACTCTACATACTAATCCAAAGTTTATCTCTGTAACAATAGTTTAAACTTGTTGCTGCCTCTTTACAAAGTCAGGCAACAGGATTGAATATTTAGAATGATGGCTGACTGCAAAATACATGATAATTTATACATTCTGACAAATTCTTTTCAGATTTAAATTCCATTGGATGTGAAACTCCTGTCACGGTTTTCTTTGTATATGATTCCTTAGACTTCAGTAGAGGCATCTCCTTGTAGCTGGTCCATGTGGTACAAAATGTATTTCCCTTCAATGTGTGAATATCGCGTGTATATGTGGGATGTATGAAAGAGAGTATGGGAGGAGGGAGTTATGCACTAAGGTGCGAGAAAGGTGACAGAAGTCAGTCCAGTGAGTGAAATACCTTTAACAAGGTGAAGAGATCTTAGTACATAGTTTCCATAGAATAACACAGAAATGTTACTATTATAATATAAAAATAAATATTCAGTAGTTTAATTCATTGTTTTAGTAGTACATAATATTTATTGCACCCACAGGCTCTCTTTAACTCTGTACTTACCTTGGATCAGCTATTTCAGTGATGTGTGATAATGTGATAACATATCCTTTAAATCAGGGATGCTTACAAAAACTTCATTCTGCAGAACTGTGCAGGAAATAAGTGCAACCCTGATGAGTGTGCTTTTTTATATGTCCCTGATTTAAAGGGATATGTGTTCACCTTGGTGACCACCCTCGACCTTCACTCTACAAGCACATGTACTTAATGCAGGCACAGGGCAAAACTGTGTTGTGCTGCACCTGAATACAAAAGTACCTCAACATCCATGGATATGGGCACTGAAGCACTACAAGAGGCTATCCACTCCTCCCCCCAGAACTGCAACATCCCTGTACTCTTTCCATAGTACTTAAAACAGAAAACACTTGAATTTCTCTATTTTTGTACTATTGGAGCAATGGCAGGTTCAATGTACCCTAACCCCTCCATTGCAATGAATACTAATCTTTTCATAAACTAACTGCTTTATGTGAAGGGAGTGCATAACACTGAAACAATGCATTGCTTCCTCTTAGTTAACTGGAGGGAATAATTTATTCAAACAGTGAACTGCCTTACTCCTTCCCCTCAGCTATACTACCACCCATTAAAACTCTTGGTTACCACTGAGACACACAACAGATTTCAACTGAATGCATTGTGGTTCCACTGGCAATGGTGAGAAGTTAACTTAAAAAAAACATCTCCATCATCACTCCCCCTCTGACTATTTAACCCTACTGTTAGCATTGAGGCTTGCATCATGCTGTAATGCAACAAGCAGAAGTTCCACTGGCAGTGTGAAATCAATAACTCCTCCATTGTCAGAGTGGTTTGCTATGAATTAAAAAACAATATATTGTGGTTGCACTGGCACAGCAAGAGTTACAGGCCTTTAACAACATATAAATAATCACCTTCACCCCGCCTCATCAATATTATCCCTATTTATTCTTCCTTTGCCAGAAGGACCTACAAAGCAGAGCAAAGCAATGCACTACAACACAACAAAAGAGGGATATCTCATACCTCCCAATGTCCCTCTTTAGGAGGGACAGTCCCTCTTTGAGACCCAAATCCCTCTGTCCCTCTTTCCCACCCTAATGTCCCTCTTTTTTAGGAAATCAGACTGTGTGGTGTGTATATAAAGCATCACATTGCTGCTTAGTATCTCTAGTTGCCAGAATGATTATCTTGTTAAGGAGAAATAGCCTTTCTTCACGGACTGACAGGCAGGACGGAGCGCAGACTTCTTGTCATAGTGACGTCTGCGCGCCTGCTCTGTCACTCCTGGCCAACTCTAGGAGGCGTTGCTAGGAGCCATTCGGCTCCGGAAGGGACTGACAGAGCAAGCGTGCAGACATCACTATGGCAAGATGTCTGCACTCCATCCTGCCTGTCAGCCCGTGAAGAATGGCTATTTCTCCTTAACAAAGTAATCATTCTGGCGACTAGCGCTACTAAGCTGCTTAGATGTGATAGTTCCACTTTAATGTTTGTATGCAAACTTCATTATATGTGTTTATAAATTAGTCTGTGTAAATAAAATATTTTAGTCTTGTTATAAGTCATGTATTCAGTTATAGTAGGTCATAAAACAGCCTAAAAATTCTCAGTATTGCCTCGCCCACCAACATCCCCCCCAGGCACACCTCCTAAAACAAAAGTGTCCCTCTTTGGCCATTTCAGTTGTTGGGAGGTTTGATATCTTCTTTCAATAAAGTGGAGAGGAAAACCTAAAGAAATGGTTCTCACAAGGGAGAGGGGGTTGTAGGTCAAGAAGAGATCATACTCTAACTCCCCAACTGGGGGTCCCTACCTCACTGTAGCTTAGAATATGCAGTCGTGGAATATCCTCATCAAATAAATAAATACATGTTAATTATTTTACTTACTTTTCAAGCAGTTGTACATGATCCTTTAGTAGGCAATTGACTAGTACTACTTGTACCAGCCTGCAAGGCAGGATTTAAGTTTAGTTTGTCCTAGTTAGTGTCTTTCCTAAAGAAAAAAACCATAAATAAAGCTTATGACATTTGCGCAACTTAAATGGGAATTTAATATATCAAAATGTGTTTTTCATATGTCCGATTCAAACATTTCATCCAATTCTTTTTTTTTTTTTCTTTTTTCTTTTTTTTTGAGGGAGGAGGTATGAAGGGAAGATTCATGTGCTTGGAAAAATCCACTCAGTATCCCAGAAGCTCTTGTTACAGTGATGGCATCACCCATAAAGAACAAAAGAACTAAAATAGGTTTTGCAAGGTGAATATTAACTCTTTCAGGAACAGAGCAGTGTGTAGAACTGTGTGGTCCCTTCTGTTCTGAACATCTATTACTTTTGCTATTTATTTTATGTAAGTAGCTTAAGCCATTACTGCTCCTTTAAGACCAAATACATACACTGAGTGGGGGGAGATATGGGGGGAGATGGAGTAAAGTCTGATATGGAGGGGAAATCTGTCCGGTGAAGTGTGGCAAGAAATATGCCTCTTCATGACAGGAGTCACCGCACCATAAGGACTGAGAATTATGTATTTACGGGGAGGAGTTAAGATATTGCTCATTAGCATATGAAGTTGGTGTAAACAGACCTATTCTTCTGACAAAACAGACAGATATTATATATGTTTCTTTTTTGTGGGGAGAAATGTACCATATAATAAAATATATTTTTTTTCATTTTCAGGTGCTGGTACTAAGTACACTTGAGTACATCAATAAAAAAGCCATACTCTATTGTCTGCATAATGTAGTCATAATTGTAAATCTGCAGTAAGATTAAAACCCAGATCACTGTCAAAGTAACTATTTAATTACAGTTTACTTCAAACTAAACTATAGCAGAGTAAAATTTACAATGAAGCAGCATAATGCAAAAGTTAAAAGGTTATCTGAACACAATGAATTTATTAGATTTTAGTGCATCTCTACCCAGGAGTCTTTGGCATTATTGCTACACTAGTAGAAAAGCCAGTGTACAAGGGGCCACAGTGCCGGGAGGTCACGGTGCAGTCATGCCCCAGTAGAGACTGCCCACGTCGCAGCTGATCAGAGCTGGACGCTATGAAGTCAGACCTCCGGCCAGTCTCTAATGCGCATGACTGGAGCACGTGCAGCAGTCTCTGCTGCGAATGACTGTGTCGTTACAAACGTTTTAGCGAATATAGGATTATAGGCGCAACCTGAGACATTTAAAGGGATAGTAACACTTATATAGTAAAATTTATATTGTAAGGTCTATCCTCTTGAATACAACAAGAGTACTCCCACTGCTGAAATTTGTTTTATTCAAACTTTATAGGAGCTCAAAGTTAAAATTTTTAGTTGTAGGATCTCAATGGCAGGAAATTGTACAGTGGCACTGTTGCTACACCATCCTATGGAGATTTATGGTCAATTGACCAGAACATTCCATAGGATGATGTTGCAACAGCGCCACTGTAAAACTTTAGGCCACTGAGATACTGCACACAAAAATTTCAAGTTGGAGCTCCTAGGACTTTTGAATAAAACACCTCTCAGCAGTGGTAGTACCCTTATTGACTCAGGATGACAAACCTTACAATATAAATTTTACTATATAGTAAGTGTTGCTATGCCTTTAAATAGTATTGCATGATGGGAACTTATCAGAATGACACAAATGGAAAGATGCAGTTACAAATAAGGATACATTTAGCATCTCGTAGCAATCACTTAGAACATGACCTTGATGGTGTTGCTTTGCTGCAGAATTGCTTTGATTTTGCTTTGAGACAGATGCATTGCATATATAATAACCCAGGTCTCACCTGAATACTCAGATGTATGTTATTTCAGTAGCACTACAGCCAGTGGATATATTTTGCTTTCTGACATAAATAAATAATACATTCTTGCTTGTATTATTATCATTGACTACTTTTGTTCCACCTAAGAACTTGGCTTTTAGAGTGGATGTCGCCTTTTGCATATTCGAAAACTTCTTGCAAAACTGCCTCTGTGTCATCATAACCAAAAGTCCAGCAGAAGTATAGCTTAGGAAATATTCACACTTTTACTTCTAGGAAAACTGAAAGTGAAAGTCACCTGGTGCAGCACAGTGCTTAATTAGCATATGAAATATTACTGACATGTTCATTAGCATATGAAATGTCACTGAAAATGCTGCATTAGTATATGAACTATCACTGAAAAGCTTAAATAGCATATGAAACATCGCTGCTGCATCAAGAGTACCACAATTATTCATATTTGGTACCATATGCTAATATATGCTATCTCCTTAACTGTATATTTGCTGGTCTTTTGGCTAACATAACACTGTTTTTAATTATGTCTTCAGATATGAAAATGTGAATCAAGGTGACAGGTCCACTTTAAATACATTCTAGTTAGATTCATACACACACACACAGATTATTTATATGTACCAGGCGTGCCATTTTGATGCATAAATATCCCGTGGTGTTTGCAGAATGTTGAAGCTTTGAACATTATTGCTGCTCTTATGATTTTAACCCCCAGCTCACTAAAGGAAGTAAGTGAAGCCTTAGTAAAAAAAAAAGTTGCCTGATTTCTCAAGCATAAACTACCAAATTTCAATTCTAACTAGTTCTAAGTAGTCATATCCTTAATCTGCACTTGTGGGTATTAAACAAATCGTGATATACCTTAACCTTAATTAGACATTTCCCTTTTAATACCTTAAGCTAATGTGTTCCTAAAGCATTCTGAACTTATATTAATGCAAACCAAATCAAGCCTAACACTTTCTAATACAGTATTTTCTTAATTGCCCATAACCCTAAATGCTACCGATCTAACCATAACTGCTTGCAACCTTAACAGTCACTAACTGTAGTCATACTAAATTATAATGTAATTTGTGCCACCTACTGGTAAACATATGCACTACATGCCTAATTTATGCAATAAAACATTTTAGGCTATGTTCACTCTTGTATTTGCTGTAAATTGGTCATATATAGATTAGAATTACATTTTTCTGAAGTTCCTTATAATACCACTATATGATATTGCTTCCATATGATATTACATTTAATGGTTGCAACGCCCCTTTATATACAAAATGTCAACTATATAATATATAAGCAGTCATCTTACATCATCCCAGATTCTAGGGATTACTCACAGCTCTAGGATTGCACTTAAACTTGCATGATGACAGTATAATACAGGAAATAAAAAATAAGATAAGAACTTTGTATTGTATTGTGTGTTGTTGTGCCTACTGTATTGTCCAGCTTAGGTACAATGACTGACAATAACACTGCACACACCTCTGGCACTCAAAATGTTAAACTAACAGACAAGTTCAAATAAATAAAGCTGTTAACCTCTCGGTTGCTAGTGAGGTTGCCAGTATATTGCTGTGCAATGTTCTGGAGATCTCTCTAGTGTCCAAGAGGTTAAATAATACCTCTCTGGCACTCAAAGGGTTAAGAATTTCCCTAATTAAGCAGAGGTGAGTCAGTCCAAATGAATGAGCCACTGATTAACTCACCTGTGCTTAACCCTTTGAGTGCCAGAGGGGTGCTCAATGCATTGTGTACCCCTCTGGCACTTAAAGGGTTGATCAGGAAAATCCTTCAATCCTGGCCTGTTGGTTAGGGTGACCAGACCTTACCTTTAACCGGGGACACATAGGAAATAGGCATATTTCAGGACTGCACTGAAATCAACTCAGCCCTGCAGCATGTATTTTTCATATGTGTCCCCGGTTAAAGGTGCAGTCTGGTCACCCTACTGTTGGTGGCCCTTGAGGACTGAACTCGGACAGCCCTGCCCTATAACTACTCTCTTGTGAAGCATTGCATTAGAGACCTGGCATTCAAGAGGTTAAAAAGCCCTATTCAAGTGCATGTGGACATAAGAATTTTTATTTTGTCCCCTACAGTGCGGTTGCTTTATTCCGGAATAACTCTAGTTTGCTTTTACAAATATGGGCCCATAGTCTCTTTACTAGAACCTAAGCTCTGTCCAAAAAAGGACAGTGTGTTATGTGTTTTAGGGCAGCACTCATAACCTCAGGATGCAAGTTAGACATGTCTCCAGTGGAACATGGAGAGCTTAATTAACTGTTTGAGTGCAAGAGAGGTGGGCAACGCATTGCTTTGCACACCTTCCTAGCATTGAAAGAGTTAACCCTTTGAGTGCCAGAGGGGTACGCAACGTATTGCACGTACCCCTCTGGCACTCAAAAGGTTAATAATGAACTGTGGCCCACCGAGAAACCTTATAATACTTACCTTATCTTTGAGTGCCAGAGGCTTGGGATATCCCACTAGCACTCAAAGGGTTAACATTAAAAGGACAGTAATGTCCCATAAAAATGTTTTATAGATTTGTAGAGGGTAAAAAAAGAATCTCGTTGCCACAAACCCTATCTCTCAAACCGCTATGGTTTGAGAGATATTTGCAATCAAAGTTCCCCTTCCCTCCCCTTCTACTGATGTCAGTGTCTAGCTGACAGCATGAGATCCCAGTCCGAGGACCAGCCTGCGGCTCTGCAGCAGAGCCATAATCCCGTTATTAGTAAAGAATGACTTAATTGGAAAGGCCTACAAAGTGTACCTGGTTTGCAGATTCAGTTGAGACAATAATAAATCAGATATTTTAAAATTAGGACTAATAAAGATTTCACTTTTATCTTTGTGGAGGATTATCACACCTTTAACACATTAGAGCCCATGGATGTCGCGATCTGTTAAATTAAAATTGCTATTTGTTGTATCTTCATACAAGAAAATTTGTCTAATCTTGGAATTGTTATTACTCTGCACTGGTCTGGTGGAGCTCGGACTACATAACACGTAAAGGAAATTAATAATAGGGCAACTATACTCAAGCATACACCTATCTCTTTTCTTTCTTTTTTTGTTTCTACTTGTATGAAATATATAGGACCTGTGGTGTAACATTTACAGTTATGATATATTAAAAAGTAGACTCTCCTATTTATAAATACATTGATTTCAAACATTGTACAGAACTCAGATAACAGCTCCCATTGAAGTGCTATGCTTTCTTCAGGGCTCTGCTGTCTACTAGCACAGTTCTGCACTAGCCTTGCTTTATACACAACACATATCGCCCAACAGCATAACCACGTTGTACGTATTTTTGTGCAGAGAAGGAAAAGAGAACTATGCTGGGTTCATTCTGCAAGTATAGAAAGACAGGTGAGAGATGCTCAACTAGGCTCATGAGCTAGCAAATACTTGCAAGAAGCTCACTGAAAATGTGTCCTCGCGCCCAAAGTCCAATCTCTTTTAGCTCACCAGTACCATACACAGAGAGAAAACCTTCTGAAGCATATCATTCTGGTCCTATCAAATGACAGTGAAGCCACTAAATGCCAGACAATTCTCATCTGAACAAAGTATACAGCTAACTCCACATATACATAACAGCCTTCTCAAACCTCTTCAGTGAGGTGCAGCTGATCCCTCTAGGCACTGTAGCAAGGAGTCCACTTCTGGATTCCCCTCATTAGTCTTAGGGTGACCAATCCCAAGCACAATTTGCATATGTAGAAAGACAGGTGAGAGATACTCAACTAGACTCATGAGCTAGCAAATACTTGAAAGAAATTCACTGGGACTGTGTCCTCGCACCCAGGGTGCAATCTCTTTTAGCTCACCAGTGCCATACACAGAGAGAAAATCTTAAGAAGCATATCATACTGATCCTGCCAAATGACAGTCCAGCCATTTGGCAGGACCAATATGATATGCTGCACAAGATTTCCTCTCTGTGTATGGCACTGGTGAGCTAAAAAAGATTGTACTCTGGGCGTGAGGACACAGTCCCAGTGAGCTTCTTGCATTTATTTGCTACCTCATGAGCCTAGTTGAGCATCTCTGGCTTTTCTTTCTCCATATGCAAATTGCTCTTGGGGTTGGAAACCCTAAGAGTAATGAGGGGAATCCAGACATGGACCCCTTGCTCACAGTGCATAGAGGGCACAAGAAGGCTGAAATGGATGTCTGGGATTAGCTGTTTCCATTTTGCCAAAAGACCTTGTCTGGCATTTTATGGCTGGACACTCATTTTGTAGGACCAGTATGATATGCTGCAGAAGATTTCTTCTCTGGGTATGGCACTGGTGAGCTAAAAAAGATTGTACTCTGGGTGTAAGGACACAGTCCCAGTAAGCTTCTTGAATGTATTTGCTAACTCATGAGCCTAGTTGAGCACCCATAGCATTTCTTTCTACATATGCAAATTGCTCTTGGAGTTGGTCACCCTAAGAGTAATGAGGGGAATCCAGACGTGGACCCCTTCCTCACAGTGCCAAGAGGGATCAGCTGCACCTCACTGATGAGGCCCAAGAAGGCTGAAATGTATGTCTGGGGTTAGATGTTTCCCTCTGCTCAGAGAGAACTTGTCTTACATTTTGTGTCTGGACTGTCATTTGGCCGGACCAGTATGATATGCTGCAGAAGATTTCATCTCTGTGTATGGCACTAGTGAGCAAAAAGAGATTGCACTCTGGGCGCAAGGACACATTCCCAGTGAGCTTCTTGCATGTATTTGCTAGCTCATGAGCATAATTGAGCATCTCTGGCTTTTCTTTCTCCATATGCTAATTGCTTTTGGGGTTGGTCACCCTAAGACTAATGAGGGGAATCCAGACGTGGACCCCTTCCTCACAGGGCCTAGAGGAATCAACTACACCTCACCGACGAGGCCCAAGAAGGCTGAAATGTATGTCTGGAGTTAGATGTTTCCCTCTGTTCAGAGAGGACTTGTCTTGCATTTCGTGGCTGGGTTGTCATTTGGCCGGACCAGTATGATATGCTGCAGAAGATTTCCTCTCTGTGTTTGGCACTGGTGAGCTAAAAGATTGAACTCTGGGCGCGAGGACTCAGTCCCAGTGAGCTTCTTGCATGAAGTTGCTAGCTCATGAGCCTAATTGAGCATCTCTGGCTTTTCTTTCTACATATACAAATTTCTCTTGAGATTGGCCATCCTAAGAGTAATGAGGGGAATCCAAACGTGGACCCCTTGCTCACAGTGCCTAGAGGGATCAGCTGCACCTCACCGATGAGGCCCATTAAGGCCGAAACTTACGTCTGGGGTTAGCTGTTTCCTTTGTTCAGAGAGGACTTGTCTGACATTTTGTGGCTGGACTGTCATTTGGCAGGACCAGTATAATATGCTGTAGAAGATTTCCTCTCTGTGTATGGCACTGGTGAGCTAAAAGAGATTACACTCTCGGCACGAGGACACAGTCCCAGTGAGCTTCTTGCATGTATTTGCTAGCTCATGAGCCTAGTTGAGAATTTCTGGCTTTTCTTTCTACATATGCAAATTGCTCTTGGGGTTGATCACCCTAAGAGTAATGAGGGGAATCCAGACGTGGACCTCCTACTCTCAGTGCATAGAGGGATCAGCTGCACGTCGTTGATGAGGCGCAAGAAGGCCTAAGTGTACGTTTGGGGATAGCTGTTTCCCTTGTTCAGAGAGGACTTGTCTGGTATTTCGTGGCTGGACTGTCATGTGGCAGGACCGGTATGATATACTGCAGAAGATTTTCTCTCTGTGTATGTCACTGGTGAGCTAAAAGAGATTGCACTCTGGGCAGAGGACACAGTCCCAGTGAGCTTCTTGTATGTATTTGCTAGCTCATGAGCCTAGTTGAGCATCTCTGGCTTTTCTTTCTACATATACAAATTGCTCTTGGGGTTGGACACCCTAAGAGTAATGAGGGGAATCCAGACGTGGACCCCTTACTCACAGTGCCTAGGGGGATCAGCTGCACCTCACCGATGAGGCCCAAGAAGGCCAAAACGTACATCTGGGATTAGCTGTTTTCCTTGTTCAGAGAGGACTTGTCTGGCATTTCGTGGCTGGACTGTCATTTGGCAGGACCAGTATGATATGCTTCAGAAGATTTACTCTCTGTGTATGGCTCTGTTGAGCTAAAAGAGATTGCAACTCTGGGCACGAGGACACAGTCCAAGTGATCTTCTTGCATATATTTGCTAGCTCATGAGCCTAGTTGATCATCTCTGGCTTTTCTTTCTACATATACAAATTGCTCTTGGGGTTGGCCACCCTAAGAGTAATGATGGGAATCCAGACATGGACCCCTTACTCACAGTACCTAGAGGGATCAGCTGCACCTCACTGTTGAGGCCCAAGAAGGCCAAAACGCACATTTTGGGTTAGCTGTTTCCCTTGTTCAGAGAGGACTTGTCTAGCATTTCGAGGCTGGACTGTCATTTGGCAGGATCAGTATGATATGCTTCAGAAGATTTATTTTCTGTGTATGGCACTGGTGAGCTAAAAGAGATTGCAACTCTGGGTCTGAGGACACAGTCCCAGTGAGGTTCTTGCATGTAGTTGCTAGCTCATGAGCCTAGTTGAGCATCTCTGGCTTTTCTTTCTACGTATGCAAATTGCTCTTGGGGTTGGTCACCCTAAGAGTAATGAGGAGAATCCAGACGTGGACCCCTTGCTCACAGTGCCTAGAGGGATCAGTTGCACCTCACCGATGAGGCCCAAGAAGGCCGAAACTTGCGTCTGGGGTTAGCTGTTTCCTTTGTTCTGAGAGGACTTGTCTAGCATTTCTAGGCTGGACTGTCATTTGGAAGGACCGGTATGATATGCTGCAGAAGATTTTCTCTCTGAGTATGTCACTAGTAAGCTAATAGAGATTGAACTCTGGGTGCGTGGACACAGTCCCAGTGAGCTTCTTGCATGTATTTGTTAGCTCATGAGCCTAGTTGATCATCTCTGGCTTTTCATTCTACATATACAAATTGCTCTTGGGGTTGGCCACCCTAAGAGTAATGATGGGAATCCAGACATAGACCCCTTACTCACAGTACCTAGAGGGATCAGCTGCACCTCACTGATGAGGCCCAAGAAGACCAAAACGTAAGTTTTGGTTAGCTGTTTCCCTTGTTCAGAGAGGACTTGTCTAGCATTTCGAGGCTGGACTGTCATTTGGCAGGACCAGTATGATGTGCTTCAGAAGATTTCCTCTCTGTGTATGGCACTGGTGACCTAAAAGAGATTGCAAGTCTGGGCGCGAGGGCACAGTCCCAGTGAGGTTCTTGCATGTAGTTGCTAGCTCATGAGCCTAGTTGAGCATCTCTGGCTTTTCTTTCTATGTATGCAAATTGCTCTTGGGGTTGGTCACCCTAAGAGTAATGATGGGAATCCAGACGTCGACCCCTTACTCACAGTGCCTAGAGGGATCAGCTGCACCTCATTGATGAGGCCCAATAGTGCCTAAACATAAGGACTTGTCTGGCATTTTGTGGCTGGACTGTCATTTGGAAGGACCAGTATGATATGCTGCAGAAGATTTCCTCTCTGTGTATGGCACTGGTGAGCTAAAAGACATTGCAACTCTGGGCACGAGGACACAGTCCCAGTGAGTTTATTGCATGTATTTGCTAGCTCATGAGCATAGTTGAGCATCTCTGGCTTTTCTTTCTACATCTACAAATTGCTTTTGGGGTTGGTCACCCTAAGAGTAATGAGGGGAATCCAGACATGGAACCCTTACTCACAGTGCCTAAATGGATCAGCTGCACTTCATTGATGAGGCCCAAGAAGGCCAAAACGTACGTCTGGGGTTAGCTATTTTCCTTGTTCAGAAATTACTTGTCTAGCATTTCGTGGCTGGACTGTCATTTGGCAGGACTGGTAAGATATGCTGCAGAAGATTTTCTCTCTGTGTTGACACTGGTGAGCTAAAAGAGATTGTACTTTGGGCGCGAGGACACAGTCCCAGTGAGCTTCTTGCATGTATTTGCTAGCGCATTAGCCTAGTTGAGCATCTCTGCCTTTTTTTTCTACATATGGAAATTGCTCTTGGGGTTAGTCACTCTAAGAGTAATGAGGGGAATCCAGACATGAACCCCTTACTCACAGTACCTAGAGAGATCAGCTGCACCTCACTGATGAGGCCCAAGAAGGCTAAAACGTATTTTTTGGGTTAGCTGTTTCCCTTGTTCAGAGAGGACTTGTCTAGCGTTTCGAGGCTGGACTGTCATTTGGCAGGACCAGTATAATATGCTTCAGAAGATTTCTTTTCTGTGTATGGCACTGGTGAGCTAAAAGAGATTGCAACTCTGGGCGCGAGGACCAGGGGCGGACTGACCATCGGGCATTCGGTCCGTGACCGAAGGGGGCCCGCCGCCGCCGCCACTTCCAGAGCTGCTCAGCAGCTCTCCTACAACGGCCGCCGGAGCGCCGTTCTAGTAATACAGAGCGCTGGGAGATGACATCATCTCCCAGCCTCTGCATTACTAGAGGCGCGCGGGACATTGCAGTGGTAAGCCACGCCGCTAGACCACCAGGGACTGCAGGTAGGGGCATGGTTCAGATGAAGGGGGGTATTCTGGAGATGAAGGAGCAATGTGGAGACGGGTGCATTGTGGAGATGGGGGCATTGAGGAAGGGGCAATGTGGAGATGAAGGGGGTATTGTGGAGATGAAGGGGGTATTGTGGAAGGGGGCATTGTGGAGATGAAGGGTGTATTGTGGAAGGGGGCATTGTGGAGATGAAGGGTGTATTGTGGAAGGGGGCATTGTGGAGATGAAGGGGGGGTTGTGGAAGGGGGCATTGTGGAGATGAAGGGGGTATTGTGGAAGGGGGCATTGTGGAGATGAAGGGGGTATTGTGGAAGGGGGTATTGTGGAAGGGGGCATTGTGGAGATGAAGGGGGCATTGTGGAGATGAAGGGGGCAATATTGTGGAGTTGAGATCAAGGTGGCATTGTGGAGATGAAGGGGGCAATATTGTGGAGATGAGATCAAGGGGGCATTGTGGAGAGAAGGGGGCATTGTGGAGATGAAGGGGGCAATGTGGAGAGAAGGGGGCATTGTGGAGATGAGATCAAGGGGGCATTGTGGAGAGAAGGGGGCATTGTGGAGAGAAGAAGGGGGCATTGTGGAGAGAAAGGGGCATTGTGGAGATGAAGGGGGCATTGTGGAGATGAGATCAAGGGGGCATTGTGGAGAGAAGGGGGCATTGTGGAGATGAGATCAAGGGGGCATTGTGGAGAGAAAGGGGCATTGTGGAGATGAAGGGGGCATTGTGGAGATGAGATGAAGGGGGCA
This sequence comes from Rhinophrynus dorsalis, assembly GCA_037306005.1. Taxonomy (NCBI): domain Eukaryota; kingdom Metazoa; phylum Chordata; class Amphibia; order Anura; family Rhinophrynidae; genus Rhinophrynus; species Rhinophrynus dorsalis. The sequence goes on from CM074719.1 coordinate 312,128,908, forward strand.
TTGTGGAGATGAGATCAAGGGGGCATTGTGGAGATGAGATCAAGGGGGCATTGTGGAGAGAAGGGGGCATTGTGGAGATGAGATCAAGGGGGCATTGTGGAGAGAAAGGGGCATTGTGGAGATGAAGGGGGCATTGTGGAGATGAGATCAAGGGGGCATTGTGGAGAGAAGGGGGCATTGTGGAGATGAGATCAAGGGGGCATTGTGGAGAGAAGGGGGCATTGTTGAGAGGAGATCAAGGAGGGCATTGTGGAGATGAGATCAAGGGGGCAATGTGGAGAGAAGGGGGCATTGTGGAGATGAGATGAAGGGGGCATTGTGGAGGTGGAAGGGGCATTGTGGAGATTTCTGCAGGGGGCCCAGACCTCTTTTTGGACCAGGGGCCCTGGGTCCTGTCAGTCCGCCCCTGGCGAGGACACAGTCCCAGTGAGGTTCTTGCATGTAGTTGCTAGCTCATGAGCCTAGTTGATCATCTCTGGCTTTTCTTTCTACGTATGCAAATTGCTCTTGGGGTTGGTCACCCTAAGAGTAATGAGGGGAATCCAGATGTGGACCCCTTGCTCACAGTACCTAGAGGGATCAGTTGCACCTCACCGATGAGGCCCAAGAAGGCCGAAACTTAGGTCTGGGGTTAGCTGTTTCCTTTGTTCTGAGAGGACATGTCTAGCATTTCAAGGCTGGACTGTCATTTGGAAGGACCGGTATGATATGCTGCAGAAGATTTTCTCTCTGAGTGAGCTAAAAGAGATTGAACTCTGGGCGCGTGGACACAGTCCCAGTGAGCTTCTTGCATGTGTTTGTTAGCTCATGAGCCTAGTTGATCATCTCTGGCTTTTCTTTCTACATATACAAATTGCTTTTGGGGTTGGCCACCCTGCACCTTACCGATGAGGCCCAAGAAGGCCGAAATGTAGGTCTAGGGTTAGTTGTTTCCCTTGTGCACAGAGGACTTGTCTGTCATTTCGTGGCTGGACTGTCATTTGGCAGGGCCAGTATGATATGCTACAGAAGATTTCCTCTCTGTGTATGGCACTGGAGAGCTAAAAGAGATTGCTACTCTGGGTGCTAGGACACAGTCCCAGGGTGCTTCTTGGATGTATTTGCTACTTCATGAGACTAGTTGAGCATCTCTGACTTTTCTTTCGACATATGCAAATTGCTATTGGGGTTGGTCACCCTCAGAGTAATGAGGGGAATCCAGACGTGGACCACTTACTTACAGTACCTAGAGGGATCAGCTGCACATCATTGATGAGGCCCAAGCAGGACAAAACGTACGTCTGGGATTAGCTGTTTCCCTTGTTTAGAGAGGACTTGTCTGGCATTTCTTGGCTGGACTGTCTTGTGGCAGGACCGGTATGATATGCTGTAGAAAATTTCCTCTCTGTGTATGGCACTGGTGAGCTAAAAGAGATTGCACTCTGGGCAAAGGACACAGTCCCAGTGAGCTTCTTGCATGTATTTGCTAGCTCATGAGCCTAGTTGAGCATTTCTAGCTTTTCTTTCTACATATGCAAATTGCTCTTGGGGTTTGTCACCCTAAGAGTAATGAGTGGAATCCAGACATGGACCCCTTACTCACAGTGCATAGAGGTATCAGCTGCACCTCACCAATGAGGCCCTAGAAGGCCGAAACGTACATTTGGGATTAGCTGTTTCCCTTGTTCAGAGAGGACTTGACTGGCATTTCGTGGCTCGACTGTCATTTGGCAGGACCAGTATGATATGCTTCAGAAGATTTCCTCTCTGTGTATGGCTCTGTTGTGCTAAAAAAGATTGCAACTCTGGGCACGAGGACACAGTCCAAGTGAGTTTCTTGCATGTATTTGCGATATCATAAACCTAGTTGAGCATCTTTGGCTTTGCTTTCTACATATGCAAATTGCTCTTTGCGTTGGTCACCCTAAGAGTAATGAGGGGAATCCAGACATGGACCCCTTTCTCACAGTGCCTAGAGGGGTCAGCTGCACCTCACTGATGAGGTTCAAGAAGATGAAACGTACGTCTGGGGTTAGCTGTTTCCTTTGTTCAGAGAGGACTTGTCTGACATTTCGTGGCTGAACTGTATTTTGGCAGGACCAGTATGATATGCTTCAGAAGATTTACTCTCTGTGTATGGCTCTGTTGAGCTAAAAGAGATTGCAACTCTGGGTGTGAGGACACAGTCCAAGTGAGCTTCTTACATGTATTTGCTAGCTCATGAGCCTAGTTGAGCATCTCTGGCTTTTTTTTTTTTACATATGCAAATTGCTCTTGGGGTTCGTCATCCTAAGAGTAATGAGGGGAATCCAGACGTGGACCCCTTGCTCACAGTGTCTAGAGGTATCAGCTGCACCTCATTGATGATGCCGAAGAAGGCCGAAATGTACATCTGGGGTTAGCTGTTTCCCTTGTTCAGAGAGGATTTGTCTTTCCTTTTCGTGGCTGGACTGTCATTTGGCAGGGCCAGTATCATTTGCTTCAGAAGATTTCTTCTCTGTGTATGGCACTGGTGAGCTAAAAGAGATTGCACTCTGGGCAGAGGACACAGTCCCAGTGAGCTACTTGCATGTATTTGCTAGCTCATGAGCCTAGCTGAGCATCTCTGGCTTTTCTTTCTACGTATGCAAATTGCTCTTGGGGTTGGTCACCGTAAGAGTAATGAAAGGAATCCAGAGTTGGACCCCTTACTCACAGTGCTTAGAGGTATCAGCTGCACCTCACCGATGAAGCCCAAGAATGCCGAAACGAATGTCTGGGGTTAGTTGTTTCTCTTGTTCAGAGAGAACTTGTCTGACATTTCGTGGCTGAACTGTATTTTGGCAGGACCAGTATGATATGCTTCAGAAGATTTACTCTCTGTGTATGGCTCTGTTGAGCTAAAAGAGATTGCAACTCTGGGTGCGAGGACACAGTCCAAGTGAGCTTCTTGCATGTGTTTGTGATATCATGTACCTAGTTGATCATCTCTGGCTTTGCTTTCTACATATGCAAATTGCTCTTGGCGTTTGTCACCCTAAGAGTAATGAGGGGAATCCAGACATGGACCCCTTGCTCACAGTGCCTAGAGGGGTGAGCTGCACCTCATCGATGAGGTCCAAGAAGGCTGAAACGTATGTCTGGGGTTAGCTGTTTCCCTTGTTCAGAGAGGACTTGTCTGCCATTTTGTGGCTGTACTGTTATTTGGTAGGGCCAGTATGGTATGCTGCAGAAGATTTTCTCTCTGTGTATGGCACTGGGAGAGCTAGAAGAGATTATACTCTGGGCACAAGGACACAGTCCCAGTGAGCTTCTTCCATGTATTTGCTAGCTCATGAGACTAGTTGAGCATCTCTGGTTTTTCTTTTTACATATGGAAATTGCTCTTGGGGTGGGTCACCCTAAGAGTAATGAGGGGAATCGAGACGTGGACCCCTTACTCACAGTGTCTAGAGGGATCAGCTGGATCTCAGTGATGAGGCCAAAGAAAGCCGAAACGTACGCCTGGGGTTAGCTGTTTCCCTTGTTCAGAGAGGACTTGTCTAGCAATTTGTGGCTGGACTGTCATTTGGCAGGACCAGTATGATATGCTACAGAAGATTTCCTCTCTGTGTATGGCACTGGAGAGCTAAAAGAGATTGCAACTCTGGGCACGAGGACACAGTCCCAGGGAGCTTCTTTCATTTATTTGCTAGCTCATGAGCCTAGTTGAGCATCTCTGGCTTTTCTTTCTACGTATGCAAATTGCTCGTGGGGTTGGTCATCCTAAGAGTAATGAAGGGAATCCAGACGTGGACCCCTTACTCACAGTGCCTAGAGGGATCAGCTGCACCTCATTGATGAGGCCCAAGAAGGCCGAAACGTACGTCTGGGGTTAACTGTTTCCCTTGTTCAGAGAGGCTGGACTGTCATTTGGAAGGAGGGGAATCCAGACGTGGACCCCTTACTCACAGTGCCTAGAGGGATCAGCTGCACCTCACTGATGAGGCAGAAGAAGGCTGAAACGTATGTCTGGGGGTTAGCTGTTTCCTTTATTCAGAGACTCGTTGTCTGATGTTTTTTTGGCTGGACTGTCATTTGGTAGGACCAGTATGATATTCTTCAGAAGATTTCTACTCTGTGTATGGCACTGGTGAGCTAAAAGAGATTGCAACTCTGGGCGCGAGGACACATTCCTAGTGAGCTTCTTGCATGTAGTTGCTAGCTCATGAGCCTAGTTGAGCATCTCTGGCTTTTCTTTCTTCATATGTAAATTGCTCTTGGGGTTTATCACCCTAAGAGTAATGAGGGGAATCCAGAGGTGGACCCCTTGCTCACAGTGCCTAGAGGAATCAGCTGTACCTCATTGATGAGGCCGAACAAGGCCAAAACGTACGCCTGGGGTTAGCTGTTTCCCTTGTTCAGAGAAGACTTGTCTGGCATTTTGTGGTTGGACTGTCATTTGGAATGGCCAGTATGATATGCTGCAGAAGATTTCCTCTCTGTGTATGGCACTGTTGAGCTAAAAGAGATTGCACTCTGGGCAGAGGACACAGTCCCAGTGAGCTTCTTGTATGTATTTGCTAGCTCATGAGCCTAGTTGAGCATTTCTGGCTTTTCTTTCTACATATGCAAGTTGCTCTTGGGGTTTATCACCCTAAGAGTAATAAGGGGAATCAAGACATGGACCTCTTACTCACAGTTTCTCGAGGGATCAGCTGCACCTCGTTGATGAGGCCCAAGAAGGCCTAAATGTACTTCTGGTGTTATCTGTTTCCCTTGCTCAGAGAGGACTTGTCTGGCATTTTGTCGCTGGACTGTCATTTGGCAGGACTGGTGTGATATGCTGCAGAAGATTTTCTTTCTTTGTATGTCACTGGTGAGCTAAAAGAGATTGCACTCTGGGCGCGAGGACACAGTCCTAGTGAGCTTCTTGCATGCATTTGCTAGCTCATGAGCCTAGTTGAGCATCTCTGGCTTTTCTTTCTACATATTCAAATTGCTCTTGGGGTTGGCTACCCTAAGAGTAATGAGAGGAATCCAGACGTGGACCCCTTACTCACAGTGCCTAGAGGTATCAGCTGCACCTCCCTGACGAGGCCCAAACAAGGCAGGGGAGTTGTAGTGATTCCCTTTGCTTTTTGGTTAGAGGTTTCCTTCTCCTCGGCCTGTTGGCTGTGACTCCATGGAGTTTCTGGCTAAGCTGCTGCTATTGGGGAGCGGACTCTTTTCTGACTTCTGAGCATGCTGGGAGGTATCGCTCCATTGGAGTTGCTCTTACAGAGATGGCGGCAGCGAGGAGTTCATCAGCCCCTGGGGTTCGGATGTTGAACACTGTGCGTATGACCCTAAAAGAAGATGTTGGAGTCGTGTTTGACCGTCAGACTTTTGTACAAAGGATTTTGAAGCCCAGCGGAATTTGTCCACAGATGGTGTTCTGCTTACAGCACATTCAAGGACGCAAGTTGTTTAACGTGGTGTTTGCTGCGGAACAGTATTGCCAGCACTTTTGGGATGTTTGTGAGGCAAATAAGGATATTGTCCCTTTCAACATGTTTATTGCCGAACCTCTGTTTGAACGTAAGGTAAGAAAACTTTATGTTCACATGTATAATCCTTACGTGCAGTCTAGTGACATCCTAACATTTCTACAGAGGTATTGTGCTGAGACTAATTTACCGTCAAAAGTCCTGGATACTGATGGTTATTGGACTGGTACATGGGAGTTTCTAGTACGACTGAAACCTAGCCCTGTGGGCTTTGATGGGATCCTTCATCCGCCCCCATCATTTGCCATCGGCCCCAACAGGGGTTACCTGTATTATGCTGGACAGCCCAAAACATGCCGTAAGTGTGGTCAATTAGGCCATTTAGCGGACAAATGTGAAAATCAGTTTTGTCGGAGATGTCAGACTGTTGGACATACTACACAGCAGTGTAAAGAAAAATTGAAATGCAATTTGTGTGGCAGCACAGAACATCTCTTTAATGAATGCCTGCGTAGGGCTGGTTCGTATGCTGGTGTGTTTACCCAGTTAAAGGATACTGGTGTGGAAGGGGCAATAAATAAGACTCCGGTTAAGACTGTTGATGCGAGTGGAGTACAGTCTACTAAAGTACTGGGGGAAGTGATTCAATCCAGTGATGAAGATGGTTCAATCGAGGATGTGGTGGGGAGTGCTGCCTTCATCTTAGTGACACCCGCTGAGAAAGCTGAACTTTGTTTTGGAGCCGAATCGACTGCTAAAAGAGGATGTCTTAGTGACATTTCAGATGGTGAAGAGATCATGGATTATTCTCAGTCCCCGAAGAGGAAGTTTAGAAGTGAATGCTCTGCCCGGAAAAAGGAACTGGGTAGCGAATCTAAAGAATCTGCTATCGGAGAGGTAGGCTCGGATGTTGATGATACTTCATCAGATACGCCTAAAGTTTTTAGACTAACTGAAAAAACTATTGATACTCAAGGTGTAGAGCCTAGTTGTGGGTTGTTTAGTGATGCTTCAACTTCTACTGTGTCACTTTTTTTGACCTCAGAGGTACCCGGTCCTCCTGTCTCTCCGTTGGGTCCAGATGATGAGGTGTCTTTATTATCTAAGAGAGGGGACTATGGTTGGGAGAATAGATGATATTCCCCTTCTCTTATGGCTCTCTCGTTTTGGTCCCTTAATGTGAGGGGCATTCAGGGGACTACACGTAGATCAATGGTTTTGGACTTTTTAATGGGACAAATGTTTAATGTATTTCTTTTGCAGGAATGCTGGATCCAGTTTTCTGCGGATTATACCAACTTCTGCAGAGAATGGATTGTTGGTCCATCCATTTGGTCAGGTACAAATGGTGTAAGATCTGGAGGGGTGGATATTCTATTTAAGGGAGGGGGGTGGGCATTTCAAGCTATTTATGAGAAAGTACCAGGAAGATTACTGATTGTTGATTGCAAATATGGTACTGTATTATTTAGAATCATTGTTCTGTATGGGTATAATGATAAAAAGAAAAGGGTTGAATTATTTCATCTTTTAAGGCTGTATTTGCTTACTACGCGATTACTAATTATTGGAGGGGATTTCAATTGTATTATAGATCCCACTGGGAGACTGAGTGGTGGGGAATTAGATTCCTCATCTCGGTTTTTGGTTCAATTGATTAACGATGTTGGGCTATGTGATGTTTTTCATTCTAGACAAGAATTTACCTTCGAAAAGTCAGGGAGTTCGATGTGTCAGTCACTGATTGACTTTTGTTTCGTGACCTCTGAAACGAAGGTTACTTGTCAAGAACTGGTGGAAATCTTTTTTTCGGATCACAGGGCTCTCACGTTTCAGATTGAGGTGCAAGATGGCTTCCCGCCTGGTAGAGGTGTGTGGAAGTTAAATATCCTCTGTTTGGATGATGGGAGTACTTGTACTGAATTAAAGGAATTGTATCATTCATGGAGAGAAATGCAAATTTGGTTTCCCAGTAAAGGAGTGTGGTGGGAGTGGGTTAAAACTAGAATTAAAATATTTTTTGTTCAGAAGGCTAGAGAAAAAGCTTTATTTGAAAGAAGTACAGAACGTTTATTGCAAAAACACCTACAGTGTCTTTATACATTAGCTAGGGGGGGGATGGATGTCACATGTGAAATGATTGAAGTTAAAAATAAATTGAAAGTAATTTCGATTGAAAAAGCAAAAAAAGTAGTGTTTCGATCTAGAGTAGAAATTTTGGAAAAAGATGAAACATGTAGTGCTTTTTTCTTTCGGAAGATTAAAGATACAAAGTCTTTTGTTAATACATTGTTTGATGAAAAAGGGTTTGAATGTAGTGATAAGGATATAATATTGCGAACAGTTTATGAATTTTATAAACAATTGTATGATAATAAGGGAGTTGCTCAGGATTGTATCGATTTATTTTTGAATTCTGTTTCTTCGATGGTTTCAGAGCAGTCCAGAGTGGAATTAGATAGAGATTTGGATTTAGAGGAGATTACTTGTTCTTTACGATCATTCCAGAAGGGTAGGACTCCGGGGAATGATGGGTTACCTATGGAGTTTTATGATAAGTTTTGGGAGTTGATTGGTCCAGATTTATTGGAAGTTTTTTGTGAGTCATTGGAGATTGGGGTGTTACCCCCTTCTATGAGAGAGAGTGTGATTACTTTGATTTATAAAAAGAAAGGGGATAGTAGGGATCTGACGAATTGGAGACCAATTTCTTTGCTTAATGTAGATTATAAGATATGTGCTAAAGCATTGGCCAATAGATTGAAGCTGGTGGCAGGTCAGGTCATTGGGTTAGAGCAGACCTGTGGGATTCCGGGTCGGAGAATCTCCCAGAGTTTGTCATTGATAAGAGATGTATTGTTGTATTTAAGTGAAAGACAAGTTAAGGCTATTCTCGTAAGTTTGGATCAGGAGAAGGCTTTTGATAGGGTGGCTCATGAATATATGATGCAGGTTTTACAGAAGTTTGGTTTAGGGGAAAAATTTAGATCTATGGTGGCATTGTTGTATTGTAGTATTTTTGGGCGAGTGGTTGTTAATGGTTGGCAGACTGATCAGTTTCCTATTTTATCGGGTGTGAGGCAGGGGTGTCCTTTGTCTCCACTGCTTTTTGTATTTTGTATTGAACCTTTTGTTTCAGTTGTTAGGACACATTCTGGTATAAAGGGGATACAGTTTCCTGGATCGGATAGTAAACAGGCAATTTGTAGTTTGTATATGGATGATGTTACGGTATTTTGTTCGGATAGATTGTCAGTGATTTATTTAGTTGATTGTTGTGATAAGTTTGCCTTGGCCTCTGGTGCTAGGGTTAATGTAGCTAAGAGTCAGGCAATGTTGTTTGGAAAGTGGGAGGATACTTCTTTCGTCCCTTTTTCTATTGTGTCTAAGTTTATAAAGATTTTGGGTATCTGGTTTGGTCCAGAGGGTGCAGTTTCCAAAAATTGGGAAATTTGTATCTGCAAATTTAGACAGTCTTTGGTTTTGTGGAGTGTTCGTAATTTAACAATGGAGGGTAAGGCGTTGGTACTGAAGTCTGTTGCCTTGCCAAAGATGTTATACGTGGCTCAGGTTTGGTCCGTTCCTATTACTATTAGAAAGATTTTGTATAAGGAAATGTTTAATTTTGTTTGGTCTTCTCGTATGGATAGAATAAAGAGATCCGTTATGATGAAGACTCATAATAAAGGTGGAAAGGGGATTCCAGATATTCCATTGATTTTGAATATAGTTTTTTTGTGCAATGTGTTTTATATTATGTTTCAGTTAGATGGTGATAAACCAATGTGTTATTATATGTTACCCTTTTTTTTGACACCTATTTTAAGAAAATTTGGATGGTGTCAGTGGGATAATTTGAAACCGTTTAATTGGAATGTCCCATGGGTTTTTCAGTGTGTTGAAAAGTCTGTTCGTGAATGGAAATTGGAGTTGGTGCCTCCGGACCTGTGGAAACCAAAGGTTATTTTGAAAATTATTAAGGATAGATAGTTGGTAGAGCCAGTAGCTTGGTTCCCAGCTTCTTCTTTAGGTGAGATTTGGAATAATATTTCTGCAAAGTTTTTGTATAACAAGCATAAAGATCTTGCCTGGTTGTGTGTAACTGGAAGTCTACCTGTTAGATTTTTTATGCATAGAAGAAATCTGTTGGCGCATGCGCGATGTCCAAGGAATTGTTTTGCAGATGAAACTGTGAGACATGTTCTTTGGGATTGTTCATTTGCTAAATCACTAATTAGTAGAATGAGTACATTATTTCAAGGTATAATGCCAGTTCATTGTTTGGTGTTTGAGTCAATGTTATATGGAGTGTTTCCAGGAACTCATTCTTGCCATAATATTAGGTTGGCCTGGATTAGGCTAAACTGTGTAAAAGAAATATTGTGGTATGCAAGAAATCAATGTGTATTTCATGTGAATTTGGATGTGGAAGATTGTGAAAAATTGATCCTTGATGTTTTACATGATTATGATATTGTAAGAATGTAATTCTTTTGGCTGTTCTGTTTATTGATATTTAATAAAATTTGAAAATAATAAGGCCAAAACGTACGCCTGGGGTTAGCTGTTCCCCTTGTTCAGAGAAGACTTGTCTGGCATTTTGTGGTTGGACTGTCATTTGGAATGGCCAGTATGATATGCTGCAGAAGATTTCCTCTCTGTGTATGGCACTGGTGAGCTAAAAGAGATTGCACTCTGGGCAGAGGACACAGTCCCAGTGAGCTTCTTGTATGTATTTGCTAGCTCATGAGCCTAGTTGAGCATTTCTGGCTTTTCTTTCTACATATGCAAATTGCTCTTGGGGTTTATCACCCTAAGAGTAATAAGGGGAATCAAGACATGGACCTCTTACTCACAGTTTCTCGAGGGATCAGCTGCACCTTGTTGATGAGGCCCAAGAAAGCATAAATGTACTTCTGGTGTTATCTGTTTCCCTTGCTCAGAGAGGACTTGTCTGGCATTTTGTCGCTGGACTGTCATTTGGCAGGACTGGTGTGATATGCTGCAGAAGATTTTCTTTCTTTGTATGTCACTGGTGAGCTAAAAGAGATTGCACTCTGGGCGTGAGGACACAGTCCTAGTGAGCTTCTTGCATGCATTTGCTAGCTCATGAGCCTAGTTGAGCATCTCTGGCTTTTCTTTCTACATATTCAAATTGCTCTTGGGGTTGGCTACCCTAAGAGTAATGAGGGGAATCCAGACGTGGACCCCTTACTCACAGTGCCTAGAGGTATCAGCTGCACCTCACCGATGAGGCCCAAGAAGCCCAAAACGTATGTTTCGGATTAGCTTTTTCCCTTTTTCAGAGAGGACTTGTCTGGCATTTCGTGGCTGGACTGTCATTTGGCAGGACCAGTATCATTTGCTTCAGAAGATTTCCTCTCTGTGTATGGCACTGGTGAGCTAAAAGAGATTGCACTCTGGGCGCAAGAACACATTCCCAATGAACTTCTTGCATGTAGTTGCTAGCTCATAAGTCTAGTTGAGCATCTCTGGCTTTTCTTTCTATGTATGCAAATTGCTCTTGGGGTTGGTCACCCTAAGAGTAATGAGGGGAATCCAGACGTGGACCCCTTACTCACAGTGATTAGAGGTATCAGCTGTACCTCACCGATGAGAGCCCAGAAGGCTGAAATGTATGTCTGGGGATAGCTGTTTTCCTTGTTCAGAGAGGACTTGTCTGGCATTTTGTGGCTGGACTGTCATTTGGCAGGACCAGTATGACATGCTTCAGAAGATTTACTCTCTGTGTATGGCTCTGTTGAGCTAAAAGAGATTGCAACTCTGGGCGCGACGACACATTCCAGGTGAGCTTCTTGCATGTATTTGCGATACCATGAACCTGGTTGAGCATCTCTGGCTTTGCTTTCTACGTATGCAAATTGCTCTTGTTGTTGGTCACCCTAAGAGTAATGAGGGGAATCCACACATGGACCCCTTGCTCACAGTGCCTAAAAAGGTCAGCTGCACCTCACCGATGAGGCCCAAGAAGGCTGAAACGTACGTCTGGTGTTAGCTGTTTCACTTGTTCAGAGAGGACTCGTCTGGCATTTTGTGGCTGTACTGTCATTTGGCAGGGCCAGTATGATATGCTGCAGAAGATTTTTTTCTCTGTGTATAGCACTGGTGAGCTAGAAGAGATTGTACTCTGGGCGCGAGAACACAGTCCCATTGAACTTCTTGCATGTATTTGCTAGCTCATGAGCCTAGTTGAGCATCTCTGGCTTTTCTTTCTACATATGGAAATTGCTCTTGGGGTTGGTCACCCTAAGAGTAATGAGGGGAATCCAGATGTTGACCTCTTGCTCACAGTTCCTAGAGGTATGAGCTGCACCTCACCGATGAGGCCCAAGAAGGCGGAAACGTACGTTTGGGGTTAGCTGTTTCCCTTATTCAGAGAGGACTTGTCTGGCATTTTGTGGCTATCTGTCATTTGGCAAAACCGGTATGATATGCTGCAGAAGATTTTATTTCTGTGTATGGCACTGGTGAGCTAAAAGAGATTGCACTCTAGGCAGAGGACACAGTCCCAGTGAGCTTCTTGCATATATTTGTTAGCTCATGAGCCTAGTTGAGCATCTCTTGCTTTTTTTTCTACATATGCAAATTGCTCTTGGGGTTCGTCATCCTAAGAGTAATGAGGGGAATTCAGACATGGACCCCTTGCTCACAGTGCCTAGAGGTATCAGCTGTACCTCATTGATGAGGCCGAACAAGGCCAAAACGTACGCCTGGGGTTAGCTGTTTCCCTTGTTCAGAAAGGACTTGTCTGGCATTTCGTGGTTGGACTGTCATTTAGCAGGACCGGTATGATATGCTGCAGAAGATTTCCTCTCTGTGTAAGACACTGGTGAGCTAGAAGAGATTGTACTCTGGGAGCGAGGACACAGTCCCAGTGAGCTTCTTGCATGTATTTGCTAGCTCATGAGCTTAGTTGAGCATCTCTGGCTTTTCTTTCTACATATGGAAATTGCTCTTGGGGTTGGTCACTCTACGAGTAATGAGGGGAATCCAGACGTGGACCCCTTGCTCACAGTGCCTAGAGGTATCAGCTGCACCTCACCGATGAGGACCAAGAAGGCCGAAATATACATCTAGGGTTAGCTGTTTCCCTTGTGCAGAGAGGACTTGTCTGGCATTTCGTGGCTGGACTGTCATTTGGCAGGACCAGTATGATATGCTGCAGAAGATTTCCTCTCTATGTATGGCACTGGAGAGCTAAAAGAGATTGCAACTCTGGGCGTGAGGACACAGTCCCAGGGAGCTTCTTTCATTTATTTGATAGCTCATGAGCCTAGTTGAGCATCTCTGGATTTTCTTTCTACGTATGCAAATTGCTCTTGGAGTTGGTCATCCTAAGAGTAATGAGGGGAATCCAGACGTGGACCCCTTACTCACAGTGCCTAGAGGGATCAGTTGCATCTCATTGATGAGGCCCAAGAAGGCCGAAATGTACGTCTGGGGTTAGCTGTTTCCCTTGCTCAGAGAGGACTTGTCTAGCATTTATTGGCTGGACTGTCATTTGGAAGGACCGGTATGATATGCTGCAGAAGATTTTCTCTCTGAGTATGTCACTGCTGAGCTAAAAGAGATTGCACTCTGGACGCGTGGACACAGTCCCAGTGAGCTTCTTGCATGTATTTGTTAGCTCATGAGCCTAGTTGAGCATCTCTGGCATTTCTTTCTACATATACAAATTGCTCTTGGGGTTGGCCACATTAAGAGTAATGAGGGGAATCCAGACATGGACCCCTTACTCACAGTGCCTAGAGGGATCAGCTGCACCTCACCGATAAGGCCCAAGAACGCTGAAACGTACGTTTTGGGTTAGTTGTTTCCCTTGTTCAGAGAGGACTTCTCTAGCATTTCGTGGCTGGACTGTCAATTGGCAGGACTAGTATGATATGCTTCAGAAGATTTCCTCTCTGTGTATGGCACTGGTGAGCTGAAAGAGATTACACTCTGGGCGCGAGGACTCAGTCCAGTGAGCTTCTTGCATGTAGTTGCTAGCTCATGAGCCTAGTTGAGCATCTCTGGCTTTTCTTTCTACGCATGCAAATTTCTCTTGGGGTTGGTCACCCTAAGATTAATGAGGGGAATCCAGACATGGAACCCTTGCTCACAGTGCTTAGTGGGATCATCTGCACCTCATTGATGAGGCTCAAGAAGGCCAAAACGTATGTCTGGGGTTAGCTGTTTCCTTTGTTCAGAGAAGACTTGTCTGGCATTTCGTGGCTGGACTGTCATTTGGCAGGACCAGTATGATATGCTTCAGAAGATTTCCTCTCTGTGTATGGCTCTGTTGAGCTAAAAGACATTGCACTCTGGGTGCGAGGACACAGTTCCAGTGAGCTTCTTGCATGTATTTGCTAGCTCATGAGCATAGTTGAGCATCTCTGGCTTTTCTTTCTACATATACAAATTGCTCTTCGGGTTGGCCATCCTAAGAGTAATGAGGGGAATCCAGATGTTGACCCCTTGCTCACAGTGCCTAGAGGTATCAGCTGCACCTCACCGATAAGGCCCAAGAAGGCCGAAACGTACGTCTAGGGTTAGCTGTTTCCCTTGTTCAGAGAGGACTTGTCTGGCGTTTTGTGGCTGAACTGTCATTTGCCAGGACCAGTTATGATATGCTGCAGAAGATTTTCTCTCTGTGTATGGCACTGGTGAGATAAAAGAGATTGCAACTCTGGCAGAGGACACAGTCCCAGTGAGCTTCTTGCATGTATTTGCTAGCTCATGAGCCTAGTTGAGCATCTCTGGCTTTTTTTTCTATATATGCAAATTGCTCTTGGGGTTCGTCATCCTAAGAGTAATGAGGGGAATCCAGACGTGGACCCCTTGCTCACAGTGCCTAGAGGTATCAGCTGCACCTCACCGATGAGGCCCAAGAAGCCCGAAACGTATGTTTCGGATTAGCTTTTTCCCTTTTTCAGAGAGGACTTGTCTGGCATTTCGTGGCTGGACTGTCATTTGGCAGGACCAGTATCATTTGCTTCAGAAGATTTCCTCTCTGTGTATGGCACTGGTGAGCTAAAAGAGATTGCACTCTGGGCGCAAGAACACATTCCCAATGAACTTCTTGCATGTAGTTGCTAGCTCATAAGTCTAGTTGAGCATCTCTGGCTTTTCTTTCTATGTATGCAAATTGATCTTGGGGTTGGTCACCCTAAGAGTAATGAGGGGAATCCAGACATGGACCCCTTACTCACAGTGCTTAGAGGTATCAGCTGCACCTCACTGATGAGGCCAAAGAAGGCTGAAACGTACATCTGGTGTTAGTTGTTTACCTTGTTCAGAAAGGATTTGTCTGGCATTTCGAGGCTGTACTGTCATTTGGCAGGGCCAGTATGATATGCTGCAGAAGGTTTTCTCTCTGTATATGGCACTGGTTATCTTGAAGAGATTGTATTCTGGGCGTGAGGACACAGTCCCAGTGAGCTTCTTGCATGTATTTGCTAGCTCATGAGCCTAGTTGAGCATCTCTGGCTTTTCTTTCTACATATGGAAATTGCTCTTGGGATTGGGCACCCTAAGAGTAAGGAGGGGAATGCAGATGTTGACCTCTTGCTCACAGTGCCTAAAGGGATCAGCTGCACCTCACCGATGAGACCTAAGAAGGCCGAAACGTACTTCTGGGGTTAGCTGTTTCCCTTGTTCAGAGAGGACTTGTCTGGCATTTCGTGGCTGTCTGTCATTTGGTAGGACCAGTATGATATGCTGCAGAAGATTTTCTCTCTGTGTATAGCACTGGTGAGCTAAAAGAAATTGCACTCGGCAGAGGACACAGTACCAGTGAGCTTCTTGCATATATGTGCTAGCTCATGAACCTAGTTGAGCATCTCTGGCTTTTTTTTCTACATATGCAAATTGCTCTTGGGGTTCGTCATCCTAAGAGTAATGAGGGGAATCCAGACGTGGACCCGTTGCTCACAGTGCCTAGAGGTATTAGCTGTACTTCATTGATGAGGCCAAACAAGGCTAAAACGTACGCCTGAGGTTAGCTGTTTCCCTTGTTCAGAGAGGGCTTGTCTGGCATTTCGTGGCTGGACTGTCATTTGGCAGGACCAGTATGATATACTGCAGAAGATTTCCTCTCTGTGTATGGCACTGCAGAGCTAAAACAGATTGCAACTCTGGGCTCGAGGACACAGTCCCAGTGAGCTTCTTGCATGTATTTGCTAGCTCATGAGCCTAGTTGAGCATCTCTGACTTTTCTTTCTACGTATGCAAATTGCTCTTGGGGTTGGTCATTCTAAGACTAATGTGGGGACTCCAGACGTGGACCCCTTACTCACAGTGCCTAGAGGTATCAGCTGCACCTCATTGATGAGTCCCAGGAAGGCTGAAACGTACGTCTGGGGTTAGCTGTTTCCCTTGTTCAGAGAGGACTTGTCTGGCATTTTGTGGCTGGACTGTCATTTGGAAGGACCGGTATGATATGCTGCAGAAGATTTTCTCTCTGGTATGTCACTGGTGAGCTAAAAGAGATTGCACTCTGGGCGCGTGGACACAGTCCCAGTGAGCTTCTTGCATGTATTTGTTAGCTCATGAGCCTAGTTGAGCATCTCTGGCTTTTCTTTCTACAAATTGCTCTTGGGGTTGGCCACCCTAAGAGTAATGAGGGGAATCCAGACATGGACCCCTTACTCACAGTGCTTAGAGGGATCAGCTGCACCTCACTGGTGAAGTCCAAGAAGGCCGAAATGTACGTTTTTTGCGTTAGCTGTTTTCCTTGTTCAGAGAGGACTTGTCTAGCATTTTGTGGCTGGATTGTCATTTGGCAGAACCAGGATGATATGCTTCAGAAGATTTCCTCTCTGTGTCTGACACTGGTGAGCTAAAAGAGATTGCACTCTGGATGCAAGGACTCAGTCCCAGTGAGCTTCTTGCATGTAGTTGCTAGCTCATGAGCATAGTTGAGCATCTCTGGCTTTTCTTTCTACGTATGCAAATTGCTCTTGGGGGTTGGTCACCCTAAGAGTAATAAGGGAAATCCAGACGTGGAACCCGTGCTCACAGTCCCTAGAGGCATCAGCTGCATCTCACCAATGAGGCTGAAATGTTCTTCTGGGGTTTGTTGGTTTACTTGTTCAGAGAGGCCTTGTGTGGCATTTCGTGGTTGGATTTTCATTTGGCAGGACCAGTATGATATGCTGCAGAAGATTTCCTCTCTATGTATGGCTCTGGTGAGCTAAAAGAGATTGCACTCTGGGCACGAGGACACAGTTTCAGTGACCTTTTTTGCATGTGTTTGCTAGCTCATGAGCCTAGTTGAGTATTTCTGGCTTTTCTTTCTACATATGCAAATTGCTCTTGGCGTTGGTCACCCTAAGAGTAATGAGGGGAAACCAGATGTGGACCCCTTTCTCACAGTGCACAGAGGGATCAGCTTAACCTTGTTGATGATGCCCAAGAATGCCTAAATGTACGTCTGGTGCTAGCTTTTTACTTGGTTCAGAGAGCACTTGTCTGGCATGGTGTGGCTGGACTGTCATTTGGCTGGACCGGTATGATATGCTGCAGAAGAATTTCTCTGTGTATGTCACTGGTGAGCTAAAAGAGATTGCACTCTGGGTGGAAGGACACAATCCCAGTGAGCTTCTTGCATGTAGTTGCTAGCTCATGAGCCTAGTTGAGTATCTCTGGTTTTCTTTCTACATATGCAAATTGCTCTTGGGGTTGGTCACCCTAAGAGTAATGAGGGGAATCCAGACGTGGAACCCTTGCTCACATTGCATAGAGGGATCATCTGCACCTCACCAATGAGGCCTAAAAAGGCCGAAATGTACGTCTCGGGTTAGCTGTTTCCCTTGTTCACAGAGGACTTGTCTGGCATTTCGTGGCTGGGCTGTCATTTGCCAGGACCAATATGATATGCTTCAGAAGATTTCCTCTCTGTGTCTGACAGTGGTGAGCTAAAAGAGATTGCACTCTGGATGTGAGGACTCAGTCCCAGTGAGTTTCTTGCATGTAGTTGCTAGCTCATGATCCTAGTTGAGCATCTCTGGCTTTTCTTTCTACGTATGCAAATTGCTCTTGGGGGTTGGTCACCCTAAGAGTAATGAGGGAAATCCAGACGTGGAACCCTTGCTCACAGTCCCTAGAGGGATCAGCTGCATCTCACCAGTGAGGCTGAAATGTATGTCTGGGGCTTGTTGGTTTTCTTGTTCAGAGAGGCCATGTCTGGCATTTTGTGGTTGGATTTTCATTTGGCAGGACCAGTATGATATGCTGCAGAAGATTTCCTCTCTGTGTATGGCTCTGGTAAGCTAAAAGAGATTGCACTCTGGGCACGAGGACACAGTTTCAGTGACCTTTTTGCATGTGTTTGCTAGCTCATGAGCCTAGTTGAGCATTTCTGGCTTTTCTCTCTACATATGCAAATTGCTCTTAGCGTTGGTCACGCTAAGAGTAAAGAGGGGAAACCAGATGTGGACCTCTTACTCACAGTGCCCAGAGGGATCAGCTTAACCTCGTTGATGAGGCCCAAGAATGCCTAAACGTACGTCTGGTGTTAGCTTTTTCCCTGGTTCAGAGAGGACTTGTCTGGCATTTTGTGGCTGGACTGTCATTTGGCAGGACCGGTATGATATGCTGCAGAAGAATTTCTCTGTGTATGTCACTGGTGAGCCAAAAGAGATTGCACTTTGGGCGGAAGGACACAATCCCAGTGAGCTTCTTGCATGTAGTTGCTAGCTCATGAACCTAGTTGAGCATCTCTGGCTTTTCTTTCTACATATGCAAATTGCTCTTGGGGTTGGTCACCCTAAATGTAATGAGGGGAATCCAGATGTGGACCCCTTACTCACAGTGCCCAGAGGGATCAGCTTAACCTGGTTGATGAGGCCCAAGAATGCCGAAACGTACGTCTGGTGTTAGCTTTTTTCTCTGGTTCAGAGAGGGCTTGTCTGGCATGTTGTGGCTGGACTGTCTTTTGGCAGGACCGGTATGATATGCTGCAGAAGAATTTCTCTGTGTATGTCACTGGTGAGCTAAAAGAGATTGCACTCTGGGTGGAAGGACACAATCCCAGTGAGCTTCTTGCATGTAGTTGCTAGCATCTCTGGCTTTTCTTTCTACATATGCAAATTGCACTTGGGGTTGGTCATCCTAAATGTAATGAGGGGAATCCAGACGTGGACCACTTACTCACAGAGCTTAGAGGTATCAGCTGCACCTCACCCATGAGGACCAAGAACGACGAAACGTGTGTCTGGGATATGCTGTTTCCCTTGTTCAGAGAGGACTTGTCTGGCATTTCGTGGCTGGACTGTCATTTGGCAGGACCAGTATGATATGCTTCAGAAGATTTACTCTCTGTGTATGGCTCTGTTGAGCTAAAAGAAATTGCAACTCTGTGCGTGAGGACACAGTCCAAGTGAGCTTCTTGCATGTATTTGCGATATCATTAACCTAGTTGAGCATCTCTGGCTTTGCTTTCTACATATGCAAATTGCTCTTGGCGTTGGTCACCCTAAGAGTAATGAGGGGAATACAGACATGGACCCCTTGCTCACAGTCCCTAGCAGTGTCTGCTGCTGAAACGTACCTCTGGGGTTAGCTGTATTCTTTGTTCAGAGAGGACTTGTCTGGCATTTCGTGGCTGTCCTGTCATTTGGCAGAGCCAGTATGATATGCTGCAGAAGATTTTCTTTCTGTGTATGGCACTGGTGAGCTTCTTACATGTATTTGCCAGCTCATGAGCCTAGTTGAGCATCTCTGGCTTTTTTTTTTCTAAATATGGAAATTGCTCTTGGGGTTGATCACCCTAACAGTAATGAGGGGAATCCAGATGTTGACCTGTTGCTCACAGTGCTTAGAGGTATCAGCTGCACCTCACCGATGAGGCCCAAGAAAGCCGAAACGTATGTCTGGGGTTAGCTGTTTGCTTTGTTCAGAGAGGTCTTGTCTGGCATTTCGTGTTTGTCTGTCATTTGGTAGGACCAGTATGATATGCTGCAGAAGATTTCCTCTCTGTGTGTGGAACTGGTGAGCTAAAAGAGATTGCACTCTGGGCAGAGGACACAGTCCCAGTGAGCTTCTTGCATGTATTTACTAGCTCATGAGCCTAGCTGAGCATCTCTGGCTTTTATTTCTACATATGTAAATTGCTCTTGGGGTTGGTCACCCAAAGAGTAATGAGGGGAATCGAGACGTGGACCCCTTACTCACAGTGCCTAGAGGGATCAGCTGGTCCTCAATGATGAGGCCAAAAATGGCCGAAACGTACGTCTGGGGGTAGCCATTTCCCTTACTTAGAGAAAACTTGTCTGGCATTTTGTGGCTGGACTGTCATTTGGCAGGACCAGTATGATATGCTGCAGAAGATTTTCTCTCTGTGTATGTCATTGGTGAACTAAAAGAGATTGCACTCTGGGTGCAAGAACACAGTCCCAGTGAGCTTCTTGCATGTAGTTGCTAGCTCATGAGCCTAGTTGAGCATCTCTGGCTTTTCTTTCTATATAATTGCTCTTGGGGTTGGTCACCCTAAGTGTAATGAGGGGAATCCAGACGTGGACCCCTTACTCACAGTGCTTAGAAGTATCAGCTGTACCTCACCGATGAGGCCCAAGAAGGCCGAAACGTACATTTTGGGTTAGCTGTTTCTCTTGTTCAGAGAGGACTTGTCTAGCATTTCGTGGCTGAACTGTCATTTGGCAGGACCAGTATGATATGCTGCAGAAGATTTCCTCTCTTTGTATGGCACTGGTGAGCTAAAAGAGATTGTACTCTGGGCAGAGGACACAGTCCCAGTAAGCTTCTTGCATGCATTTGCTAGCTCATGAGCCTAGTTGGGCATCTCTGGCTTTTCTTTCTACATATACAAATTGCTCTTGGGGTTGGCCACCGTAAGAGTAATGAGGGGAATCCAGACGTGGACCCCTTACTCACAGTGCCTAGAGGTATCAGCTGCACCTCACCGATGAGACCCAAGAAGGTCGAAACGTACGTTTGGGATTAGCTGTTTCCCTTGTTCAGAGAGGACTTGTCTGGCATTTCGTGGCTGGACTGTGATATGCTTCAGAAGATTTCCTCTCTGTGTATGGCTCTGTTGTGCTAAAAGAGATTGCACTCTCGGTGCGAGGACACAGTTCCAGTGAGCTTCTTGCATGTATTGCTAGCTCATGAGCATAGTTGAGCATCTCTGGCTTTTCTTTATACATATGCAAATGGCTCTTGGGGTTGGTCACCCTAAGAGTAATGAGGGGAATCCAGACGTGGACCCCTTGCTCACAGTCTCTGAAGGTATCAGCTGTACCTCATTGATGAGGCTGAACAAGGCCAAAACATACGCATTAGGTTAGCTGTTTCCCTTTTTCAGAGAGGACTTGTCTGGCTTTTCGTGGCTGGACTGTCATTTGGCAGGACCAGTATGATATGTTTCAGAAGATTTCCTCTCTGTGTATGTCATTGGTGAACTAAAAGAGATTGCACTCTGGGCAGAGGACACAGTCTCAGTGAGCTTCTTGCATGTATTTGCTAGCTCATGAGCCTAGTTGAGCATTTCTGGCTTTTTTTTCTACATATGCAAATTTCTCTTGGGGTTGGTCACCCTAAGAGTAATGAGGGGAATCCAGACGTGGACCCCTTACTCACAGTGCCTAGAGGGATCAGGCGCACATCGTTGACAAGGCCCAAGAATGCCTAAACATATGTCTGGGGTTAGCTGTTTCCCTTGTTCAGAGAAGACTTGTTTGGCATTTCGTGGCTGTACTGTCATTTGGCAGTGCCAGTATGATATGCTGCAGAAGATTTTCTCTCTGTGTATGGCACTGGTAAGCTAGAAGAGATTGTACTCTGGGCGCGAGGACACAGTCATAGTGAGCTTCTTGCATGTATTTGCTAGCTCATGAGCCTAGTTGAGCATCTCTGGCTTTTCTTTCTACATATGGAAATTGCTGTTGGGGTTGGTCACCCTAAGAGTAATGAGTGGAATCCAGATGTTGACCCCTTGCTCACAGTGCCTAGAGGTTTCAGCTGCACATCATTGGCAAGGTCAAAGAAGGCTGAAATGTATGTCTGGGGTTAGCTGTTTCCCTTGTACAGAGAGGATTTGTCTGGCATTTTGTGGCTGGACTGTCATTTGGCAGGACCAGTATAATATGCTGTAGAAGATTTCCTCTCTGTGTATGGCACTGGTGAGCTAAAAAAGATTGCACTCTGGGCGTGAGAACGCTGTCCCAGTGAGCTTCTTGCATTTAGTTGCTAGCTTATGAGCCTAGTTGAGCATCTCTGGCTTTTCTTTCTACATCAGCAAATTGCTCTTGGGGTTGTTCACCCTAAGAGTAATGAGGGGAATCCAGATGTGGAACCCTTACTCACAGTGCTTAGAGAGTTCAGCTGCACTTCCTTGATGAGGCATAGAAAGGGTGAAAAGTATGTCTGGGGTCAGCTTTTTTCCCCTTGTGCAGAGAGGACTTGTCTGACATTTTGTGGCTGGACTGTGATTTGGCAGGACCAGTATAATATGCTGTAGAAGATTTCCTCTCTGTGTATGGCACTGGTGAGCCAAAAAAGATTGCACTCTGGGCGTGAGGACGCTGTCCCAGTGAGCTTCTTGCATGTATTTGCTAGCTCATGAGCCTAGTTGAGCATCTCAGGCTTTTCTTTCTACATATGGAAATTGCTCTTGGGGTTGGTCACCCTAAGAGTAATGAGGGAAATCCAGATATGGACCCCTTGCTCACGGTGCCTAGAGGTATCAGCTGTACCTCACCGATGAGGCCCAAGAAGGCCGAAACGTACGTCTAGGGTTAGCTGTTTTCCTTATGCAGAGAGGACTTGTCTGGCCTTTCGTGGCTGGACTGTTGTTTGGCAGGACCAGTATGATATGCTGCAGAAGATTTCCTCTCTGTGTATGGCACTGGAGAGTTAAAAGAGATTGCAACTCTGGGCGCGAGGACACAGTCCCAGGGAGCTTCTTGCATGTATTTGCTAGTTCATGAGCCTAGTTGAGCATCTCTGGATTTTCTTTCTACGTATGCAAATTGCTTTTGGGGTTGGTCATCCTAAGAGTAATGAGGGGAATCCAGACGTGGACCCCTTACTCACAGTGCCTAGAGGGATCAGCTGCACCTCATTGATGAGTCCCAAGAAGGCCGAAACGTACGTCTGGGTTAGCTGTTTCCCTTGTTCAGAGAGGACTTGTCTGGCATTTCGTGGCTGGACTGTCATTTGGCAGGACCGGTATGATATGTTGCAGAAGATTTTCTCTCTGTGTATGGCACTGGTGAGCTAGAAGAGATTGGACTCTAGGCACGAGGACACAGTCCCAGTGAGCTTCTTGAATGTATTTGCTAGCTCATGAGCTTAGTTGAGCATCTCAGGCTTTTCTTTCTACATATGCAAATTGCTATTGGGCTTGGTCACCCTAAGAGTAATGAGGGGAATCCAGATGTGGACCCTTAGCTCACAGAGCCTATAGGTATCAGCAGCACCTCATTGATCAGGCCTAAGAAGGGCGAAGTGTTCGTCTGGTGGTTAGCTGTTACTCTTGTTCAGAGAGGAGTTGTCTGGCATTTTATGGCTGGAGTATCATTTGGCAGGACCAGTAAGATTTGCTCCTGAAGATTTTTTCTCTGTGTTTGGCACTGGTGAGCTAAAAGAGATTGCACTCTGGGCAGATGACACAGTCCCAATTAGCTTCTTGCATGTGTTTGTTAGCTCATGAGCCTAGTTGAGCATCTCTGGCTTTTTTTTCTACATATGCAAATTGCTCTTGTGGTTGGTCATCCTAAGAGAAATGAGGGGAATCCAGACATGGACCCCTTGTTCACAGTGCCTAGAGGTATCAGCTGCACCTCATTGATGAGTCCCAAGAAGGCCGAAACATACGTCTGGGGTTAGCTGTTTCCCTTGTTCAGAGAGGACTTATCTGGCATTTCGTGGCTGGACTGTCATTTGGCAGGACCAGTATGATATGCTGCAGAAGATTTCCTCTCTGTCTATGGCACTGGTGAGCTAGAAGAGATTGCACTCTGGGCTCGAGGGCACAGTCCCAGTGAGCTTCTTGTATGTATTTGCTAGCTCTTGAGCCTAGTTGAGCATCTCTGGCTTTTCTTTCTATATATGCAAATTGCTCTTGGGGTTGGTCACCTTAAAAGTAATGAGGGAAATCCATACGTGGACCCCTGCTCACAGTGCTTAGAGGGATCAGCTGCACCTCACCGATGAGACCCAAAAAGGCCGAAATGTATGTCTGGAGCTATTTCCCTTGTTCAGAGAGGACTTGTCTGGCATTTTGTGGCTGGACTCTCATTTGGCAGGACCAGTATGATATGCTTCAGAATATTTCCTTTCTGTGTATGGCACTAGTGAACTAAAAGAGATTGCACTCTGGGCGCCAGGACACAGTCCCAGTGAGCTTCTTACATGTAGTTGCTAGCTCATGAGCCTAGTTGAGCATCTCTGGCTTTTCTTTCTACGTATGCAAATTGCTCTTGGGGTTGGTCACCCTAAGAGTAATGAGGGGAATCCAGATGTGGAACCCTTGCTCACATTGCTTAGAGGGATCATCTGCACCTCATTGTTAAGGCCTAAAAAGACCGAGACGTATGTCTCAGGTTAGTTGTTTCCCTTGTTCACAGAGGACTTATCTGGCATTTCGTGGCTGGGCTGTCATTTGCCAGGACCAATATGATATGCTGCAGAAGATTTTCTCTCTGTGTATGGCACTGGGGAGCTAGAAGAGATTGTACTGTGAGCGCGAGGACACAGTCCCACTGAGCTTCTTGCATGTATTTGCTAGCTCATGAGCCTAGTTAAGCATCTCTGGCTTTTCTTTCTACATATACAAATTGCTCTTGGGGTTGGCCACCCTAAGAGTAATGAGGGAGATCCAGACATGGACCCCTTGCTCACAGTGCCTAGAGGGATCAGCTGCACCTCACCGATGAGGCCCAAGAAGGCTGAAACGTACGTCTGGGGTTACCTGTTTCCCTTGTTCAGAGAGGACATGTCTGGCATTTCGTGGCTGGACTGTCATTTGACAGGACCAGTATGATATGTTTCAGAATATTTCCTTTCTGTGTATGGCACTAGTGAACTAAAAGAGATTGCACTCTGGGCGCCAGGACACAGTCCCAGTGAGCTTCTTACATGTAGTTGCTAGCTCATGAGCCTAGTTGAGCATCTCTGGCTTTTCTTTCTACGTATGCAAATTGCTCTTGGGGTTGGTCACCCTAAGAGTAATGAGGGGAATCCAGACGTGGAACCCTTGCTCACAGTGCCTAGAGGGATCATCTGCACCTCACTGACGAGGCATAAAAAGACTGAAATGTATGTTTGGGGTTAGTTGTTTCTTTTGTTCATGGAGGACTGTCATTTGGCAGGACCAGTATGATATGCTGCAGAAGATTTCCTCTCTGTGTATGGCACTGGTGAGCTAAAAAAGATTGCACTCTGGGCAGAGGACACAGTCCCAGTGAGCTTCTTGCATGTATTTGCTAGCTCATTAGCCTAGTTAAGCATCTCTGGCTTTTCTTTCTACATATGCAAATTGCTCTTTGTGTTGGTCACCCTAAGAGTAATGAGGGGAACCCAGATGTGGACCCCTTGCTCTCAGTGCCTAGAGGTATCAGCTGCACTTTATTGGTGAGGTCCAAGAAAGCCAAAATGTATGTCTGGGATTAGCTGTTTCCCTTGTTCAAAATTTACTTTTCTGGCATTTCGTGGTTGGACTGTCATTTGGCAGGACCAGTATGATATGGTACAGAAGGTTTCCTCTCTGTGAATGGCTTTGGTGAGCTAAAAGAGATTGCAACTCTGGGTGTGAGGACACAGTCCAAGTAAGATTCTTGCATGTATTTGTGATGTCATGAACTTTGTTGAGCATTTCTAGCTTTTCTTTCTATATATGCAAATTTCTCTTGGCGTTGGGCACCCTAAGAGTAATGAGGGGAATCCAGACGTGGAACCCTTTTCACAGGACATAGAGGGATCTTCTGAACATCACCGACGTGGCCTAATAAGGCTGAAAAGTACGACTGGGGTTAGCTGTTTCACTTGTTCACAGAGGACTTGCCTGGCATTTCGTGACAGGACTGTCATTTGGCAGGACCAGTATGATATACTGCAGAAGATTTTCTTTCTGTGTATGGCACTGGTGAGCTAGAAGAGATTGTACTCTGGGCGCGAGGACACAGTCCCAGTGAGATTCTTGCATGTATTTGCTAGCTCATGAGCCTAGTTGAGCATCTCTGGCTTTTCTTTCTACATATGGAAATTGCTCTTGGGGTTGGTCACCCTAAGAGTAATGAGGGGAATCCAGATGTGGACCGCTTGCTCACAGTGCCTAGAGGTATCAGCTGCACCTGACGATGAGGTCCAAGAAGGCTGAAACGTATGGCTGGGGTTAGCTGTTTTCCTTGTTCAGAGAGGACTTGTCTGGCATTTCGTGGTTGGACTGTCATTTGGTAGGACCAGTATGGTATGCTGCAGAAGATTTCCTCTCTGTGTATGGTATTGCTGAGCTAAAAGAGATTGCACTCTGTGCTCGAGGACACAGACCCAGTGAGCTTTTTGTATGTATTTGCTATCTCATGAGTCTAGTTGAGCATCTCTGGCTTTTCTTTCTACATATGTAAATTGCTCTTGGGGTTGGTCACTTTAAGAGTAATGAGGGGAATCCAGATGTGTACCCCTTGCTCACAGTGCCTAGAGGGATTAGCTGCCCTTCACCAATGATGCCCAAGAAGACCGAAATGTACGTCTGGGGTTAGCTCTTTCCCTTGTTCATAGAGGCCTTGTCTGGAATTTTGTGGTTGGACTGTCATTTGGCAGGACCAGTATGATATGCTGTAGAAGATTTCCTCTCTGTGTATGGCACGGGTGAGCTAAAAGAGATTGCACTCTGGGCAGAGGACATAGTCCCAGTGAGCTTCTTGCATGTATTTGTTAGCTCATGAGCCTAGTTGAGCATCTCTGGCTTTTCTTTCTACTTATGCAAATTGCTGTTGGGGTTGGTCACCCTAAGAGTAATGAGGGGAATCCAGACGTGGACCCCTTTTCACAGGGTATAGAGGGATCAGCTGCACCTTATTGACAAGGCCCAAGAAGGCCAAAATGTATATGTCTGGGGTTAGCTGTTTCCTTTGGTCAGAGAGGGGTTGTCTGGCATTTCGTGGTTGGACTGTCATTTGGCAGGACCAGTATGATATGCTGCAGAAGATTTTCTCTCTGTGTATGGTACTGCTGAGCTAAAAGAGATTGCACTCTGGGCGTGAGGACACAGTCTCAGTGAGCTTCTTGCATGTATTTGCTAGCTCATGAGCCTAGTTGAGTATCTCTGTCTTTTCTTTCTACATATACAAATTGCTCTTGGGGTTGGCCACCCTAAGAGTAATGAGGGGAATCCAGACGTGGACCCCTTGCTCACAAAGCCTGGAGGGATCAGCTGCACCTCACTGATGAGGCCCAAGAAGGCCGAAACATACATCTGGGGTTAGCTGTTTCCCTTGTTCAGAGAGGACTTGTCTGGCATTTTGTGGCTGGACTGTCATTTGGCAGCACCATTATGATATGCTGCAGAAGATTTTCTCTCTGTGTATGGTACTGGTGAGCTAAAAGAGATTGCACTCTGTTCTCGAGGACACAGTCCCAGTGAGCTTCTTGTATGTATTTGCTAGCTTATGATCCTAGTTGAGCATCTCTGGCTTTTCTTTCTACATATGTAAATTGCTCTTGGGGTTGGTCACCTTAAGAGTAATAAGGGGAATCCAGACGTGGACACCTTGCTCACAGTGCTTTGAAGGATCAGATGCATCTCACCAATGAGGCGGAAGAAGACCGAAATGTATGTCTGAGGTTAGTTGTTTCTCTTTTTCAGAGAGGACTTGACTGGCATTTCATGGTTGGACTGTCATTTGACTGGGCTGGTATGATATGCTGCAGAAGGTTTCCTCTCTGTGTATGACACGGGTGAGCTAAAAGAGATTGCACTCTGGGTGCGAGGACTCAGTCCAAGTGAGCTTATTGCATGTATTTGGTAGCTCATGAGCCTAGTTGAGCATCTCTGGCTTTTTTTCTACATATGTAAATTGCTCTTGGGGTTGATCACCCTAAGAGTAATGAGGGGAATCCAGATGTTGCTCACAGTGCCTAGAGGGATCAGCTGCATCTCACCAATGAGGCCCAAGAAGGCCGAAACTTATGTCTGGGGTTAGCTGTTTCCCTTTTTCAGAAGGAACTTGTCTGGCATTTCGTGGCTGGACTGTCATTTGGCAGGACCAGTATGATATACTGCAGAAGATTTCCTCTCTGTGTATGGCAGTGGTGAGCTAAAAGAGATTGCACTCTGTGCAGAGGACACAGTCCCAGTGAGATTCTTGCATGTATTTGCTATCTCATGAGCTTAGTTGAGCATTTCTGGGTTTTCTTTCTACATATGCAAATTGCTCTTGGGGTTGGTCACCTTAAGAGTAATGAGGGGAATCCAGACATGGACCTCTTGCTCACAGTTCCTAGAGGGATCAGCTGCACCTCACTGATGAAGCCCAAAATGTACGGCTGGGGTTTGTTGTTGTTTCCCTTGTTCAAAGAGGACTTGTCTGGCTGGACTGTCATTTGGCAGGACCAGTATGATATCCTGCAGAAGATTTCATCTCTGTGTATGATATTGGTGAGCTAAAAGAGATTGCACTCTGGGTGCAAGGACACAGTCCCAGTGAGCTTCTTGCATGTATTTGCTAGCTCATGAGCCTAGTTGAACATCTCTGGCTTTTCTTTCTTCATTCTGCAAGTAACAGAGATAAACTCAGGCACAGGAGTAATCTCAGATATACAGTGTAATTTGGATTAATTTACTGGACAAAAAAATATCATGCCACATAAAGAAAATCTATTTATTGGGTCTATGACCATTCCATGCTGATACAGCATGTTTTGTCTTGCCTTTAACCCTCTGAGTGCAGGAAAGGCATCCAATGCATTGCGCTGCAATGCACTAGATAGTTCTCCAGTACTCAAAGTTAAATTCAAAATTTCAAGTGATAGTAACACCTTAAAACAAATGCAGCTCTGATTGATCTTCTTATAAAGAGGATCATGTAAGGCTTTATTTTAATATGCTCCGTGTTGTAGTTCAAAAGGAATTCACTGCTAAAGGATCCCCCTTTGTGAGGGAAAATCTTCACTGACCATAAGGAAAATCCTGCCCTCCTGCGTCAAGGGGGGCAGGGTTCTACTTATACTGAATGAAGATTGTCCCTTGCTGCGCACTGTCCGGTCCCACGAACAGATTCCACATCTAAGGGGAGGCAGCTTGCAGACTTTAAAAGGGGAGAGAGGGTGAACCTTTAGCAGGGAATTTCTTTAGGAGGATCAATCGGAGCTGCATTTGTTTTAAGGGATTACTATCCCTTTCACTTTGTAACAAACTGATGATTTTGAAAGTGTTCTAACACATATTTTTGTTAGCCATTTTAGTTTAACCCTTTGCAATGTGTTGCATATCCCTCTGACACTCAGAGGGTTAAAAGCACATCTTTTTGTCAGCCATTTTTCATTTCAGACAATAGTTCATGAAATATTTAGCTTTATTTATTTGTTACTTTATGCACATGAGATAATACTTCCTGGTAGGAAGTGATAGATGGGATGGAGAACAGTGTTGCAGTAAATACCAGATCTGCACTAACTGACAAATAAATCAAGTTACTTATATCAAACTATTGATGTAAATGAATAGTAAACTTTTTATGTAAACACATATATTGAAGCAATTTTCCTGATGGATTAAGCAAGGGTACTCCCATTGCTGCAAGATGAAGTGTTCCAAAGTGTTCAGAGTTTAAAGGGATAGTTATACTTAAAATGTAAAAATACATATAATGTAGTGTTTATCCTCTGAGTAGTACAATGAAGCTCCCACTGCTGAGAGTTGTTTTATTCAAATGTTATTACAACTCAAACTTGAATTTTTTAGGTGCAGTATCACAGCAACCTGAAATTGTACCATGGCACTGTTGCTACACCATCCTATAGAGATTTATGGTCAGTTGACAGAGCAGTCCATAGAATGGTGTAGCAACAGCGCCACTGTACTATTTCAGGCCACTGTGATACCGCACCTAAAAATTGAAGTCTGAGCTTTAGTAACTTTTGAATAAAACACCTTTCAATAGTAGGAGAACCCTTTTTTTAATCAGGTGGATAAACCATACAATATATTGTTTTACATAATAAGTATTACTATCCCTTTAAAGTTATACATTTTTTAGATTAACAGATTAACAGCATCCTCCAGGGTCCAGAGAACTCCCCTACAGTTCACTTGCTTTCATGACAGTTATTCTGTGGCATTGTATGGGAGCAGTGAGCCTCTGGCTATTTATTGGTCTCCACAGAATGTGAGAGTGACAGCTTCACCATTTCCTGACAGTTTGAAAGTTTATCAAATTTGAATAAAACAGCTGTCATAGTGAGTGTCCTCTTAATTTACTCATCAGGAAACCTTTATAATATAATCACCTATTTGTCACAAACACACGATTACACTTCAATAGATCAGTATATGCAGAAAATGTATGTTTTAGCAGTTACATGCTGGCTGAAGTTATTGCTTAGGCAACTTCATCTGTGCTGTCAAAACAATCACACTAATGCAAATGTCCATTGTAAATCACTAATGTGATAACTCGGCTAATAGTGCCAATGGAGTAAAATTAATTCTATACATAGGAAATAAAATAAAGTAAGAAAGTAAGCAAGCAAGTAACAGAAAAAAATAAAAAAGCAGGAAAGTTAGAATGGCAACATACTTAAATCTACAGTTCCACAGTAGTTGAAGATATGATATGAGAAGAAGCACTTGTGAATATATAATAGACCTAAACAAAATAATAAGTGCATTTTATGATCAATATCATTACATTGTATTTTGAGTAATAGTCCATATTGCATCGCCAAGGGTGCAACACAACACTTTAACATACAATAAATAATTGGCTATAAAAGGAAATCCATGTGAAACAAAACATCACTGCATGGGAATAAGATATTCCAAATCACTGTCTCCATAACCAATATGCAAGGAATATGGCAAGTACATACTTACAACCTGAAATCTTGCCTTGAGAACATTATCAACTAGGCTTAAACTAAACGTGGATCTTGCCACGGTGGGAGGAACCTCCAATATAAAGGCGGTCCTTCCATAATATTACAGCATACCTAGTTCATCAAGGCATCCAACATCATCCTCGACTTCCAATACAATACATCACAGCCAAGTCCTACATGGTGATCATCAGCTATTTATGGGTTCACCACAATATCCATACTCCCCACGGGTGCTATACATCACAGAATACAAGATAGCTGTAATTTATAGATAAGGCCTCATGGGTTTATGATGCCCAACTAGTATATCAATCTAGTCTCTTGCTGTAACAAGACTTTATGCCTGTTGCCCCCTCATCATAGATAGGGTTGCCACCCAGCCGGTATTTTACTGGCAGGCCAGTAAAAAATTGGCTCCTATCCAATGTTAAGTCTATGGAGGGAATGCCATGGCTGGTATTTTTTTGAAGAAATGGTGGCAACCCTAATCTTAGAACATGCACCAATAATGCTGGCAAGAATTTAATCTCTCCAAGTTCCTGACAGGCTTAGGCAAAATGACAAGCAACTGGCTTTTGACTTGTTTTCTTGGCTACTTGAGTGACCACCAGTACTTTCATAACAGTATATTTATTGTTATTTATCAATTCTCCTGAACTCATGAAATCTTTATAATCTATTAAACACCCCTAACTTTGTATAGTCCTCTTGGATGTGCCGACCAACATTTTGTCTTGACATATCTGGAAATTGAATCTCTCTGCTTTCTCTTGATGAAAGCAAAAGAGGGGTCGTTCTTTAAACAAATGTCCCAATTTGGTATCATTTGCCAAAATATGCTAATTAAGCACTGATATTCTAATAGTCAAAGATGCAACTCTATAGGTAGTCTGCACAAAATCTCAAAATCTTTTGAAGTCTCTGGTTGAGATAGCAACATATCTCCATCTAATTCATGAGCCTGCAAAATGGATACTTTATTATTTACAGCATATCATCTTCAATATTTTTATCATATTCTCCACAGCAGTTTTGCAAAGGGATGAATCAGCTGTAATACACAACACCCACAACATCTGTGAATATGGTAGTTCTTTTAAAAAAGTGGTGACTTATTGCATGCAAAAGCATATTCTTTCATACTTTTGTGAAAAACGTTTTGTTTTCAGCATTTCACCTTCCACGCAAACTGTTTGATCTAAAAAAAAGAACACGGATCGTGTTAAAATTAACTTGATAGTAGATTCACCTGAATTCAACATATCTACACTCACTTATTAGGTGGACTATTCACAGGTTCTGCTTCCATTTCGTACCCTACTGTGTAATTATAGCTTTAAAGGAGCAGTAAACTTTTTTTTATGAAAACACATATTTTATAGAGCATTTCCTTCTGAATAAAACAAGGTCACTCCCACTGCTGTCAGAAGTTTTATTCAAAATTTATAGAAGTTTAAATAATCAGGAAGTGAATTTACTGTGTTTACTTCCTGATAGTTCTAACTGACAGGAAGTGACAGGCACTTTCTGTCACATTCTATGGAGAACTGTATGTCACTGACTTTTCTGACTTTCCTCTCCATTAGAATCTAACAGAAAATCTAATTAGAATTTGACCACTAGAAGGCACTGTTTAGGGTTGCCACCCAGCGGGTATTTTACCGGCAGGCCGGTAAAAAATTGGCTTCTGTCCAATGTTAAGTCTATGGAGGGAATGCCATGGCCGGTATTTTTTTGAAGAAAAGGTGGCAAAACTAGCACTGCTAATATAAAAAAAACATGGGTTTAAACTGTAATAACTCTAGAAATATAAATCTCTCGGCAGTGGGAGTACCCTTATTTTACTCAATAGGAAAATCCCTACAATATATATTTTTTCATAAAAAAGTTTACTGCTCCTTTAAGTATGCTGCCTTTCCAATTTTTCTATTTCTTTTGTGTTATTTTTCTGTTATTTACTTACTTTATTTTATTGTTTATGTGTAGAATATTTTTTTCTCCATTGGAATGGTCTATTAGCAGATTTATTGCATTAGCAATTTATGATAAGCATTCTCATTAGTATGGCTGCTTTGACAGCACCAATGGAGTTATGGGCTTAAGCAATGCTTTCAGTCAACATTGTTCTCATGTACAATATGTTATCATACAGTTACCTGGTTACAAGGTATGTGCCAATACGTAGCGACAATGTGAGAAGTCACAAGAGGAAGTGGAGAGAGTCTTGCCACTTCCACATGGTATGCTACTTTTGGCTTGTAATCTGAGAGAAATGGTGTTTCGACAACTATAAATATATGTGCACATAACATTGTTTCACCAGTTTCTTCTCATTCTCCAGTTTGCTTCACCTCCCCCAGCTTCTGCTCCTTTCAAGCGCCCCTTACCACAGGGTTTAATATGTGTTTCATATATCAAAAGTAATATTGTAATTAATTTAGAGAATAAATAACAGAGAGTAGTAATGTATACCAATTGTTTACAGCCTTGCAAACTTGATACTGTGCTGTTGTGATAAATTTGTACAGTTTAGTTACCCTAATAGTTGTTCTTGTGTTGATTTCTGAAAGGTCACAGGGGCTTCTGTAATAGACAACAAGGAGGGGAGGATAATAAGCAGAGTGGGCAGGAACACAGGGCACTTGCCAAATATAATTGGCTAATGTCCACATGGACCTCACAGTGATTAATAAATACAATGTGAACTTCCTTGATCCCATCACTCTTATGATTGTCACACAGGTTGCCATGCAGACACTCCATGCTGCAACTCATTTGCAGCCATCACCAGTTGCCATACAGTTGCAGCATGCTGTTTCTAAGAATTACTGTTTCAGTGACAATTCTTGAACATGACATCATGGAGACAAGGCAATCTATTTTGCACAATTGTTTGTGGAGACTTTGGGGCTTATATACTAAGAGGAACTGGAGTAATTCTGGAGTAAACCAAGTCCTCTCTAGCATTCAGTTGGTTAACCCATTGAACGCCAATGGGATAAGCAACACATTGCAAATGAATGCACTGTGCACCCGCCTCGCACTCAAAGGGTTAACTGGTCCATTTAAATTAATGGGAATTTATGTTTGTCCCCTATTGTGCGCTTGTTTTTTGTATTACATTACCCTCTTTGTAACTGTGACTTAATTACCAAGTACATGAGCCCTTAATAAAAAAAATAAGCAAGACATACTATGCAGCCCTGGGGTACATTCATCAGACATGAAATACAACCTGTGCTTCATGCTCTTTTGTGTTTAAACCAGGCTCTACCTTAATTATGACTAATTAGAACAGAGTTTTTCAACCGTGGTCCTCCAGTACCCATAATACTGCAGGTTTTATGGATTTCCTCCCTGAGTACAGGTAAACTAAGCAAAGTGAAAGCTCCACAAATTACATACTTTTGCTTAGGTAGGGAAATCTTTAAAGCCTTCACTTGAGGACCGTGGCTGAGAAACTCTGGAGTACAGTGGCAAACACTGTGAGAATGATGTCACAAAATAATTTGTATATTAAAAGTCAGAGATGCTGAACTACGAACAAACCTGCAATGCAAATTTGCAGGCTCTATAGGAATGGTGTCCTACCCTGCAATCTCTTTAAGCCAACTAGGCGTTTCACAGAGAGGAAATATCCTAAAGTATGTCATATTGGTCCTGCCATTACAGCAGTCCAACCACAACATGCAATTCCTCTCTGAGCAAGAGAAGCAGCCAATCCCAGATGTATTTTTTGAAAAAATAATCTTTATTTTGACATGGAAAATACAATACGACATTTCTTTGTACAGTAATGCTTTCCAATACAGAGTGCATTCATACATTTAAAACAATAACATTCTTAATACCTGCAACACAGTGCACTTTGGCAGCACACAGGTACATTTGAACTTTATTGTATCATCACTTTATTGAACTCAACACTTGTACTTTATTTCACTGTATTAAAGTCTCAGTGGGCATTCGCCTGGGGGATTGGGTGTGTGGGGGGGAGTGGGATATGGGGCATGGGTCAGGGTAGGTCAGGGGGCCAAGGAGAGGTGACAGTGATATTGAGCCATTGGAGGGGATGCTAGTCCTCCTCTTCAGGGCTGTCCAAGATGTTATAGTCTCTTAGCAGACTGTGGATCAGTCTGCGACAGTCCTGTGTTGTCACCTGTTCTCTCCTCTGCACCAAATGATTCCTTGCAAACCACAGAGCGTCTTTGACACAGCACGTGATGCGCTAGGCTTCCTGGATAGCACCATACGAGTGTGTCCCTGGAAACAGTCCATACAGTACCGAGTGGTAAGAAAAGTGTCTCTTTGGAACAGAGTCTTTGAGTTCATTTTCCAGGTCATCCAACAGAGCTTGGGCAAAGGGGCACTGCTAAAAAACATGCAGGGCAGTTTCTTCTGCCACGCATCCTCTAGGGCAGTGTCTATACCTGCATAGGTTCCTTGCATGCATGAATGACCTGAGAGACAGACTGCCCTGAATGGCCATCCATACAGTGTCCTTGTGTCTGTTGCTGAGTCTCCCTGATGACACGTTCTGCCATACCATCTTGGAAGTGGTAGCTGGGAATCCTGAAATTGTCTCTATAATGTCTTTTGCTGTGATGAGCTTATATATGACCTTTGGGGTCCACAGTTCTGGTTTAACACCCTCCAGTTGGTTCTCCCTCACAAATCTACCAACATCTTGGTAGAAACAGGGGGTAGTTCAGTTGTAAGGGATAGAGCTGTCCCACCTCTCCCAACCAAGTCCCCTCCAAAGAGGAAGAAACAGGACATGGCATTACAGAGAGATCCCTGGTCACTCTCTCTTAAAGTCCTCCACACATAGTTGCACACAAAGAAGGCCCAAAACATGGTGGAGATGTCTGGCAACCCCTTTCTTCCTTTGTGGGGTTCAGCTATATGGTTTAGCCTTGTGGGTCATCACTAGTGATATGTAGTTGATCTAAGCACTGTGAGCAAGGGGTCCAATGCTGGATTCCCCCTATTACCCTTGGGGTGACTAATCCCAATGGTAATTTGCATATGTATATTAAAAGTCAGAGATGCTCAACTAGGAACAAATCTGCAATACAAATTCGCAGGCTCTATAGGAATGGTGTCCTACTCAGGGTGCAATCTCTTTTAGCCCTCTAGGGCCTTTCACAAAGAGGAAATATCCTAAAGTACACCATATTGGTTCTGCTATTACAGCAGTCCAACCACAACATGCCAGGCAATTCCTCTCGGAGCAAGAGAAACAGCCAACCCCTGACATACAGTGGATATAAAAAGTCTACACACCCCTGTTAAAATGCCAGGTTCTTGTGATGTTAAAGAATGAGACAAAGATAAATCATGTCAGAACTTTTTCCACCTTTAATGTGACCTATAACGTGAACAATTCAATTGCAAAACAAACTGAAATCATTGGGGGGGGGGGGGGAATAAAAAAACTCACAATAACCTGGTTGCATAGGTGTGCACACCCTCTTATAACTGGGGATGTGGCTGTGTTCAGAATTAACCAATCACATTCAATCTCATGTTAAATAGAAGTCATTATACACCTGCCATCATTTAAAGTGACTCCGATTAATCACAAATAAAGTTCAGCCATTCTAGTAGGATTTTCCTGACATTTGCTTAGTTGCATCTCAGAGCAAAAGCCATGGTCCGCAGAGAGCTTCCAAAGCATCAGAGGGATCTCATTGTTGAAAGATATCAGTCAAGCGAAGGTTACAAAACAATTTGCAAAGCATTAGATATACCATTGAACACAGTGAAGACAGTCATCATCAAGTGGAGAAAATATGGCACAACAGAGACATTGCCAAGAACTGGACGTCCCTCCAAAATTGATGACAAGACGAGAAGAAAACTGGTCAAGGAGGCTTCCAAGAGGCCTACTGCAACATTAAAGGAACTGCAGGAATTTCTGGTAAGTACTGGCTGTGTGCTACATGTGACAACAATCTCCTGTAGTCTTCATATGAATGGGCTATGGGGTAGGGTGGCAAGACGGAAGCCTTTTCTTACAAAGAAAAACGTCCAAGCTCAGTTGAAGTTTGCAGTAACAAACATCAAGTGCCCCAAAAGCACGTGTGAAAATGTTTTATGGTCTGATGAAACCAAGGTTGAACTTTTTGGCCATAATTGAAAAAGGTATGTTTGGCGCAAAAACAACACTGCACATCACCCAAAGAACACCATATCCACAGTGAAGCATGGTGGTGACAGCATCATGCTTTGGGGCTGTTTTCCTCAGCTGGAACCAGGGCCTTAGTCAGGGTGAAGGGAATTATGAACAGTTCCAAATACCAGGCAATTTTGGCACAAAACCACCAGGCATCCGTTAGAAAGCGGAAGATGAAGAGGACGTTCACCTTTCAGCACAACAACGACCCAAAGCACACATCCAAATCCACAAAAGCATGGCTTCACCAGAAGAAGATTAACATTTTGGAACGGCCCAGCCAAAGCCCAGACCTGAATCCAATTGAACATCTGTGGGGTGATCTGAAGAGGGCTTTGCACAGGAGATGTCCTCACAATCTGACAGATTTGGACCACTTTCGCAAAGAAGAGTGGGCAAATATTGCCACGTCAAGATGTGCCATGCTAATTAACTCCTACCCAAAAAGACTGATTGCTGTAATAAAATCAAAAGGTGCTTCAACAAAGTATTAGTTTAAGGGTGTGCACACCTATGCAACTAGGTTATTGTGAGTTTTTTATTTTACCCCCTCAACGATTTCAGTTTGTTTTGCAATTTAATTGTTCATGTTATAGCTCACATTAAAAAAAGAAAAGGTTCTTACATCATTTATCTTTGTCTTATTCTTTAATATCACATGAACCTCGCATTTTAACAGAGATGTGTAGACTTTTTATATTCACTGTACATTTCAGCCTTGTAGGACCTTATCAGTGAGATGTAGATGATTTCTCTAAGCACTGTGAGCAAGGGATCCAGTGCTGGATTCCCCCTATTTCCCTTGGGGTGACTAATTCCAAGGCTAATTTGCATATGTATTTTAAAACTTAGAGATGCTCAACGAGGAACAAGCCTGCATTACAAATTTGCAGGCTCTATAGGAATGGTGTCCTACTCAGAGTGCAATCTCTTTTAGCCCACTAGTGCCTTTCACCGAGAGGAAATACCCTAAAGCACATAATATTGGTCTTGCCATTACAGCAGTCCAACCACAAAATGCCAGGCAATTACTCTCAGAGTATATTAAAAGTCAGAGATGCTGCAAATTTCTATTGTGAGTTTGTTCCTAGTATAGTGTCTCTGAATTTTAACATACATATGCAAATTATCATTGGGATTAGTCAGCCCAAGGGTAATAGGTGGTTAGCTCATTCTTTTGTTCAGAGAGGAGCTGACAGGCATTTTGTAGATGGACTGTTGTAATGGCAGGACCAATATGAAATGCTTTAGGATAGTTTCTCTGTGAAAGGAACTAGTGTGCTAAGAGAGACTGCACATTGAGTAGGGCACCATTTCTCTAGAGCCTGCAAATTTGTATTGTGGGTTCATTTCTAGTTGAGCATCTCTGACTTTTAATATGCAAATTTTCTTTGGGATTAGGCCCCCCAAGAGTAATAGGAGGTATCCAGCATTGGACCTCTTGCTCATAGTGCTTAGAGAGATCAGTTGCACCTCACTGACAAGGCCCAAAAAGGCAAAAATGTACGTCTGGGGTTGGCTGATTCTCTTGTACAGAGAGGAATTGCCTGGCGTTTTGTGGTTGGACTGCTGTAATGGCAGGACCAATATGATATGCTTTAGGATATTTCCTCTCTGTAAAAGGCACTAGTAAGCTAAAAGAGACTGCACCCTGGGTACGGCACCTGCAAATTTGTATTGCAGGTCTGTTCCTAGTTGAGCGTCTCTGACAAAAGAATTTGAGTAATTGTGGAGCAAGCCAGCTGCAGCAACTTTCAAACATTCACATTGATTTAAATGGGTCTTTTAATTCCTGAATACCTAGAGAGGTCTCAAACACAACATGAATATAATTATGATATGCAATAATACTTATGGTCAAATATTCCAGTTATGTTAATCTTAATCTTTTTTTCAGCAAAAGGATTGATAGCAAAACATTTAAAATGAATATATCATTAAAGGGTTAGTAACATCATAGATTGCAAAAAGTAATATTGTAGATAAATTAAAAATACATTTATTGGTGCAAGTCCTATCTCTCAAACCTTTATGGTTTGAGAGATAGAGCATTTTAAAGTTCTCCTCTCCCTCCCCTTTCCCTGATGTCAGCTGTAAGCTAACAGCAGGAGTTCCTGGTCCAGGGACCGGCAGGCAACTCTTTAGCAGAGCCGAAATAACATGATCTAAAAAGAAATACTTCATTGGAACGATCTCCAGAGTGTGCTTGGAAACCAGGCACACTTTGCAGACTGTTCCAATGAAGTATTTCTTTTTTGATTTCAGTATCTTGGCTCTGCTGAAGAGCCTCCTCAAGTCGGCCGACTCGAATCTCCTGCTGTCAGCTGTAAAGCTGACAGCAGGGAGAGAGGAACTTTAAAACATTCTATCTCTCAAACCATAAAGGTTTGAGATAGAGGACTTGCACAGATTTCTTTTTAATTTATGTACAATATTACTTTTTAGCAATCTAGGACATTACTAACCCTTTAATAAAGTGAAAAGATAGTTGTCACACACTATGCTAGTTCTGTAAACAATTATTGTGTTAGGACAGTTTCCAAACGATATATAATAACCATGTATCTCCCTAGGTTTGACAACGTAACACTTTGATGCAGGTTATGTCATTGATGTCACATTGCGCTCTACTTGTAGAAGGTTCATTGTCTATTCCGCTAGTCTGATAGCTTCTGTGTCACTAATAAAGCCATTTAGGTCAGTACATAAGAGGTCTGCCACAACATGATTTTCTTGTTGTCTTCCCATCACGGACCCTTGGCGGGCATATAGCAGCCAAAATTGTGAAGGTTTCAGATTCTCCTATAAATTAAAGATTTTATCAGTGTTACAAAACCAAAAAACATCCTTGCAATTATCACAATAGTTGATACAGAATATGATACAGGAAAATGTAATGAAATATAATATTTTTGTGTCAGCCCATTTTACCCCTCTTTATGTTCAGATAACATCAAATTTTTACAGTGGTTTCTGTTGATATGCGATTGTTTGATTGGCAGTTACAAAGCCCAAAACGGATGCCCAAGTTTTTGAATTTAAGGGTGTATATGATAGGATTCCCCAATGAATTCAGTGTGATTGTCATAGCACTTAGGTTTCGGAACACAAACATACTTGTCTGTAGTTCTTCTGGACAAACTGTATTGGTGACATCCCAAATAACCCCTGCAAAAAATGGAGCATAAGAAACAAGAGCTAGAATCCAGATGAAAATGCAAGTTTTTGCCACCTGCACTTCTGCTGCTTTATACGTTCCTTGCAGCTGTCCATGTGCCTGCATGCAAAGCTTCTGCTTCCTTAATATTACAATGATTCCAATGTAAGTGATCAAAGGAAGGACAATGGCAATGATACAGTTAGGAACAGCAATAAAGAGTAAATAGTCAATGCAAAAAGGTCCATAGAGAGTAGATACATTGCCAAGTTTGTTCAGACAATCCCATCCCATAAGAGGCAGAGAGCCAAAAATTATAGCTACAGTCCAAATCATGAAAACTGCATACAAAGTATTTTTTCGGGATATTCCACAATTATGTCTTCCATTCTCAGATACTGTCAGATAGCGTTCTATTCCAATGCTTACTAAGTTGTAGATGGTAGACAGTATAGATATAGTGTATGAGATGTAAGCAATAAGGACTTTCCAAGATCCAAGGATGGTGCTGTTAGGTTCTATAATAAACTGCAGAGAGATCCAAAAGCCAGATACACTCACAAGCAGATCCGACACTGCCAGATTGCAAAAAAGAATGAAAATAGGATGATTCAGGTCTCTAGAAAATGTTATTGTAACAATAACAGTACAGTTGAAAATTGCTGACAGCAAATTACTTGTCATTTGAGTAATTCCAAGTGCAAGGACAATGTGTGGACTCCAGATATCAGAACCATTTAGCTCCTCATTGGAACAATTCAATAAATTGCTCATGGTCTCCTTCTAATATATATGTATATATTCAATTAATTTAGTTCATTGATATTACTGCTGTTCTCCTTACAAAATGACTATTTTCACTCCAATTTTTCTTCTTTTGAAACGTCTGCCCTAGTAAGAATTAAACATTAACCACAAGTAATTTAAATAATAAAAAATGTATCCGCTAAATGTCATTGCGATTTACAGTTGCTATGGTGAATACAGCTAACAAACATTTTCCGTGAGGCCTTATCTAAGATTTGAGATGGTCTAATTCATAAAAGCAGGAAATTACTTTCGCTAAGCTGCCAGTAGTTAACACACAAAGTCAGCAAACCCAATAAATTGTGTGAGTAATTAATTAAAACTTCATCAGAAGGTGATCTTCAAAGATTTATCAAATTCCCTTTTACTTAAAAAGCAAAACAATCCATGTTAAACACCTCATAATGTTTATTAAAGTAATCACGATTTTTTTTTTACATTTAGGGATGGCATATACATTTATCAATCCAAGGAACCATTTGAAGCTGGTTTGCAAGCAAAATATTTAGCCTACCTTTGTACATGACCATTGCCAAATTATTAATGAGCTGAAACTGTTAAAAACATGGATGGGCAACCTGAGAACTACAATTCCCACCACCTGTCACCCAGAGGCTGGCTGGGGGTGATAGGAGCTGTAGTCCTCCACAGCAAGAGTAGCTAAAAGTGTGTACTGTGGTCTAAAACATCCAAAACCAACCCCAGATTTCCACTGATTTACAAGAATAATATGGTGGAGGTATCTCTAGCATCCAATAGGTTAAATCATCATTACACACTTTTTTAATCCGTTGGATGCTATAATATAGTGTAAGAGCCAGGGAAAGGAGAAATGGGGTTCAAAACAAGTGAGAAGATATGAATGAAATAAGAATTGTTGATTGACATAATGGTGAAGGTATGGAAGCAAGCCAAATGATGGGGTGGAG
This sequence comes from Rhinophrynus dorsalis, assembly GCA_037306005.1. NCBI lineage: Eukaryota > Metazoa > Chordata > Amphibia > Anura > Rhinophrynidae > Rhinophrynus > Rhinophrynus dorsalis. The sequence goes on from CM074719.1 coordinate 312,170,467, forward strand.
ATATGGAATTGAGAGAACTAGGTGAGATATAGAAGTGAGAGACTGGAGGGGTGGAGATATCGAAGTGAAAATCCTAGGGGAGATATGGATGTAAGACACTCAGACATGAAAGTGAGACAAGACCTGGAGGAAGATATGAAAGTGAGACGAGACTTTGTGGGAGGAAGTGAGAGTTCATGGGGGGAGGGGGAGGGGGATGGATATGAGAATACCTGGGAGAGATGTGGAAGTGTGGATACCTAAGGGGATATGTGGAAGTGAGAATAACTTGGGGTGTGGAGATATACAAGAGGGAGAAATGTGGAAGTGAGAATACCTGGTGGGAAATGTGGAGGTCAGAGACATGGATGGGAAAAAAATAAGAGACGGGTTAGTGGATTGACTTGACAGGAAGCAAATATTTTGGTTGGCATTTACTAAGGTAATTTGTTCAATTTACAAGTGATACTGACAATTTTGTTAATCATTGGAATTACATGTGTTAACTGTGACAGATTTTTGGGTTGTTTGTTTTTTTATGTATTTTAGCCTATTTCAGTTTCCATTGGAATTAGAGGGAAATCTTTAGTAGTTACATAGTTACATAGTTACATAGTAATTTAGGTTGAAAAAAGACTTGCGTCCATCCAGTTCAACCCTTTTCCTATTCCTGTTTACCATCGCTGACCCAAAAGAAGGCATCTGACTCCAAATGGCAATCAGATTTCTCCCTGGATCAACAAGCCCTAACTAAATATTAATCCCAATACTAACGTGCATAGCCCTCTATATTATGCTCTTTTAAATAAGTATCCAGGCCCCTTTTAAAGGCATCTAATGTATTTGATAGCACCACCTCCTCCGGAAGTGCATTCCATACCTTTATTGTCCTTACTGTAAAGAAACCCTTCCGCTGTTGTAGACTAAATCCCCTTTCCTCAAGTCTAAGTGGGTGGCCCCTTGTCCTGTGTACTGTTCTGTTAATGAACAGGTCTTTTGAAAGCCCTTTATATGGGCCTTGAACATATTTATATAGTGTTATCATATCCCCTCTAAGACGCCGTTTCTCTAGTGTGTACAAGTTTAACTTTTCTAGCCTCTCTTCATAACTAAAACTTTCCATTCCCCTTACTAGTTTTGTAGCCCTCCTCTGCACTCTCTCTAGTTCCATAATGTCCTTCTTCAGAAACGGCGCCCAGAATTGAACAGCATATTCTAGGTGGGGTCTTACCATGGACCTGTAAAGAGGCATAATTATATCTTCCTCCCTTGAGTCAATATCCCTTTTAATACATGCCAATATCTTATTGGCCTTTGCAGCTGCCAGCTGGCACTGCATGCTACTGCAAAGTCTATTGTCTATCATTACTCCTAAATCCTTTTCATTAGTAGATTTCCCCAGAGAAACACCATTTAAACTATATGTTGCATTTTTATTATTATACCCAAAATGCATAACTTTACACTTGTCTATATTGAATCTCATTTGCCATTTGCCTGCCCAGTTACTCAATTTGTCCAAGTCCTCTTGTAATGAAGACACATCCAGTTCAGACTTTATTACCTTACTTAATTTTGTGTCATCGGCAAACACTGATACATGGCTTCCTATGCCCTCTGGGAGGTCATTAATAAACAAATTAAAAAGAAGAGGACCCAGGACAGATCCCTGAGGCACTCCACTTATCACGTTTATCCAACTGGAGAACTTGCCATTTACTACCACTCTTTGCATTCTATCTTTCAGCCAATTTCCAATCCACACACAAACATTTTCCCCTAGTCCTATTTCATTCAATTTGTACAGTAACCTCTTTTGTGGAACTGTATCAAATGCCTTGGCAAAGTCTAAATAGATCACGTCAACCGCCGCTCCCTCATCTATATTATTACTTACTTTTTCATAAAATGCGATCAAGTTCGTTTGACAAGACCTATCTTTCACAAAGCCATGTTGGCTATTGCTAAAGATATTCCTGTTCCAGCAGAATTCTTGAATATATTCCCTTAGCAACCTTTCAAACAGCTTCCCTACCACAGATGTCAAGCTTACGGGTCTGTAATTTCCTGGCTGGGACTTTGATCCCTTTTTAAATATGGGCACCACATCTGCTTTACGCCAATCCATGGGCACCATACCAGAAATAAAAGAATCCCTGAAAATCAGATATATCGGTCTGGCCAGGGTCTGGCTTAGCTCTTTAAGTACCCGTGGGTGTATACCATCTGGCCCCGGAGCTTTGTCTACCTTGACACCATTCAATTGTTTTAACACTTTTTCTTGTGTTAGCCAGTCCCATGCTTGCTGTGACTGTTCTGTAAAAGTAGTTTGCAGATTCTTGTCCAATGGGTCTTCCTTGGTAAAAACAGAAGAAAAGAAATTATTTAAAATATCTGCCTTCTCTCTGTCACCTTTGACCATCTCACCCGTTTCAGCTAACAAGGACCCAACATTATCAGACTTTAATTTTTTGCCATTAATGTATTTAAAGAATTTTTTGGGGTTGCTTTTGCTCTCCTTAGCAATATTTTTTTCATTCTCCAGTCTAGCTAATTTAATAGCCTTTTTACATGTTTTGTTGACATTTTTGTATTCTGCAAATGCCTCTGCTGATCCCTCAGCTTTGTAATGTTTAAATGCCGCATATCTTGAATGGCTACAACACTGGTCATGAGTATCTGTTCCTGCTGGGTTCCCATTCATTATTTTGTGTGTCAATGTGCAACTAAATCTTGTTATTCTCAGATTTGTTTGTTTGTGAGAGAATTTTGCATTTATGTTTCGGCATGAAATGCCATAAAATTAGTCTGAAAAGTCAATCTTAGCCACTGAGGGGAAGAGCAGACAATATTAATTGATGTCTTGCAGGATATATCATCATCATGAGGTTTAGAAATACTTACAGTATCTCACATGTGAGTACACCCCTCACATTTTTGTAAATATTTTTATTTTATCTTTCATGTGACAACACTGAAGAAATGATACTCTGCTACAATGTAAAGTAGTGAGTGTACAGCCTGTATAACAGTGTAAATTTGCTGTCCCCCTCAAAATAACTCAACACACAGTCATTAATGTCTAAACCTTGGCAACAAAAGTGAGTACACCCCTAAGTGGAAATGTCCAAATTGGGCCCAATTCGCCATTTTCCATCCCCGGTGTATGTGACTCATTAGTGTTACAAGGTCTCAGGTGTGAATGGGGAGCAGGTGTGTTAAATTTGGTATTATCGCTCTCACACTCTCTCATACTGGTCACTGGAAGTTCAACATGGCACCTCATGGCAAAGAACTCTCTGAGGATCTGAAAAAAGAATTGTTGCTCTACATAAAGATGGCCTAGGCTATAAGAAGATTGCCAAGACCCTGAAACTGAGCTGCAGCACGGTGGGCAAGACCATACAGCGGTTTCACAGGACAGGTTCTACTCAGAACAGGCCTCGCCATGGTCGACCAAAGAAGTTGAGTGCACATGCTCAGCGTCATATCCAGAGGTTGTTTTTGGGAAATAGACATATTATCACGGTGCCCGTGATTCGTGCTATCTGGTGTCTATCACTTGCTGGGAACTACTCATTGGCTGTCTGCTATTAGCCCTCCTCACTTTGCCTTTTTAAACCCTGGTTGGGCACTCCCAGGTTGCCCTTTCGTGATGTTTCTGACCTCACCTGTCCTGACCTGCTGTCAGGCTTCTGGGCCTGCTGTTCCTGCGTTCCGGTGTTCCAGCGTTCCAGTGATCCTGTGTTCCGGTGTTCCTGTGCACTATTGTTCCAGTGTTCCTGTGTTCCAGAACCTCGCGGGTTAATCCTCCTGAGTTCCTGAGTCTCCAGCCTGCCCGTCTCTCCTGCCGGGTGCTCTCTGTCAGCGATTCCAGTGTTCCGGTCACCTGTCACCGCATTAGTCTTGCTCCGGTGGATTCCCGCTAGAGTACAGGGCTCTCGCTCTTGCTCAGTCGCTCCGGCGACATTGTTGTTATTCCGCTCAGCTGTAGTGGCTGATCCCAGCAAGCGGACGCTGGTTTACTCCATATTAACCTGGTTGCGAGAATTACTGTTGGTCCCAGCGTGCGGACGCTGGTTTACTCCATATTAACCTGGTTGCGAGAATTACTGTTGGTCCCAGCGTGCGGATGCTGGTTTACTCCATATTAACCTGGTTGCGAGAATTACTGTTGGTCCCAGCGTGTGGACGCTGGTTTACTCCATATTAACCTGGTTGCGAGAATTACTGTTGGTCCCAGCGTGCGGATGCTGGTTTACTCCATATTACCTGGTTGCGAGAATTACTGTTGGTCCCAGCGTGCGGAAGCTGGTTTACTCCATATTACCTGGTTGCGAGAATTACTGTTGGTCCCAGCGTGCGGACACTGGTTTACTCCATATTAACCTGGTTGCGAGAATTAATGTTGGTCCCAGCGTGCGGACGCTGGTTTACTCCATATTAACCTGGTTGCGAGAATTACTGTTGGTCCCAGCGTGCGGACGTTGGTTAGCTCCTGAACACTAGTTCTGAGGACAGTTCGCTGTATACTTTCCTATGCAGTTGTCTGATACTTTCTGGCAATAGACTTCTGCTGCGATTAGGCCATTGTATCTATTCTTATCTGCTGTCATAGTTATCTGACAGCTGGTCTACACTTTGGGCTGCCCTGCCCGGTATTGGTAAGGCCGGTAGAACCTTTGCACGTTACCATCTTGGAGGCTGCCTTACCCGGTATTGGCAGGGCCGGTAGAGCCTATACTCAGTCTCCCTTGGGCTGCCTTGCCCGGTATTGGTAAGGCCGGTAGAACCGGTACATGTCACCTCACGGTTGCCTTACCCGTTATAGGCAAGGCTGGTAGAGCCTGTTGTTATTGCTACTGTCCCTTGGGCTGCCTTGCCCGGTATTGGTAAGGCCGGTAGAACCGGTACATGTCACCTCACGGTTGCCTTACCCGGTATAGGCAAGGCCGGTAGAGCCTATTGTAATTGCTACTGTCACTTGGGTTGCCTTGCCCGGTATCATTGGCAAGGCCGGTAGAACCTATTCTACTACGATTGTTGTTGTATTGTTATGTATGATTAACCCTACGGGGATTGCTTTAACTTTTTCAATAAAGTTACGTTTTTACCAAAACCTTAAGTCTGAGAGTCTTCAAAACCGTGACACATATGAGTGCTGCCAGCATTGCTGCAGAGGTTGAAGGGGTGGGGGGTCAGCCTGTCAGTGCTCAGACCATACGCCGCACACTGCATCAAATTGGTCTGCATGGCTGTCGTCCCAGAAGGAAGCCTCTTCTAAAGATAATGCAAAGAAAGCCCGCAAACAGTTTGCTGAAGACAAGCAGACTAAGGACATTGATTACTGGAACCATGTCCTATGGTCCGATGAGACCAAGATAAACTTATTTGGTTCAGATGGTGTCAAGCGTGTGTGTCGGCAACCAGGTGAAGAGTACAAAGACAAGTGTGTCTTGCCTACAGTCAAGCATGGTGGTGGGAGTGTCATGGTCTGGGCCTGCATGAGTGCTGCCAGCACTGGGGAGCTACAGTTCATTGAGGGAACCATGAATGCCAACATGTACTGTGACATACTGAAGCAGAGCAGGACCCCCTCCCTTTGGAGGAGTATTCCAACATGATGACAACTCCAAACACACCTCCAAGATGACCACTGCCTTGCTAAAGAAGCTGAGGGTAAAGGTGATGGACTGGCCAAGCATGTCTCCAGACCTAAACCCTATTGAGCATCTGTGGGGCATCCTCAAACGGAAGGTGGGGGAGTGCAAGGTCTCTAACATCCACCAGCTTTGTGATGTCGTCATGGAGGAGTGGAAGAGGACTCCAGTGGCAACCTGTGAAGCTCTGGTGAACTCCATGCCCAAGAGGGTTAAGGCAGTGCTGGAAAATAATGGTGGCCACACAAAATATTGACACTTTGGGCCCAGTTTGGACATTTCCACTTAGGGGTGTACTCACTTTTGTCGCCAAGGTTTAGACATTAATGGCTGTGTGTTGAGTTATTTTGAGGGGGACAGCAAATTTACACTGTTATATGGGTTGTACACTCACTACTTTACATTGTAGCAAAGTGTCATTTCTTCGGTGTTGTCACATGAAAGATAAAATAAAAATATTTACAAAAATGTGAGGGGTGTACTCACTTATGTGAGATGCTGTATCAAAGGGATAGTAATACTTGTATTAAACTTGAGGTCCGACTCTTCTGTATGTGTTTTTTAACACAGCGCTATATTTGAATACTTGCAGTTTTGTAGTTGAAGAGCTATTCAATCCGAAAGGAACCCCCTCTCGCTATTTTCCCTGCACCACTCTGCCTCTCAGTCTGGTCCGGATGGAGTGCAGTGAGGGACAATCTTTAGTAAGCAAAAGGAAAATCCTGCCCTCCTTCCTCAAGGGGCAGGGTTTCCTTATATTTACTGTGTGAAGACTGTCGTTCACTGGATCCATCTGGTCCCACACCGGATTACAGATCTGATAGGAGGTGACCAGAAGGGCGGGAGGGAGAATAGAGCTTGAACTACAAAACTGTAAGTATTAAAATATAGTGCTATGTGTTAAAAAAACATAACAAAGACTCGGACCTTAAGTTTAATACAAATATTACTATCTCTTTAAAGTAAACCTGACACTTAAAGGGATAGTAATACTTAAAATGTAAAAAAAAATATGTTGTAGAGTTTATCCCCCTGAGTAAAACAAGGGCACTCCCACTGCTGTAAGGTGTTTCATTCAAAAGTTATTAATTTTCAAAGTTGAATTTTTTAGGTGCAATATCACAGTGGCCTGAAATTGTACAGTGGCGCTGTTGCTACACCATCCTATGGAGATTTATGGTCAATTGACCAGAGCTGTCCATAGGATCGTGTAGCAACAGCGCCACTGAACAATTTCAGGCCACTGTGATATTGCACCTAAAAAATTCAACTTTGAAAATTAATAACTTTTGAATGAAACACCTTTCAGCAGTGGGAGTACCCTTGTTTTACTCAGGGGGATAAACCCTACAACATATTTTTTTTTACATTTTAAGTATTACTATCCCTTTAATGTTTTTTTACCCAGTAAAAAGGTACTAGGCATTATGCATTTTTCCTAAGATACATAATTTTCTTTAAACCTCTGAGAGCAATGCGTTGCGTACCTCTCCAGCATTCAAAGGGATCATTTTCATTATTAAGGTGTCTGCAATAAAATTGCATTTTAAATGTACAGAACAAAATAAATAGCAATTATGATTTTGTTTGTCATATTTAATAATGCTAAAAAGCTATTTTCTGCTTAAAGGAATGATAATGCCTCATTAAAATAGTTTTGCCGAGTCTTCTGTATATTAATAGAAACATATTGCGCTATGTCTAAGATCTTACTTATTTGTAGTTCAAAAGTTATTCAGTTCTAAAGATCCCCCGCCAGCCCCTTCTGATTTTCAGATATGGTCGTGCGACTCGACGGCTGCAGCGAGGGACAAACTTCAGTAAGGAAGTATAAGGGAAATCCTGCCCTCCTTGACAAAGGAGGGCAGGATTTCCCTTTGCTTATTGAAGTTTGTCCCTCACTGCAGCCGTCCTGACCAGACTACAGCTTCTTTGTGATGTTGAAAGAAGGGGCAGGTGGGGGATCTTTAGCGCTGAATAACTTTTTAACTACAAACAAGTAAGATCTTAGACATAGAGCATTGTGTTACTGTTAATATACAGAAAACCCGGCTAAAGTATTTTAAAGAGGCATTAATATCCCTTTAAAACTTTTAATTATAATTAAGAGCTTTATACATACAAAAATGTGAGATGCTCCGAGGATGAACAAAAAGCACAATGGCTTGTTCTACGGCTAGTCACTGCACAACAGCATCACATTTTATCTCTCTAGTGCCATTACAGAGGAGAGCTTTCCATATATATATTAGACTAATCCCGCCCAAAAGAGCAGTCCAGTTCCAAAATGACAGACAAGTCCCCTCTGCACTGGAGAACTATCTGACCCCAGAAATACGTTCAAACCTTGTTGGGCCTCATCAGAGAGGTACAGCTGGATTCACTAGTCACTGAGAGCAAGGAGTCAACGTCTGGATTACCCTTTACGCTTAGTGAGATCCCCTGAGAGTATTCAAAATACAATCAAAAATGTGAGAGTCTCAGAGGACGAACAAAAAGCACAATGGCTTGTTCTAAGGCTAGTTACTGCTCATCAATATCACGTTTTAGCTGTCTAGTACCATAACAGAGGAGGTATTTTATGTACATATTAAACTAATCCCACCTAAAAGGGCAATCCAATTACAAAATCACAGGCAAATCCGCTCTGCATGGGAACACCAACTAACCCAAGATGTACGTTTTGATATTGTTGGGCCTCATCAGCGAGGTGGAGTTGGATTCCCTAGGCACTGATAGCAAGGGGTCCATGTCTGGATTACACTTCACTCTCAGGGAGACCCCCTAAGAGTATTCAAAGACGTAAAGAAGCGCAGTGGCTTGTTCTACGGCTACTCACCACTCAGCGGCATCACGTTTTAGCTCTTTAGTGCCATTACAGAGGAGAAATTTTTCCATGTACATATTAGAGTAACCCTACCCAAAAAGGCAGTCCAGTTCCAAAATGACAGGCAAGTCCTCTCTGCACTGGTACACCAGTTAACCCCAGATGTACATTTCTTCCTTGTTGGGTCTCTTCAGTGAGGTGCAGCTGATGAGGCCCAAGCCAGGGCAAAATGTACCTCTGGGGCTAGCTGGTATTTCCTGTGCAGAGGGGACTTGCCCATCATTTTGGAACTGGACTGCCCTTTTAGGCAAGATTAGTCGTGGAAATTTCTCCTCTGTAATGGCACTAGAGAGCTAAAATGTGACGCACTTGAGCGGGTACTAGCCGCAAAACAGGCAACATTGCTTCTGTTCATGCTCAGAGCCTCTCACATACCTTTGCTTGTTTTTTTTAAAATCTCTTAGGGTGTCTTCTTAAGAATAATGGGTAATCCAGACATGGATCTCTTGCTCTCAGTACCTAGGGAAACCAACTGTACATCACTAACAAGGCCAAAAGGTACTTTGGGGTTACCCAGTATTCCCCATTCAGAGGGTACTTGCCTGTCATTTTGGAACTGGGCTGTCCTTTTGGGTGGGATTAGTCTGATATGTACATGGGAATTTCTCCTCTGTAATAGCATTAGAGAGCTAAAATATGATGCTCTTGAGCATACTAGCCACAGAACAGACAACATTTCTTTTGTTTATCCTCAGAGTCTTTCACATACCTTTTTTTGTTTTTTTTTAATTAAGAGCTTTGAAGTCAAATGGTGACTATGGGTAAATGGTAAACTATGAGGAGGCTATGTGCTCTCACTGCCTTCAAGGCAGTCAGGTACAATATTTTAATTCCTCCCTGTATTGCTTCCTGTTGGTACTTCTTTCAGGCATCCTATATAATAATTTGCTAGGATGTTTGTCAGTAGCCGTCATGCGCAATAGAGACTGCCCGAACGTATAGAATGCTGGGAGCACGGAATGCTGGGAGATCTGTGCTAGGAGCACAGAATGCTGGGAGCACAGAATGCTGGGAGTTCTGTGCTGAGAGCATCCTGTGCTTTCGGGCAGTCTCTACAGTGCATGACTGCGTCGGCAGCAGGACGCAGAGCAGGACCAGCCTCTTAACCCTTTGAGTGCTAATGGGGTACGCAACGCATTGCAAAGCAATGTGTTGCGTAACCCTATGCACTCAAAGGGTAAACATCACCCAGACCTTTTACACTAGTATCTAATAATTATTTAACGGTTACAATGCAATTGTATTTTTTGGTAATTATTTTTTTAGAGCTAGTTGTTATCAGGACCATAATGTATCACCCTGCTATGGGCACTGCCTTAGGGTCCAGTTGCTTTTCTTACAAAGACTTTGAAAAAAAATAGGAATCATGAGTGTTAAATATGCATTTATCTAATCAGTTATGTATCATATGAACCGTTTGTAATTCTGACAGAGACAACTAAGAATAACTATACATTTTTTTTACAATTTACCTATAAAAATTTGGTGCACCAATAAGAATTCTAGGCTTTTTCTTAGAGGATGCATTGAGACAAGCTGATTTAGAAGCACTGGATTATGGGGTTGGTACGACCCATGACGTACTATGACCGTCATGGAATTCCGGGCTCCCCCCGTGGCTGCACGCCGTTCTGGGAGTCCGGAATCGGATTCTTAAAAAAAAAAAAATGCTCCGTAGTCCTTTAGTGACCGCCGTGTGGCTGGTTGTTAAGGGGTTAATTCAATTTGCATATTTGAAAAATGCATTTAAAAACTGTCTATATGTCATGTTAACCAAAAGGCTGGCAATCATACAGGTCAGGAGATATTCACACTTTTTCATATGCTGACGTATGCTAATTGTGGCACAGTGTGGCATAAGTGATGTTTTCATATGCTAATTAACCAAATCACTTATGTTGCTTATGATAATTTCAGTGATGTGTCATATGCTAATAGAGGTTTCAATGACGTTTCATATGCTAATACAGCTTTGTGCGGTACCAGGAAGTGTTTACTTTCACTTTTCCAGGAAATAAAAGTGTGACTATCTCATAAACTAGACATTGGCTAGACTTTTGGCTAACATGACATATAGGCAGGTTTTAATGCAGTTTTCAGATATGCAAACTTGAATTAAGGTGATAGATCCACGTTAATATCTGGCAACGAGGATTTCAGCTAGTCTTGGTAGATGTCCCCTTCAGGACCACTTAGTACACGACTGACAGTAATTACTTGACCATCTTTCCCTAGAGTTTTAAGCTGGCAGAAACTCCATGTATGAATATTTAATGGAATGTTGCATTAATTGTTGTTTCACCATTGTAAATTTTGTACTTCATCTGTTGGCAAGGATATCAGAAATATGGAAGGCTGTGATAACATAGGAGATCCCAGACATATAAAAAAAAGAGCAGTATGAAAAACACAATGCACCAGGAGAATAAAAGTGTAGCAAAACATAGTGGATATACGCACTAAAAAGTGTCACATTTATGGGAACAGATATACAAAAGCATAGACTAAAAACAGTGGCGTAACAATAGGGGTCGCACCTGCGACCAGGCCCATCACTCCAGGGGCCCGGCCGCCCCCTGCGACTCCCTCGCTCGCAGCAGTCGCTTAGCTGATCTTCCACTCGGCACGCTGCTCTAGTAATCCAGAGAGCAGGAGATGACATCATCTCCCAGCCTCTGCATTACTAGAGCGGCGTGCGGGAGATTCAGTTCAAGAGATCTGTGCCGATGGAAGCACAGATCTGTCATGCCACGCCGCTAGACTACCAGGGACTGGAGGTAGGGTCAGGGGTATTGTTGAAGGGGCAATGTGGAGATGAAGGGGAAATGTGGAGATGAAGGAGCAATGTGAAGATGGGGGCATTGTGGAAGGGGAAATGTGGAGATGAATTGGAGATGGGGGCATTGTTGAAGGGGCAATGTGGAGATGAAAGGGGGGGCATTGTGGAGATGAAGGGGGCATTGTGGAAGGGGAAATGTGGAGATGAAGGGGGCATTATGGAGACGAAGGGGCATTGTGGAGACTGGGGGGCAATGTGGAGGTGGCCAATGTGGATGAGGGGGCCAATGTGGTCCCGCCCATGGCAATTCCTGCACCAGGGCCTGGTGGCTTATAGTTACACCTCTGACTAAAAAATAAATAAAACAAGTAACTAAGTATAGATAGATATACTGGATGCTGGAAAAAACCCGGAGAGATGTACAACAATTTAGACAAAATAAGTGTGAGTAAGAGAGAGGTGCAGGGGATATGTACCACAATACAAGTAGAAAAACTACACAGAGCCTCTTTCAGTGGTGCACACTTCTTTTGATGTAAAGAAATTGATACTGCCAACACTTTTAATAACAGTCAAATTTTAGTATTACTAATAAGGATGAGAGTAAGAAGGACCAGTTCATGAGTAGACAGTAATTCCAATCAGTCTCTCTTATATAGTTTGAAATTAAATAAGCATTAATATACATATACCCAGATAAAAAGTATATATGAATGTGGTACGATCTATCCATACACAGTCCCCTAGGGTCTATATCACTTCTTCATTCCACTAATCTTGTTTCAGCAGTGTTACTTTGCTGGGATAGCAGAGCTCATGCAAACGATATAGAACAGGGTTAGACAGTGCGAGAAAAACATCTAAGTGTAGTAAATATATCTATTCTTAAATAGACATAAGTAGAAATAAAAAGCAAATGAAAAAAAAGATACAATATAAAATAGATAAAATCTGAGAATAAATATAAGGTCATTAGGAACCTATATAATAACCTTGAAAATTACAAGCAAAACATATATCTTCTATTGGAATATAGGAGTGTTGCTATAGCTGTGGACCCGAAATGGAATTTCTGACTAAACAGTAGGGTTACCACCTTTTCATCAAAAAAATACCGGCTAAGGCATTCCCTCCATAGACCTTTTCATCAAAAAAAATACCGGCTAAGGCATTCCCTCCATAGACTTAACATTGGAAAGAAGACAATTTTTTACCAGCCTGCCGGTAAAATACCGGCTGGGTGGCAACCCTACTAAACAGAAAGTCAGATCCTGAGGCATAATGGGACGCTAGACTGTGTATAGCATGCAACTGGAGGCAAGAGAACCACAATTAGGAGTCTCAAGTAAGAAATCAGTTTTAAAGTAAGCAATGGCCCCTTACATCATTACTGGAGAGTCTACATGAGTGTCAAGTAAGAGGCCATTTCTAACTGATACATTGATCCAGGAGATAAACATCACTATATATATAGTATATGCAAGTACATACTGTCCAGTAAAAATGTAAGGGACCACTGCTAACTTTAAGGAGCAGTAAACTTTTTTTTATGAAAAAATATATATTGTAGGGATTTTCCTATTAAGTAAAATAAGGGTACTCCCACTACTGAGAGATTTATATTTCCAGAGTTATTACAGTTTCAACCCATGTTTTTTTTACATTAGCAGTGCCCTCTAGTGGTCAAATTCTAATTAGATTTTCTGTTAGATTCTAGATTCTGGAGAGGAAAGTCAGAAAAGTCAGAGACACACAGTTCTCCATAGAATGTGATAGAAACTGCCTGTCACTTCTTGTCAGAACAATCAGGAAGTAGTGCAGTTGCATTGTACTCTCTGCAGTTGTCCATATGGAATATTCTGCTTCCATCAATTGTGATGTCTGCTTTCATAGTGAAGATACCCATTTCTGTCAACAATTTCCTATGGTTCTTAGTAAATATGTGGGAATCTTTACTACACAGAAATAAATCAAAAAATTCCACCTTTTGAGCATTTCTATGTATTGTGAAAGACAAGTTAATATCATTCTCATTAATATACTTATAAAATTCTTGAACCTTCTTTTCTGTTCCTTCCTATATAATCAAAATATCGTCTATATAACACTCATAATAAACAGCATTTTTCTTAAAGGGATCGTTATCCCAGATGGCCATCGACTCCCATCTGCCCATATCATATGCAGATTGCCACATTGTAAAGAAGAGATTTAAATGAATTTGCAGTGGAGTAATACAGACATACTAGGTCTCATATAAACAGGTAAATATAATTGATCTGGAAAATCTAGGCTGTGTCACGGTTAGTTACTGTTTGTAAAGAACACTCAGACAGTTAGGTAAGGTTAAAAGCTTTATTGAAAAATATTGCACACTAGCCCCTCTCGGGTCCAGATAAAGTCTGTACCAGGTACTTTCCAGATCTGATGCAGGTCAGGGCGAAAATAAACACACAGTAATAGTAAGCAAAATAAGTGTGATGATCTTGGACTTGTAGGCAGATACACAGCAAAATTCAGGAACAAGAATATCCTCAACAGCCCCGCACTGCAATAAGTGACACAGGTGATGGGTAACTGAAGGGCACTTCCCTAGTGGACTAGGGATAACGGAGGCAGCACAAATAGTGTACAAGTGGACACTAGGCCCTAGACTTCTAGGGTTAACAAAGGCAACACTGGCAAGACACTGGCAGAGGACTGACCCTAGGAGAGTAGGGTAAACGGAGGCAACACGGACAGGACTCTGGCAGTGATTGAGCCCTAGAACACTGGGTTTAACGGAGGCAACAGATACAGTATTCTGGCAATGGCTAGGCCCTAGAACACTAGGTTTAACGGAGGCAACACTGAATGGACTCTGACAACAACTGGACCCTAGAACACTAGGGTTAACGGAGGCAACGCGGCTGTGACTTAGGTAGTGACTGAACCCTAGAATGCTAGGGTAAATGGAGGCAACACAGACAGGATTCTGGCAGTGACGGAGCCCTAACACGCTAGGGTTAACGGAGGCAACAGACACCAGATGCTGGCAATATAGCGACCCTAAGCCAATTGGATGAACTGAGGCAAAGTGGGCAAAGTGTGGTATGGACTGGACCCACATATATAGGGTTACCGGAGGCAACACAGACACTGGTGAGTGCAGGGACCGACACAGGCTCCAGGAGACTATAGGAGCGGTAAGCGAGCGGGAGAGATAGGATCATAATGTAACCAGTCCGCAACCGGTGTCTCCCTGTCGGTACACGGAGGTAATAGGCTAGTCCAATGAACACGGAGCTACAGGCACAACCAGGTCGGCACACTCGGACTACTGCCAGTCAGGAGAACCACCAGACACTAGCCCAGGCAGATCGGTGATAACGGGTAGTCAGCCAGTCCTTAGTCATTAACGGAATCAGACACTCAGCCACGCCAGTTCGGTACACAAGGAGTTAGTCAGCCAGTCCTAGTCAGCAACGGAATCAGATACTCATCCAAGCCAGTTCAGTACACAAGGAGTTAGTCAGCCAGTCCAAGTCAGCAACGGAATACTCAGCAAAGCCATAGCGCAGGACCAATAAGTATGCAGCTAGGGTAAACCCGGAAGTAACAGTGTCGTAGGCAGAATCACGGCACCGTGATAGGTTGCTAAGACATTATGGATGGTATTTTATTGGTGTGGGCCAGAAGGAGTTAAATCTCTGTGTAGTATTCAGAGTGGTCTCATCTCACCTGGACCAGATATGAGGTGAGAGCATTTAGTCCGGTGAGACGAGATTGTCTGTAAGCCCTGAGGAAGCGGACAGCTGTGCCTACAATACATGTCGGCAATAGCTTTTAAAATTCGTGTTGTTGTTTCATGTTTTTTATATATGAATGGAGTATCTCCCAGTAGTGCCTGGATCCCTCATGGAAATATTTTGAAGTGAACAAGAGGAAGGGGAACGGTGACATTCATGGATCGGCATTGAGTTTGGGAGTTACCTTGTAACATCGGGTCCGTGAGTAATATGGTGACAAGCCTGTATGCACAAATATTTTTTGTTGCACCTAAATAGAAGGGCTACCCGGTGCATAATATCTATAGTGTTTCCCTCCACATAAATAATTACATCTATTGAGGATATAGAGCATTAGATAGAGCTTCAGAGGCATAACTACAGAGAGAGATGAGCACTCTTTTGATTTAAATTTTGTAAGTGCGATCATGTTATTGCGCATGTGAACTTTTTAAAAATAAAACTCTACTTTTAGATGTTCCTCTTTGCGCTTCTGTGTGTTGTATACAGATTTTGCTTTTGTGGTGGACGAAAGAAAGCCATTGAAGGTGTGGCAGGTGGATAATCGAGTAAGTAGTGGGAGAAGAATTACTTGTTGGCACTAACGGACTGACGATACATTTGTTACGTCTATACTTCACCAGTTATCCATAATGGTTGAATTATAAGTCTGGTATTGTAGTGACTAATTATCATCCGGTCATTGTGTTTACACTGTATGTTTTCCATTTATATGTCCTTCATGTGTCTTTTTATCTTCTCCACTAATTGTTGAGAGATTGACCGGGGGACAGAGGGTGGGGTATTCATTATATACAGTTCTTTACCATCATTATTTCAACCTATTATTCATATTACTATCTTGATGTTGGAGTGCTTACTGTAGTATTGTATTCAGTAGATTGTGGCTATTTTTGTAGCTACCTCTATAGTGGCACGAAATTACACTGTGATTGATTAGAATAGATACATTCTTGTTGCTTTCCCTCACTATATATCTGAGCGCTACTTGTTTCTAGGAGATGGGATTAGACTGCCAGGATTCTCCCAAACCACGATATCAGTAGACTCTTTCTGCTTTGAAGCTGCTCAGAAGACCATAACTCTCCCAGTAGGTGTCGCCAAAGTCTCTGGGAATATGGATTTATAGGTAGCAAATAAACACCATCTCCCATTTGTTTGTAGTTAGACTGAACACAATTACGAGATTTTGGTTTAAATTAATGTTAATTTAATATAGTTGTCACGGTTTATTATGACTCTCAGACGCAAGTTTTAGGTAAAAATCAATTTTATTGAAATAATAAATTGATAACGTAGGATGGCAACCACATACATACAGATATATTCAGAATATAACAAGACAGAAGGCAGACTCTACCGGTCCTGTCAATATACCGGACAGGACAGTCTGAAGTAATAGAATGTTAGGCTCTACCGGCCTTGCCAATACCGGGTAAGGCAACCTGCAGATGGAATCGCATAACGGTTCTACCGGCCTTACCAAATTACCGGGCAAGGCAGCCTCAATAGATTCATAATGTAGGCTCTACCGGCCCTGCCAATACCGGGTAAGGCAACCTCAGATGGAATGTGGCAAAAGGTTCTACCGGCCTTACCAATACCGGGCAGGGCAGCCCAGAGATAGTAGCAGCAGTCAGATGGTAATGGCAAATTGACAGGATCGTAAGCAACCCAGTGTACACACACTGAGACTAACAGGGGAATCGTAAAGCCGCAAGGCTTTGGAGCAAACCAGCGTCCGCACGCTGGGACCAACACTGAATTGTATAGCCGATAGGCTTAGGAGCAAACCAGTGACCGCACACTGGTGTAACAAGCGAGTTAGTATAGCCGTAAGGCTTAGGAGCAAACCAGAGTCCACACGCTGGGGCCAACACAGAATTGTATAGCTGATAGGCTTTGGAGCAAACCAGTGACCGCACACTGGTGTAACAAGCGAGTTTGTATAGCCGCAAGGCTTTGGAGCAAACCAGCATCCGCACGCTGGGACCAACACAGAATTGTATAGCTGATAGGCTTTGGAGCAAACCAGTGACCGCACACTGGTGTAACAAGCGAGTTTGTATAGCCGCAAGGCTTTGGAGCAAACCAGCATCCGCACGCTGGGACCAACACAGAATTGTATAGCTGATAGGCTTTGGAGCAAACCAGTGACCGCACACTGGTGTAACAAGCAAGTTTGTATAGCCGCAAGGCTTTGGAGCAAACCTGGGACCAACACAGAATTGTATAGCTGATAGGCTTTGGAGCAAACCAGTGACCGCACACTGGTGTAACAAGCAAGTTTGTATAGCCGCAAGGCTTTGGAGCAAACCAGCGTCCGCACGCTGGGACCAACACAGAATTGTATAGCTGATAGGCTTTGGAGCAAACCAGTGACCGCACACTGGTGTAATAAGCGAGTTTGACTAGCCGCAAGGCTTTGGAGCAAACCAGCGTCCGCACGCTGGGACCAACACAGGATTGTACAGCCGATAGGCTTTGGAGCAAACCAGTGACCGCACACTGGTGTAATAAGCGAGTTTGACTAACCGCAAGGCTTTGGAGCAAACCAGCGTCCGCACGCTGGGACCAACACAGGATTGTATAGCCGATAGGCTTTGGAGCAAACCAGTGACCGCACACTGGAGTAACAAGCGAGTTTGTCTAGCCGCAAGGCTTAGGAGCAAACCAGCGTCCGCACGCTGGGACCAACACAGAATTGTATAGCCGATAGGCTGTGGAGCAAACCAGTGACCGCACACTGGAGTAACAAGCAATGTCGCCGACGCGACCAAGCAGGAGGTCGCCAGGATACAGGAGACAGGCGATGCGATGACAGGAACCAGCAACGATCAGTCTGGTCAGGAAACCGCAGCGAAGAAGTTCAGCAGGAACTGCAACACCAGAGACTAGGCCGGAACCAGGACTGGAAGTACTTCAGCATGCAGGAAACACTGGAACAGTAGAGATCAGGAACTCAGGAACACATGAGATCAGGAACTCTGGAACAGAGGCCCAGCTATCACTGGCATAGTGATAGCAAGAAGGTCAGAAACAACAAGAAAGGGCAACCAAAGGGTGCCCAATCCAGGTTTAAATAGGCAATGAAAGGCGGGCTATCTGCAGACAGCCAATAGCAGCCCCCTACTGGTGACAGACAAGGAACTGCAGCAATCACGGGCACCGTGATAATAGTTTTTTGATCATCAGTCCCAACACCAAATTGAATTTTTCCATGGTATGGAAATGATTATACAGAGAGCTGTATTGTTGTACCGGTAACAGATAAGAGGTCATCTCTGAGCAGGCTTGTCTTGCGCTCCACCAAGGACTATTTTACTCCATGGATATTTGATTTTATCTGGATAGCTGTTGCCAGATATTTCATTGTTAAGACAAAGAGCAAGGATGACAAGAGACAGCCCTACCTGGTGCCTTTTTGAATTATGAATGGATCTTATTATACACCCATAATCATGATAGTTGATAGCTGATTTTAGAAGGCTACGAGAAGGTTGACGAAGTTCCCCTAAATTCCAAAGGCCTGAAGTAAGCGGAAGAGAAGAGTTTTAGCTTTTTGTGCTTTTTGTATGTCCAGTCTGAGTTTTATGGTAGTTTGATTGGTGGCAATGGAGTGCAGGACATCCTTGAATATTTTCCGAACATTGTGGCAGACTTGACTGACTTGGGTGAACCCCACTTGGTCTTTGTGTATCAGGTAAGCAGCAGTGAACAAAGCCTATTGGCCAGTGTTTTACAAATGTGCATGGTATCAACATCGGTCAAGCTTATCGGCCTCTACGTTTCACATCTTTCAGGAGCTGCTCCAGACCTTTGAATAACTGTCATATTGTTGCTTTGAATTATTTCTGAGATGCTATCTCCCAGGTTACTTTCTACTATACAACAACTGACGGGTTTCTAGCTATTGGGATGCGGAACAAATTTGATAACAGTGGCTTTCCTGGGTTTGACTCTGTTGGCTAAATGTGGTTCAAGTTAATATTTTTGCAGGCTGGCAATTGGAAAACCATTGTCTTTCATTCTTCTCGTGGCTAGGCAGGGCCAGATTTAGGCGGGTACCAAGTGTGCGATGCACTCAGTCCCGCTGTGTCACTGGTCCTTGTACTCCTGAGAACATACCATGGACTACTGGGAAAAGCCACACTAAACCAGCTGGGATGGACTTAATCTCATCTGTGTCTTGATTGGCTGATGGAATTTTTCTCTCCAGCCAATCCAGAGGCAGGATAACATTAAACCCACCCCTGCTGATTTATTGCAGCTCTCATCAGTCATCTGTCATCATGGTGGTGTTGGTGGCGGACCATGCCAGGGCAGGTGAGGACAGTACAGCAGCAGGTGGGTGGGTATATATAAATATATATATATATACACACAGTATATATACAGAGTTCAAGGCTGGGGGTCTTTGATTCATAGTCAAAATTCTATTTTAATGCTGTTGTTATATACGCATTTATAAAGAATTTTTATAATATTTGTTAAACTCCTCCTGCAGTTAAAAATAATCCTGGTTGAGTGTTGACCCTTTGAGTGCCAGAGGTCTGTCCTATACATTGCTTTACAATACATTGAGCACCCCTCTAGCACTCAAAGAGTTCATTAAATGAATATGTGTATTACAAATTCTAGTGATTTAATGCATTCCAAATTATATGGCACACATATTATAAGCAAAGGGCTATATGCACAAATAGTGGAACAATTCTAGGACAAGCCAACTTCTCCAAAATTCCCATTCAAATAAAAGGATCTTGTAACCTACTGAATAACAAAGGCTCCAGTGCATTGTGATTGGAGCCCTCTCCAATCGCTCCATTTAAATTATTAGACCTTTTTAATTTGGTCTCTATGTTTAAGAGTATAAATATATAAATATATATAAATAAACTCAGAATGTGTTGGAGTTGAGTAAATTCAGTAGTTGACGTACGAGGGGCCTGGTGTGGGGAGAAGAGGGCTAGGTGATGCTATATACCGGTGAGATAGAGTTTGATATTGGCTGGCGAAAGTTCAAGTGCCGAATGGCAGTGTGCTGCAAAGGATAGTATTGATGATGATGAGTGGGGGTGAGGAGGTAGAGTGTTTGAGATGAATGAGTGGAATGCAGACCAAGCTGTAAATTAAGCTAGACAGGTGTTTGGTGCTAATGCTGAGTGAATGATTTCTGAGGCTGAAATGGAAAATAAAGTAAGGGCATCATTAGGTTGATGAATCATGGAGGGTGGGAGGGTTGAGGATTTGCGTGTGGATGATTATAGATGAATGCCTGTAAATGAATTTGAGAAAGGGAGTCAGCACCTGTTTTGCGTTTACCAGGGAGAAATGAAATGTAAATGGTGAAATTTTGGTAAAGGGACAGCAATGAGTTTACGGAGGAACATCATGACATTGGGAGTGGGAGATCTTCCTTTTTGAATGATGTTGGCTGTTGCACTGTTATCGGCAATGAATTACATTGCCTGACCTGACCAAAGGTGACCCCATAAAGCTTCGACGGTGACAAAAGGGTAGAGTTCAAAGAGGGGGGGACATAGTAAGTGTGCTGGGAAGACTAGTAGTAGTGTCTGATGGCCAAGGTTCTATGAACCATTCTGGCCCAAAGATTGCTGCAAAGTCATGTGTGGGTGAGGCATCGGTATGTACTGCAGGTAATGGATGGGTTGGGACCAGGGAGAACATTGAATGGCCATTCCAGTGGAAAAGGAAGTTGTTCCACATTAGGAGATCCGCTCTAACTAACCGATTGAGGGTAATGGTATTGCAAGAGGCTGCTGCTGATGATAGGAGGGAGATGAGATGAGGGGTGAACGAGCTGCCTTGGGGGATGATGCTCATGGCATAACTAAGGTGACCAACGAGAGACTGGATACCTGAATGAGTGCATGTGTCCTGTCCTGAAAACTGTCTTATGATGGACTGAATCCTAGTGAGTTTAGCAGATGAAAGACTGGACTTGGATTTGACTGAATCCAACATGATGCCTAAAAATTCTACTGACAAGTCAGGACCCCAATTTTTATCCATTGTTACAGGATACAGAGATCCCTAAGTATGGGGGTTAGTGAGACTGGAAGGTGGGCTGGAGGCTGGCTCGACCAGCAGAAAATCATCTCAATAGTATAAAACTGACTGGCATCTGCAGCAATTAACCAGTATCCAACACAAGACTTCAGTGAATGAATCGAAAATGGCTGGACTGCTTTTGGATCCAAATGTTAATCTGGTAGCAAAGTAATATTGGCCTGCCTATTTGATACTATGCAGATAACACAACTAGGGGTGAACTGGCAGCAACATAAATTAATCTGTTATGTCTGTGTTTGACAACCAGCAACAGGGACCAGCTTGGCGGATATGGGTGACTGCGTGATCTATGGTGGACTATTTCAGAGTATACTCTTCCAGGGATATGAGTGAATTGATACCAGGTGAGACTGATGAGTGTGGGGTAGAGAAGTCTGTAATCAGCCTCTTTTTTGAGGAGAATTTCCGGGTGGCTAAAAAGATGGGGTTGACTCGCCAGACTGGGAAAGGGAGATGGGGAAAGGGGCAAGAAACCTTTTTGGTACTCTTTAGCTATGATGGAGGAGATAATGTGAGGCTCCGCCAGGGCTGACAGTAAATCAGGGCATTCAAGAGAAGTGAATGGGTAGGCTATGAAAACCGTTAGTGAGAACCGAAGTGATGAAATGCGTAAGCTGAGTGTTGGGATGAGGCAATAATAAATGCTGGAGTAAAACGATATTAACGTGTCCTAGTCATTTATTTGCTGACATGGCTGTAGGGCAGACAGCCCTAGAATGTGACTTGCAGCATAGAGTACACACATGCAAAAATCCAGTTACTAAAGAAACACCCTTTGGTGTTAAAGTTGTTGCATATTGGGGAGGACCCCAAGTATTGAATAGCCCTATCCAGCTTATCCCTGGAAGGGAGAGATGCTAGGGGGACTGGTGCCTGAGGCTGTATGGGTGATGGACCTGCAGAGGCTATGGTATTGGTGGATGATGTGGGAAGAGAAGGACACAGGTTAAGTGAGTGATTAGCCGGTTGACATAGATTGCATGCTGTAGCTTTCATGCTGGTGAAATGCAGACAGAATAACTCATTATCCAGCATGCTCATGTCAATGGGGAAGTTGAATTGGGCTAAGCTGGCGGCAGCTTTGGCAGAGAGAGAACGGTGATAATCATAATAATAAGTACCACGTACTTGTAAGGCAGATCAACTATGGTTACAAATAGGAGTCTAATTCCTGCCTACAATGGGGAAAGGCCGAGCACAGGTCATCCTTGTAAACACTGAAGGCTAGGATGAACTCAAGAATAGATAATTTCCTGGAGAGCCTCAGATCCTTGGATCTAGGGGTCACAGAGACGTCATCGCAGTTGACAACCTTGTGCTCAGCCAGGTCTTGAGAGGCTATTAGGAGGGAAACCAAGTTCATGTCTTTCACGTCAATTATGTCCCTCCGGAGTAATACGGGGACAATGAGAGTAAGAAATACCTGGTTGTATAAATGATGTAGCTGAAGAACTGGCTGGAGTACTGGTGGATATGGCATTCTTTAAGGCAGACAACCTAACCTGATTGTCAGAAAGTGCAGAACCTATATCTGTCAGGAGGTACGCTATCTGACCGAGTTGCGGGATGGAAGGTGGGGGTAGAGACTGGGGTGAGAGTGGGGAAGGGGGAACAGTAGATGGAATAGTTCCACCTTCCTGGCTGAAGCGAGATATGAAATATGACGATGGCTCAGCTCCGCAATCAACTTGGGGACTGAGGGGCTGCGAGGCCTTGGAGTAGTTGGAATGTCATTAGCTGAGGCAATGCTGCTGATCCTCTAGTTCTATATTGACTCTTAAAGACAAAATTGGAAGAATAAATGGTGTTTGACACTTAGTACCAGGGTACCAGTGAGGGAAACTTCACAGGTTAGTTATGGTGCCTGTTGAACCGGATGAAGACTACTGCATAGTGGTGTGTGGGGGTGGGATGTGCAACGTAGCATATGAGGTATACGGAACCTGTTTCCTGAGATACACACTGACTTCAGAGAGGTTATGATCCCTAGACTTGAGAGGAGTTAAAGAGTGATGAGGGGTGAAGCAGAGCAAGAGGAACTTACTAACCTGGGCCTTCTGTGTAGAAAGGGAACCCTCGGTTATAGCGGCAAGGAAGTACAGGGAGGGCGGGGGGACTTTGTTCTCTAAGAAGAGGACCTCGGGTAACAGGGGGAGGGGCGATACTGTCTCTGTGGTGAAAAAGTAGAGAACCATTACCTGCCACTGCTGGAGGGATGGTAAAAGGTAAGGAGCCTGTGACAAACATGAGATGGCAAGTGGACTGGTGTGAGGGGAGCAAGCAATGGTGGATGGTATGTGAAGGAAACATAGGTAAGGAGTTTATGTGTCGCAAGCAGGATCGAATTCAGCCTGTAGTGAGAGGTAAGAAATAAATTCCTTTGATCTCTGTGAAGAGTTAGCGAATGGAGTCTCGTGACAACTGGTGAGGAAACAAGCAATCGGAGTGAAAGTGTTTTTTTTTATATAACTTGTTGCACGTAAAGCGAATACTACCAGTGAAATATTTGATGCTAGCCCTGATGAGCAGATAGGTAAAGTGTAGGATATAGTATTTAGGTGAGTGGAAGACTAAGCCTATAGTACCGTGTGAAAGGTAAACAATTAGTAGAAGCATGGGTGGGGATACCGTCACCTCTGAATGAATAAAAGACATACCTGAAATAGCTGCTGAACTACATTAAGGAAGACAGTAAAGGACCTAAGAATAAACTCTTACTTTTTATAGCTAATTATTGGAGTGCTGAAAATGTTGCTGGAACGTACCTGGGAATGAAAATGGAAAAGGGGTAGAATAACCTGGATGGGGTCTAAACTTGAAATGGCTGGAGCTCTGATAGCAATTGATGCTTGTAGGAGCGAGAACCCTCCTTGCGAACCTAAAGGAGTTAAAATAGAGAATATTAACTGACGAGGATAGCTATGGTTAGATATAAATGTTAGGTAGAGCTAAAGAAAATTATGATTTTCATACCTGAAGAGATGATAAGATGATGACAATTGTGACAATGGTGGATCAGGTAAGAGATAAATGTTAGGTAGAGCTAAAGAAAATTATAATTTGCATACCTGATGAGATGATAAGACGATGACAATGGTGGATCAGGAAGAAGGGAACCTAAATCCTACCTATATGGAAATGGAAGTCAGAATACTGATAGAGCAAATGATCTAGAGGGTGAGGGGTGGGGAAATGAAATTATTTAACATACATAGCGAAAAGATGGGTGACTATAGGTAGCTGAGGCTCCTACTGCTTGGAGATGAGAAGAATGCTGTAGGAGCTACGAGCAATTATCCCAAAAATGAATGAATGGGTGTAAATGAAGGGATAATAATGGGTTAGCCTAAAATGGCCCATGGAATTAGTGTTCGATAAAGTGGTTGAATTGTGGAGTATGTGTGACTTTGAATGCGCCTGCTGGTGATTACAGGTTTATGACGTGTGATTTAGAAGATACAGTCAGAGCTGTTATGGAGAGGCAACGTACCTGGTAACGGATCAGACCGGCCACAATGCCATGCTATTCAGAGAGGCTGCTGTATGTGATGACAAGGCAGAGCCGAATTAGTGGCTTCAAGAGCCAGAGGTGGATAAAGGTAGCATAGAATCTCGTGATATATCGAGACATACGAATAGGAACAAATAAGGGAGAAATACTTACTAGCAACAACGCAGATGGACCAAAAGATGCAAAGCAAAATGTGGATGGATGATGATGTTTGTCCGGGGGCACTCATCATTGATAACATGAGCCCCAGTGGGAGAGGTTGAGGCCTGCTTATAATGGCTTACAGACCCTCCCACATATTCAGGTCAAGCTTTTCACATACAGGAACAAAATAACCATTTCTATACATGTCTTATTTTAGCACTTTGATCAATCTACATGCTGTATTGATAAAAGGCAATGAAAATGTAATGCTCCTTTAAATACTTATGATAATGTCAATGGTTAAAACGGACCTTTTAGAGATCTTGAGGCATACTGTTTTAAAAGGAGAGCTTGGGACAAATACATTGACTACAGCAGGATCTGTCAATAACATTCTCTGTGCAACCATTTTTATGGTTTAAAAATAAACATCCTTTAAATTATTCACCAGCTATTTGGGGCAGGGATGTCTCTCCTGTTTTTGCTTTTTTGTTTGATGCACTTATTTGGCTTATTGGGCAAATCATTTGGGGACAATTTTGAGTGCTGTATCTAACTAAAGTGGAGGGTCAATATGGTTGATTATAGATGTTCCAATGCAGTGGGGGTCAGTGGGACAAGGCTGAGGGTCAGTATGTGCAGTACTATGGCTGCCAGTAAAGTTGGGGCAAGGTTCTGGATATTCTATGACTTCCACTGCAGTGCGACAAAGCTGGGGGTCAGCGGGACAAGGTTGGGGGTCAGAATGTGTGGTTCATTGGCTATTGTGATATCACTAGAGTAGCACCATTTCAACTGTATGCTCGGTAGTATCACTACTACAGATCCATTTCAGTTGTATGCTCTGTTGTAGCAGTAGTGTAGGTCAATTTCAATTATAACCTCTGTGGTATCACTAGTTTAGATCCATTTCCATTGTAAGTTCTGTGGTATCACTAGTGTATATCCATTTTAATTGTAAGCTATGTGGTAACAATAGTGTAAGTCAATTTCAGTTATAAGTTAGTGTACATCTATTTCCATTGTGAGCTCTATGATGTCACTAGAGTAGACCATTTCATTGGTAAGCTCTGTAGTATCATTAATGTAGATCCATTTCAATGGTAAGCTCTGTGCTACCACTCGTGCATATCCATCTCAATTGTAAGCTCTGTTGTATCACTAATGTAAATCCATTTCAAATGTAAGCTATGTGATACCACTACTATTAGTGTATATCCATTTCAAGTATAATTTTAATTGTTCTGTTTTTTTTGTTTTGGTTTGGGTTTTATTTTTTGGGGGGGTTGTTTCTAACGCCTCACTCCACCCACAAAAAAACAAAACAAAAAAAAAGTCACACAAATTATTTTGCACCTGGCCCCACAAACCAAGCAATGCATTGTATACTTCTCTTTCATTCAAGGGGTTAAAAACCTCTACTCAAGTGTATGAGAATTTACACTTATTTATAGTAGTGTAGTTATTCTGGAGTATACCAACCGCATCACAGGAGACAAATAACAATTAATAAATTACCATATATTTGAATAGAACTTTTTAAATCCTTAAATGACAGAGAGGTCTCCAATACATTGCATTGTAGACATTTCTAGCAATGAAAGCCCAATTTAATTGAACAAGATTTTTTTATTTGTCCCCTATGGTGTAGTTGGTTTACTCCAGAATAACTGCAATTTGCTTTTATAAATATAGGCCAAGGGGGGAGTTTTAAATACAGTGGGGGAGATCTATAAAACTGGAGTAGTAAAGAAAATATCTTTAAAATAGGCTGACCAGGCCTCACCTTTAACCGGGGACGCATAGGAAACATGCATATTGCAGGACTGCATTGATTTCAGTGAAGCACTGACAAATGGCTATTTCCTATCTGTCCCTGGTTAAAGGTGAGATCTGGTCAGCCTACTTTAAAATTGCCTCAGAGGGGGGAGAAGTATAAAAAGCCTTCTTAGTGTATGCTGAAGAATTGTCGCTAAAATTCACAAGGGGTCATATTTAGAAAAAAGTAATGTAAAGTTTATATATATATGTCTATGTGAGAATATTCTGAGAAAATTTGCTGAAAATTTGTACCTGAGAATATTTTTTCGCGTTCATAGCTGTCACTATATACTTCCATAAGAACAGATTATACTTGGCATAAGACTTAAAGGGATAGTAATGTTTCATAATAAAAGCAGCTCTAATTAATCATCATAGTATTTGGGCCTTGGAGAGTGTTATTTCAATTCTGTCAGAGTTGTAGTTCAAGAGTAATTCAATGACAAAGTATCCCCCTCCCGTCCCTTTTACTGTTGTAACACTGCTCAGCCAGATCAGAAGGGAGGTGCCCAGGTAGATTGCAGAGAGGGACAATCTTCAATTAAGATAAGGGAAAAACCTAAAAAACTTGTTAAGGGGGCAGGGCTTTCATTGTTCTCATAGGAAGAAAATTGTCCCCTGCTGTTATCTGTCTGGTCTAGCAACCAGATTCCACATCTGAGAAGGTAAAAGGGGCAGGAGGGGAAACTTTGCTTGTGAATATCTCTCAAACCATAAAGGTTTGAGAGATAAGACATATAATTTTTCATGTTTTTAATGCCTACAAAATAAAATAAAGATTAAATGCAGTATTACTATCCCTTTAATCATTCAAACTGCCTTTATTTTTGGCACAAAGTGAATTCCTTAATAAATACATTGTGCCACAATTCTTATTTGAACAAGACCATTTCTACTCCACTTTTTTAAAAAAAGTCAACTGACTGGAGTTAGCACTTAGAGAAAATGTTGCTATATGTTTATACATAACCTCATATCGCTTTAAAAGTCCAGTTTCATAACACACACTCAAAGTGATATAAGGATATATATAAACGTTTACCAACCTTTTCTCTAAGTACTAACGCCAGCCAGTTGACAATTTTGAAAAGTGGAGTAGAAATCATCCAAATAAGAATTGTAGTGATTAAATCTTAATGGCAGGTATAAGCGGTTCTTAATGGAAGTATATAGTGCTAGCTATGTATCTAAAAAATATTCTTAATTGAAAATGTTCTCAGAATATTCTGATAGACATATTTATAAACTTTATTTCTTTATAAATATGACCTACCCTTGTGAATTTTAGTGACAATCCTAAACATACACTAAGAAGGCTTTTTATACATCTACTCCAAGGAGTCTTCAAAAATATTCTCATGCACAAATGAACAACTACCACTAGGTGTCATCATGTCTAGCTTTTTAATAGAAAGGTAAAGTAATGTCCCAAATTCAAGGACTTGCCATGATGTTGGTTGTGATAAGCTTTACTTGCACAGACTTTTTATATTGCAAGCTCAATGGCGTAACCCATTTATTACTTTAATGATTCTGAATATCAGTAATTTCAGGCCCTGCTTATTTCAATGAGGTCATTAATAATAGCACAAATATGCCAATGGCAAGAGAAACATTTACATGAATGCACCACGTAGTACTTAGTAAGCTGGGGATTTTTTTTTTTTTGAAGTGACAGTCAACATTCCTTTTGTCTTTTTCATATTCTTTTTCATGTTTCTTCTTCATCTATTTTTGTACACTATTATACCCCTAACATAATGTTCACTGAATTTGTTTTCAGAGGGCTTTCTGTCAGGGACTGTGAAAGCAGAAAGTGCAACCATGTAAAAAACAAGTGTGACGGGGGCGTACAGGGGTTACATATTGGTAGGCCGAGGGTTAAGCGATATATCCAGCCAGACAAAAAGATAATAAATTGCATTTATTAGGGTGTTCACGGCACAAAACATAGAACAACAATTACAGGCAAACAAACAGGGGTGAAACATAAAAACTAAGCACTTCTGCTGTTCTCTTCTTAGTTGCATAACTTGCCAGGGGTTACAAATAATACTCACAGTCCATTTTAGCTTAATGCTGGAGCTTATTCATAGTCCCACTAGTGGCAAGAGTAGGCATCCTGCCCACTCCACATGCTGCAGGATTCCATGAAGGTTCCTTGTATCTTTTAGTCCTGGCAGAGGAGTTGGGGCAGACATCCTAAGATCCTTCAGGCAGGAACATCAGGGTACTCTCTCTGTGTCTGAAGCCGCCTTAACTTACAGCCCACAACTGAAAAGGGGACCTGGTCCTACAGTGCCCGCTCACTCTAACTCTTCTGGTGAGGGCACTCACCAGTCCCAGTTTCTGCAGTGCTGCTTTAGGATGCCCAGGGACCCTAGGCCTCCCACCATTATGGAGAGGCCCTTTCTCCTGGTCCTACATTTTGCAACTCCCCCTCTGTCTCTCTCTCTCTTCTTAGGCTTTTTTCCACCCACCCCCTACAGGATGTGATGTCACAGGTACCATGTACCAGGTCTGTTCAGCTTGGCCTGATGTAGAGGGGGAAGGTACACAATCTACACCCAGATTGGCCCTACCCCGCTCCATGCTGGCCAACACTGGCTATCTTATGACACAATCTCTGGGTTTAGCTAGACTGCATAGCACCATCCCTCTGTACATCATACACACTAACCAACCCATTCACTGCTGGTAACTGGACAACCCTCTCTAATGCATGCACACACAGGGGACATTAAGGTTTCAAGAATGGGAACACGTTAAAACAATGGCAATCACTGAAAACAGACACATTTCATTCTGTGGGTGACACCCATTCCGTCACAACAAGCAATGTAAAAGACTGTGAAACAATATAGAAAAGCCTTCCACTATAGCATACATAGCACCACAGAAAGACTACAACATTCTATAAACATATCTGTTTTTACAGCCCCTGACAGAAAACTATGTGGAAATGCAGATCCAGGGAGTTCAATGTCAGGGACATAGAAGTGTTCAAAAGAAGAAATTGGTTGAAGATGAAGAAAAAAAATAGTATAGGCAATTTGTGTGCATTTTAGTCCCTTTCAAAAAAAATGTAAAGTCTAAAAGGAAGTTAATAGTCCCTTTAAGAGTACTCAGTTGTTGGAATCTATTAAATGAAAATAAGTCAGTGAGCATCATGTCAGGGGCATAATAGTGTACAAATACAGATGAAGAAGAAAAAAATAAAATAAAAAGTATAGGCAATTTAACTTTGCATATTATGCACTTGAAGAAAAATTCCCCAGCTTACTAAGTACTAAGTGGTGCATTCGTGTAAACGATTCTGTAGCCATTGGCATATCTGTGCTATTATTAATGACTTCAAGCAAACTTTTATTAAAAGCATTATCACTTATTTCCCAGCTAGGAGCTATAAACCGCAACATCTTATTTTTATTTATTCTCCTCCATAGCCAACCCTTGCAAAATAACACAAGGGTTGGTCCCACCCACAAAAACCATTACCAATTCAATAATGGATTGTAAACCCAGATTAAAAATATTCAGGCCAACATCCGACAAATGAATACCATCTGATGTATAAATGCTGGACCCACCATTCTCCAATTTTACATGTCTATATGAAAAACACCCTAATTCTTTAGATAGTTTTGACAGAAATATGTGGATCTTCTTCCTCGCACTTTCTAAAGGCTTCAGTTGTTTGTTAGTTAACCAACACCATCTTGGAATCATTTCTGAGAAACAAATGATGACATTGGGAAACAACTCCAATACCTATTTACTTCCTCTTCTAAAGAGAAAAAGCAGCTCCACAGATTTAACCCCACCTATGTCATTACAACCTAAAATAATAATATAACATCTGGATAAGGAAATTGATTAGAATAATATCTCAATTTGGATATAACCTGCTTGCATCTCAGACCCCGCTTTCCATGCCACCAGATCCTCCATACAGATGAGTGAAAATCTAGATTTTCTTGGTATGTATGCATCAGAGCCCTCCTCCAAGTCCCGGAAAACAAGAAAGTGCCCCACTATCCAGACTTCCAGATGTTGAAAACCCACAAAATAAACAGTCAGTAATTATATTAAATCTTAGGTAACCACTGAGGTCTAACATAAATCCTAAATCTATCAGAATTCCATCTACCTATTCTTTTGATAACCTCTTCGTGCAAATCTAACCTGTGAGCCTCTGTAGCTGCTCCTATTCAAAAAGAGTGTGAAGAAAGTCTTTTATCTTTAAAACCTAAACTCTCTAAACACTGAAGAACCATCTTCATACACAAAGAAACTGCCTAAGGTCTTGGGTCTAGTTGTCATATAATTCCACACATTCTTAATTGCACAGATGTCCTTCCCCTTAAGACCCTTTAAATGTACCCAAGAACCTTTACCACTTTGATACATCTTAGACTTTTCTATAAAAACACAAAAAACTTAATGTGCTGAAATTTTAAAACACTCTGGCTTTGTTTATTCTTAGCTACCCTCTTCTCGATCCTAAATGCTCTAAAAAATGGCAACATAAAAATTGCCCTGAATAATGTCGTTTCAAAAACAGAGTTACAAACTAACTTTAAAACTGCCCAGATTTTACCTAGCAAGTGAATGGGGCACCTGTCATCACAAATTTTGAAACCTTTCATATATTGTTCATAACTTGCCAAACAGAGAAACTGTATTTCTCCCTTGACCACACAAAGTTTAAAGAAAAAGTAAATTCTCCTAAAAGCCTTTTGATTGCTGGACCTAACATCTTATTGTCAATTAATTGAAATATATAAGACAACCATGTATTCTCAGAATAAGCAATAGGATCTAGACAAACCTCTGAATCCCATATAAACCAGTAATTCCATGACTCCACGTGGCTTGACCACGTAGAGGAAGACATTGAATTTTGAATAAACTGGGCTGATATTCCTAAATTAATTCCCATAGGTATCCTGGGCAAGGGAGTCCTTGATGCTCTTCATTGGGATCCAGCTCCAAAAATAGGCCAATCTGAAGCTGAGACAAACAAACCCTGAATATGCTTCATTCGTAACCATTTATTCAGAGATAAGCCCTTCAGCATCAAATATCTTAGCAAAGAAACCAACTGAGGTGATTTCTGACAAATTGTTAACAGTCTGAACCACGCTCATGTTGTCACAAAACATTGTAATTCTTCTAATGACAAAATGCGAGCCCCAAAGCTCAAGTGCTACAATGACTACAATTCTTTGTAAAACCTAAGGAAACCCAAGCTTCTGGCCACTTTTCTGCAATCCAAGGTGCTGCCCAATATGCCCTGTAGCTGTGACAGTACATAGGATAATTTATGTACTAAAAGTGAAATTCTGCTGAAAAATTGTCCTACCATTAAATTTGCTCAGAAAAGACTGCCATACCGCCAAGTTGGCCCTTAAACCTGAAGAAATCCTATCATGGCAACTAGGAGACTTCAACCCAGCTGTTGTTGCCAGTAGCCTGGGGAAAAAAGATCTTGTCCATTGGAATTATTCTTGAAGTGAAAGACAGCAAACCAAGAACTGAGTGCAAAAGCTTCAATGTCATCTTTCTGCTCATTATCAAATTAATCTTCTGTCTCAGCTTTAAAATCTTTTCCCCCGGCAACCGGAATTCCATGGCTTGCGTTCAATGGTGATTCCAAAGAAAATAATTTCCGTCATTGGCAAAACAGTTTTTTTATGAGCCAAAGGGACACCAAATACTTCTGTTACTGTACTAAACATGTTCAATAAGTCTAGGCAAATGCAGCTGTCCCTTGGGCCCACAAAAAGCAAATCATCTAAGTAGTGCATTAAAGTCATATAACCTGGCCTAAACTTCACTACCCATTCGACAAAATGAGCAAAAGCTTCAAAGTATGTGAAGAATAGAGAGCAGCCCATTTAGGCATTTGTCAAAATACAAAAAAAAATTGAAAACCTAGTGAATAAAAACAGTTTGGGTGAATTGGCAACAAACAAAATGCTGAATTGCCAGTAACGATCTTTGCCCACATCTCCTAACCAAAACCAAAGCCTCTTCAAACAATGAATATGACACTGAACATAGTTCCTCGTTAATCTGATCATTTACTGAAGCTCCAAAAGAAAAGGAGAAGTGGTGAATGAGCCTAAAAGAACCTGGTTCTTTATAGGAACTAAGCCAAAAGTTGATATGCGAACATTTGGAAAAGATTGATGAACAAATAGACCTTCTACAGTATCATCCACTATTTCTTTTTGGATTTTTTCTTGAAGTATAGTTGGGTGATCTTCTGCCGACTTTAAATTATCCACCCACTGTAGCTTTACTGCAACACAAGGGGGAAGATGAAAGCAGTGCTTTCTCCTTGCTTGGGTAAGTTTCTAACCACTTGTGCATATTTGTCACTTTCACTGTTGTTAATGCTTTTGGGAAACAAATATTTAATCCCTGCTTGTATGCTAGGCAATTGTCTCTTAAAGCAAGGAAAAATGGATGACTACCACTACAATTAGTGCATTTATGTATGAATTTGCATGTATTAGGGAATTTGCACTGTGACTTGTTAAAAGCCTAACAAAATCCCTTTTTGTTCGTGGAGACCATTGCCTCTTGTGACCTGTTGAGTGGATTGATTGCTTGGTGAGACATTATGACGGAAACCCATAAAAATACATCTTTTTGTCCCCATGACATTGACCTGTGCACTGCCAGCTTTTGCCTAAATTGTTCATCATAATGGAACCACGCTAAACCCCAAATGTCCTAAATGCCAAGTTGTTGAAATAAACCTGAGCAGCATTCTGGACACCTCTCTCCCATGACCCCTGCAAACAAAACTAATTCTTAAAAGGAGACAGACAGTAGTCCCATCAGTGAGGCACTCAAGACAGTAAAAGAGATAATATAATCAAAAAGTATACATTTTTATTAATGGTACACAAAAAATATACATGTATTAAGAGGATGTTATTTTAAAAACACTTAAAAACAACACGGGGTACAAAATGCTCCGGAACTGTATAGACTGCTTATTGGTCCAGTTGCAGAGTTACTGAAGTAACAGTGTAAGTATATATGAAGATGCAAAATAATACAGAACCCTGTGACCTGTATTATGAACCAAAACAGCAGTGAAACTACAGAAAAATTTATAGATAAGTTCTACCAGCCACAGAATTACAAGTATAATATAAAAGTGCTTCACAGTACAACTTAAACAATGTAAATAAACTAAACCCTATCTTAAAAATAAGAAGGGAATGTAAACCCAAATAAGTGAGAGTAAGTGAGAACAGGTACTAGTGAAAAACAAGAAATATCAAATAAACATAATCCGTGACAAACTCATCCCAACGCGTATCGCCTGAAAGGCTTCGTCAGGGGACAATCAAGAATGAACAGTTAAGATTATTGAAATCCCACAGGGTCCAACAGCAGCAAGGCTCGGAAATCACGGGATGAAAGTTGAAATGATTATGTGACAACCCACATCTAGCGATCACTGAGACCAAGACAAACCATAACAATAAATAACTATGTAGCTAAAATCATTACAGCATAACAAGTGAATGATATGCATATCCGATCACTGCATTGAGATAATCTCTAAGTAAAAGTTTCAGAACGCCGGACTAATGCACATGTGCATAACAATACTATATAAAGCCTGTGCATTAATACAAAAACGGAGAAATACATTGTCAACGTCAAAAAATATCACATAACACATGCGCAATCAAATACCCCACTGCACATGCGCAATTAAGGCATAAAGACACTGTGTAAAGCGCGTGTTATGCCTTAATTGTAATTAAGCCTAGCTGTCTCCTTTTAAGGATTAGTTTTGTCTTTACTGGTCCTTTCTTGGTATTTGTATACTATTGTTTTTGAGTCCCAGAGAGCACCCCACTATTCTAGTTGGTTGAGGTCAGTTTTTGGATATATTATAGTAGCCAGTGCCTACTCTCCTTTGTTTATCTACAGAAATGTCAAGGCAGACAGGGGTTTCCAGATGTGCTGTCCAAACTCTTTTGAAGAAGAACAAAAAACAGGCAACGTTGAGGACCATATACACAGTGGTCACATCATGCTTAATTCCCTTCACAATCAGAAGATGTCCAGCACTGCCATCAGCTCAGAATTGGCAGAAAACAGTGGAATCCTGGTACATCCATCTGTTGTCTGAAGAAGTCTGATCAGAAGTGGTCTTCATGAAAGACTCTCGGCCAAAAAGTAATTCCTCCAACCATAAGGTGTATCTGTAAGTCTCCAGGCCCTGGTGCAAAAATTGCCATGGGCCCCCCCATCACATTGCCCCCACTGGGTATCTCCACATTGCCCCCAATGTCCAACTCTACATATTGCCCCCAACTCTCCACCCTGCTCCCAATGTCCAACTCTCCACATCGACCCCAACTATCCATAGTGACCCAACTTTCCACACTACCCCCAATGTCCAGCTCTCCACATTGCCCCCAATGTCCAACTCTCCACATTTCTCCCAAATCTCCACACTGCCCCCAATATCCAACTCTTCACATTGCCCCCAACTCTCCACCTCTCCACACTGTCCCAACTCTCCACATTGCCCCCAGTGTCCAACTCTCCACATTGCCCCCAACTCTGCATATTTCCCCCAATGTCCAACTCTGCACATTGCCTCCAACTCTGCACATTGCTCCCAGTGTCCATCTCCTACCTCCTTGGTGGTCCAGCAGCATGGCAGGAGAGGTCTGGGCCTCCTTCGGCACATACCTCTATCAAGATCTGGAGCTCCCATGCAGTCCTCTCTCCAGTAATGCAGAGCTCTGGGTTATGATATTTCCCTGCACTCTGAATCACGAGAGTGCTGATGAGGCGGAGATCAGCTGATAGAGATCCGTGGCACCGGGCTGGGGGATTGCAGGGGGTGGCTGGGCCCCTGGAGTGACAGGCCCGGTCACAGCTGCGACCCCTATTGTTACTCCACTGCTTCTGACGTGGAAACAAGGCCAAGTGACTCAATTATGCACAAAAACACAGGAACTGGGGTGAAGAAAAATGGCAGCAGGTGCTCTGGACTGATGACTCTGAAATATCTGGCTCTAGCAGAAGGCAGTTTGTTCACAGAAGGGCTGGAGGGTGATACAAGAATGAGTGTCTTCCGGTAACAGTGAAGCATGGTGGAGGTTCCTTGCAAGTTTGGGGCTCCATTTCTGCACATGGAGTTGGGGATATGGTCAGAATTAATGGTGTCCTCGTTGCTGAGAAGTACAGACAGATATTTAACCGTTGTGCAGTACCATCAGGGAGGCATCTGATCGGCCCCAAATTTATTCTGCAGCATGAAAAGGACCCCAAGAATACAGCCAAATAAGAACTATCTTCAGAGTAAAGAAGAACAAGGAGTCTGGAAATGATGGTATGGCACCCACAGAAAAACAGACGACTTTCCATATCCTTCTAAACAACTATTTATTAACATGAATTTAAAGGGGCAGGTGAGCCCCAGTGCCATGACAGTCTGTTATTCCCAGAACAACACATTGGAACTTATAATAATGGCAATGAATGATGTGTTAATATTGATAAGCTGATTTTTTAAGCTAAGATCCAGAAAGCAATTTAGCAGCTGGCCAGTTCTGTAATTCCAATTTATTGTGCTATTAGGAATCTTGGTGAGAAATAATTTGTGTGCCACTGTGTCAGAGTGCTGTTTGTATTACAACTTTCATACTTATAAATCCCCAGGGAATAAAAGGCTTAAGTGTAAAGCTTGGCAGCTTGTAGATCTCAGGCTGTTTTTGGACTACATCTTCCATCTTCCTCAACAGGCCAAAAGCTAGCTGAGGATAGCAGGAGTTGCAGCACAACAACAGCTGGCGATGCCCAGACCAGTGTTGGTAGATTAGTTTCCTCGCTAATCCCTCTACCAGTTACCCTATTGGCTGCCTACCGCACAGCTGTCTCTTTACAACAACCAAACCTGGTGTTTGGGTCTGAGCAGCCACACACATGTAGGCAGTACAGACACGTTTGCGTCTTCCTGATTGGTCTTTAATAAAATGGGCCGCGGCATTGCTACCCAATAGAAGAAATGTTGCTATCCGCTGTCTAATACGTATAGGTGAATCAATGTGTCACTTATATGGGAGCAGCTTCGGTTGCCTTGCTGTTAAACTGCAGGCATAGAGCTCAAATGCAGATTTGGCTGGAAAGTGACTTTAACTGCGTGAACGTTTCTCTCCTGGTTGGACACTTTGTCACGTCTCCTTGTACTCAGTAAGTTGCTGAGGCTTTATGGTGCTGCAGCTTATTGCGGTGTGTGCGAGTGTGTATGTGATTAGTGTTTGTGTATATGTGCACAATGCTGCATTCAGATCATGGTGGACTGGGACTTGTCAGCAAGCAAAACATGCGCAAGAGAAATAAGAGTTGCACTTGTGATCATGTCCAGCAGCTCATGTGGCCTCTGCAGATACACAGGCTAATGAATCTACTATTCAGCTTGCCAGAGATCTGCTCTTATTATCAGAACCGCTTTATTAGACTCAGCACCTTATATTCATTATTTTATGCTACTGTGCTTATGTAAGGAAAATATAGCTGGGCACAGGGTTTGCTGTTTCTGCATGTGTGCAGTGGTAACGTACATTTCATTTTTTTCTTATTTGGCTCATAAGAAAAAATCGTTTGGAGAAGTATGTTTTGCTGCATTTGTAGACTTATTTTTAGATTAGCAAGTCTCTTCCGTTCCTCAGAACATGACAAGTGTGGTTATGTAAACCATGTAAAGATCTGATAATCGGGCCATGGAACTGGTTAGGTACAGTTTGCTCTGACAAGCAAAATTATAAATCTGTTTTTAGTTTTACGTATTGTTTTGAAAATACACATTTGAAGACTACCAGAAGGCCTAATTAAAGCCGAAGACACAGGAACCTTCCCCCCAAAATACCCAATGTTTTGCTGGATTTTCTGGCACAGATGTGGATATGGCCTTTTGATATTCGACATATATTTAAAAATTGGGGAAATAAGCTCATGATAAGTAACTTAACAGTGTATTTATTTAACTCGTTGAGTGACAGATGGGTAAGCTAAGCATTGCTCTGCAATGCGTTGAGTACCCCTCTGGCACTCAAAGGGCTAACACTATTGAATGCTGTTAGGATAGGAACCCCCTCTAGCATTCAAGGGGTTAAAGATGCTCGCTCATATGCATTTGCAACAATGTACTTCCCCTTCACAAAATGAACCTTCCGTAACCTTTTATTCGTCTGAGAGGTATCCAGGTTAGATACCTCTCTGGCTCTCAAAGGGTTGTTGATTAACTTTAACTTAACCTTTGTGTACCAAATGGGTGCCCAACTCATTACAAAGCGATTCACTGTGCATACTTGTGGCACTCAGATGGTTAAATATCGATGTTCTCCTCCATTTGACAAATACATGCATAAAACCCACCTTGGTCTCAAAGCCTCTTAATTCCTTAACCCTTTGAGTGCCAGAGAGTTATCTAATGCAGTGCGTTCTTACCTTTCTGGCACTCAAAGTGTTACGGAGAGGGCGTGCACAGCATTGCGTAGCAACGCTTTGCAGAGCCCTCTGATCTTTAACCCTTTGAGTGTCAAATGGGTATGCAACACATCGCAAAGCAAAATATATTAAAAAGATGTTAACACTTTAATGTCTGCTTCTTTTTTTATTTTTACAATGTAACTTCCTGAAATCTAGCAGCCAAGCACAGTATGAGATCTGATTACAAACATGTACAGATAAAAAAAAATGTTTACTTTTGTTAACAAATGAAACTGACTCAGCTAGCTGTATTTTGGTACAGTAGGGCTGTGTTAACACATGGCTCACTGACAAGAGACAAGGTAGACAAACAAGAGAGCGTGGTCTGCAAATCACATTCCTAACGTGCCTGATCAGGGCTGCTAGACTTCACATTCAGCCCATGGCCTGTTTCCACAGAACAGCCCTGAGGAGGATATGGTAAAGGTTACTAAACAGAGACGTCCATGTGATTAGCTTATTTACCAACACACACTGGAATGGGAGGAGTTTTCATCTGCACAAGTCTAAAGGGGGAAGAGGGTTGTGTAATTTCCAGTTTTTGATGTGCACTGTTTTTTTTTCTTCAAAAGGCAAATATGTGTGCACTCTCATTTCATATAGGGGGTTCTTAAGATAAGATTACAAAATGTGAATACATGATTAAAATCTTTATTTGCCTTTTAAAGGGCAGCTGATATATTGTAATGTGACTAACAGAAGTATTTTTTTTTTGTTGTTATATAACAATTGGACTTAACCAAGCGTACAATAGGGGAGAAGAAAATCCCAAAATGTTGATTTATTTAAATCCCTTGAATGTTAGAAATTGTGTCACAATTCACAATGCATTGAAGACCGCTTTAGTATTCAATGGATTTAAAACACCATTTCTATACACTAGTTTATAACGGGGGTGGGGGGATGCAGTAAGGTTTGATAAAGTGGAGATGACTTATCCAGTGTTGTAAACTCTTCAGGTCCTATGTTATTCTATAGAGCTAATGCACTAAGATTTCTGCAACTTTAGAGATCTCCATGCATTGGTTCCATAGAATAACATAGGCATTGGAGAAGTGATATAACTGCAGGAGTCATCTTCACTTTATCACACCTTAGTGCATACCCTCCCCCTCCCTTCTCAGTGTACAGGCATCCTTGTCTATATATCATTGAACCATACTGAAGTGCTATAAGAAGGACTCTTGCCTAGGTAACTCCTGACAAATTAAGAGCCACATAATCATATATATATATATATATATATATATAATCACTTTTTTTCCCAGACATCTCAACCTAAACTTCTTCTTAAAAATAAGAAAAGGTTAGCACACTGGAAAAAAAAATATTCTGCTTTGTGTAAGAGCAAACCTCTGAAAGTGTGTTTACTCCTGGTCTTAAATTAAATCCTCATAGGACATTTCATATTCCGTGGGGCTTTGTATCTGTTCATAATGAGAGTATATTGATGTGAAGACAGCTACTTGCTTTAGGCATGTCTGGTAACAGCATTTCTTGGTTTTGTCATAAAATCCAGCATCATGAATGTGTAACGTTATTAACCCTCTGAGTACCAAAGGGGTACGGAAGAATGTGTTCTGTACCCCTCTGGAACTCAAAGGGTTAAACTCTTGGCTCCTGGACATCTCCAATATATTGCGTTGCAAAAATCAAAAAGGCTGAACTTCATTTATATCTAGAGGTGATTATAATCTGATAAATAGTAATATGCCTGTGAATGAATGTGAGAATGGTGCTACATCAAATATTTTATGTCCTTGAGGACCAAAGGTATGGGCAGTGTGTTGTGGACCCTCTGGTCTGAAGAGGGTCAGTAAATGCCTTTGTTTTAGTGCCAGAATTGTATGCAGTGCAATGG
The DNA here is from genome assembly GCA_037306005.1 of Rhinophrynus dorsalis. Lineage (NCBI taxonomy): Eukaryota > Metazoa > Chordata > Amphibia > Anura > Rhinophrynidae > Rhinophrynus > Rhinophrynus dorsalis. The sequence continues at coordinate 312,210,534 of CM074719.1, forward strand.
TGACACTCAAAGGGCTTAACCCCTTGGATACTAGAAACGTCCCCAACAAGCAACGTGACATTGCAAAGCAAAGTCTCTAGTAACCAATAGATAAAGACTGAGGGGATGATATCACCTAAAAGGAATATGGTTCGTATCAGTTTAAAGGAACACTAACTCCTCTAATAATAAATCCTCACTCAACTTAACTTGGACAGACAATTAGAATGGCCACTATGAAGAAATTGTGTGAATTGGCTTTACAAAATTAGTGTTTAACCCCTTAACGACCAGCATTCCGGGGAAGTTACCTTCCCTTAAGGACAGATTAGACTGTTGTTGGTGTGCCGGCACATGTGACTGATTACATGTACTGGTGCACTGAACTGGGGTCTGAAAGAGACAGCTCCGGTCTGGGAGCAGTCAGTTTCATACCTCGCAGGAACGATGTAAGCACAAAATACGTGATGTGCCACAACTGTCACCGGTCCTTCAAGGAAAAAAAACGGGGATGGTCCTGACAAGTCACCAGTAGTTAAGGGGTTAATTAGTGCTGTATTTCATGTCCATGGAGGCAGCTCTTATTGTTTACTGCTTGACCAACTCCTAGAAGCCAAACTCCTCCCACTGAAAGGTTCATAAGAAGATATCAGTGGCAGGAGCTGAGTCCTGGAGCCATGCATAGTATCCAGCACCAATTTAAGATTACGTGTGGATAATTCACACAGAGTTAACCCATAGTGGCCTGTTAGGATATTCTAGCCAGAATAAGGTAAGTGAGGATTTATTATTCGGAGGTGTCAATGGTCCTTTAACCCACTGACTGCCAGAGGGTTATGCACCTCTCTGGCATTCAGATGGTTAAATATCTCTTAGCCAGCCTTTGAACTTTTATTTATTTAATTAAATTTTCTTTTTAAATTCAGGACACCCAAAATCTGTGCTCAACTTGTACTATGCATATATGTGGTTTTGGCCCAATATAATTTTGTGTTGCCTTACCAAAAGTATGACTTACATTGTGCTTATTGCAAACTTTTGTTGTCGGAGTGGAGTCAGTGGTCGTACATTGCTAGCTATACACTTATAGGAGATAATGATTATCACATATTTTAGGATTCTTGCACTGAAGACACATTTTACAAATTTTGACTAGAAATAAATTATATTTAACAGATTTAAGGAGCAAGAGGGGCTTATAACACACCCTTCTGGTCATTAAAAGAGAATGAGCCATTTTTATCTTAGTTTATGCTATCCAATAAGCCCTTGAGGACCATAGAGGGTACACAACTGGTTCTCAGTGGATTTGTATATCCATGTTTTCTACTGTTTAGATATATTAGCTATTTAGACATTCAGGAAAACCTACCAGTTGTTTTTTGGTTTCCATAATAAGAAAGCAAACATTGACATAAATATTTGCTTTTTATAAGATCATCAAGGGGCATCACCCAAATATATTCCAAACTGTATATTAAAGGGGCACTATAGGGTACGTAAAATACCTTTTAAACCTCTGGCTGTGCCCTTAAAGTAACTTTCCATAGCTTATAACTCACATTTTCTCTGCTGTTTGCTGTGCAAATCATGAAGATCTGCACAGCTGAGTGACATCAGTGCATTTCTCTGCACCCATGAGAACAGTAATTTTTCTCCATAGAAGCCTGCTGACCACATCTATTTGCCGACACACAGCTTCTGTGGAGAGGAGGAAAGCTCCTGTGCATTCCTAATCCTTCTGTTCCCATAGCTCTGAGGGCACTACCAGTGGTTTAAAATGGTAATTTATTGACCCTGTATTGCCCCTTATATCCTAAACCCTTGAGTAGTGATATATATTTGGGGGTTTCAAATTGTAATCCAAACATTCATCATGTCCTGCGTTGACTATTGCAGTACCCTCATAATGGGCCTTCCTCTCACCTGACTAACATACTTAAGTCCACAATGAGCTCTGCTGCCAGAGTAATCTACCTCACATATTGCTCCTCTAGTCCTGCTCCTCTGCCAGTTCTTATTGGTGCCCCTTATTTCCTTTCAAGAACTGAGACTATGGAATACCTTATGCAGTGGTCCACAAATGTATATTTGGCAATTGGATAAGAAGAACATGGGCATTTTAATAATTTCTCTCTGCAGATGTGATACAGCAAAAGCTACATGTGCTTGAAGTTAGTCATATTAAAAAAACAAAAATAAATAAAATTGAATGTTACAAAAGTCTCTAATATAGGCTGCCAAGATCATGGGGATTTGTTCATCTTCCTAATGGAAAATGTGAGGCCATTCTAAACATAGTCTGTTGTCTTTTACACTATTGATGTCTGAAAATGTTCCTTGCCCCTTAGATGCTAGAGACCTTTTCAGTGAATTTTCTTGTACTTTGTTGGAGATATCTCTAGCATCCAAGTGCCTAAAGAGAGTTTATTTTAACCCCCTTTGGTTCTGAAGATGACTTACACTGAGAAATGCCTCCACAACTGGGGAAGTATTGCTTAATTTTACACATATACTAGTAATTTACTTATCAGTCTGATCTGTCTGATCAGTGTCATTAATGTCACATCATTGTCATAGCGCAGAGAGCTATTGTATAAATTTAATAATTAAACAAGAAAAAATATAACATTTGTATGAACATATGGCAAGCTTTAAGGAATGTTAATGTTAAAACACAAGTTTTTATGTGAGAGCGTGGTGTACAATTCACAGATGTATGTATAAGAATTTCCATACATTGAGTTATGCACTCTGGTGTGAAAGTGCAGACGACAAAGCTCTTAAGATTTTTCCAGCTTTGGAGATCTTAGTGCATAGGCTCTGCAGAATAACATAGAAACTGGAGAAATGATATCACTGAAGAAGTTATGTCCACATTATATAGAGCAAGAAAAAAGAAGAGCGCAAAAACTCTGAGAGTATCTCCGTATATGTAGAATAAATGACTGCTGGATACAAGATTATGCTTACAAGATTGTACCTTGTAAGTAAGCCTCCATCTGGCTGATCAGTTTGAGAAATTCTCCCAGTTCTTCAAAGTAACCTCCATGCATCATCATCCAATGCCCGGGTATATAGACCAACCATATGAGGAGACCTTTGGTAGTAAGATGATACACAAAGCACAAGAGCCTCTAAGGGTAAACTGCTTCAATAAAATAATGTAGTATAAAGCCCCCAATTCAGACCTTACTCACCAGATCCCCGTAAGATAAAGCACATATAGGCACATCCACAAAGAATTCACCAAAGTGGAACTTTATTTGCCCTATGCGTTTCGTGTGTATTCACTCTTTTTGGCTGTTTTTTTGGTACACTGACCTAATGCAGGTGGTGCCTCCTATACCTAAGGGCTTGTTCACACTGTGACTGTGTTGTGGAGACAGTCACCCATAGAACAAGGCATATTCCGCTGGATGGATCTATTCACATGGCACCGACACAGCAGCAATGGGAAACTTGATAGCAGCTTGCTGCAACACTGAATAATGATGATTGCAGAGGAGCTGCATTTAACCCTTTGATTGCCAGAGAGCTGTGTGTTTATCTCTCTGGCAATCAAAGGATTAATGTAATATGGTAACCACATATCCCTTTAAATTGGGGAGTCTTCAGGACCGCACGGTACTCTTGCAAGGAGGGTCTTCTCACCATTTTCTTTCAGTTAGGTTCTGCATGTCACTGCATGTTCTCACCCCTGTTCTGCAGTAATTCTGTATGTTGGGGCTCAGTAAATAAAGGATAAAAATAATCGTGCAACCCTGCAGTGTGTTTTTTGTTTTTTACCCTTTGATTGTGAGAGGGGTACACAACACATCGCTTTGCAATGCATTGCACAGCCCTCTGGTACTCTGAGGGGTTAAGTATTCCTGACTTGTGGTCACCTTGAGTTGGTACAATGAAGGACTGCAGGCAGCCTGTAGGTTGGCTTTGTAGGTCGCTCACACAGATGATTGTGTTGTTTTGTGGATCTGCACAACCTTCCAGTCATAGGCTGACCCATATTTAAGCCAACCAGTTGGATAATGCTGATACCTACGTGAGCTGTCCATGTAATTTAAAGTGGTCCCCTCTGCATTTGGCTTACAGGGAGAGTACAGTTAATGCCGTGTTGGTATCACCCATGGGACCAATGTTTAACCTTTTGGGAAACAGGGGTATCAACTGCATTGCGAAGCAATGCATTGTATACTCCTCTGGCACTTGAAGGGTTAATGTGTGATGCAAAACATATTGATCTTTCAAGCAGCCTAATTCGATTTTTGCTACTTTGTCAGTAGTTTTTACAATCTTTTTTAACCTCTCGAATACAAGATATACATTGGAGATTTCTTAATATCCATTAGCCTAAAGTGCCTAGTATGCAAACCAATTTTTTTGCTTCCCCCTTCCAGAACCTTTTTACAGGGAAGCTATTGTAAAAGTTATGCTATCTACAGTAAATACCAGCACAGCCCTAATAAAGTGCAATATTGTGTGTTTAAGCTCAATAAAGCAGTTGGGGTTTTGGTGTGTTTGTTTTTCTTATGTTAGATCTAATCTGGTTCAACAGCACAGGAAAGTCCCCATGTCCTTGCTGCTGTGGCTTCCTCCATTCATTCCTCCTTGACACGATTTTCCATGTCAAACATTTGGACTGTGGTACAATGTTTTCAGTGTAACAGAATAGCTGTTTTGGGTTTGCTATAGTCGTGGTAGAACTGACCAGTGCTTTGTGACCAAACTTTTTTGTCATTATTTCATAATTACCTCCGATTCCCCCCTCCCCCAAAGATTTTCTTCAGCTTTCTGTAAGATCAGCTTCCTCTACCTTGAAGCTTTTAACCCTTTGAGTGCCAGAGGGGTACACAACGCATTGCTTTGCAATGCGTTGTGTACCCCTCTGGCACTCAAAGGGTTAAACAATGTCTGCAACACAGCTGTATCTGCAAAAGATTATAAGAATAGGGAGTGACTTTCCATTGAGAGTCGGTACCTTGTAATCTGTAGGAATACAGAAGGCAGATATAGTTGTTGATACCTTTATTGGCTAACTAAGCAGATTTAGGATGCAAGCTTTCAAGACCTCATGGGTCTCTTCCTCATAACATGCGTGAAGAAGAGATCTAAGAGGTCTTGAAAGCTTGCATCCTAAATCTGCTTAGTTAGCCAATAAAGGTATCAACAATTATATTTGCCTCCTGACTTTCTATTCACTCTCTTTTCAGGTGGCACAGGCAAACAGCAAAATCAGACAGGCGGGGTTTTTTTGTATGTTGATGGTTGAATCTCTGGGATCCCTAGCATTCTCTCATTCTGTGGTTTTAAAAACCCTGTTTAAACTGGTGTGAATTTTTTATTTGTCCCCTGTGGTCCAGTTGGTTGCACCAAAATTGGATCATTTCATTGTAACCATGACCATCTGACTATTTACAGACTCTTTGTGTGCACTCTTTTTAATTGAAAATCTAATCAGTACAACTGAAATAGCTGACTGAAGGCCAGTGCACTAAAATCAAAGGGGGGTGGGCATGTAAAATAAATTACAGTCTACCAAATTTAAAATTCAAATAAAACATTATGCACAAACAAAAACTATGGGAAAGAGTCCAAAACTCACGTTGAATAAAACTGACTTGTTAAACCCTTTGAATGCCAGAGAGGTATGCAATTTATTGCGTACGCATACCCCTCTGGCACTCAAACGGTTAACACCTTGACTGGTAGAGAGGTCTCCAACACATTGCATGATATGTGTGAAGCACTATTTAAAGGGATAATAATACTTAAAATGTAAAAAAAAAAATATGTTGTAGGGTTTATCCCCCTGAGTAAAACAAGAGTACTCCCACTGCTGAGAGGTCTTTCATTCAAAAGTTATTAATTTTCAAAGTTGAATTTTTTTAGGTGCAATATCACAGTGGCCTGAAATTGTACAGTGGTGCTGTTGCTACACGATCCTATGGACAACTCTGGTCAGTTGACCATAAATCTCCATAGGATGGTGTAGCAACAGCGCCGCTGTACTATTTCAGGCCACTGTGATATTGCACCTAAAAAATTCAACTTTGAAAATTAATAACTTTTGAATGAAAGACCTCTCAGCAGTGGGAGTACTCTTGTTTTACTCAGGGGGATAAACCCTACAACATATTTTTTTTTTACATTTTAAGTATTACTATCCCTTTAAGATTGATCAAATACAGTCAATGAGAGACAAGATCTAAAGCCGATAACTGAGTGACATTAGTAACCCACCCCCTTTTAACCCAGGCTGATTCAGAATTATCTCTGCAGTCATTACAGAATCCCCTCTGACTTGCCTGTTACAAATCTGTATAAACAAACCATTATCCAGCTGCCGTGCAATGACGACATGCATAAGCACATTTGACCCTTTGGGTGCCAGGCAGTGTATGAAGCAAACTGTTACAGTTCTCTGAAATCACAAAGTTAATAACAGATTTTCAAACTCCTTGCACTCAAGACTTTTTTTTATTTTTATAGATGTTGTTTTTAAATACAGGATAAGTAACCCCTTGGATTCTACAGACGTCTCAAGTGCATTAGACATCTTGCATGCAAGGGTTAAAGCCATCTAAGCCTCTTTCATGTTTAGGTGCTCATTTCCCTTTTAATCATGTTAATATAAAGCAGACTGAATACATCTGCAGAGGAACAAAAACCTAATTCATGAAGACCTTATTTATACAGGCTGGATGTGCCACTGACTAACAATTCCAGGGTTGTTTGACTTAGGGTAGGTAGCACAGAGGGACTTATTAACTAAAGCAGCGAATTAAGATTATTTCCAGTCATTTTGTTTTATGCATTTAAAACATTTGCACATGTCAAAAGCTAGATCGTGCATGTTTTATTAGGGCACACGGGTGTAAGGTATTTGTTTTCCAGCTCCAAGGACAATATTGATGGGTCTCTGTTTGAACCCTTAGGATGCCAGTGGAGTATGTTGCACATCTAACTGGTACTCGGAGGCCTAAATGATTGGTAAAACTTATGCAAACAAAATTGTCATTTTCCTAGAGTATAAATAAGGGTAGTCCTGCTGCTGCTGAGGGATTATTTATTTTCTAAAGTTATTGAAACTAAAAATGTTTTTCAGTTAAACTGCAGTGTCCTGTTGTGGTCACCAACTGGTGCTGTTCCTATCACTTCCGTAGAGTGCATATAAATGCCTTTACTAGCTGGCGCTGTTGCTAACCGTTTAACTAGGAAAACAGCTGTGTGTGTTTGACCTGTAATATCTTTCAAATGAAAAATCCACCCAGTAGTGGGATTATTCTTGTTTTTAGTCTACAGCAAGGCTGTCCAAGTTCAGTCCTAAAGGGCCACCAACAGGCCAGGATGTAAGGATTTCCCTGTTTGAGCACAAGTGAGTCAGTCAAAGTGAATGAGGCCCTGATTAACTCACCTGTGCTTAAACAGTGACGTCCTTACATCATGGCCTGTTTTGTGGCCCTTAAGGACTGAACTTGGAAAGCCGTGATCTACAGGAAATACAACACTGTGATATTGGTGTTGTACACCCTTCCAAGACTCTAATGGGTAAAGTGCAACATTTCGCTTTAACCCTTTGAGTGTCAGAGGGGTACGGAATGCATTGCTTTGCAATACATTCCGTACCCCTCTGGCACTCTAAGGGTTAAAGTAGAAATTAAATCTCCTAATAATAACCACCAACTTGCCTTACCTAATATTGCCTATGAATGTTGCCCTTGTTCAAGAGACCACCTCTTCAGTCATTTCTGAATGTCATGTTCATGGAGACAGACCTATCCGTTTTTGGCAGGGTTTTTTCAAACTGCAGCAGACAGCAAACAGGAGTCTCCTTAACACTTTCAGGACCAGATGAAGGCAATGCATTGCACATCCCTTTGGTCCTTGAAGGGTTAAGATTATCAAGTGCAATGGTGAAGTTTGTCCTGCGCTCTTGCATCCAACTGTCATGTCCGCCTCCATGGACATGGCATCCAAGACTGATTGAATAGGTTTTCTCTTGAACCAAGGAGAATGGGGAAAACTTCATAGGGGCCATTACAAGGTAAGTGTGTGTGTGGGGGGCTTATTAGAAGGTGTCAGCGGCGACTAATGACTGCATGTGAAAGCTAGAGATGTGAATTAAAATACATTTTAGATGTTTCTTTTCAGTAAATAAATCCAGAGCCTTGAAAATACATTAAAATGTATGTTTTCTATTATGAACTTTTCAAATAGAAGAAACCAGTATTTAGATCAAACAGGGTGGTTTTTATAGAGGTACTCAAGGCTAATCTGTACCAGCACTCTTTCCCGAGAAGAAAAGGAAAATAATAGCCCTGATGACAAAAAAAAAGAAACTGACTCATCTAATCTACCCATTCTGCTTCTGGCGTTCAGTCATATTCATAGAATGGATTTATTCTGTCTCGCTTTCTTAATCCCGTGGATGTTCGATACATTTCCAGTGCATTGCTATACAATGCGTTGGAGATGTAAGCATCCAAAGGGGGAGATGCACAAAAAGGTGATAAAGTGACTTTTCTAGTGATATCACTTCTCCAAGTCCTATGTTATTCTATGGAGCCAATGCATTAAGCTTTCTCCAACTTTGGTGATCTTAAAGGGATAGTAATGTCAGAAAAAAAGTATTAACTATATGGTGGATACAATTAAAAGAGAGTACTTGCACTTATTTGTATCTCTCAGACAGTTATGGTTTGAGAGTTATAGGAAAATAAAGTTCTCTGGTCCCTCCCCTTTCTGCTTGATGAGCTGTAAAGCTGTCAGAAGCAGATTCTGGTCACTTGACCGATGCGGCTCTTCAGCAGCGCCAACATAATGATATCTAAAGACAAATACTTCATTTAGAATGGTCTACAAAGTGTGCCTGGTTTGCAAGCAGACTTTGTAGACTGTTCCAATGAAGTATTTATTTATAAATAGCGTGATTTCAGCTCCGCTGAAGAGCCTTTGTCTGGTCAAATGGCTGGAATCTGCAGCTGTCAGCTAGATGGCAGACTTGAGTGAAACAGTCAGGAAAAGGTAACTTTAGCAAGTTATATATCTCAGACCATAAAGGTTTGAGAGATAAGACTTACATAGATGTTAATCTTTTTTTAATGTCTGCAATATTAAATCAACTTAAAATGAACCATTACTATCCCTTTAAAGGGATAGTAATATTTCACAAAAACAGAAGCTCCAATTACTCTTCATAGTATTTGAGCCATAGAGAGTGTTATTTCGATACTGTCAGAGTTGTAGTTCAAGAGTAACTGAATGATAAAGTATCCCCTTCCCACCCCTTTTTCCTAGTACAAGCCACCTCCCCTTAGATGTGGAATCTGGTCCACAGACCAGACAGCTCACAGCAAGGGACTATTTTCTTACTGTGAGAACAATGAAAGCCCTGCTCCCATTGACAGGTTTTTCCCTTATCTTAATTGAAGATTGTCCCTCTCTACAATCCACTTTAACACCACCCTGCTGCTCTGAGCTGAGCAGTGACATCAGTAAAAGGGGCGGGAAGGGGATACTTTATCATTCAATTACTCTTCAACTACAACTCTGAAATAACACTCTCCATGGCCCAAATACTATGAAGATTAATTGGAGCTGCTTTTATTATGAAATATTACTATCCCTTTAATGTGTAGGCTTTATAGAATTACATATGAATTGGAGATGTGTTAACCCCTTAACGACCCATGACGTGCCAGGACCATCATGGGTAGATTTGACTTAACGAACCATGACGTGCCAGGACCATCATGGGTAGATTTGACTTAACGACCCATGACGGTCCTGGTATGTCATGGGTTAAATGATGGCAGTGCGCCTCTGTGCACGCTGCTATCATTAATTCCCAGCTGAGACTGAGCGCTCCAAGACTGGAGCCTTCAGTCTCAGCCACTTTCAAAAGTGCCGGGTCATGGGATCGCTGCAGCAGCGATCCCGTGTACTGGCATTGTGAAAGAATTAATGATTCAGCTGTCTTTCCCTTGCTATCAAAGCAGAGAGGAGATACCTAGTGGACAAATAAAATGCAGCAGCTGGGGGTATTAACCCCTTTGCTGCTGTTCTGGAGGCTGGCAAAATGCAGGTCCATTTTTTAACCTGCTAAAATTAACTTTTTTTTTTTTTTTTTTTTTTAACAAATTTTGTTTACATAAAAAAACATTTCAATAACCAAAATAGTTAGTGTGATTGTTGTGGAGCCATGAAATACATTTATACACACCGCCAAATGTCCTCAATAAAAAAGTGGGAAAATAGGGGGGGGGACATTGGGGGGACAGTGACCACTTAAAACTGGCCATTTTGTAGGGATGACTGACTGGTCATATGTTTAAGGCAGTGTTCATAAAAATTTAACCCATTGTGCCCAAATGATCCCAAGAGATAAAAAAAAAAATGTCTTTTATTTTACATTTTTTTTTTTCCCGTTTTTTTCTTTAATTTTCTTAAAATAAATGGTGGGCTATCCATATAAGTATGGTATCAAAAGAAAGCCCTATTTGTGCGTAAAAAAACAGTATATAATTTTCATGGGTAAAATAAAGTACTTAGAGGGAAAACACTGTTGAACAAAGACATAGTCAAAAAGGTCAGAATTGCTCCTGTCCTTAAGTGAAAACGACCTCAGATTTTCCCAGTCCTTAAGGGGTTAAACTGGAAAAGTAATTTCCATGATAAACGCCTTAGTGCATCTCCCCCAAAGGCTGTGAGGTTACACCACAGTGTTCTTATATATCTCCTATAATCTGGCCCTGAAAGACTTGCAGATTAAGTATAGGACTATCCTACTTTCAGAGTGTACATTGTACTGTAGGTACATGTTTGAAGATAGCAAAATACAGCAGTCATAGGTTTTGTTTTTAAATATTAATATAATTTTGTTCAATGTGTCAGTCAATAGTAAGCAAGATTGTAGCTGCTTTCCTTGTGGGCCAAATACTGGTTTGCTTACTATTGATGAAAATGGGTCTTTTATATCCCCTTTACCTGATCTGCCCATGTGTTAATGAGGCCCAGGAGCATAAGGATTACTTTTTTCTTTACTAGTTAGGTCAGAGCAATAAATATTTTATACAGATTGGTAGCTGAACCTTCAATTGCTGGTAGGAAAACTGAGACCGATCATATTTAGCTTCCTGATGTGTGTGTGTGGGGTGGGTTTTGCCTCTTCCACTCAATCTTTACCACATAAAGGGATAGTAATACTTTGTTTAGACATGCTTTAATATTGTTCTTATTAAATAAATAAAGAAAGTGATCTAAGTCTTGTTGTTAAAACTTGTAAAGATCCAACCTCCCGCCTCGTTTAGCTGACAAACTTGAATTCTGGTCATGGGACTGGACGGCCCCTCTGAAGAGCCGAAATAGCATTGCATACAAAGCAAATCTTCATGAGAACGGTCTACAAAGTGTGCCTGGTTTGAGGCAGTAGACCATTCTCATGAAGATTCTCTTTGTATGCAGTGCTATTTCGGCTCTGCAGATGAGCCGTCCGGTCTCGGGACCAGAATCCAAGAGGGGAACTTTGCAACGATATTACAAGAAAACTGTACAAGTTATGGCAACAAGACTTAAAGCGAAACTACCTATATTAAAGTCTCCCTGCAATACTTATGCAGGTGGCGACTAGCTTTGTAATCATTATTTTACCTCTCAAAAGTGCCCACAAATAAAGTTATCCTTACGCTTCCGAGACTGACGGCCAGGTTGCTGCAGCCTGTGCGCCTGCGCCGTCAGTCTCTTACGGAGCCGTCCGGGCCAGTGCAATACCTGTGAAGGGGAAGAGGACTGACAGCACAGGCGCGCATTCAAGGTGTCCGTGGTGCTGCCTGGCTTCTGGTCTCGGAAGCTTAAGGGTAACTTTATTTGTGGGCACTTTTGAGAGGTAAAATAATGATTACAAAGCTAGTCGCCACATGCATAAGTATTGCAGGGCGACTTTAGTGGAGGTGGTAGTTCCACTTTTAATCATTTGCTTTATTTATTTAATAAGAACAATATTAAAGCATGTCTAAACAAAGTATTACTATCCCTTTAAGTAGAAGAAGGGTTCCCATCTCATTATGAAGAAGTGGTTTACACACCCATAAGGTCCTTGGAGTTAATAAAGAACTCTAGTATGAAATGTTTGTCTTAACAACAACTTTGCTTTGGAAAAAAAAATATATATATTTTTTTTTTTGTGTTTTTTTTAATTCTTTATTTGCAAAGATCAGTACAATAAATATAACACATTGATGTAAATTCAACCCCTTACTGAGAAGAGCTTTTTTTACACTACAAGACAAGTAATTTTGGCCTATTTAGTATACCTTTGTTCAACCATATTTTCCACTACTTCATTTAGTACACTCGCACAAATAATGCACCATTTTTTAAGCAGAAGTAGGCCTTTCTTTGATACCAAATCTATATTGATGATTCAACATTTAATTTCATCCTATATTATAATTCGCTAAGGATATTTGTCAGAAGCCGTTATGCGAAGTAGAGCTAGTTGTGCGTGCCGCAGTCATGTGCAGTACAGACTGCCCATGCCACATCTGATATGGAGCGGGGCACTCCGAATTCAGACCGGAGTCCTCTCTACGCACGCCGGTCACGGCTTGAGCACTCTGTATTGCGCATGACTGCAGCTCCGCCTTCGTTGGTCCGTGTACACAGGCTTTAAAACTAGTAATATAAAAAAAAAAAAAAACCTCACATTTTTATAGGTTTTCCTGTTATTATTTGTATTTTTCTTTTTTTTTTTAACAAGGACACTGCTCCACAGACATTAAACTCACTTTTTTTTTTTTTTTATTATTTTTTTTTTTTTTTTTATTCTGTACGTGTGCATAAATTAGTCTGTATAAGTAAAATACTTTGTACTTGCACTAAATCATTTATTCAATAATAATACAAAGGGGTGTATGTTTACATTGCCTTTGTCATGCGGCTGCACCAGCATATGTGCCACTAGGGAAAGTCTGGAACTGACTGCTCCGGTCCTGGAGCAGTCAGTTACAGCCTCCCTGACATGATTACAGTACTCCCTGAGGTTCACTACGATCATTAAGTCTTGACATGCCAGGATGGTCATCTGTCCTTAAAGTATGGATTCCTGTGACTGTCCTGGTATTTCACTGGACATTAACTGGTTAAAACAAATATCTGGGTTCTGGTATGTAGACAAACAGGCTGCTAGGTGCTTTTCTACCTTCAAAATTTGTTTTGTATGTGACACTTACTCTTACTGGATTTCATATAAATATAATGTCCATTATAGTCCATGGAGAAATCTGGAGATAAAACTAGTGGTACAGTTGGTATAGACAGTAGAATGAGGCCCAGACACAGAAAGCAAAAGCGTACTGTTTATTGGATTCCATTGCAGATGCTACATTGATCTCTGGATTTTCACACTGGTGATTGGAACATGGTAGCAGTGTTGTTGTTTTCTAATTGCCCGAAACATATGTGTGCTGTCACTGCTCCCCTTTCAAGAAACATGCCAGTGGGTGGTGACACAGGGCTTTAAAATCTATTGCACATCCCTGTGTCAGTCGGTATTACGCCATTATGCTGTTAACACTTTGAGTGCCAGTGGGGTACACAATCCCATTGCGATGCATTATGTACCCCTCTGGCACTCATATGGTTAAAGATATGTAAAAACAACTATTTTTAAAAAGGACTTTCAAAATTACCTATATGTTGTAAGTAGATGTCACTGGTTTAGACCTTGGAATGTTGATAATATCTCACAGAACAATCTTTGTGCTCTTCCATTCTCGGGCCAGATGCTGTTTGGAGTAAAACTATATTATCTTCTCAAAAAAAGCTTCAGACGGCAACAGTATCTTCCACAAGACCTCAAAAGGAGAGGCTGACAGATGATCGAGCCTATAGGTTGGGGAAGGACTCCTTTAGGCGTAAGTCTTGCAGGGTGGGGCAATTGGGATTTTTTCAAAGCTCAAAGATGAAGCCCTCCAATCCCACAAAATATCCAAACAAGTTCTGATGGTGTTGAGGCCTAGTCTGCTGCAGTAGGGGAAGGCTAAAGTTCTTTGCAGAGATCTGGGTGAAAAGTATTCCAGATCAATGGGTCACACAGATTGTTTCAAGAGGATACACAACTGAATTTCTCAAAGCTAATCAGGGATGTCTTCAATGAGTTATTGTTTCCATCAGACCCACAGATCAGTACTCAATGACTTCTTAAAGAAGCTCCTCGAGGGAAAAACCATTGTCGTGGTCCCAATGGAAGAAGATTCAAAGAGACTTATTCAGTTCTCTTATTTGTGAAGAATCTTCAGGAAACCTACATACTGTACTAGATCTGAATACACTGAACACCTTTCTGAAAATGTGCTAAAATTGTACTCTAAGCAAAATTATTTATTTCCAGAGTGCGATCAGAAGATTGCAGGATGCTTGCCTGCTTATTCCTGTCCTGTCAAGTTCTCGAAAGTTCTTCAGGTGTTCAGTTGCAAGGTGTATCTTCCAATTTGTTTGTCTTCCCTTTGGAATTGTAAATGCCCCAGGAATATTCTCAAAGGTGGTTCTTCCAGTCAAAAGTGGAATTCAGGAAGAGGGGTGTCCAAATTCATCATTATTTGACAACATTTCATCCTTGCTCTGCAGAGTTATTTTATTCCATGTACAACCGACAATACATTTAGTGTCCCAAATGGGATGGGTTATAAATCCTGAGAACAGCATGTTGGTACCCTCTATATTGTTAACCTTTCTAGGAGCTGCCTTCAGGTCAGAAGAAGCTATGGTAAATTTTCTTCAAGAAAAAAACTCTGCATTGATTGCACAGAGATGACAGTCTCTGTTGAGTAAATGAGATGGTCAGATCACTCTTCTAGAATATCATGTGTAGATTACCAGTCTGGTATTGGACTCTTTACTATGGAGTGAGGCCTATCATCAGGGCCAACCAAAATAAGAAGATGCCATTCCACAGGGTATTAAAACTCATTCAGTGAGAGCAATATTTACCTCTTGGGCAGCAGAGACAGATATATCCATGGATGACATCTACTGCTTTTGTTCAGGCTGTTCTGAATCCTTTTATTGACATCATAATAAAGTATCCTTTCGCTTTATTTGTCTTGTTTGTGTTCTTTTTTCCAGCCCCAGTTTTGAGGTATTTCTTGGGTATTGCCATTTTGTGAATTGCTGCCACGCCAGGAAAAGGAAAATAATGGTAAGTAAAAATCATAATTTTTCCCTCCTTTATACCCAGACTGCAGGATTACCTATCTATGCCAATGTAAGTGCTTTTTGTTTTTATAAAATAAAGGAGCACATGCATTATCCATGAATCTGGGTAAAATGACTTCATATAAAACAGGGCATAACACATTATAGGAGTTTAATGACATGCTTTGTCCACAATGTAATCAAGTTAACTCTTTGGAAAGAATGATGAATATGTTGTTATAATCAAATACCACTCTGACTAATGTAAGGCAGTCATTTGTCTCTTGGTTACAAAGTGGCTAATATGGCATCATTAGTGCAACCTTGAAAGACCTTCTATTGTTTACCAGTAGAACAGTCATTTATATTTGAACCTTTAAGGGCAAGGAAAGCCCAGTGTGTTGCAAAGCAACACATAGGCCACCCCCTGTGAAGCAATGCACTGTACATACCTCTGATCCTAAAAGTGTTAAGTAGGTGACTGACTGAAGATGCTATCTCTAGAACAAAGGCACAAGGGAATAATTCATATGGGACTTTAGTATTACTTTGCCATGGTAAAATAAATGTGTGTTTATAATTGGGAGGTGTTACTTCTCCTTTAAATGAGACCAGCAGTGTAATGTAAAATTAGCATTATACAGCTCTCCTTTGCCCTGCTCATCTCATGTAGAGGGTGGTCAGATTTAAGGTAAATAAAGTAACACCTTATAATAACCCCACTTAACTTTCTATGGCCAGAAAATCCTAATGTTCCCTGTGAAGTTTGCCCTTGCTTTTTAATTCAATCAGTCCGACATGTCAGATTTACGGAGGTGAGTTTTGGCTTTTGTTTTTTTGAGACTGAAGCAGGCAGAGTTCATGAGTCTGCTTGTTTAAAGGGATAGTAACACCTTTTAATAAAATAAAATGCAGCTCCAATTTATCATCCTGTAAGGCGTGCCATGTAACATTGTGTTTCAATATTTTAGGTTTGTAGTTCAACAGTAGTTTAATTCTAAAGGATCCACCTTTCCTCCCCTTTCACAATGTCACGCTGCCTCAGTCGGCCAGATGCAGCACAGCCAGGGGAAATCTTCACTGAGCATAAAGAAGATCCTGCCCTCCTTCATCAAGGGTGGCAGGGTTTTCCTTAACACCCAGTGCCTGAAGATTGTCCTTCGCAGCACACTATCTGATCCCAGGACGAATTCTGCATCTGAGGGGAGGAGGTAAAGGGGGCAGGAGGGGGATACTTTAGCATTGAATTACTGTTGAACTACTAAAAAAAAAAAATAATAATAATAATATTGAAACACAGCATTATATGGCCCGCGTTATAAGAGGATCAATCGCAGCTGCATTTTTTTTAATTGTTATTTTAAATATTACTATCCCTTTAACGTACTTCTTAACATTATAAATGTGTTGCTAGGGTGGGGCATTACAAAAATGTTAGGTTAATTCATAACCTATTGACACACCTTTGTGTAACTGAATAAATAATTTATAGCGAGACCAAAGTGTTGCATTTACACAGAGTAATGTATAAACACACATATACGGAGATATAAACAAACATTAATGTGAGTATTATTTTTGTGGGACAACGTGGTATACATTTATAGATACACTGATCTCCTAAAAAGGTAGGAGCGAAGGTTTTCTCTGTCATCCAATACAGGTTACTGGTAACTCTGGGTAGGCGATCCGCCCCTTTAAGTAGGCAGGAACAATTCTAGAATTGTATGCAGGGGGTGGAGCCTACCTTCCCTCCTTGGCTGCAGCTAGCCAACCAGCTCCAGAAAGATTTGTTCCTTGGTGAAGTTAACACAGGCAAGAGAACAGTTCTGCTATAGCTTTAAAAGTTTTTTATTTTTCTGTTAGAAATGGAATACCACCATTAGGCGTATTACCATAACTGACAATGCCCTTAGATGTGGCTAGCTCAATAACCAGGTGCTTTTTGTGGACCTTGAGCTCTGGGGGGGAAATCTTGGCAACAGGTTCTTTCCTCAGGAGTTGCCCACTGAAGCTTCTTCTTTAATACATGGTAATCTGAAGACAGAAGATCTGCAGGAAAGGTGAGCAACCCTTTGAGTGCTGCAGGTCCACATGTCCCACAGGGGTTTGCCTTTGGAGTTCCTATTGCACACTCCTGCACTCATTGGGTATATCTGTATGTCTGTTGGGTGTTTTGGAGCAGGTTTATGTGGTACTTTAACCCTTTAGCTGCTGGTTTTGCATCTTCGGGGGGTTTCTGACACTTTTTCCTACTGGTTCAGTTTTTTTGGGTATCCTAACATGTTTTAGTGATGTTTCATGCATTTTTATTTTACTGCTTCAGTTTTGTAAAATTTGAGTTCCGCGACTTTAAGGCGTGCTTTACCGCATAGGCGCCATTGCTCCATTCACTCCTATGGGACTGTACAGTTTGGGACATATCTCTGCAACCGTTTAACCTAGCGACTTCAGAGATGGCTTATTTTGCTTGTCTGCCCTTGCTCTATCATCTGGTTCATGTGTCTAGTGTGTTGGGGGGCTCAGGGGGCTTCTTGCACTGTTTGGGGTACTTTTCTGGGAAAATTACATTTCCCATGAGGGCTTGCTTCGCGCGCTCGTTTCTGATTGGCTCCTGCCGTGGTGCCATTTTGTGATCTTTCCAGAAGGATATCCAATGCAGGGCTTGGACTCTCCTTCCCTCCTCTGCTGATTAACCCTTCACCTGCCAGATAAGTCTATTTTAGCAATTTCTGGAGTGAAACTTTAATCATACACATTGTAATTGGGTGATTTCTTTGACAATAAGGTTATTTGACACTGTGAGAATGTCTGTACCATTGTAACTTGGGGCCAGACCTAAGACTAAGGATGCTGGGGTCTCTTCCTGCCATTCAGGTTTACCTAGAGAATTCTCTGATCATTTATTTCCAGCATGTTCTGATGTCCCCGAGAGTCTTCCAGGGACCTCCAGCCATGCATTAGAGCCAGTTTGGGTGCAAGAGTTCAAGGCTGCTACTAGGGACCTTAGGTCCACTTTGCAACTATTTCCATCACAGTTGCAGGGGGTCTTTCTTGGCAGACCCCCATCCTTTGTGAAGTCTTCCCTGCCAAAGCCTCAGGGTGTACCTGACGCGTCAGATTCCTCTGAGGAGGAACTGTTGGTGGATTCAGATGTTGAGGAATGTTCTGTGGTGGGCTCCTCTAAGTTTTTTTGGACCCTTTTGAGGCTGATCCTGAGCCCTCAGCTGAGGGCCTGATCAGGGCTTTTTTTTTAAATTCCCTAAACATTTCCTTATTGCAGGAGGTTCCTTCTGACCCTTCTGTTGTCTTTCAGTAGCCTAAAAAGCCCCTTTCTTGCTTTCCACCTAACCCCACTCTTGACCGCCTTGTGTCTGAAGAGTGGAAGTCTCCGGACAGGAAACCTTCTGTCTCCAAAAAATTTGCTAAGCTTTATCCCTTTTCTGAGGCAGCGCTTGCTTAGTGGGTTCATCCTCCTAAAGTGGATGCTCCTATCTCCAGGCTATCCAAGTCTACTGCCTTGCCAGTGTGTGATGTGTCTGCTCTAAAGGACTGGACTGACAAGAAACTTGAGGTCTCCCTCAAGTCCATCTTTGCCACTGCTGGTTCTGCCATGCATCCAGCATTCGCAGCAGCATGGGTGAACCAGACTATTGCGGTCTGGACTGAACAGCTCACTCTTGCTGTCCATCAAGATGCTCCTACTTCGGATAAGTTGTGCCTTCTTGCCAACATTTGAGGCACAGCACTATGTTTCTGCTGCCCTCTTCCATGCCATCCATTTGGTGGCTAGGGTTTCCACCATGTCAGTGGTTGCCAGACGAGCTCTTGTTAGACGTGGTGCATTGTCTCAAGTTTTATGTACATCGCACTGAGTCTATCAGGCAGTCTGATGCGTTGTTCGTCATTCCTGAGGGTCCTAGGACAGGAAGACCTGCATCCAAAGTGACTGTTGCTTCTTGGATCAAGTCTACTATTCGTAAGGCTTATGAGCTGAGGAAGAAGCCTGTCTCTTTCAGGGTCACTGCTCATTCTACTCGATCTGTTGGGGCCTCTTGGGCTTACAAGAATCAGGCCTCTGCTGATCAGTTGTGCAAGGTTGCCACCTGGTTGTCTGTGCACACCTTTTCAAAGCATTACCGTGTTGATGTGCTGGCATCAGCTGACGCCAGCTTTGGGAGGAAAATCCTGGATGCAGTCTTGACTGTCTAGGATTTTCTTGGTGCTTCCTTTACTTTTGAGCCCCGTTGGCTCTATTTCAGTGTGCTGTGTAACAGTTTGGGGTGTTGTTACCCCTGTTCAGTGTCCATTGACACTTCATTAGTTGTTGGGCTGTCTTTGATGGTTCATATCTACTCTGGTGACTTTGGGGGCTTTGCACCTGGTCCTTGCCGCCTCTGGGAAACTCAATGGTTGGACATCCCAAAGTTACCAGTAACCTGTATTGGACGACAGAGAAAAGAAGATTTTAGTCTTACCTGTTAAATCCTTTTCTCTTAGTCCATACAGGTTACTGGTCTTTCACCCTGTCAAGGTACCATGCTTGGCTCTCCTGTGGCAGACTGTGGGGGTCCATCGGGGTCATGCTCACAGGAGTCTTCTTTCCCTTCTAGTCAATAGTTAGTGTCACAAATCTTTCTGGAGATGGTTGGCTAGCTGCAGCGAAGGAGGGAACGTAGGCTCCACCCGCTGCATACAATTCTAGAATTGTTCCTGCCTACTTAAAGGGGCGGATCGCCTACCCAGAGTTACCAGTAACCTGTATGGACTAAGAGAAAAGGACTTAACAGGTAAGACTAAAATCCTCTTGTTTTTGTTTCGCGGGGACAGTACCAACCTAAAAAGGGACACTAAGGAGATCTGGACCAACGTTCATATGTTTTTCAAAGTCCCTGTTTAAAAATGAACCAGTTGAGCACCGCTTATCAAAGGAAAATCTATTAAAAATGTTTTCTTTTTTTTATATTCTCTAAAAATTGAGAGGTTACCTATATAAATGGGTTTTAAAAACAAAGTTCTACTTATGCTTAAAGCGTAACTACCACCGCACAACATCTTTAGCTTAATTAAGTCCCTATCTGGCGACTAGCTGCTTAGTATTGCTAGTCGCCATAATTATTACCTTATTTAATAGATTTAAGCTTTCTTCCATTGGTGACAGGCAGGACGGAGCGCAGACATCTTGCCATAGTGATGTTCGCGCTCCTGCGCTGCCAGTCCCAGCCGGGTCTAGGAGGCGTTGGTAGGAGCCGGCCAGCTCCAAAAGGGACTGACAGCGCAGGTGCACGGACATCACTATGGCAAGATGTCCGCGCTCCGTGCTACTGTCAGCTATGGAAGAAAGCATAAATCTATTTAATAAGGTAATAATTCTGGTGACTAGCACTACTAAGCAGCTAGTTGCCAGATGAGGACTTAATTAAGCTAAAGATGTTGTGTGGTGGTAGTTCTGCTTTAAAAAATGGTTTATAAATTGTGTGTGTACTAAATGAATGAGGAAAAATACTGCTGAACAGAGACATGCTAAGAAGGCCAAAATTGCTGCTGTTCTCTTTTGTGGAAAAAAAAAAGCCCTCGTCACTGAAGGGTTAAGGATTAGAGGTATAAACAACACCTTACAAAGCAATGAATCACACACCCTTCTGGTCATTTTAAAGGGATAGTAGTGTTTCACAATAAAAGCAGCTCCAATTAATCTTCATAGTATTTGGGTATCCCCCTCCCTCCCCTTTTACTGATGTAAAACTGTTCACCTCAGAGCAGCAAGACTGTCCGGATGCATAGAAGAGAGGGAGAATCTTCAGTTAACATGAGGGAAAAACCTGTCAATGGGGGCAGTGCTTTCATTGTTCTCACAATAAGAACATTGTCCCTTACTGTGAGGTTTCTGGTCTGTGGACCAGATTCTGCATCTGAGGGTAGGTGGCTTACACTAGGTAAAAGGGGCAGGAGGGGGAAACATTTTCTCATTCAATTTCTCTTGAATTACAGCTCTGACCGTACTGATATAATAATAATAATAATTGGAGCTGCTGTTTTTGTGAAACATTACTATCCCTTTAAGGCTTAAGATTAGTGTTCAATGAGCAGAGTTTGTGTCATGTGGCCCTGAAAGCAACTGTCCACCTCCCATAGACATAGCATACAGGACTGGCTGAAGGGGTTATCTCCTGAACCAAGGCACAAGGGCACAATTCGCAGTAGCATGTAGGATTTAGTGGGGTTTATTAGGAGGTATTAATTTCCATTTAAAGGGTAAATAAAGTAATGAGATCTTTTATAATTCCAGGTGTCAGTTTGGTTCTGAAATCAATAATTTATCTGATTCAGCTGTGTGTATAATCTCTATAAGTAGGCCATGGTGCACACAACTGAGAAAAATATTTACCTTCAGCTGAATAAACACTGCTGTAAACTAAGCATAGCTTTAACTCCTTTAATGATGGGTGATGGTCCTGGCACGTCATGTTAGACTATTGCAGCAAGCCTCAGGGTGTGTTCTGATCAATCAGGAAGGCTATAACTGACTGCTCCAGGAGCAGTTCGTTTCAGCATTTCCTCTGTGAGCCGGTACATGTAATCACTGCTACAGCAATCACGTGCTAGTTGAGCCAATGGGAGAGGCAGTGTATTCTATACATTACCTCTTGTCACCGTTATCTGTCTCTCACTTCTTCACTGTAATAATGAGGAAGAGAAAAGCAGAAAACAGAGCTCCCAGTGCCTCAAATGGCCAAAAATGAGGTACTTTTGAGGTACTGGGAGAAGGACTTTGGGGGACATAAAAAAATAAAATAAAATGTGTGTGTATATAAAATATAAAATTACATTTTGTCCCTGGAAAAATAATTTAGCTCAAGTATTTTATTTACAACTTAATTTTATAAACATGTATACTGAAGTTTCAATAAACAATTTATTACTGTGGATGAATGTCAAACACACCATGTAGTCTGATGTCCCAAAAGACTGACACCAGAGAGGGAATGTGAGACATAGGGATTTTCTCCAAAAAGGATAACTCCGCTAAAAAGGGACGTTTGGGAGGTACGAACGTCTATTCATACATTTATCCAGTCCCTGTAAAAAAATGCACTAACTGAATACAAAACATAACAGGAAAACCTAGAAAGATGTTGTGGATTGTTTTTTGTTGTTGTTGTTTTTTTTTTTTTATTGTATATTCTAATTTAACTGTTCAATGGGTTATACCCCTAAATATGGCATCAAAAGAAAGCACTACATATAATTTGTGTGCTTGTACTAAAGGAATTAGGGGGGGAAATTGTGTTGAACAAACACACTTAAAAGGCCAAAAATGCTCTGGTCCTCTAGTGTAAAAAAACAAAACAAAAAAACATTGGTCCTCCCTAGACCGTAAGGAGTTAATAAACTGTGGGCCATCTACAAAAATGTGACATTTAATTTGTCTGCTGTGATGCATTTGTTTTCTCCAGATTTTCTGCAAAGCCTTGCTTTCGCGCCATGCGGTGCAATTGATTTGCTTCAGAACTGGACCTCTTGCATTCTAAACTGCTCTATATCCACTGAGAAGGAAGGGAGGGGTACGAAAGTGGTACAGTCTTAGGGCTGTATGTCCATAAAAAAAATGGATGATATCAGGGACAAACCAATTGAACTGTAGGGAAGAACGACATTTTTTTCCCAAACTTCCATTGCTTTTTAAGGGATAGTAATGTTTCAAAATAAAAGCATCTCCAATTAATCTTCATAGTATTTGGGCCATGGAGAGTGTTATTTCAATATATTCTGTCAGAGTTGTAGTTCAAGAGTAATTTTTTACACTTTTACCTAGTGTAAGCCACCTCCCCTCAGATGTGGAATTTGCTCCTGGGACCAGACAGCTCACAGCAAAGGACAGTCTTCTTACTGTGAGCATAAGGAAAACCCTGCCCCCCCCGACAGGTTTTTCTTTATGCTCACTGAAGATTGTCCCTCTCTGTGATCCATCCGGATAGTCTTGCTGCTCTGAGGTGAGCAGTGTTACATCAGTAAAAGGGGCGGGAGGGGGATACTTTATCATTCAATTACTCCTGAACTACAGCTCTGACAGTATTGAAATAATATTTGGGCCATAGGGAATATTATGAAGATTAATTCAATCTGTTTTTTATTGTGAAACAATAGTATGCCTTTAAACTCACTAAATGCTAGCAACATCTCCAACACATTTTGAAGCAATATGTTGGAGACCTCTCTAGCGTTCAAGGGATTAAAAGCCATAAGTAATTCCATGGGAATTTTTTTTGTCTCTTATGGTACAGTTGATTTGCCCCAGAATTGCTCCAGCCACAACATTGCTATCCTTTTTTTCACAATGGAGTGTGAGGGGAAATGCTACTTAAGCTAGGGACTCAAATTGCATTCCAAGAGAGCTGAAACAGAATACTCTGATAGTATTGAAATAACCCTATCCATGGCCCAAAAACTATGAAGATTAATTGGAGCTGCTTTTATTTTGAAACATTACTATCCCTTTACATGGGAATTTTAACCCCTTGAATGCTAGAAAGGTCTCCATGCATTGCTTGAAGTGAAATTGGTTTGTGCCTGAAATCCTCAACTCTTCTTTTGAACATGCAGCTTATTTTTGTGTGTTTTCAGTCTGCGATGGTTGCTGTTTTTGAAGTGAAATGTTAGACATGGATGCAATTTTATCTACATTCTATCTAGCCCATCTGCCACAAATGAGATAACCAAGAGTTCTTCTTTACGGGTAATTACCTTGCCTCAGTATGCTAATGGGACATGCCACCATTTGGCACTTTATTGGAAGTGCATGTCACAATTATAACTTTTTGTTTCCAATTTAATACTTTTTAAGCCTTCAATTGCTAGAGGGATAAATAAAAGTGGAACAATTCTGGGGCAAACTACTATCATATCATCATTAGTTTTTAAATGTTGCTTTAAGTCACAGTGTGTTTTATTATAATAATACTAATTCCTAATTAAAGGAAACTCTCTTCAATTGCACCAGTCTGGAATAATGCATCCCTGTCTGTCCTACACCAGTAAAACTAGTTATTGGTACTTACAATTGAGTTTTGCATGTGTATCATGTTAGAGCAATGTATGAACAAACTCAACAACAGGCTTTGGGCAGACCCCTAGCTGCGTTTCACAGGTAAAAATACCGACTATTGTAATTTCTGTCATCCCCTTCTGGTGATTATAGTACCTTTTTAGTCTACAGTTCCATAACTGTGATCCCAAAGTACCCAAGGTTGTTGACTACAGGGGTCCAGAGGGTGCTTCTGCACAGGGGACCATCAGCCAAGGAATATCCATCTGCCCTAGGGTCTTCTAGGTCCTACTTATGTCTGAAAATATTTGTGATGGGTGCCCCCTAGAAAAGAAAACAAACGCAGTGGGGCTCTCCAGTGTCTCATTAAGTACCCAAATGGTGCATGTTTAAAGGATTTCTCTCCCTGTGCACAGATGAACTCTTATATTGAAAGACCCACTAATTACATACATGTGCTCCAGATGAGGGTTGTAGTTGAGAAACTCTGCCTTGAAGGAGCAGTAAACTTTTTTTTTTTTTTTTTAATATATAGATATATAATATATATTGTAGGGATTTTCCTATTGAGTAAAATAAGGTGTACTGCCACTGCCAAAAGATTTATATTTCCAGAGTTATTACAGTTTAAATCCATGTTTTTTCACATTAGCAGTGCCCTCTAGTGGTCAAATTCTAATTAGTTTTTCTGTTAGATTCTAATGGAGGGGAAAGTCAGAAACCTAGTTATCCATAGAATGTGATAGAAACTGCCTGTCACTTCCTGTCAGTTAGAACTATCAGGAAGTAAACACAATAAATTCACTCCCTGATTATTTGAACTGCTATAAATTTTGAATAGAACACCTGACAGCGGTGGGAGTGACCTTGTTTTGTTCAGCAGGAAAAGCTCTATAAAATGTGTTTTCATTAAAAAAAAAAAAAAAAAAAAAAAGTTTACTGCTCCTTTAAACTGTAACAGTTGAAGTACTACTCAGCATAGTGTGACTGTTACAAGTGTATGCAAAAGAGCTAGTCAGAGACACTCAACTAGGAACGAGCCTGCCCTCGAAATGATGAGGCTGTATAGGATAAGTATCCTACCCAGGGTGCAATCTCTTTTAGCTCACTAGTGCCTTTCACAGAGAGGAAATATCCTAAAGCATATCATACTGATCCTACCAAAAGGCAGTCCAGCCACGAAATGCCAGGCAATTCCCCTCTGAACAAGAGAAGCAGCCAACCCCAGACGTACGTTTTGGCCTTGTTGGGCCTCGTCAGTGAGGTGCAGCTGATCTCTCTAGGCACTGTGAGCAAGGGGTCCACGTCTGGATTACCCTGTTACCCTTAGGGTGACTAGTCCCAAGGGCAATTTGCATATGCAAAAGAGCTAGTCAGAGACGCTCAACTAGGAACGAGCCTGCCCTCGAAATGATGAGGCTCTATAGGATAAGTATCCTACCCAGGGTGCAGAGATCAGCTGCACCTCACTGACGAGGCCCAACAAGGCCGAAACGTACGTCTGGGGTTGGCTGCTTCTCTTGTTCAGAGAGGAATTGCCTGGCATTTCGTGGCTGGACTACCTTTTGGTAGGATCAGTATGATGTGCTTTGGGATATTTCCTCTCTGTGAAAGGCACTAGTGAGCTAAAAGAGATTGCACCCTGGGTAGGATACTTATCCTATAGAGCCTCATCACTTTGAGGGCAGGCTCGTTCCTAGTTGAGCATCTCTGACTAGCTCTTTTGCACTGTTACAAGTGTAGCCTCGGCAAGTTCAGCCACAGACTTCTAGTCTCATGTTCTCTTACTATCTTGCAACAGGCAAGGTAGCTTCAGAATACAGTTTTATGATCCTAGAAGTGACTGTTGGACTGTGTAATGATGTCCTTATTAGAATTGGCGACTACAGTATAAAACTGCAGTTTAATACAAAACAAAACTGTAAATAATGTTTCAATAAGATCTTTCCCAAGAATGGAATACCTGTGTTTTACTCGACACAGAAACCCTAGAACATATTTTTTCATATGTAACATTTGTACAGTGCCTTCTTTTGTGCATTACAAAAGGTTTTTGCTGTTTAGCGTTAAATTATTTGAAAGAAGTGCTTTGGGAGAGTATTCTAATTACCTCTGCCAGGGCAATTAATATATTAATACATAAATATTAATAGCCTAGGGACATTGAATGAATACTTAAGACTATATTGAAACCCAGTTCCTAGTGAGTATTTAATACATTAAACACTCTGTAATGAATGTGCTGTGAAGAAGGGAATGAAAATGGAAGGAAATCTCATACCTGGCAATTAACCCCTTGGATGGTAGAGACTTCTTTACACAGATTGATGTGGTGGCAGTACATAGCCATATATACAGGGCCAGATTTATAATTAGCAGAGTAGGCATCTGCCTACAGGCTCACCCAACAGAGGGGCGCTTGTCACTGGGATCATCCGAGCATGTGTGTGGTGGGATATATATTTTTTTTTTTTTTTTTTTTTTTTTTTTAATTTGCCTCCCCGCCGGCGCTATGATGACAGGTGTGTGCTTCCTCCTTCGGCACAGACCTGTAGCTGCTGTGCTCTCCCGGCTCTTTAGTAATACAGAGCTCTGGGAGATGACATCATCTCCCAGCGCTCTGCATTACTGAAGACAGAGTGGGAGCTCCAGCAGCTACAGCTCTGTGCTGAAGGAGGAGGCACAGAGCTCTCTTGCCGCTGGACCACCAGGGAAGAGGTAGGAAACGGACACTGGGGCAATGTGAGGGTAATATGGAGATGATGGGGGCAGTGTGAGGGCAATATTGAGCTGATGGAGGGCAATGTGGAGCTGATGGGGGGCAATGTGAGGGCAATGGATTGGATTTCTTACAATAAAAAAAAAACATTTTGGCCCCTACTGAGCCCTTTATCTAGACCAATAGGGGCCAAAACATTGACCTGGCAAAATTAAAAAAAAAAAAAAAATGTTATTGGAAGAAATCCGAAAATCCGAGAGTGCTGTTCATCTTCTACTTAGTGTTTATACCCATACAGATCCAGGCACCAGGTGTGGTAAAATAAAGCTAAATCAAGAGATTGCGTGGCCTAGAAGTAAGCAGCTAATGTTGTGGCCCTAAACTGTTTGAGATGTTCAGTGCAGTGACCCTCTCCTGTCCTATCTGAGATATGTGGACAAAGATAATCTTGAAGTCTCTGACCTGGTATAACCCCAGTGGCTACAGAGACTGTGTACACTTTGTCCATTCACCTGCGGGCAGAGTGGTCAAATGCTATTGTCTCTCTTGATGCCTCCTGTCTCTCAAGACTCATCCAAGTTGTTTTGTGGCTGGATGTAGCATGAAGCTAATATTCTGCTTAGAGTGGGTAACTGTATGAGTTCATACAAAATTGCTTTCAATCCTACGCGTTTCGTATTGTGGCTGACACTCAGGAAAGTGTAATTCATGATACGAAATGTGTAGGATTGAAAGCAGTTTGGGAATGTAAAGGCTATGGTCCTGTTTTATGTTCCTGTATCGACTGGCACCTATTGGATGGTGATGGTTTTTGCCAGTAAATCCACTCTATTCTGCACTTTAATTATTACTGTATTTGTGTGTTGTATTGTGGCTACATTTGTTGTAAAGGCTGTTAACCCTTTTTATTTCTTATCTGTTTTTACACTTTTGGAACATTTCTTCTCTTTTTATAACATTGGATACTTTACTTCCCTGAGCTTTTCTGTTTGCTCACTTGTTAGTTTTTTATCCAACTTTATTTTTTATTTCTTTATATGTAATTGAAAATTTGGTGCGCACATTTTAAGAACAGGTGCCTGTGTGGCAGCCATCATTATTCCATACAGATTTATCCTATGGGATATAACCGCCCTCGTTCCTCTCTCATGGGTGACTCTGTTTGTGTTGAAAGGAGGCAGTTTTCAAGTGGATGGAGAGCCACTGTTTCCTTTGCAGGCATTACAAGGCTACAATCCCCAGAATACCAGGTTTTCTAGGGTGAGAAGGGGTGGTCTTTCAGTGGCCATCTTTCCCTTTGATTGCACATTTTTCAGAGGCTGGGTTTTCCGTCCTTTCTGCCATTTAACCCTTTGCAGTCAGATAAGTACTTATACATTTTTCTTAGTACTTTTCGTTTTCTTTTGTCTTTTAGCAGGGTTCTTCTGGACATGTCAGAACTCTAGGGTTGCATGGACAATTCTAAAGATTTTGGTGTCCCGCTAACACCTTTAACTCATTACTTCTCAAGCCATACTGGGTTTCCTTGGGAGTACTTGGGTACCCTATGTCTCTCTTGCACGGTGGCCCCTACTTCAACTCCAGGGCCCTCATATATATTGAGCAGGAACCGATTTGGGACTCTTATCTCTTCAGTCTCCTCTATTCCCTCATCTAGTCTGGAGGTCCTAACTCTTGGTCTAGGCACCCTTTGCCCTTGTTAGGCATTTAATCCCTTATTTTTGCAGGTCCTTCTTAGTTTGTTGGGGATTCTTCTGCGGATGAAGGTGAGACTGGTGGAAGAATTAGATTCCTCCCTGTCCTTTGGAGATGCCTAGGAGGAGAATTCTTGCCCCTCGACTGAGGCACTTATCAGAGAGGACCTGGAGATTCTTCAGATCCCTGAAGCCCCTGACTCTAGCACTCTTTCTCCAGACACCTTTCAGAGATGTAAAAAGGAGGTACACATTTTTTTTCCCTCCCCATCCTGGAAGATGCATGACAGGCGACCAGTTTCTTTACAGGCTCATTTCTAATTTGTATCTATTTTCAGTTGTGGCTACCCCACATGCAGTTGTGTCCCCCCCCCCCCCTTCTATCTCACCTTGCTAGGAACACGACTTTGCCTCTGGCAGATTCTGCCACTCTTAGGGAACCATCAGATAAACGCTTGGATTCTTTATTGAAGGTAAATTTTGTGACCACGTGTGCCATCCTGCCTCACAATTTTTTTTTTCTTCTACTGCCTGGGTCATCCATTTTGGATGTCCTCCAAGGGGATGTTCCCAGAGAGAAGCTGTTGGAACTGCTTGCCCAAATTATTGAGGCAAATGCATTACTCACTGAAGTGGCCTTTGATGCTGCCTGGTTTTCTGGAAAAATTACTGCCTTTTTAGTGGCTATCCATTCCAATCTGTGGTTTAGGATTTGGTTAGCTGACCAATCTTCCAAGAAGTCCTTTGTGTACCTTCCCTTTATGGGCCAAAAATTGCTTGGCCCTGACCTAGAGCAGGTCATTAGTCAAGCTTACTGGAGGTAAGAGCACCTTCCTGCCTCAAATCCCCCCCCAAGGAATGCATTGTTTCCCCTAAGAAGATTCATGACTTTTATTACCCCTGCCAGTATCAGGCATCTAGCATTAACCCCCTTCAGGGTTTTCAAGAGTGCCCTACCCCAAGGCCCAAACAGGTTTGAGCAGGCAAGAAGACTGTTCAGTATCCTAAGCATGGCAAGCCCACTTCCGCATGACTCTAGGGGCCCTGGTCTATCTCTGCCCATTGGGGCACCCCCATTTCTTTCAAGATGTGTGGGAGACTTTAGTGATGGATCTGTGGGATTGAGCTTGATTTTAGAAGGGTACCCCATAGACTTCAAATCCCTTCCTCCTAACGGTTATTGTAGAGAGTTCCTTGTGATCTGGCTTGAAGGTTTTGGTCCCTGTTCTGGTACAGGAGAGCTTCATCGGATTCTACTCAGACCTTTTCATTGTTCCCAAATAAGAAGATGGAGGATGTCATCCTCTTCTGAATTAAAGTTCCTTAGCCAATTTGTGCTAGGTCTGCAGTTTAAAATGGAGTCTCTGCACTCTGCCATTGAGGTTATATGCCGCAGATAGTTCCTTGCACCCCTAGACCTCAGGATATGTATCTACACATTCAGTTTAATCTAGATCAATGTTTTCTGTGTTTTTGCCTTTCAGGGTAGTCCACTTCAGTTCACTTCCATCCCTTTTAGTCTGATGTCCACCCTGAGGCTCTTTACAAAGATCGTGTTCTCTTTGCAGCTTACATCCACGATCAAGTAATCTCCTTGACACCTTTATTTAGATGACCTTTTACTCAAGGCTCCTTTGGAGTCAACTCTGTGCTCACAGATTCATGAATGTGTCTATATACTGGGGCAGCATGGCTGGGTGCTCAATTTCAAGAAATACTTTGGTTCCTTCATTCTTAAGTGACGATCAATACCCTTGAAGGGAGGATGTTTCTTTTAGAAGCAAAAGTCCTTGTCCCTTCAGGTGTGTGAATCAATATCTTGACTGTTGGTGACTGCGGAAATACCTGAATGTATTGGGTTACCTAGTTTCTACCCTGGTGGCTGTTTAATTTGCTGAATTTCACACAAGTGAAGTTCAATTGGACATTCTCAGGGGTTTGTCCTGAAACCAGTCTCATATAACTCTGGAGATGAAGGAAGACCTTTGCTGAAGTCTTCAATGGTCCCATCATATGCTGGGGCATCTGTTTATCATCCTGGAGTGGATTGTGTTCGCCACGAACACCAGTCTGTTGGGTGATCTGCCTAGCAATATGCCACTGGTCTGATCCCCTGTCAGGGTCTCAGGTGAGGATCCAGTCAGAAAATGCAACAGCAATCTCTTACATCAAATAACAAGGACTAAACAGAAGCATGTTGAGTTGGTTCTGGAGGTCCTTCAATGGGCTGAGGCTCATTTACTGACAATCTCTGCCATTTTTGGATCCTGGAAATTGGGAGCTCAATGAGAGTGTGTTCGTCCCAATCACCAGCTGTTGGGGATTACCATCAGTGGCTTTCATGACCTCCCACCTGAACTGCAAATTCTGCTCTTCTGTTCCAGGTCGAGGGATCCTCTGGCATTTGCAGGAGATGCAGTGTCCATACCATATGTGTTTCCCACAATTTTCCCGGGGTGCTGAGAGATCTCATGATGGAGAGGGCTCATGTCATTCTGATGGGTCCATTTTTGGATCAGTCGTTCCTGTTTTCTGGACCTTAATCTGTCCATAGTGGAGCTTTTTCACCAAGGCCTTTCAGGCTTACAGGTGTTTGTTTGAGCTTTTCTTCAAGAAGGTGTTCAAAAATACTATCATGGTGCAGATCTCGTCTCTTTCTGTTATTTTCTAGTGGTGCATTGCTTTGCTTCCTGATGTGAAGACCTTTGTTCAGGGGTAGCTCATGCATGATCCTACTCCCCGGTGAGACTTGAATCTGGTACTAGGAGTGGTCCAGAAGTCTTTCTTCTGATGTTTCATTGTTTGCTGATGCTCAAGATGACTAGCAGAACTCCAGTACTTGTCCTGTAAATCTACTTTTCTGATTTTCCCCAGGATAGGGTAGTTTTATGAATTCCTAGGGGATTAATGCCAAGCTTGTTTCAGAGTTTCATATCAATCAGGAAATTGTCCTTCCTTCCTTCTTTCTGTCTGGCAACTTCAAGAACAAGAACTTGCTGTGTTAATCGCATGCAGCCATTTTGGAATATGACTTTGTCATCCCTAATGGCCTGCGCTTTTAAGATTACCATTGCTTCCAGGTTCAACGCAGCAATTTGCCAGGTGTGTTTCCTTAGGATGAAATATTTTCCCTTTTGAGTCACTGCTCAGATTGGTGGGCACATCTTGGGCCTACAAGAATCCATCTAATGCTGAGCAATTGTGTAAGGCGGCAATGTGGTTGTCCCTGCACACAGAACTGTGTGGGTTTCCTGTTCCTTTACAGTTGTTTGGTTTCCGTTGACTCCTGAGGCTCATATTGTACCAGTTTAGTCCTGTGGCAACTGGGGGAGGTGCTCTAAGGCAGGGCCACCAATAGACCAGTATTTAGGGATTTCCCTGATTAAGAACAAATGAGTTAATCAATGGCTCACTCATTGTGACTGACTCACCTGTACTTAATCGGGGAAATACATTCTGGCCTGTTGGTGGCCCCTGAGGACTGAACTTGGACAGCCCTGCTCGAAGGTGTGATAAAGCTGAGATAATTACTCCAGTGATATCACTTCTCTAATGCCTATGTTATTCTATAGAGCCTGTTCACTAAGATCCCTAAAATGTGAGACATCTTAGTGTATAGGCTCCATACCATAACATAAGACTTGTAGAAATGTTATCACTGGAGAAGTTTTATCTGCTTTATCACGCCTTTAGTGCATCACCCACCTGGACTCCAGTCGATGTTTTTTCCACATGGATTAAGAGAAGGATCTAACAGTAAGTTCACTAAAATTATTTTGTGTGTGCGCATATAATAGTGTGTGTTTACCTGGAGGGACCCACTAGAAAAGAAAAAATAAAATCCACAAAAAATTGTTAAAGTGACCCCCCCCCCCTTTTGTCACAGGATATAAATTCTTATCTAAGTACCATAGGAAAAATAACCACCATATGGAAAGTATCCACATTCTAGTTACATATGGCCAGCAGGGTGACTATGTAACACCCCACAGTATACATATGTAAATGTAACTTGTCAGTTGCATATTCAAAGGTAGCATTCAGAGGGTTAAAGTGACTGAGAAAAAAATCCAGTTGATGTAATTGGGGCTTTTAACCCCTAGATGTTGGACTGCCGAGAACTTAAAGGGATTGTAATGTTTCACAAAAACAGAAGCTCCGATTACTCTTCATAGTATTTGAGCCATAGAGAGTGTTATTTCAATACAATCAGAGTTGTAGTTCAAGAGTAACGGAATGATAAAGTATCCCCCTCCCACCCCTTTTACCTAGTGTAAGCCACCTCCCTTCAGATGGGGAATCTTGTCTTAAGACCAGAGAGCTCACAGCAAGGGACAATCTTCTTACTGTGAGAACAATAAAGCCCTGCCCCCTTGACAGGTTTTTCTGTTTTTTCCTTTATGTTCACTGAAGATTGTCCCTTGCTGTTATCCATCCGGACAGTCTTACTGCTCTGAGCTGAGCAGTGTTACATCAGTAAAAGGGGTGGGAGGGGGATACTTTATCACTCAATTACTCTTGAACTACAACTCTGACAGTATTGAAATAACATTCTCCATGGCCCAAATACTATGACTATTAAATGGAGCTGCGTGTTTTTGTGAAACATTACTATCCCTTTAAGTCTCTCTCAGTGGAAGACCTCACCCTGCCAGCCTGCATGCTTGATATACCTGGACTATGAGCAGGTTTGGGGTGAAATGTGTGTGGGGTTTTTTTGTTTGTTTGTTTGTTTTTTTTACAGTGATGATATGGGCAAAATATTATCATCCTTACAGTAATGTTATCTCAAATTTAAAACAAACTCCATAAAGGGCAACTATCATTTGCATGGTGCCTGACCGGCATATATGCTCCCCTGGGAGAGGACCTGCAAATGAAGCTGGGGCTGCATTGTTGGCAGAACAGGGATCTAGAGAGAGAACCATGGGGCTCCCTTGTAGGTTCCACAGGAAGATACTGAAGTCTCACAGTTCAGTCTTATTGGCCTGTGTGACACAGTTCCGGTAGACCCTTTGCTCAACACAGTGGGTCTGTGGAGGCTGCATGTGCGCAACCTGAGAAGACTACCCATGCTTCTGGGTTTTGTTCCATCCCACTACCAGCCAGGGTGGGGGAAGTGTTATTTCTCTTGTCTACACACACTGCTTATAGGAGTCCTTTTGGGGTTGCACGGTACAGCCCTGGGTCACTTAAAGGGATAGTAATACTTAAAAATTACTATCCCCCATCTTGTAGCCAGTAAAATACTGAGTTAAATTAGGCCAGCGCATCTCTCAAACCTTTATGGTTTACGAGATATCCGCTTTCAAATTTCCCTCTCCCCTGACATCAGTGTTCTAGCTGACAGCAGGGGAATCTGGTCCCGGGACCGGCGGAGGCTCTGCAGTAGAGCCAAGATCGAGTTAATAAAAAAGAAATCCTTAACTTAAAAGGTCTTCTACATGTGCTTGCAAACCTTTTTAGTGAAGGATTTCTTTTTTATTAACGCGATCTCGGCTCTGCTGCAGACCCGCCAGCTGATCCCAGAAGAGGGTTCCCCTGCTGTCAGCTAGAACACTGATGTCAGGAGAGAGGGAACCTTGAAAGCGGATATCTCGCAAACCATAAAGGTTTGAGAGATGCGCTGGCCTCACTTAACTTTTACTGGCTACAAGATGGTGGATAGTAATGTTTAATTATTACTATCCCTTTAAGTTTTCTGCCATAGGAGCAGACTTGGTAAAATAATTGCCTTTTACATTTTTTTTGGAATTAAATGATTGGGGTAGATGGATGGCGAGGTAGTTTGCAAGTATCCAAGAGGTTAGATGATCTAATGTCTGCAATGCCATTGCTTTGCAGAGAAGGGATAAAACTCCCTTTTTACTAGTGATGGTTTCACTAGAAGTAACCATACACTTTCCAGTTGTATTAGAAAAAAAAATCCCAGAATATGGTGGACTTTTTCAGTTGGACAAAGGATTGTGAAATGGGAGATGTCATGTTTAATATTGTTTTTGGTATAATTCCCCTTACCTCTAGTGCACTGAAATGCCTTATTTCAGATATTCGGTTCCATATTCAATAAGCTAAACAGGTACAATTCTGGAACAAACCAACTGCACAATAAAGGGCAAGTAAAACTCAAAAATCCCACTGATTTAAATGAGGGGGAGGGGGTTGATTTCCTTGCATGTCAGGGAGGTCTTCAAATCACTGCAAAGCTATATGTTGAAAACCGTTCCATTTAGACCATTAGGGATTTTAATGTGTTTAATGTGTTCCCCTATGGTGTAGCCGATTTGATCAAGAATTGCACCTGTTTGGATTGCATGTGGAATTATCTTTGTGGGACTTCTCCATCGTAGTGGGGCACTGGTCCCAGGACAAATTATGTTCTCATTTGCAAAGGAATAAACATTTCATCCATCTGAGAGGATAATAAAGGTAACGTCCTGTTGCTCAGGAGATATTTATAACATCAGTGTGTTCTCTGCCAGTTACATGATTTAGAGTAGAGTAGAAACCTGAAATACAGCGGTTAATATCCTTGAGCTATGAGCAGGTTTGCAGGCCGCATTAGCAGAACCCTAGGTTATTTAGTCAGACCATTTTCCTGCAGTATTCATGAGCTCTCTTTCTCTCTGTCTCAGCTCTGTCTATAAATAACCACTTCCTTAATTAATCCTCTGCGTCTGGGCCTTCGCTATTGGCTGTGTAGCTCAAGATACAGAGAATCTGTAACTGGCTCGAAATGATGGTGTATATGTGTTTTTTTTTTTTTTTTCTTTTTTCATTTAGATTAGGCAACATTTACTTTTATAAAAACATACTTGGTGGTAGTCTGACAGGGTCTGCATTTTATGCAGCTCCCAACTAAGCTTTTATAATATTTATTGACAGTTTACTCTCTGTCTAAGGAAGTGGTTTTGCTCTCCAGTTCTCAGGGCACACCAATACGTCTTGTCTTCAGGATATCCCTAATGATGCAAAGATGGCTCAATCACAATGACTCGGCTACTAATTATGATTAAGCATTGATAACTGGAAAACCTACATTGTTAGTGTGTTCCGAAGAATGCAGTTGGGAAACACTGGTGCACTGTGCAGCCCAGCACAATCCATTTTTTCCACAACTTAATCTTTTCACTGCTAGGATGCTAACCCAAGTGGACTACTGGTTGCAAAGAGAATGATGTACTTTAGCAGGGACACTGATTACACTTAGGTTGATGTGTTAAGTGGGACTAGAGCAAGTCAACGGTACCACAGTGGATACATTGAAAATTGCCAATGATTTCAATGAGGCTTTGAAGGATAGTAATGTTTCACTAAAACAGCAGCTTCAATTAATCTTCTTGGTATTTTGGCAATGGTGAGTGTTATTTCAATACTGTCGGAGTTGTAGTTCAAGAGTAATTGAATGATAGTGTCCCCATCCCGCTCCTTTTAGCTAGTGTAAGCCGCATCCCCTCGGATGTGGAATCTGGTCTCTTGACAGGACAGGTTGTCCCTTGCTGCAATCTTCTTACTGTGAGCATAAGGAAAACACTGGACCCCTTGACAGGTTTTTCCTTATAGCGGAACTTTCACCTCTGTATGTTGATGGCTTCATCCCTTCCTTTGTGTCCCCTGTGTATATAGCTGTGAGTCTTTTCACTTAAAAATCTGGATAAATTCAGCAAAAGAAACCTGAATTCTTTACCTGATGACGTAACATTCTGTTAGATGTGTACTGCCGCGCACCGTATGGTGTAGAAGACATTCCCACAGGGCTTGAGAGTGAACCATCCGTCCAGCACCTTAATCCTACGTCATCGCTGCTAAACCATGTGAACTGGCGCGCTCCTTGAATTCTGCCCGTGCAGGTCATATCTGTGAGGTGTGAGTGCGTTCCTCAGGTTAACATTGTGGTGTGACTTTTTTTTTTTTTTTTTTTTTTTTAATCAATGGACTTAAGCTGACACACTTCAACAAATACACTACAACACTTTAGTTAAGTAAAAGTTCCTGCTACTGTCATGTTCTGTATCATGTCTGCATTCTCGTTCTCAGTTCTCTTACCTCCGGAGCACAGGGAGATGGATGCTGTGCACGATCAAGTTCAGGATCCTGTATGAGCGCTCCAGTGGAGGACTTAGCCGCATACACATCAATTTGCATGGTATCGTGCAAGAGCACGCGTCACAAGCAGAGCAAAAAAAAGTTTAGGGGCGATCTCTCCCTATGTGACTGACAAGTAACAGGGAGAGCTGATGCATGCGCTGTTTATTTTTAGGAAAGATGGCGCCGCTCTCCCTTATCTTGCCACGAACATATAAGGTAATTTTTATTAGGTTAAGGGGGATAGCAGGGGACTATTATACACACAAAGTGGATCATGATAGGTATATCTTCAGAACTATGGCTAGTTATTTGAATGTGAAAGTTCCTCTTTAAGCTCACTGAAGATTGTACCTCCCCAGACAGTCTTGCTGGTCTGAGGTGAGCAGTATTACATCAGTAAAAGGGGTGGGAGGAGGATTCTTTATCATTCAATTACTCCTGAACTACAGCTCTGACAGTATTGAAATAATATTTGGGCCATGGGGAATATTATGAAGATTAATTCAAGCTGCTTTTTATTGTGAAACAATAGTATGCCTTTAAACTTTCTAAATGCTAGCAACATCTCCAACATATTTTGAAGCAATACGTTGGAGACCTCTCTAGCATTCAAGGGATTAAAAGCCCCAGGTAATTCCATGGGAATTTTTTTTTGTCTCTTATGGTAAAGTTGATTTGCCCCAGAATTGCTCCAGCCACAACATTGCTGTCCTTTTTTCACAATGGAGTGCGAGGGGAAATGCTACTTAAGCTAGGGACTCAAATTGCATTCCAAGAGAGCTGAAACAGATCAGGTTTTATGTATAGCTCAGACTTAGCGCATGTATTACAAACATTGGTTCAGTCATGTTAATACTAACACCAGTGTGTAACAAGTTATAGAACTTGCATTGAATCAGCCCTTTAGCTATGAGTGTGGGAACTCTGACATTGTAAACAGCTATACATACTTTATGGGCCCTATGCTCAAATCAAAAAGTAGTGTTAAAATGTAATAGATCCAAAATATGTCATTCAGATTTTCAGAGGTAGTGCCACTTTTTATTTATTTAGACCATCAAAGACCATTTTAAATAAATGTGTTAAAAAGTAGATGTCACCAAAACAAACTCCAAAATTTATCTCTGGGTTATGCACTAAGGGCCATATGTTCAAAGGTATAACTACAAGGTCGTATGTCCGTCATGTACGACACAACTCCAGAATTGCTGGGCAAGGGCGGGGCCAAACTATTTACCTACATCCTCCCTCTGTGCTGCTTCTCCTACCTAATTCCTGTGGAGGGGTTTAAAAGGCAGACTGAGTCCTGACTCAGTTGCCCTTGAGTTGCTGTGCTTTGCAGTTCTCTTAACTTGGGTTCTGTGTATGAACTGGCTAGTCTTCCATCCAACCTGGTGCTGCCTTGTGGCTTTGTCTGACTATTCTTTTGTGTATTCCTATTAGTGGACATCCAACCTGGTGCAGACCTTTGGCTCTGGCTGACTACCTGAACTGTGCATAATCTGGCTTGTCTGACTACCCCCTCTGGTGCTGACTTGTGGCTCTGTCTGACTACTCTTATGTTTGCTCCCTTTACCTAGCAGACACCCAACCTAGTGTGGGCCAGGGGCTGTGGTAGACCAGCCCTGATACTGACTGCAGGCTGCAGTCATTGTTCTCTCCTTACTGACGGCAGGCGTGCGTCGGTACATCTCATACTTCGGATCAAGATCCTGTGTTCATGTTTCTGCTCCTGTTCTGTCCCTGATTCGGGTAGAGACTACCAGTGGCTGAGGCCTAGTCTCTAGCATTGTGATCAAGCTTGGCAGCCTATTATTTCTGATAACTGTGCTCGCTGGCTTGTAACACTGTGCTTGTTTCTTTGTATATATTTGCCTACTTCCTATTGTATATATTTGCCTACCACTACTATTAATAAATTGCATTTAACTATACCATACTGACTCCTGAACTTCTCTGGGAACCGTGACACACGCTCTGAAAATATTACTAAGCCCAAAGACAATGTACTTTGCATCACTCCTTAGGTTTGCACTCCACCTGCTTCAGGTAGCATCAAGTCCCGTTGGGTACTTTGTGGACGTATTTCAGGTGACTTATGTGGTGATTCTGTAACTACCATTGGAGGTGTGGAAAATGGACGCATTTCGAACTGCAATTTTGTTTTCTATAATATTTACCATGTAATAATCATTAGAACGTGGGTAGGTTACCTTTGATACTCCAGCTGTTAGAGACTAGAACTACCATTGTTCCGAACCAGACATTACTTGGATGGGAATGATGGGAGTTTTAATTCCCAAGAGCTAGAGTGCTGAAGGTTGCAGACCCCTGCATAGAACCATCTAAGAAGAAAAATGTTCCATCGTCTGCTGTATGCTACCTGATAAATCTTAGCCTTTTAACAAAGTCTTAAAGCAGAACTACCACGTTAGCTAAAGTCGCCTTGCAATACTTAGGCAGGTGGCGACTAGCTTAATAATTATTATTTTACCCCTCAAAAGTACCCCCTTGTAAAGTAATCATTAATCTTCCGAGAGAGATGGCCAAGTTAGTGCAGTCTGTGCACCTGCGCCGTCAGT
This sequence comes from Rhinophrynus dorsalis, assembly GCA_037306005.1. Taxonomy (NCBI): domain Eukaryota; kingdom Metazoa; phylum Chordata; class Amphibia; order Anura; family Rhinophrynidae; genus Rhinophrynus; species Rhinophrynus dorsalis. Next base: position 312,249,834 of record CM074719.1, read on the forward strand.
CCCATCCGGTTCCATTTGTGCCAGTGCAATGCTGCTGAAGGGAGACTGGGACTGACTGCGCAAGCGCGCAGACAAGATGTCTGCCTGATGCCTGGCTTCCGGTCTCGGACGCTTAAGGATTACTTTACAAGAGGGATACTTTTGAGAGGTAAAATAACTATTATTAAGCTAGTTGCCACCTGCCTAACTATTGCAGGGAGACGTTAACGTGGTAGTTACGCTTTAAATTACTTGTGTATCCTCCAGTATTCTATTACATTTTAAACTGATACGTTAACCTCTTGCATACTAGAGAGGTCTCCAGTGCATTGCTTTCTTATACATTAGAAACATTTCTTGAATCCATGTGATTTCATTGTTTTTATGGTTATGTGAGGATTTCATTTAATATTTAGTGGTTCCACCACAGCAGAAAACAAAGCATTATATAGCTCATACATACAGACATGCCTCATTGCTAAATCTACTCTTTCAAGAACAGGCTATTATAAGCTGTCACTGTTCATTTTAAATGAGCATGTAGGATTCTATAAATATAAAAGCAGTACACCTGGCTTTTTTGTCTATATGTTGATTCCCAATGCAACCTTTGAAAGAAGGTGCAGAGAAACAAACCAGAAAACAAATAAGCAATCTATCCCTGTTTCAGAAAAGAGTGCCTTTTTTTAGCTTCAGTTGATTACTTTTCACACGTCTATAGTTCGGGTTGAACATCTGACGCCAAACTAGACTTGCCTGAAGCACTGGTAATCATAAAGGAGTTTAACACTGTTCCTTCAATACAGGAAGAGGGCGTAATCTGCTGAATTAGGGTCCAGATAAACTGGTCAAAGACAAGGGTCCTAAGGAGCTCTGAAACAAAGTCCTGGGTCAAAAGCAGTTGATTGAGGCAAAGTACCTGATAGCTTTGTTAGGCAAGTGTCAGCTTAAATAGTTCTATAGTGTACTGTTTAAGCCTTTGAGGGCCAGAGTGGTACGCAATGCTTTGCTTTGCAATGCATTGCGTACCCCTCTGGCGCTCAAAGGGTTAAAGCTACCTCTATGATTACTTTTTTTTTTCCCTGTAGTACCCCAACAATCTCAGTGCTGGTGGGGTTGATGCCTGGCCCACAGTGTCATCCATATATGATTGGCTGACACCCACCTCCAAAATTACTCCTGTGACTGATCTGCACAACAGCCCATATTTCAGCTGTAAGGTTACTGGTACCCTCGGTGAACTTTCAGTCTGGCTCTCCACTAACCCAATGTATGCCAGAAGGATATCCAGCGCATTGCTCAGCAATGCTTTGGGCGCCCTTCCAGGGTCCAACATGTTGATGGACTTTCCGAAATCAATAGTCCCCTAAATGTGAATTCCATTTTTAAAATAATTGTTTTGAATAGGAAGCAAGAGGCAGGGATACTGCCTATATTAATGATAACTTTCATCCTTCTGGCTTCCATCTCTGTGTTGGTCAGCAAGATTGCACCTGGCATTGTGTCCATTTCCTGCTAGTTAGGCACAATGTTGTTGTAACATTGTGCATAATCAAAATATTTTGACATTTCTGTGTAAAATGCCTGTTAAAAAAATTGTGCAATCAAGAGGTTGTGCTGGAAATTCACAGTCATATGCAGACGATGGTCTGTTTGGCTCCTATATTCCCCTGTAAAATGCCCCAAATATGGTACAACAGTGCTTAGTTGTCTTGGCTCCTTCCTTGATACTTTAGTTATTATGCAGTTTCTTCAGCTGCCTTTTGATCCCAGACCATCTGATTATGACTTCCTCCACAACCCTTCTGTACTTTGCCTTGGACCTGCTTCTCTGACTGTGGTTGGTTGCACAACCTCTGGGGTTAAACCCCAGACGACAAGCCATTGCTCCATTGTGGATTAGTTACCTGCCATTGGGTTTGAACTTTCACAATAATTACATCCCATCTATAGAGACTGCATATCTGCACCCCCCTCCCCATGAATGAATGAATAAATTAATATTTCACCTTAAATGGCTGCGTAATGCTCTTACAAATCCTAGCCACAGTTGCAGTATAGATAACTTTTAGCTGCAGAAGTCTGAGAAAAAAGCAAATAGTGGAACCTACTAGATATTTCTGAAGCTGTGGTTCCTTTGATGTTCCTCATTGAGAAACCCTTAGATGTCAACATCAGACATGTATTGAATTAAAAGTAATTAATTTGGATGTTTTGTAAGTCTTTTGCTTTTATGTATAACAACAAACATTTAATTTTCTCACATGTACTTCGAATATTTTCTTTCTTTCTAATGCATTGTAGTTTTCTGGGTAGTTTGGCTTTCTTTTCACCCCCTCTGGTCCTTGAAGGGCTAATGCCTGTATGCTAGAGAGGTCTTCATCTCAATAGCGTGTCAAATGGAGACTTCGTCAGCATCCAAGGGCTTTATAAAATATACATACTTGCATGACAACTAGAGAGCAAGGGCACATATGATATATAGTTTACTATATGTTAAACCTATATTATAAACGCTAAATGAAATGATATGGGTTTAGTGGCTGGCGTGTGGTCTTTATTTTTATCTTTTATCACACATAATCAAAACGTCCAATGGGCTTGCTTGCTTTTGCAGTCTATATTTGACTTTCTCATATGCTTGTGCCCTTTGTTTCAAATATGTCCTCTGCATGGCCTTTCTTTTGAAGAAGAAAAAAAAAAAGGAATTCGGGGGAACCCAACTACAGCATAGGGTGAAAAAGCAATTGTCCATTTATTTTAGATGGGGATTTTAACACCGAATGCTAGAGAGGCATCAATGGATGCTTTGGAACTTTTGTTGATACTTGAGATCCTTGTCTGAGGATTATTATGTAGCGGACAAATTTAGTCTGAACTATTTTTAGACTTTGATTTGCTTTAGTTTATATAAAGAGATGCCTCTGAATCCCTTAGCCTGAACTGTGGCCAACTGGTATACCTGTGAACTTTGGTCTCCCCAGAGGGGAGTTCTGTGGTGCCCATGAGTGGGTGAAAATGATGCAGTTAGAGTCAATAAGGGTGCAGGGCTTAACAGTGAGTGGGGACGGAGCTAAGTGGGCTAGAAAAAAAAAATAGCATAAAGTAGGCTGAGGAAGGAGGAGAAGCCGCTTTGATTTCTGTTTGAAGATTTTTGGTATGAGATGTGAGTCAGCAAGATGGAATCCCATATTGAGAATAAAATCTCTAAACATTTTAAAAATGTGTATATTTTAGTTCAGTGCCCTTAGAGAAGCGTATATCTTTCAGTTTATGCTGTGACCCCATTTTGACCAGCCATTATCATTGTAATGATAATATATAAAACCCCTCATAATTACATTTGGATTTTTTAAAATTAATTTTAATACGTTCACATTATAGATTATATGTTAGAGCTTGTGAGAAGATTTTAAGGAAAGTAATCTTTCCCCCTAAGGCTGTATTGCAAATGTGTGTAAATAATGATACAGTGCTGAAAATTCTACTAGTCTGTGACTAGTATGAAAAAAGAATACGTATAAGAAATTATGATTTTCTCTGTTTAGCATTTTGAGGACCAGAATGGGTCCTCTAGTCCTTTTTGACTAGAAAATGTTTCACCTTCTGACTGGTGAACATCATTGATATATTTCCAGCCTATGTGTGTGTGTTGCTGCATATATACATACACGGATCAAAACTGAGATACCAGGAAGGAGGAGACTTGAAGCTATGCAAATCCTTGTAAGTAACGCACTGTTTGGCAAGTAAATAGTTATAATTCCACTGCAGTGGGTTACAGGGTAAGTAAGGAGTTGGCTGCGCATAAAATTTAGTTATCTGAGAAGATTGGATGTTTAACTGTGACGATGTTTCATGCTGCATTTTCAGTGGTGGAATGCTTCATGGCATGCTTGGGGTATGAAGATATCAAGAATATAATAATCTGACAAACACCTGAAGGATAGGATTTATACAGATTCCAGCTGTTACAGATTGGATTCTCCATTCTAGCAACTGCTACAAGAACTGTCCATGATGTTGGAACTGCGCAACTGTTGTTCAGATGCAATTGTAAATACCAAAGCACTTGGTGACCAGGAACTTGCTAAGAGAACTGGAATACAGCTTGTGAGGATCATTCACTCAGGAGTTATGCAATGCCATTATTTAAGCACACTACAAGTGGCCTCCAGGGAGCTATTGGAACAGCTATGTCATCTCAAACTATTTGGCTTTTCATACATAACCTTGTACTACAGACATGACTATCACAAGACCTACCACTACTATCATTGCACCGTACCAGTGAGACTGGAGCCAAGCCTAAGGCCCTGGAGACAGGAACGAAGATCTGTGCTCCTCACTTAGGAGTCCACGGATCTGTCTTGGACATCCCAGAAGCCAGTCAGTAATTTAGTGGACTGCTAATAAACGACATGTGGAAGTGCGTATCTTCCAGAGCCTCCATGGGTCAGCTCCTCATATAATGGTGTGGGAACAGCATCTCTCATAGCAGACACACACCCCAAGACCTGTCCCCATTGAGTGTGTGTGGGACCTCATCGGTCTCCACCTCCGCCAATACACTTTTGTTATATTTTTCATTAGTTGCAGACCCAACAAACTGAAACTGTTGCTCAATGGATTAAATTTTCTATAAGAAATTACTTATGTTATTGACAGCATACCTCATAATGTAACTGTCTGCATCAACTCCCATTGTTTGAATACAGCCTAATGAATAATAGTTCTGCTGTGCATATTTTTATCTGAAAAAATTGACTCTAAGAATGAAACAGTGTTTTGCAAATCCCTATGGTCATGTTAAAGCAGGGGTGTCCAACCTTTTGTGACCAAAGGCCACATTTCATTCCCATCATCTCCTCCTCATACTCTATTACCACCTTCTCTCCTCATCACCTTCATCCTCCAAAGCATAACCTTCTTCTCATAATCTCTCCACCCATATCTCCTACAATCTCCCCACAGCACAACCTTCCCACAACCCATATCAGCACTTTCTCTCCTATAGCACCACACTCCTCAATGTGGAGGGACTCCCTAATAATAAATGTAAAAATAAATGAAAGCTTATATTTCAAAAGGATCTGGTAGGGTCCTCCTCATCCTGACCCAGATTTATTTCTTTGTGCTTCCATGCTATTGTAACTTCCTCCATGAGATCACAATGTGATGTCATCACGTTGGACAACCCCCTGATGGAGGTCCAAAGAAGAACAAAGCTGGTTTGCGATGTGGGGAGTCCTGCTGAAGTCTTCTGAAATATAAGCTATTTTCACTTCTTTTAGCAGGGGGACCTGCAATTATGTAGACCCCTGGACCAACAGAAGAAGAATTAGATCATCTGCTGGTAGAGGAAATAATGAAGATTAAAGGGAAAGGTAAGGTTATCATTATGGGTGACTTTAATTTGTCCGATGTGGACTGGAAAAACAAAACCACAACTTCAGCCTGTAGTAGAGAGATCTTAAATTCTTTTCAGGGACTATCCCAATTAGTAGCCAACTTGGAAGGAAACAATACTAGATTTATTATTTATAAATGGAGAGTTGGTATTGGATGTAACTATAGGATAGTGTTTGGGCTCCAGAGATCCGTAATCGATATGATTTAATATAAGGCCAGGGCATCACACTAAAAACAAAGGTTCTAGATTTTAGAAAGGTAGATTTTTCTAAAATGGCAATGTATTTAACTTAGTCTTTCTTTAATAGCCTGGAGTCCAGGAGAAAAAGAATTGTGTGAAAGGTGATTTTATTAAAGGGAACAGCGCTTTGCATTAGACGTCAGTAAACGTAAAAGGAAAAGGAGACCACTGTGGTACTGTGCAAATGTGGCAGATATAAAAAGGAGAAAAACAGTAGAGTTTAGAAAATATAAGCAGGCGCAGAAGGGGGTATCTGTACAAGGCTTGGCTGAAGGAAGCAAAATGCGTTATTAGATTTGCCAAAGCACACACAGGAGAAAATTGCACAGTCAATAAAAACAGGGACCAAACATTTTTAGATAAATGAAACGAGAAAAATGAAACAAGAAATAATTAGACTAAAGACAAGTTTTGAAGTTATGTAAATGAGGCTAAAGGTCTAGCTGACTACATCAGTGGAGATTGTTGTTCACTTCTTACAGAGAAAAGTAGGAAAAAAACAAATGAGACACGTGAAGCATGCATGTTTACAGAGGAAGTTTTACTTCAACTCTCTAAGGTAAAATTGCATAAATCAATGGGACCAGATGGGATACACTCCAAAGTTATTAAAAGAACTTAGGAGTTTTATTGCAAAACATTTGAATAATTCTGTTAGTCCCTATTGCCAGGAGTAGTTCCAGAAGATTGGAAGGTAGCAGATGTAGTACGACTTCACCAAAAAAAAAGATAGCAAGGAAGAGCCTGGCAACTACAGACCTTAAGTCTGTAGTGGGCACATTAATGGAAGCCATGTTAAAGGAAATAATTGTTAAATATAGGAATTGAAATGGCTTGGAAGAACCTAAACAGCACAAGTGTACTGCAGGGAGAGCTTGTCAAACTAACCTCATAGATTTTCTTGACTGGGTAGTTAAAATAATAGGCCAGGGGGGAGCAGTAGTTATACTTTATTTAGATTTCAGTAAGGCATTTGACTCTGTCCTACATAGAATACTTATTAATAAATTGCAGTGTTTTGGACTGGATGTAAAAATAGCTGAATGCATAAAGCAGTGGCTAAGTGACAGAAGGGGGTTGAAGTTAATAGAGAATATTCAGAGGAATGCCATAAGGTACTTCAGGGATCTGTACTGCATTATTTTTTTAAATTGAGTTTTATTGGGAAAAAAAAAAAAAGAAAATACAGGGATAATATTGAATAGAAAGAAGTATACACTGGTGTACATCTCACACACATCACTTCAGAATAACTAGGGTAAAAAGATCATGAGGTGTTCATAATAGAAAAAAAGAGAGTTGGCAACCCCCGTTGAGGCTAAGGACCGTGGTGTATGATTGGTAAATAAAGTGCATTTTTGGATGGGAAATGGTAAGAAGCTAATAAACACTAGTAATAAGTAGGGACAATAGAAATGGTATAAGGGTGAGGCAAGAGGGTGTGGGAGAGGAAGGAGGCTATGTAGGATTAAAAAAAAAAAAAATAGAAGGGTGATGCTAGGGTGCGTTGCTTGGGAGCGCGGTCAGCCTCCAGTATTTCCTTGCTGCGGCCGAAGCCATAATTTAAAGGTGCTGGCCTCAAAGCCCGATGCCCAATTCAGTTTGAGTTGGAACCCTGGCCAGTATGCAAATGTGGCATACTGGGGTAAAGAGGATTTTAGTCTTACCTGTTAAATCCTTTTTCTCTTAGTCCATGCAGGTTACTGGTAACTTTGGGTAGGCGATCCAACCCGTTAAGTAGGCAGGAACAATTCTAGAATTGATTGCAGGGGGTGGAGCCTACCTTCCCTCCTTGGCTGCAGCTAGCCAACCAGCTCCAGAAAGATTTCTGACACTAACTATTGACTGGAAGGAAGACTCCTGTGAGCATGACCCCGAAGGACCCCCACAGTCTGCCACAGGAAAGCCAAGCATGGTACCTTGACAGGGTGAGACACCAGTAACCTGTATGGACTAAGAGAAAAGGATTTAACAGGTAAGACTAAAATCCTCTTTTCTCTGTCGACCAATACAGGTTACTGGTAACTTTGGGATGTCCAACCATTGAGTTTCCCAGAGGCAGCAAGGACCAGGCGCAAGGCCCCCAAAGTCACCAGAGTAGATATGAACCATCAGATCAAAGACAGCCCAACAACTAATGAAGTGTCAATGGAGACCTGAACAGGGGTAACAACACCCCAAACTGTTACACAGCACACTGAAATAGAGCCAACGGGGCTGAAAAGTAAAGGAAGCACCAAGAACTAAGAAAATCCTAGACAGTGAAGACTGCCTCCAGGATTTTCCTCCCAAAGCTGGCGTCAGCCGATGCCAGCACATCAACACGGTAATGCTTCGAAAAGGTGTGCACAGACAACCAGGTGGCAGACTTGCACAACTGATCAGCAGAGGCCTGATTCTTGTAAGCCCAAGAGGCCCCAATAGATCCAGTAGAATGAGCCATGACCCTGAAAGGGACAGGCTTCTTCCTCAGCTCATAAGCCTTACGAACAGTGGACTTGATCCAAGAAGCAATAGTCACTTTGGATGCAGGTCCTCCTACCCTAGGACCCTCTGGAAACAACGCGTCTAATTGCCTGATACACTCAATGTACACGCAATGTACATAAAACTTGAGACAACGCACCACGACTAACAAGTGGAGATCACTCTCCTTAGCAGAGGTGGGGTCAGGGCAGAAAGAGGGCACCACAATCTCCTGATTAATGTGGAACTCTGAAACCACCTTTGGTAGAAACTCCTGAGAGGTGCAACGCACCGCTTTGTCCTTGTGAAACACCAAATAGGGTGGTTTACAGGACAGAGCATGCAACTCCGCGACACGACGGACAGACACATTCGCCAGGAGAAAAGCCATTTTCCACGTCAACAGGCGTAGAGAAATAGTAGCCAAAGACTCAAATGGAGGGAGCTGAAGAAAGCCCAAAACCAAGTTAAGATCCCACGGAGGAGCAGTAATCTTGAAGGCAGGACGTGTATGAGCAACGCCCTGGAAGAAAATCTTGACATCAGAAAGGATTGCAATGCATCTCTGAAGAAAATGGAGAGAGCAGATATCTAAACTTTAAGGGAACTCAAACTGAGGCCCTTATCCACACCTTCCTGCAAAAAGACCAGGACCGTAGGCAGATCAAATTCCTGAGACAGGTTCTTGTCAGCACACCAAGATAGAAAGGTCGACCAGACACAATGGTAGATCTTGGAAGAAACAGGTTTGCAGGCACTGAGCATAGTAGCCACCACACCAGAAGAATACCCTTTCTTCCTCCATATTGAGGATTCTATTTCCAAGCAGTCAAGGCTAGAAGATGAACATCCTCCTTCCACAGGTAACCCTGTAGAAGAAGATCTGGACGACAAGGGAGCCGGAATGGCTCCCCTACTGTCAGATCCAGAATCTCCGGAAACCAAGCTTGGCGAGGCCAGTACGGAGCAATCAGAATGACTGGACAGTGCTCCAGTCGTAATTTCCATTACACCCTGTGCAACATTGGGAAGGGAGGAAAGAAGTAGGCCAGAGGGAATAACCAAGGAATGCACATTGCATCCACAGCCAGAGCTAGAGTGTCCCTCCATCGAGAGCAGAACCTCAGAACCTTCCTGTTGTGTCGTCGCCATCAGGTCAATCTAAGGAAGACCCCATTTCTGAACAATGAGGGTGAACACCTCTGGGTGCAGCTCCCACTCTCCGCTGTCCACTGTGTGTCGACTGAGGAAGTCTGTCATGCCATTGTCTATGCCAGGAATGTGCACTGCGGGTATGGCAGGAACGTGTTCTTCTGCCCAGGACAAAATAGCTTTGACCTCTAACCAAGCAGCTAGACTTCTTGTTCCTCCCTGCTTGTTGATGTAAGCCACAGCCGTGGCGTTGTTGTACTCTACCCGGACTGGGCATTCTTTCAGATGAGGAGTCCAAAGACGAAGGGCATGGAATATCACCCATAGCTCCAGCACATTGATGGGAAGGAGAGATTCTTCCGGAGACCACCGACCTTGTGCACTCGGGCGACCCAGGACCTCTCCCCAACCAGTGAGGCTGGCATCCGTCATCACCGTGGTCCAGAAGAGAACTAGGAAAGACTTGCCCTTCAGCAGATTGGAGAGGTCGAGCAACCAGGACAAACTCGGTTCCATATGAAGAGGAAGTGACACAGACGTCTTCAGAAGGCGACCCTTGCACACCTGGATCACAAAGCGCTGGAGTTCTCTGGTGTGTGCCATGGCAAACAGTACCGCTTCTATGGTGGAAATGAATTTCCCCACTAGAGATGACAGCTTTTTGGCTGGAACTGGATCTTGAGCCAGGATCGCAGAAACCCTGTGGGTAATCTGGTGAGCCACCTCATCCGTGACAAACACTATGTTCTTCTGGTTATCGAAGAGGAGGCCCAGGAAGACCAAAGGCTGGGATGGGAGAAGATCTGACTTGTCCAAGTTGATGATCCCCCCGTGATGGGTGAAAGCATGAATGCATTTCTGAACCTGCTGATGAAGAAGTTCCGCAGAAAGGGCTTTCAGAAGCAGGTCGTCCATGTATGGAGTAACTTTGATGCCATCTCGGTGGAGGACGGACACTATGGCTCTCAGGACATGGTTGAAGACCTGAGGAGCTGTCGTCAGACCAAATGGAATGTCCCCGGTCGCAGGCAAATCGGAGGTACTGCTGGCTCTCTGGATGAATGGCAATGTGTAAGTATGTGTCCTGAAGATCCAGAGATGCAAGGAATTCCCCCGGGGACATAGCAGCAATCCCCGTTCTAGAGACTCTTGGTGATGATGAATCCGGATCACAAAGGAATTGAGATCCTTTAAATCCAAAATGCCACGTCAACCGTTGTCCTTCTTGGATACCACAAAGAGGTTTGAGTAAAAACCCATACCTCTGTCGTAAACTGGAACCAGCTCCAGAACGTCTTTGTCCATAAGAGCCTGAACAGCGCCATCGAACAGACGTAGTTTCTCTGCGTCTTGAGGCGTATGAGAAGGAAGCAAAAAGGAGGAAGAGAGACAAAAGGGATCCTGTACCCTTCCGTCACCACCTGTAAAACCCATGGGTCCATCACTGAATCCTCCAAAATGCTGTGTTAGTGACGCAGATGACCACCCACAGCAGAGTGTGGACCCGGGTTCAGTGAGTCATGTCGAAGAAGGCTTGGAAGAGACCTTGGGCTTCCATTGCTGTTTGGGCTTGGAGGAGGTACGCAGAACTGAGGGAACCATCTGGTATCTCATTCTGATAGAAACGAAAATACCAATTACACTTAAGAGGTGTTTTCTTCCTAGGAACTAAAGGTAGAAGTGTACTCTTACCCCCCTGTAGCCTCATTGATCAGATCCTTAAGATCTGACCCAAACAAAGAAGTGCCTTGAAAAGGCAAGGACAGCAGTGCTTTCTTAGAAGCAGTATCCGCAGACCAGATCATGAGCCAAAGAGCCCGTATGGCAACCACAGACATGGTGGTGGAAACCCTAGCCACCAAATGGATGGCATCAAAGAGGGCAGCAGAAACCTAGTGCTGTGCCTCAGAAATGTTGGCAAGGAGGCGAAACTTATCTGGAGTAGGAGCACTCTGACGGACAGCAAGAGTGAGCTGTTCAGTCCACACTGCAATGACCCGGTTCACCCATGCTGCTGTGAATGCTGGATGCATGGCAGAACCAGCAGTGGCACAGATAGACTTAAGGGAGACCTCCAGTTTCTTGTCAGTCCAGTCCTTTAGATTAGAGCAGACGCATCAGACACTGGTAATGTAGTAGACTTGGATAGCCTGGAGATAGGAGCATCCACTTTGGGAGGATGAACCCACTGAGCAAGCGCAGCCTCAGAAAAGGGATAAAGCTTGGCAGATTTCTTGGAGACAGAAGGTTTCCTGTTTGGAGACTTCCACTCTTCGGACAAAAGGTGGTCAAGAGTGGGGTTAGGCGGAAAGCAAGTAAGGGGCTTTTTAGGCTCTTGAAAGACATCAGAATGGTCAGAAGGAACATCCTGCACTAAGGTAACGTTTAGGGTATTTAAAACAGCCCTGATCAGGCCCTCAGCTGAGTGCTCAGGATCAGCCTCAAAAGGGTCCCCAAAAAACTGAGAGAGCCCACCGCAGAATATTCCTCAACATCTGAATCCACCTCAGAGGAATCTGACACGTCAGGTACACCCTGAGGCTTTGGCAGGGAAGACTTGATGAAGGAGGGGGTCTGCCAAGAATGAAAGACCCCCTGTAACTGGGATGGAAAGAGTTGCAATGTGGACTTAAGGTCCCTAGTAACAGCCTTGAACTCTTGCACCCAAACTGGATCTAATGCATGGCTGGAGGTTCCTGGGAGACTCTCTCAGGGACATCCAAACATGCTGGGCATAAAGGACCTGAGAATTCTCTAGATAACCCTGAATGACAGGAAGAGCAATGTGGAATACGGGATATAGAGACTCCAGCATCCTTAGTCTTAGGTCTTGCCCCAAGCTTCAACTGTATAGACATTCTCATAGTGTCAATAACCTTACTGTATAAGAAATCAACCAAGTACAGTGTGTATGATTAAGGTTTCACCCAAGAAATCGCTAAAATAGACTTATGTGGCAGGCGAAGGGTTAATCTGCAGAGGAGAGAAGGAGAGTCCAAGCCCTGCGTAGGATACTCATTCTGGACATGGCACAAAATGGCTGCCGCTGCGGGAGCCAATCAGAAACAAGAGCGCAAAGCAAGCGCTCATGAGAAATGTAATTTTCCCAGAAAAAGTAACCAAACAGGCCCGAAGCCCCCTGAGCCCCCCAACACATTAGAAACATGAACCGGATGATAAAGCAAGGGCAGACAAGAAAAATGAGCCATCTCTTAAGCCGCTAGGTTAAGAGGTTGCAGAGATATGTCCCAAACTGTACAGTCCCATAGGAGTGAATGGAGCAATGGCGCCTATGCGGTAAAGCACGTCAGAACTCAAATTTTACAAGATTGGAAGTGTAAAACTAGAAGACATGAACCATCACTAGAACATGTTAGGATACCAAAAAAACACTGAACCAGTAGGAAAAGTGTTAGAATACCCCCCAAATGAATGCAAAACCAGCAGTTAAAGTACCAAATAAACCTGCTCCAAACATCCAACAGACATACATACAGACCCAATGAGTGCAGGAATGTGCAATAGGAACTCCAAATGAAAAACCCATCAGTGGAGGGGCACTGTGGGACATGTGGACCTGCAGCACTCAACAGGTTGCTCACCGTTCCTGCAGATCTGTCTTCAGATTACCATGTTTAAAGAAGAAGCCTCGGTGGGCAACTCCTGAGGGAAGAACTTGTAGCCAAGATATTCCCCCCCAGGGCTTAAGGTCCACAAAAAGCACCTGGTCACTGAGCTAGCCACATCTAAGGGCATTGTCAGTTATGGTAATCCGCCTAATGGTGGTATTCCATTTCTAACAGAAAAATAAAACATTTCTAAAGCTATAGCAGAACTGTTCTCTTACCTGTGTCTTCACCAAGGAACACATCTTTCTGGAGCTGTTTGGTTAGCTGCAGACAAGGAGGGAAGGTAGGCTCCACCTCCTGCAATAAATTCTAGGATTGTTCCTGCCTACTTAAAGTTACCGGTAACCTGTATTGGATGACAGAGCAATTTCAGGAATGGTGGATCCCAGGTGCAGATGAGCTTGACCAGCAGGCAGGACCGTTAGGACGGTGGGAAGAGGCAGAAGCTATCCGACCCTAGGAAAGGGTCAATAGGCAGGCAAGACTGCCCTCAAGCCCCAGGTATGGGTTAGAGATGAGACAAATTGACAAACCAATAAGTAGGACTGCTGTGCAATGCGAGGGAGCCACAGGAGTCCTAAATCCTAGGGAAGGGTAGGTTAAGCAGACAGGACTGATTCCAAGCCCTAGATATGGACTAGTGAATGAGGTTAGTCGGCATCAGTCAAACAGGACTGCTGGAACAGCCCCCTCAAGACCCAAGGAGAGGACAAAGAACTAGAGAAACCCAGGGAAGGTCTACATCCTGTAGTCCTAACCATTTGGTCCCTAAGGGCAAAGCTAGGAGGATACCACCGTACACAAGCCACTTTCTCACAAGGAAGGAAGTCCAAAGGCTTATAAGTCCCTATACCCGCAGAACCTCCTGGGAAGGCTTGAATAGAACCCCTGACTAACCCGATGCCTGGGCCAGCGGGGAAGCAACCCGCAAGTTTACAGGGACGGGAGAGCGAGGCCCTACCAGTTGACCTCGATTTAGAAGAGGATGCAGGTAAAATACCTACTGGGACTTACCTGGACGCGGCCAATAGCAGGGCACTACTGCGAACTCGCAGATGGAGAACACACGAGAGAGAGACGGTAAGAACAGCAAGGCTCTAGGGGCTAGGTGGAACTCGCCAGGAGTACGAGACGTCAGACAAGCCAGGGTCGCCAGGAACGGATGGGATAACAGAGGGAGATCACTTCAGAGTCAGAAACAAGCCAAGGAGGTCAGAACCAGAGTAGTCAGACAGAAGCCAAGCCAGAGATCAAAACCGAGAAATAATGAAAATGCTAAGAGCTCATATAATTGGGCACTGAGCACCACTAGCCAGCTACCTTAAACTCAAGGATCACCAATAGAGAGCCAGGGGTAGAGAGTTCAAAAGGTCAGAACAGCAGGAGGGAATTGTGACAAAATATATATAATAATTTATAATATAATTTAAAGTAAACCAGGATAGGGAGGGCTCAGATTCCCAAGTCACCAGAGATCATTATACATTGGGTTAAGTAGTTAGAAGAAACTCAATAGCAGGGCCCACAACACCTGTGTACATCTAGATACGGACAGGGGTGCATTATTTTAATATTAGTGCTAATGTAAAATGTCATCAAGGTAATGCACACATTTGTGGGGGATTAAGCCAAATGACAAATGATTTAAATAAATTAGAAGTTGCGGTTTGTTGAATATAAAATAGTGCATGTGGGATGTAAAAATCCAAAGGCAGAATACAGTATTAACACTACTGTACTGTTTTGCAGTCCATGGGGTGCTCCGTAATCTACCATGTCCAGAGTTCAAATGCATCTTTCTACTTTTCACTTTCTTGTTGCCCAGCTTCCACAGTTATACAGGGCGACTGGACTTTAGTTACCTTTGAGACATCACAGTCTTTAATAATTTTGGACAATCCAGCCATAGCAGACCTTGCAAGGGACTATCTTCTTCGGATCTCATTAGTACAAGGACTCTCAGCTGCAATGGCCGATCTGAGTAGAACAAATTTGTTCGCCATCCAAACAAATAAACTTTTGGTTCATAAGGGTAGAGAAGCTGTGATATACTATATATCTTCTCTGTTTGGAACCCTTCCAGCACCACAGGAATATGCAATCCACATAATTATGTCACTGAAAGGGTTAAAGGGATAGTAACAGCTGAAGAAAAAAAAATGCAGCTCCGATTGATACTCCTATAACATGGGTTATTTAGCGCTGTATTTCAATGTTTTACATTTTGTAGTTCAACAGTAATTCAATGCTAAAGTATCCCCCTCCTTCCCCTTTCACCTACGTCATGCTGCCTCTCAGCCAGCCAGATGGAGCGCAGCAAGGGACCATCTTCATTGAGTATAAGGAAATCTTGCCCTCCTTCATCAAGGTTGGCAAGGTTTGCCTTATACTCAGTGGATGAAGATTGTCCCTTGCTGCACTCTGTCTGGTCCAAGGGCCAGATTTCACATCTGAAGGGAGGAGGCATACAGGAGGTAAAAAGGGTGTGAGGGAGATACTTAAGAATTGAATTACTGCTGAACTACAAAATGTAAACTATTGAAACACAGCACTACATATCCCACATTTATATGAGGATCAATCGGAGCTACATTTTTATTCAGCTATTTCTATCCCTTTAAGGGAGGACACCTGCAGACAGAGACTGCAAACTGTCCTCTGGCTCATTCATTAGCTATATAATGTTTGGACTGAACTCCAACAGTATAGGCAGCTATTGGAGCATAGTGCATGTGGAGATGTGCCAAATTAACATATAAACACACCTACATTAATTCAGTAATGGCTCATTAAAGTGTGTTTCCATATGCAAATGAGCCATTGTCAAGCAAGATCATAACCCTAAGGCATGGCTGATTCATGGTGATGTTGGAGGATTGTGTCTGATTCATAGGAATATGATGGCAGAGACCTCTCTGTGCCTGTTGTCATTATGCCATTTACACTTATTAGCCACCATATCGCCACCCTGGTTCCTTATCTCCCTTTAATTCATCTCCACCCTGGTGCTGCACTTTCAGAGTAGAGCTGTGAGTGTGTGTTTTACTTATATAGATAGAGTGTATGTGTGATACATAATATAATTCTATGTATGATACATAATATGATTCTTATACCTCCCTTATTTGTCCAAAAGTGCTAATCCAAGTAATTTGTACTTTCTCATACAAAACAGAAAAACAAACCAGCGCTCCTCCATACCATTGTGTAAATGTGTGCCCTGACTTATAACTGTGTTTCTAAATATGAGAATTAAGTCCGTAATTTGGCCAAATAATGTTAAAGTGGAACTTTCAGATAATAGCCATTCGCCATGCATTCATTAAATGCATGGCAACTAGCTTGAAAATAGATGTCTTACCGTAAAAAAAATACATGTGTCTAAAGGAATCCATCCCATTTCGGGACTGACGGGCAGGTTAGTGCGGTCTGTGAGCCTGCGTCTTCAGTCCCTTCCGGTGACCATATGGTGCAAAGCAGTCTACTCAACGGAGACTGGGACTGACGGTGCATGCGCACAGACAAGATGTCTGAGCTCTAGTCTCAGTTCCAGTCTCCAAACAGGACGGATTCCTTTAGGTACATCTATTTTTTTATGGTAAGACATCTCTTTTCAAGCTAGTCGCCATGCATTGAATTAATGCATGGCGACTTGCTGTTATCTGAAAGTGCCGCTTTAAGCTTGCGAACCCCGTCAAGTTACCAAAAGACCCGCAAGTACATACTCTAATGCAAATTCTGTTTTCCATGTATGCTATTGCATGTTCATTGTGTGTATGCACATCTATTTGTGTATATGCACAGTAGATGTGGGTATTTTATTTTCAAGTAATGATGTGTATCTGTTCTATATTTTATATGTGAAAGTGGACACATTTAATGTTTTTATAATATTTTAATAATATGTAATGTTTCTTGTGCACAATTATCTTTAAGATATTACACTTCTCCGTTTGGGGATTCCCCCTTTCATGTTGCAAGAGATTCCTGTTTATTTTAATATTTTTTATTATTTATCATTTTTTTTCTAACAGCTATTTATACACAGAAAATTTATACAGACTTTGGTCTGCTGTTTTCTGTGTGATACAACAGATTACCATTTTCATTTGGTATACAATCTATTTACTTTGGAAATAAAGGATTTTCACTATCACTTCGGCAACCTGATTATTGTAACAAACAGGTTGTTTCTCTTTCACCTCACGGCGATGCACTGTTGTCACATCTGATTTCTAATTATGTTGCAATACTGTATCCCGTTGTATCTACGGTCCCGTATTAATCTGTATCACCACTGTAAGTTTTATATAAGTATATCCTTACTTCTAGCGTTCACCTTTTCATGTCACATATTTATTTCGTACCTCATTATCTATAACTAAGCGTACCGCCGTCACTGTTTCACCACCATCCCTGTTATTCACCCCCTATTCGAGTTTCAGTATTTTAGTTCATTAGTCACTTTCAGGTTCAGAAATTACCATACCTTCCCACATGTTTATCAAATTCCATATTTCTCATTAAATATTTACCTTGATACATTCTTTTACATTTATTACATCTGTTTCAGCTTTGTGAAAATTTTATCACTCTTTTTTTCCATATAGGTTGAGTTACGAATATGCCATTTTATTCATTGGATGTTGTAAATGTACACAGTCTTTTTTTTTTATTTGATGTGATTACAATTTGAATGAGACTATATAAGACTTTACTTTCCCAACAATCTGTTGTATGTCCCTGAGGAAGCAGAAAGGATTTCTGCAAAAACGTTTGGGCCATTCTGTAGTGTTTACGGACAATGGGTCTTTCTCCATGCCCCCTGTGGGTTTCTCCGCTCCACCTCCACCTGAGTATCCCGCGACTTTGAAGTGTTCTAAGTCGCTTTCGCGTCCAGAAGGAAGCCATTGCACGAGGCAGTTACCGTTCAGCCTCATAAGAACTGAGACTTTTCACTTTTTTCTTATTTCTCCCTTTTCATGGATGGGATCTTATAACTTCTTTACAACTGAAGTATTAAGCTTTGCTGCTTCATTTGAACAAGATCTTTATCAACCTCTAGGACCGATAAGGACCAGGTGACACGAGATGAGATCAGGAGAACACAGAACATTGGCTTACAGGGGAAAGACCCTTTGATGTGCATAAAGCCCAAGAAGGGCAAATGTGAGTGCAATATCTCATTTTTTATTTTTTGTTTTTATTTAATAAATACCTACTCTTAGATCGGTTTTTACTTTTCTCTTTAGTTATTTTGCGCTGATATTGAGTTGCTACAGGTACACTGCTCTTTCTGTATGTGGACAAGGCACCTTTTTTCAACTCCAGCCTGCTGCATTCATTAGAGATTAGTCGACTTCCATCATCATTACCATCATCCTTCATCCTCATTTCATCTTCATATCAGACCTTCATCCTTCCTGCATCTCCATATTTCATTTTGAGATGACTTATTTGTTCTATTCAGCTATCACACCATATGTGATCATCATACCATAAGATCGTTATGTTAATATAATGGTGTGTCACAATTTTTAATATTTTTTTTTTTGGTGTATATATATATATAATATTAGTATTTAGTATTTTCTATTTATCCTTATAGTATAGATCGCTTTATTTCTGCCTTTTCTATGTATAATTGCAGGAGCACTACAAATTATAACAGCCTTTCTTTCCTAGTAACATACTCCTAATGCACCTTTAAATCCCTATCTAAATTAAAAATATGAGGCTTCGATAAGATGTTATAAGGAAACGCGTGGCTAAGTTGATGGCTTAAATGAACAATACTTAAATGACAGTGTGTGCAATTAAAACGACTATTCTAAAACGTGTAAAAAATAAATAAATAAAGAGGGGTTGCCTGATATAAAATTTCTTTGGCCTGCAGGATACTGGCAAAAGAGGATTGTGGGTCCTTGAATCCTATTTATAAGCCACATAAGTAATAGCAATTACAAACAGACACGGCGTGTGCAAGTAAAAAGCAGGCCAAAAAAACATTCCATGGTTTTATTTTCTGCATGGTTATGACCACTACATCCATAGCCAAAAATGAATGACAGATGAACTGCTAAACAAACTTCTGCATATTGTCATTGGCCATGCTCAGTTTGTTCCAAGGGACAATGACTATTATAAAAATAAGCTGCAGTTTGCACTTTGGCCAATATACACAACTGATGCTTAATTTGTTTTACACACTCATGACAAATATGCAGCTACCAACATGATTTCTCATTTTTATGTACAGTGCTGACCTTCTGGCTCCAATTGCATATTAGATCAGCTTGGTGTGCTGTCACAATCTAGAGCAGAGGTAGGTAACTTTTACCTCTCAAACTGTTGGGGATGAGTTGTAGTCGACAACAGCTCGAGAACCAAAGGTTGCATACTCCTATTCTGGAGATAAGCTAGAGATTCATTATCAGAACAGTCACAGCAGAGCAGCAAACAATTTCATCCCTGTCTCCAGACCTCCCTACAATAATAGAGCAAACATTGTCAGCCACTGTTGTGTCCCTCCTTAAGTTATAATGGGTTGACATTCCTGGCTTAACACAAGACTATACGTATTTGTGTCCTTCATACAACAGTTGAGTATGTGTATTCTATTTTATTTTTGCATTGTCTGTATTTGTCTACGCACACACCTATATATAGTCATTATCTTCAGCTGTTTGGATCCACTGCAGGATGAAGGCCTTCTCAGCAAGTATCCAGTGACTTCGGTCTTGTGCTTTTTGTTGCCAACAAATTTGGTAATTTCATCTACCCATTTTTTCTTTGGTCTTCTTCTTGGGCATTTAGTATTGAGTGGAAACCATTCCCAAATTTGTTTAGGCTATCTACTGTCAGGTCTTCTTGCTAGGTGGCCTACCCATTTCTGTTACGGGCATCATCTTCGCCAGTCTTGAATGGCTTGTAGCAGTAGACTACAACATAGATCAAATAAGCTAAATAATTTATCTAGATACATCTGACTGCCGTATGGAGGACACCTGCCTAGCTGAGTCCGTTTGTAAAATAAATATAATAAAACTAACTAACATTCCTAGCCCTTTGAGGACCAGAGGGGAGAGCAGCATATTTCAAAGTCCTTGTCCTCAAGAGGTTAAATTTTGCACATTGACAATAAGATAACTATACTGTACATTGTGTATATTTTTTCTAAAATGAAAACTTGAACAATGATTGATCTGTCTGTGCTTAACAGCCTGACCTGTCAGGTTCCCTAACACACCCTGCTGCCTGACTACATTTACTGTATGTACTATTTTAACCCCTTAAGGACCGGAGGTTATGGGACATTTCCGTCCCATAATGTCCGCATAGGGGCACTTTGACGAGCCGGTACACGTGACCTGTCACGTGTATCGGCGCGTCACTATGGGGCTTGAAACAGATTGCTCCGATCTTGGAGCGGTCTATTTCATGCCCTATTTTTACTTACAGCGCTCCCGGTAGAGTGCTGTAAGTAAAAAGTACGTGACGTACCAGGACCGTCAAGGGTCGTTCGAGCAAATTTACCCTTGACGGTCCTGGTACGTCAAGGGTCCCTAAGGGGTTAAAATAAAGTTTCATTGATCTTCACCAGTTGACCTACAGGGAAGGAGCAGGTCTCTTGTACTTTCTCCTTCCCTGAAGATAACTTCAGTGTGGATAAGCCATTTAGCATAAATAACATAATCCCTAGCCAGTACTGCATGAAAAAAAACCTACAGAGTGACCACATCAATTTATACTGAATATACTGACCTATTCTGGGTGCCACCAATGTTATTTCTGCCATCTGTGGAGATCCTCTTTTATTATTTTATGCTTGGCATGTCAGATCATCCCTTAAAACAGGGACAATTATGAAAAATGAATGTTGTGTTGATTCATACAATCTCAGCACAGTAATAAGCGCTGCATCTCAGTTACATGTATTTTTATTAAGTATCCCTTATTAGAGATGATCGGGACACCCTGTTTATAACAATATAGTCTCTCTTGACCTCACTGGCTACTGTTCCCACAAACTGTGCAGTGTACAAAAGAAAACTTTAAATATTAAATAGTTAATATTTGCTGAATTTAACAGATTGAAACATTTGGCAATGTGGCATGTGCAAAAGTTGGGTCACCTTCTCAGTCAGTACTTAGTAACACACCCCCACCCCCCCGGCAGAAATCACAGACTCCAGACATCTCTTGTGGCCAGCTAACAGTTCTGGCTTTAGGAACTGTTTCCACTCTTTCTTGCAGAATGCTTTTAGTTTAGTTTATTCTTAGATTTTCTTGGATGCACTACATGTTCGAGGTCTACCCACATACTTTCAGTAATATTCAAGTCTGGGCACTGTGTTTCTTCAAGTAGTTCATGGTTGGTTGAGGTATGGTTTGGATCACTGTTGTGTTGTAATATCCAGCATCTCTTCACCTTCAGTTTCCTCACTGACTGTGTGAAATTAGCTTCCGGAATCTGTTGATACTTGGTAGAATTCATTCTTCATTCTACCTGCACAATATTTCCTTACCACTGGCTGCCACAGAACCCCAAAACATAATAGATGACCCCCCATACTTAACAGTTGGCCAGGTGTTCTTTAAATATCTCTCCTTTTTTGATACAAACATACCTTTTGGTGAATGAAGCCAAATAGTTCAATTTTAACTTCATCAGTCAACAGCAATTTGTTCCAAAATGCCTCTGGCTTATCTACTTTAAGTGTTGCGTACTTCAGACATTGACTTTTGTGATCAGATCTCAGGTAAGGTTTCCTTCTGATTGTTCAGATCATGTTTGTGGAAGCAGCACTGCAGAGTGGACTGGTGTACCACTATTCCTGTGCCAGCTAAACTTTCCTGCAGGTCCTTTGCTGTGCTTGGGGAATGTGGGATGCTTTACATTCCTGACCAGTCTATAGAGCAGATACATAAGATATTTTTCTTGGTATTCCACATCTTTTCTTGACTTCAGCGGTTCCTCTTATCTTCCATTTCTTAATGATACTTGGACAGTGAAAATTGCAAGTGGGAAGTGTTTAAACATCTTTTTATAGCCTTCCCCGGCTTTGTAAGACTCCATTATCTTTATTTTCTGATCCTCGGTCGGCTGTTTAGAGGAGCTCATGGTTGCAAGCACACCCTGGGTGGTTCGAAGAGTCAGATAATTTATTAAAGGGATAGTAATACTTAAAATGTAAAAAAAATATGTTGTAGGGTTTATCCCCCTGAGTAAAACAAGAGTACTCCCACTGCTGAAAGGTGTTTCATTCAAAAGTTATTAATTTTCAAAGTTGAATTTTTTAGGTGCAATATCACAGTGGCCTGAAATTGTACAGTGGAGCTGTTGCTACACCATCCTATGGAGATTTATGGTCCAGGGACCAGAGCTGTCCATAGGATCGTGTAGCAACAGCGCCACTGTACAATTTCAGGCCACTGTGATATTTCACCTAAAAAATTCAACTATGAAAATTAATAACTTTTGAATGAAACACCTTTCAGCAGTGGGAGTACTCTTGTTTTACTCAGGGGGATAAACCCTACAACATATTTTTTTTTTACATTTTAAGTATTACTATCCCTTTAAGATCTGGAATTGTCATCACCTAATTTGGATTGAGGCGTACAGCGTCAATTAAGTTCTGAAACGTTACAAAAATAACACTAGTGAATTAATTGGTGCAGTGGCCACGTTTTTGCACGTCGCATTTTCTGTTCTATTTTTTAAATTTAATAAATTCAGCAAATGAACAGTAACTATGCACTGCAATTTTCAGAAATATTTGAAGTTTAAGTTTCTTTGCAGAATTTGTGTGAACTTCTTTTCACCTAGAAAATCAGGAAAACATGTAATTTGTCCAGGGGTGCCCAACCTTTTGCATGCATACAAGTGTACTTTTCCCTGAGCAGTCATTAGACAGCCAGAATACAATGCAGTTACACAAGCAGAAAAACTTGTATAACAGACTTTGTTGAACCTTCTGCAACTGAATAGACATAACTCATACCTAAATACTGCATGCAGTCAGGTAGATATGCAGTATTAAAGCAGAACTACCAACCCTTACAAACATGACCCCAAATAATTACCCATCTGGTGACTTGCTCAGTAGCGCTAGTCTCCAGAATTATTACCGCGCTAATGAGAAATCGGCACTGCTCCCAGACTGACAGGCAGGAGACAGCGCAGACATCTTTCCATAGTGACGTCTGCACTGTCAGTCCCAGCCTAGTCTAGGAGATGTTGCTAGGAGCCGTTCGGCTCCAAAAGGGACTGACGGCGCAGGCACACAGACATCACTATGGAAAGATGTCTGTGCTGTTTTCTGCCTGTCAGTCTGGGAGCAGGGTATGATTCTCTTTAACGCGGTAATAATTCTGTCAACTAGTGCTACTGAGCAGCTAGTCGCCAGATGGGTAATTATTTGGGGCCATGTTTGTAAGGGGTGGTAGTTCCGCTTTAACAAATGTTGGGAAACTCAGCCTATTTACCTGTTAATGACCAGTACACAGCAGTTGTGTTTGAAATGCTCTGTTAAAACCAGGGACAGCAGGATCCTGGGACAGAGAGCCCAAACCAGGGACTTTTCCTGGAAATCAAGGATAGTTGGCAGGTATGCAGTTTCTTTCAGTTACCAATTGAGCGCAGTGATGTCAGTATTCCGTTTGCTGCTATTTTTTATTTTTTTTTTTTTTTTTTAGTTTTATTTCTCTCTTCATTATCCCATCCACTGTTTGTTCGAACTGCTCAATATAAATTAAAATGATTTGTAAATTTAGTAATGTGTAGAATGGCAAACACATCCTGAATTGTTAAAATTTTGACCAAAATATGTGGTTTTAGAATTGATCACATCAACTGGAGCCTTATTCAGGATCTTAAAAGTGGAGTATTTTTGGAGCCAGCCAGCTGCACTGTAAGGGAAAAATAAAAGTCCCCATTGATTTGAGATGGGACTTTTACCCCATTGAGTACTAGAGATGTCTCCCAGGGTATTACAAAGCAATGCAAATAGAGACCTCTCTAGAACTCCGGGGATTAAACCTCTCATTTAAACCAATGGGAATTTTTGTTTTGTCTATTGTGCATTTCATTTACTCCAGAATTACTATTCTAGAAGTTTCCGGATTTGGCCCTAGGTGTATAATGTTGGCTTAAAATAGACCTCTAACCTACATAGCTTTTAGTCTCATTAACTGTATATATTCAGGCTGTCAATATCTCCTTTGTAGTTGTTGGTTTTCAGTCATTTTAATAGTCTTTAGAGATTTTTGATTTCGTATTTATGGAATCTAATGTCGGCAGAGATTTGTCAAATGACTTGGTCAAATAAATCCTGCATAATTAATAAATCACATGTGCAGATAATCATCTCTGTCCACCTTCTCAGGCTGCTAGAACCTGAGGGGTGGGATACATTAATGAGGTGGAATAATCATGCAATTTCTTTCAAGACGGAGCCTCCCACTTTGGAAAAGGGACAGGCCCTTGTATTTGTGATTCTTAATCACGTAAAGTTATGTCATGTTTTGGTGGGTAATTGATAGAATGACCGTGCCTCCGGTTTACACATTAGTGAGTGCTGGGAAGTGTGTAGAAGACACATTTTGCATGCTTTGAGATAAGGAGATGAAATAATTGAGTGCGTGTCGAAAGGGTGCCTAAACTCCTTAAGAAACAGAAAGGAGCAACATGGATTGCTCTACAATGTCTTGCTCATGCCTCTGGCACTCAAGGTTTGAGGGGTTACTTCATCCTATATAATAATTCGCTAGGATGTTTGTCATAAGCTGTCATGCACAGTACAGACTGCCCGAATGCACAGAATGCTCCCTCTGTGCTTTCGGCCACTCTCTACAGTGCATGACTGCATCAGAGGCAGGACGCAGAGCAGGACCGGCCTCTTAACCCTTTGAATGCAAGAGGCGTACACAACTCATTGCAGTGCAATGCAGTGCATACCCCTCTGGCACTCAAAAGGTTAACATTACCCGGACCTTGGCCTGTGTACACGGGCTTTTACATTAGTGTGGTCATATTCAGGAAGCTAAAGATCAATTATGGGGTAAACCATCTGTACCACAGGGGACTAATAAACATTTTACCCATTCCCACTGATTTAAATGGGGCTTTTAACACCTTGAGGTTGTAGACCTCTCTAACATTTATGGGGTTAAATGCCCCACTGGGATTTTCATTTGCTCTCTGTGATGCATTTAGTTTGCCCCAGAATGGCTCCCCTTTAACTTCCCTAACAGGCACTGATTTTTATTTATTTATTTATTTATTTTCATTATTCCCTGTGACGCAGTCGAATTTCTTTTGCACAAAGACCAGAGTTGGACAATTTTGGGACAATCAATCTGTGCCCAGGAAGCAAATAAAAATTCACATTGATTTAACCCTTTGAGTGCCAGAGGGGTATGCAACTCATTGCAGAGCAATGGATTGCGTGCCTCTCCGGCACTCAAAGTGTTAAATGCTACACTTAACCCACTGATTGTTAGAGATGGCGGTGAGACATCTGTTTCCTCTGTGCAGATGGTTTACCTAGAACTGTTCCACGTCCACCCTTGTGAATATAGCCCTTTTGTATTTAGATGTCGTCATGTTTTGAACCAATAGTTCTTAAACTTTTTGCTGCTGTGGTTTCACAGAAAATCTCCAGGGAACCCTAACGACCAAACATTTTACACAACTCCTAGAGACCTCTGTAGCAGTGCACCAAAAGAGTTAACATATCAGAATGAATTGTTTAGGATTGCTAGTTTGTACTGATATTGTAAAACTAAATTATGCTGAAAAGTAATGTAACCATTCCCACAAAACTGTGACTTATTACATTCAACACCAGCCTTTTTCCTCTGTAATGACGTAATTTGCTCCATGAACCACTTGTACTTTCCCAGGGAACCATGGGGGGTCAACTGGTGAACCACTGTTTTGAACATTTGCAGATAAAAGTTGCAGCATTGAGATTAAAACATTCCTCTTCCATAAACTGATGCTAAAAAAGTTTTGATCTGCTAGTTTTATGAATGTCTGTGAGGGAGAAGTCATCTGAGGCATTTAGTTATTTGGTTCCCATCCAAACGTTTTTTTTTGTGATATTATTTTTCAGGTCACTGGAAGTTTGCGCCAGTTTGCAGACAAAGCTTCTGTAATTAAGATAAAAAGAAGTGTGTATTCTTCAGCGTGTGGAGCCTGCCCCCACACCCTTTACCTGCCAAATCACGGCCTTTACCTGTGTGTTCCGGTGTTTCCCGTGCGATCCTTCCTGTGGGAGTGCCTCGTGGGCCACTCCAGAGTTTAATCAGCGCTCAGTGGCTCCAATGGTGAAAATGACAAGGTCCAAAACTTTTCAGGCCTACCTGCCCTCATGTCACAGAACGTATAGCTGCATACACTGCAGAGCTCATCTGGCAAATCATGATGAGCTTATTTCAAAGGTAAGGTAATCTCCTCCAATGTTCTACAATGTCCATTGAGTAACAATGTGTCTAAAGCATTCATCAACTGAACAGAATAATATTTTTGTTTTGGTATCCTAATTTGTACATGCAGAATAATAAATGAAAAAATGGCAGCTCATATTCTCATCTTAAATCCCATGGGCAACTGAAAGGAGTGAGCCATGAAGTCATAACCCCACCAAGTATTATCACCCTCTCAAAACCAGCATTCATTCCCTTTAGTGATGAAAAACCTGCAACCCCTATTTGTTGTTGTATTACAGTTATGAAAATATTCACAACTGTGTGATCTGTAGTCCAACAATAGCTGGGATTCTGTAGGCTGTCTCCCCTTTTTTTAAGATGTTGAATTATATGTCAGCAATGGTCCTTCCTTGGACTCTGAATTGCTAATGGAATAAAAGAGGGGGTGGGTTAAAGGGATAGTAATGTTTCATAATAAAAGCAGCTCTAATTAATCATCATAGTATTTGGACTTTGGAGAGTGTTATTTCAATTCTGTCAGAGTTGTAGTTCAAGAGTAATTGAATGATAAAGTATCCTCCTCCCACCCCTTTTACTGATGTAACACTGCTCAGCCAGAGCAGAAGGGAGGTGCCCAGGTAGATTGCTGAGAGGGACAATCTTCAATTAAGATAAGGGAAAAAGCTGAAAAGATTGTCAAGGGGGGCAGGGTTTTCATTGTTCTCACAGTAAGAAGATTGTCCCCTGCTGTTATCTGTCTGGTCTATGGACTGCATTCCACATCTGAGAAGAGATGGCTTACACTAGGTAAAAGGGACGGGATGGGAAACTTTGCTTGTGAATATCTCTCAAGCCATAAAGGTTTGAGAGACAAGACTTATATTGTTCATGTTTTTTTATTGCCTACAAAATAAAATAAAGATAAAACGAAGTATTACTATCCCTTTACAGACAATTTCTAATTAGTTTTATGTTCCAGAGATGACATAGCTCTAGTACTCCATTTAACATCCTAAGAATAAGATGCCCATAAGTGTATGTATGTAGTTACTTAGCTAGTACTGTCAGGTCTTTGTACGACAATCCGATTATAGCAATGTACGTTTTTTGTTTTTTTTGTTTTGTTTTTTGTTTTGTTTTTTTTAACACCTGAACTCTATTTTAGTCTATAGCTGGTTATTTTATTTTAGAATCCACTCATAATAAACTGATCTAATTATGCATTTTCCAACCACTGGTCCCTGGAGCACCTAAACTGGCACTGTGCTCCAATAGACCTAAATGGCTTGGACCTTGATAGTTGTTGCATCTGTCAATTTCAGGCAGCCATCTGGTTCCTAGCTGGCAGTATCTGATAAATATTATTCTAAGGACTCATTGATTGAGCATCTCTCTATATGATTAGTCATTCAAACTGTTGAAATCTGTTGTCAGGAAATGCTTACAATACATATCTGGTGTTCAATGAATGCATGCATGCAATTTTTATTTTTTTTTACACTAGAAGAACAATTTTTGCTTTAGTACATCTTTGCTCAACCATATTCTCCCTCTAATTTATTTAGTACACCCACACAAACTATATGTCTTTTTTTTTTTTTAACGATAAGTAGGTATTTTAATGTCGTATTTTATAGGTATAACCCCTCATTTAATAATATGATGATTTGTACTCAGTGAAACTTTTTAACAGGAAGTGGATACAAAGTATGAACCTCTGTTCATAACTCCCAAGTGTCCCTTTTTAGGGGGCTGCTGCCCTCTGAGACAAAAATCCCTATGTCCCTCTTTCCTATTCATGGTGTCCCTCTGTTTAAGAGATCAGATCAATAAAACTCTGCAAATAAACTACTTCAGTGTTGCTTTAAATCATTAATTCAGCTACACAACGCACTGAAAGTTGTGATGGTCCTGGCATTTACACGGTCCTCTAACGGGTTAAAGGATGGACTTCTGTGATGTGCTGGCACGTCATATACCATGTGCTTTTTTGTTTTTCAATTAGTATGGTGGATATATAAATAATTATTTTGGTAGCTAGCGATGTCTTAACCTCAGCAGAGGTGAGATCTGGCTTGCCTGGTACAGTCTGCATAATGAATTACTCAGCTGTCTTGAAATTGCCTCCACCCTAATAAATTCTCCATTTAAGGCTGCCAGAACATATAAGTTCCTGCCAGGGAGGTGGCATTATTACTATTGGGGAGTGATAATCATGCATATTCTGTAGAGCTGTAGGCTCCCATTGAAGGGAAGACCTGGAAGGGTGGTATTTGATTTTGAAGAGTTGGTTCTTCCTGTATGTCCAGTTGTCCTGTAACAATTCAGTTAAAAAATGGTCTCTCATTTTCACTAGTCCTACAGAGAAGTAATCCGTAAGATCACTCATGTGGTGATTAACAAAACTATAGGGTTTGTAATACTAAATTATGTATGCGTTCAAAGTCCCAGCCTTAACCCTTTGAGTGCCAGAAAGGTGTCCAATGAATTGGATATCTTTCTGGCACTCAAAGGGTTAATATGAGTTTTCCTGTCTACCTAAAAGGCTACTGCTAAAGTCTGTGTTTTTTTTTTTTTGGTTTGCTTTTTTCTTTTCATGGTAGCGACTTCTCCAACTAATTACACAAAATATAGATATCATCCAAGGGGTTATTCAATGTCTACATAACACCATAATACAAGGCCTTGTGTTCAAAAGGAAAAGTGGAGTAATTTGGGACAAACCAACTGCACCACAAAGGAGAAAACAAATCGCTGTTGATTTGAATGTGTGGTTTTTAACCTCTTGAATTTAAAGTAGCATTTAGTAGGTTAAAAGCTCAATTTAAATCAATGGCATTTTATCCCCCCCATGGTGTTGTTGGTTTGCTCCAGAATTACTCCTCTTTTTCTTTTGAACATAATGGCTTTTTTATGTCTCCTCCATACGTACTTGTTTTTCCTAATAGTTGCTTCACTTTATTTTTAACCATAAGCCCCTTTGTATGAATCTGTGTTGTAGTGTAATTTTCCTTGGACCATTTCTCTTACTCTGATCCCTGCACACTCATATCCTCTCTGCCTTTCCTTGTAAAATTCACTTTCTTGGAAACTAACATACCTCAGACTCCAGAAATAGCAAAAATATCATGGCAGATTTAGAGTCTGAAAATAGAAAGCAGATCCCAATAGTTGATATTAAGCTTTTGAAAATAACCAAACTAAACTGCCTTGCAGTATCTGTTTTGTTGATTCTAGACTAGAATTTATTTGGTATGCTGAACAGAGCAGGCTACATAGATATTTCTAACAGACAGTCTTAAATAACTGTACTAAAACACTGCAGTGCAATGCAGACTGGCTATATTGGTACATTTTACCCATGGGGAGGTGGAAACTGCATTTGGCAATCACCCATCCTATTAACGTTTTTGAGTGCTTGTAGGTCGAGCAGTGTGTTGCACTCCCCTCGGTCATTCAGTGGGTTAAAGTCGAACTTTGTTAATAGGAATAAATGGATATTAACCCTTTAATGACCAGAGAGGTGTACGAATTGTGATGCAATATACACCTCTCTGGTCTCATCTACTGAGAGGATAGCATCTTGTATCCTCTCCAGTAAGAACAATGTGAGGTGAAGACATCACCCAGTCGTGCAACTCTCCATGGGCAGAGAACAGGATCTAAGCTATAGTGAATATTAATTTCTCTTTTATTGCTGTTCCCATGTCTGTGTGTAGTAGCATTATAAACGTACAGCCCTTAGTGTACAATTCCCCTCCAGGCCCCCAGGCTTCTCCTCCCTAGAGCTGATGGGCTTTGGAGAAGCAGCTGATTATTCTTGATGGCTAAGTTGGTGGCACAACCACTTGCAGAGTAAATATAAATGTGTCTGTCAGTGGCAGAGTTCAACTAGTAAAAGAATGAGCATTGACATGGTTTTTTTTTCCCCTTTAAATATTTGTTTTTTTATGTTATTTGCCCTTTCCTAGAAGTAATTACTTGCCGGGTAACTCATCCCTAATACAGTAGTCCGTTAAATGTTTTATGTATTTTTGCATATAATCATTTACTTGTATTTGCTTTTCTCCACCAACATCTGCATTTAGTGCACACCTTCTCACAGTAAATAGAAGGCTTCAACAGTCTGAGCAAAATGTCCTGACCCATGGTTCTATAGAATTATGTAAACATTTCCACATTTGTAAAATGTTATTGTTGGGCGGTAAATTATACTAGAGGATCTCAAACTGTACTCTGTGGAATCCCAGGGTCCCCTAGAAACGTAAAAGGGGTTCCTCAGACCAAATGTAAGTAGTGGAGTATAGTGAAACAAGGCTGACATGGCCATTAGTGCAACTTCATGGTAACTTAAATTAGATACTTCATGGTAACTTCATGGTAAATTAATTATATATTTAGCGTAATACTGTAATTTGTATAATATAATTTATCATAATAATGTAATCTTCAGTTACTTATACCAGCACTCCCATTGCTCTCAGTTGTTTTATTCAAAGTAATAACAATTCAAACTGTTAGGAAGTACGTAAAATCTTCATTACTTCCTGAAAGTTCAGTCTGACAGGTTACTGTATAACTTTCTATGAAGAAATATTGTCAGTCTCCCCTCTCCCATAGAATGCAACAAAATAACTAGTTAAAACTAGTGTGTTGTTACAAATGATCAGTACCCAAAGCACTGGAACTGGATGAAGTAATATGTCACCGGAGACACAAGTAAGACAACATCCAATTAAACAGAAAAACAGTGCAGTTCTGTTCATGAGTTGTCATTAAGTGTCGCAGTGTGATGGAGTGATTCTACTAGCATCACTCAATCACGCTTTATGATCGAGGCTACATACATATTGGTGAAGTGGATAGTGTAATAAGTGGCACTGTCTGCTTCACTAATATGGTATGTAGCCTCAGTCATTAAGCATTGCAGTGTGATGGAGTGATGCTAGTAGCATCACTCCATCACATTGCAACTCTTAATGGTCGAGGAACTGGGGAACAACACTTGATGATCAAGGAACTAGGGAACAATGCTTAATGATCAAGGAACTGGGGAACACATCTCTGTTCCATTCATTTTGACTATACCAAGTAAGAGGAACGCTTGAACAGAGCTGCACCGTTTTTCTGTTTAATCTGCTGTTGTTTTACTTATGTCTTCAGTGTCATGCAGTTCAAATGCATTGGGTACTGATAATTCCATTCAAGAGGAGCTGCAGGGAGCGGATAGTGGCCCAGCGAGACGGGAGCATGAAACACAATTAGCAAATGACTTCCTCTTCTTGCTTAACCCTTTGAGTGCCAGTGGGGTACACAACACATTGAGTTGCATACCCCTCTAGCAATCAAAGGGTTAAACACAAGAAGAGGAGAACTGCTGCACATTCCACTTACTTCTCCACAATATAGTGCACATCCCTGATAGAAGAAGGAATGAGGTCTCCAACACATTGCAGAAGCAACAGTTGGCTGGGGATGATGGGAGATGTATTTCTCAGCTGTAGGGAAGACTCCGGTTGTCCACCTCTGGTCTAAAGTATTGAAAAGTCACACTGTAAGTGTATAAGTGAAGCTAATAATGTGACAGTACATGCCATTTCTTTTCTTGTCTCGTAATGTAACCTTTTCCTTATTTATCAGTCTCTTTATGCAGTTGCCATGGAGACCAAAAGACACTGCGTAGGTAGGACACAAAGCAGCGTCAGATGGAAATGTTCACCTGTATAATAATAGCTTATGTTGAGATGTTCCGTAGCAGTCATATTTTGCACCTTTTTCTCTTGTGTTTTTTCACATGCTTTCCATTTACTCTCGGATTTTTCACCCCATTTAACCCTTTGGGTGCTAGAGATGTCTCCCAACACATTGCTTAACATCCAAGAAGTTAAGTCATAGCTGATTATATTGTCAACATGATTGATTCCATTTATTGTAATGTGATACTAAATGTTGTTATAACATAATAGAGAATGAGTAAAACTACTCCAAAGTGTAAGACAAATCATATTTCCTAACTAAGCTGTTAAAGAGAGATATTTGCATTCTGCATTTTGAACCCTTTGAGTGCCAGAGGGGTGTCCAAAAGCCTTGTGAAGTAATATGCTCAACACCCCTCTGGCACTCAATGACACGATTAACCCCTTGGATACAAGAGACTTCTGTAATGGATTGAGACCTCTTTAGCATCCAACGGGTTAAAAGGTGTGCATGTTAGGTTTCCCCTGAGACCTGATTTAGATCAGAAGGGTTCTGGGATAGCAAAAGGTTTTGAGATCCACTGGTCTAGGGTGACAGATTTTGAGGGTTATCAACACAATCCCAATACCATTGCACCTGACATCCAGTTTAAATGCTTTAGCAGTAGGTTCATCTACTAATTTGGTTGACTTCTGAATCCTTTGCTGGTAATTTAAATGTTGGGGAGTTGTCAGGTTTATTGCAAGTTATTTTTGGTGTTGGGACCAATGGTTGGAATCTGGGATGGAGTCATGTGATTGGAAATCGGGCAGGAGCATCTCTCTGTGAAACATTGACAGGCAACCAGATTCATCTCCAAGGGGCACATATGTGGTTGTTAACTCATCTGTGAGCCGCACATGGTGTTCACACTCCCCTTCATATTGAACAAACATCTCCTATGTGGTATTCTATAAACGGGGTTAATGCCACAGAATGTGTTCTTATTCTGGATGTATTAAATGCTGTTCAGAAATATTTATTTAAAACTCATGACTTTGGCTTTGGTGCCAAGTGTTCAGCAGTGAATAATGTATTAAGCGTTACAATGTGATGGAATGATGCTGCTATCATACAGTCAGTAGTAAACATTCAATAATTTCTTGGGAACGTGGTCCATGTAACATCAGCTTGGGTATGCAACTTCTGGAGAGTGGACACAGAACTGTTGGTTGGAGATGGTTACCCATAAAGTTTCATATGTGCTTAAAGGGAGACAGGTTTAAAGGAACATGCAGGCCCAGCAGTGTGTCAGAACCATGGAGTTGTCTGTGTTAAGCAGTGGCATCGCCAGGGGGGGGGCAGAGGGGGCCAGTGCCCCCCCTACATTCTACTGTGCCCCCCCAATTTTCTTCACCTCCCAGTGTTTGTTTTTTTTTATATGCTTATATATGCCGCCCTGGATGTCAGCCTGCAAACGGTGTGTCACATCATGGACACCGCGAGGGAGCGCTTGGTAGCGTAAATCAGCGCTCCCTCGTGACGTCCATGATGTGACACACCGTTTGCAGGCTGACATCCAGGGTGGCAATCCAGCTGATCTCCTGGAGGCAAGCGCTCTAGTAATACAGAGCGCTGGGAGATGACATCATCTCCCAGCGCTCTGCATTACTGAGCACTGCGCGCGGGAGCTTCAGCTCTGTGCCGGAGGAGGCACAGATCACTTTCCACACCGCTAGACTACCAAGGACTCAAGGCAGGGCATCAAGGGGCAATGTGGAGATGAAGAGGCTTTATGGAAGTGCGCATTGTGGAAGGGAGCAATGTGGAGATGAATGGGGCATTGTGGAGGTGAAGGGAGCATTGTGGAAGGGGCAATGTGGAGATGAAGGGAGCATTGTGGAAGGGGCAATGTGGAGATGAAGGGGGCATTTTGGAGGGGGCATTTTGGAGGGGGCATTGTGGAGGGAGCATTGTGGAGATGAAGGGAGCATTGTGGAAGGGGCAATGTGGAGATGAAGGGGGCATTGTGGAAATGAAAGGAGCATTGTTGAAGGGGCAATGTGGAGATGGAGGGAGCATTGTGGAGATGAAGGGGGCACTGTGGAGGGAGCATTGTGGAGATGAAGGGAGCATTGTGGAGATAAAGGGAGCATTGTGGAACGGGCAATGTGGAGATAAAGGGGGCATTGTGGAAATGAAAGGAGCATTGTTGAAGGGGCAATGTGGAGATGAAGGGGGCATTGTGGAGGGGGCAATGTGGAGATGAAGGGGGCATTGTGGAGGGAACATTGTGGAGGGGCATTGTGGAAGGGAGCATTGTGGAGATGAAGGGAACATTGTGGAAGGGGCAATGTGGAGATGAAGGGGGCATTGTGGAGATGAAGGGGGCATTGTGGAAGGGAGCAATGTGGAGATGAAGGGGGCATTGTGGAAATGAAGGGGGCATTGTGGAGGGAGCATTGTGGAGATGAAGGGGGCACTGTGGAGGGAGCATTGTGGAGATGAAGGGGGCAATGTGGAGATGAAGGGGGCATTGTTGAAGGGGCAATGTGGAGATGAAGGGGGCATTGTTGAAGGGGCAATGTGGAGATGAAGGGGGCATTGTGGAGGGAGCATTGTGGAGATGAAGGAGGCACTGTGGAGGGAGCATTGTGGAGATGAAGGGGGCACTGTGGAGGGAGCATTGTGGAGATGAAGGGGGCACTGTGGAGGGAGCATTGTGGAGATGAAGGGGGCATTGTGGAAGGGAGCATTGTGGAGATGAAGGGGGCATTGTTGAAGGGGCAATGTGGAGATGAAGGGGGCATTGTGGAGGGGGCAATGTGGAGATGAAGGGGGCATTGTGGAAGGGATCATTGTGGAGATGAAGGGAACATTGTGGAAGGGGCAATGTGGAGATGAAGGGGGCATTTTGGAGGGAGCATTGTGGAGATGAAGGGGGCATTGTGGAAGGGAGCATTGTCTGAGAGAGAGTGTATGTGTGTGCTTAGTCTGAGAGAGAGTGAGTGTGTGTGCTTAGTGAGTGTGTGTGCTTAGTCTGAGAGTGAGTGTGTGTGCTTAGTCTGAGAGTGAGTGTGTGTGCTTAGTCTGAGAGAGTGTGTGTGTGCTTAGTCTGAGAGAGAGTGAGTGTGTGCTTAGTCTGAGAGAGAGTGAGTGTGTGCTTAGTCTGAGAGAGAGTGAGTGTGTGCTTAGTCTGAGAGAGAGAGAGTGTGTGTGTGTGTGTGTGTGTGTGTGTTAGTCTGAGAGAGAGTGAGTGTGTGTGTGCTTAGTCTGAGAGAGAGGGGGGACTGTGTGTGTGCTTAGTCTGAGAGAGAGAGGGAGTGTGTGTGTGCTTAGTCTGAGAAAGTAGTAGCAATAGAAATCCTTACCACTTCAAACGCCTCATCAAATAAAATGCCCAGTGAGATGGGGATCATTTTCTACCAGCTATTTTCTTGCACATATTTAAACCAGTAAACAGCACTGGTCAAAAGGTGCTCTCTCTGTTGCACCCTTCCCCTTTCCTTTCTTCTCCCCTTTGCCCTTTATTTTCCTTCTTTGCCCTTTCTCTCTCCACCTTTGCTTTTCTATTCACCCAGCTGAAATATAGCTCTCTATTGCTCTGGTGGTGGCATAAAAATCTGTATTGCTCTGGTGGTGGCATCTAACTGTAGTGCTGTAGATATTAACTCCAGCAGAACCAGGGGTAAAGATGAGTTATAAGAAACCTGAATCATGAGGTATTACGTAGTCACCCACAGAAGCACTAATCAGATTTTCTGAGTTTGCATCCAAGGTTTCATGGGACCTAGAACTTTCAGGTCATATTGACAGCCCCCCCCCCCCATTCAAGGCCGAATTTGAAATTGCTGTATTAAGGTTATTTGGGTTTTTTTGCCTTCTTTTGGATCAACGATGGTAAACAGGAATAGGAAAAGGGTTGAACTAGATGGACGCAAGTCTTTTTTCAACCTAAATTACTATGTTACTATGACTTAGCACTGGATTCTGTCTGAGACTCCTATTTTAAACTCCAGCAGAGAAAGCTGTGGTATAACTAACTGATATTAAATGGAAGACATTTCCTGACTTCTAGATCTTTTATGAGCTGTCCTTTTTTGGAGGTATTCTTCACTAAGTGACCGATGACTGCATATTGTTTTTTTCTGGCAGCAAAAAGATTAAAGCCATAGATATATGGAACATACAGAGCAACAATATTCCACCACATGGCACCTCGTAGGTTAAAAAATATACCATATTCCAGACTTCTGTGGTGCATTTAAGTCCATTCCTCCTATCTTATCCAAATGAACAGAATAGCGTTTTTAGCTTCTCTAACATTTCACTTGCCTACATGACTGACAAAGAACATATTTAAATTTAATGGCAATATTCTGGTTCTGTAATGTAAGAATGTGCTTGCCAGATGGATAACATATAGTGGCTCCGATCCTGAGGGTCCTTGACATGGACATCAGGAGCACTGGACATAGGTACATATGGAAATAATTCAGGATATAGGTAAATAACTGTAAGATAGCAATGGATGGATGGAATTGGACAGAAAAGAATACTACTGAATTTAATTTTCAAAGTAGTTTGATACAATGACACTGATCAGGTTGGAGACAGTTCAGCTTCTGTTATCTAATGAGTTTGAGGTAATTCTGATTATTATGGTTTGGATAATGTCCTTGAAACTCTTGCTATTCTAAGTGTCAGAGAATGTTCTGTGGTGTAATCAAGTTAGAAACCAAGCCTGTCACACAGTTACTAACCATCATATAGCCATGCGGTCATACATCATCTCTCTGCCAGGGGTGTAACTAGAACCTGCTGCGTCCTGAGATGAAATCTGAGGCTAGGCCCAACACAGATCTTTGAGCATTAGAAAGGTGCCCAAGGCTTTGCAAAGTGTTAATTAAAGGAGCAGTAAACTTTTTTTTTTTATGAAAAAATATATATTCTAGGGATTTTCCTATTGAGTAAAATAAGAGTACTCCCACTGCCGAGAGATTTATATTTCCAGAGTTATTACAGTTTAAACTCATGTTTTTTTACATTAGAAGTGCCCTCTAGTGGTCAAATTCTAATTAGATTTCCTGTTAGATTCTAATGGAGAGAAAAGTCAGAGACAATCAGGAAGTAAACACAGTAAATTCACTTCCTGATTATTTGAACTGCTATAAATTTTGAATAAAACATCTGACATCGATGAGAGTACCCTTGTTTTATTCAGCACGAAATGCTCTATAAAATGTGTTTTCATTAAAAAAAGTTTACTGCTCCTTAAAAAAAAAAAAAAAAAAAAAAAAAGAAAGGGAAGGTGCTCACAAACTCTATTATCTTACAGGCTGTAGTGGCCAAGTGTGAAGATGTCTGCCAACTGACACAGGAAACTGGTCTAACTGTAAGGGGATGCAGGTAGCACAGTCCTTTCACAACTGCACATCCTGTGATCATGCCCCTGCTGACAGTTACACAATCACTGATGCATCCATTCCCAAAGGCAGAGCTTTGGCACAGAAAGGGCTCAGGTTGATACTTTAATTACATGACACTCCCACCATTAAAAGTGCTGGCCATGCACAAAAACATATTCCATATAGTCTAGTTCTGCATTATACTTCCTGTTGCTTTATTATTTACACCCAATCCTTATCTCTGTTAGTGTGCCCAGGGAAGTTTTGCTTCTTTCACGCCATGCATGCTGCTCTGCCCACCAGCATAAATGTGTAATGCCTTCAATTTCTTCAAGGTACTCTGGGCCCTTGTTCCCTCCGAGGTAAAAACGGTGAGCAACCCAGCACTGAAAGAGTTAAAAGTAATTGAAACTTGGTGCATCTGTTATTCCAGTGCAGCCCTGCATAAACAGTCCTCTGACTTTGTTGCTCACTACCAAGAAACCTAGTTGCCATTGCTGCCGCATATTCTAAAACTAAAGGATAAAACCCTGCTGGTCCTGCTTGAGCCATTGCTCGAGCCAGTATGAGGGAACTATGAACAGAGATTGGCTTTTATATGGCCAGTCTCTGTTCAAATTGCTCCCACACTCCCATTGGCTGGGATGTGGGGTTATACAGGGCCACGGAAAATGCCCTCGAGTAACTTCACCTCCCAGACAATACGCATCTGGCTGAAGCAGTCACAGATGTGCATATCATCATGGGATCCACTCCAGCTAGTTGCTAACTGGCTGGGAGGTGAGTTTATTCCAGGATACATTCCATGCCCGGGGGGATATGTTTCCTTTGATGTTCCCTTACTCATACTATGTTGTGGGAACAGAAAGCTGCAATGAGCATTAGGCCGCAGCATGAGTTCAAGTGACCAATGCTCGTTGTGGAGGATTCTGGACAATTATTAGAATTCCTGTGGTACAACGATGTGTGTGTGTATTGGCTGGAACTCATTTTGGCCCTAGCATTACTGTCCCTTTAAGTTTAAAGCCATTGGGAAGGTTCTCACTCAAGTAAGCAAAAATATGGAAATGCCAGTTATTGTTCTGAGAACAAGGACGCTAACCTACCTGTGTTTTGCTGTCAATGATTAATTATGAAATAACCAGTATCACAACGTTATTATTTCCATACTTTTTGATTGCTTCAGTGAGCACTGCTATATCGATTTGAACGTCTGTGTTTTTTGTTTTAAATTCTAAGTAATATTTTGAAAGTTATATGTATTACTATGATTACACATAATCTACACTAGGGATACTTTTATATAAAATGTGTTATTTATTCGCAATGCATTTTTCTTCTTACTTTAGCCATTTAATTTTAATCTTCTCCATCACACTACTGCAATAAAATATATCCTTCGGCATTGCTTTTTTTTTGTTACGGAAAAGCTATATTAAGTCATTTAATGCCTGAGTACATTCGCTTATTGAAAGTCCAATGAAATCTATGGATGCTCCTGTCTTCACCTATTGTGTTCCTTGCAGCCTGAATGAAATGTGACTAGGATTCCACATGAAAGGCTTTTTCTGCCTTAATACAGATTAACCGCAATCTATCTTATTGACACAGGAGATGTAGACTAGAATACCTTGGTCTATATTCAGGAAGCTAAAAAGGTTAAAACAAATTAAAAATGCTCTTTGATTTAAATATGGCTTTTAAATGAGCTCCCCAAAGCTCTTAATAATAAAAGCCCCACTTACCATAATCTGGGCAATTGTAATGGTCACTAGGAATCAATTAAAGGAATAGTAATACTTAAAATGTAATAAATAATATGTTGTGGGGTTTATCCCCCAGAGTAAAACAAGGGTACTCACACTGCTGAGAGGTGTTTTATTCAAAAGTTATTATAGCTTGAACTTGAATTTTTTAGGTGCAATATCACAGTGGCCTGATATTGAACAGTGGCGCTGTTGGTACACCATCCTATGGAGATTTATGGTCAACTGACCAGAGCCATCCATGGGATGGTATAGCAACAGTGCCACTGTACAATTTCAGGATGCTGTGATACTGCACCAGAAAAATTCACATTTGAGCTTTAATAACTTTTATATAAAACACTTTTCAGCAGTGGGAGTACCCACAATATATATATATTTTTACATATTAAATATTAATATCCCTTGAAAGTGTAATTTAATATGGGTTATCATGCCCACAGACAAAATGTCTGACTCTGTTGACATCATGTTCAGTAGCAATGAATGGTTCATTTCAGGGAACTAGTTAACACAGAATTCTTTATATAGTGGCCAGTAGGATTTTCTACCCAGATTAATATGAGGCGTTAGTATTCGGATGTGTACATTTTCCGTTAACCCCTTGAATGCTAGAATGTTTCACAATACTTTGAAAATCTCTCTAGCATTTAAGGGGTTAAAATCCCAATTTAAATAAGAGTATTTTTAACTTTCTCCTTTGGTACACATGGTTTGCTTCAAAATTGCTAATCTTTATCTTTCTGAATACAGCCCCTTCCTTTAAGGAAATGCTTCAGCATGACTTTTCTAACCTGTCTTCCAATTTGTTTCCTGCCCATTTGCAATGCTCCATGCCTGAATATGGTCTTTCTGTCAACCGATATAGTAGGTGATGGTGAGTAGAAAGGTGAGAACATTCCACCGCACACAGTACAACAACGCCATAATACACTTGTTTGTACATTTACATGAAAAAGGCATAGGGTATAAGAGAGACCAAGACACCAGTGTTGGGCAGGAAACAGGCCATCACTTTATATAATATGTAAGAAACATACATGATACACACAACTTTCAGCAAACTTGCTGAGTAAAACCACATTTCCATATTATGGATATACCCAGCATGGCCAAACAATAAACCAGGCCCATGCTATTAAACTGATACAATCCCCAATAATTCCTATAACAGATTTTTACCAAAATTACCCCGACTGGGCCAGACCGAGCCAGCCCAGTGGGTAACGTAACCACCCGCAACAAGTCCGGGGAAATACTTCCCTAGGGTTCTTCTCCCTAGGTAAACCCATCCTCAGTACTTGTCATCCGTTAAACATAACCCAACACCAAGACAATTACCCCTACTAACAAAATCCCCTGACCTAACACCCCTGCCGGGCGGGAGGGGTGAAAGCTTCCTTCTCTTGTGGCCACTGTTAGCACAAATGCCCCAGCATCCTGTCCTTCCTCCACCTGGCTAAATTAAATCCCACCCCACTACCTAACTTCCTAACCTTCCCCTTTTTCATGCCTCCCCCTCCACAATGCTCTTCAGGGAGTTCTCGTTTGAAACAAATCAGAAAACCTGTCTCCAGCAAAGAATACAAAGCTTACAATGAAACCATTGAAGTACCAGAATTCCATACAAACACACCTTTTTGCCAGATATAGTAGCATGGATCAGTCAGCTAGTTCCACACTGAGACCCAGTTGGTCAAAATAGTTGTCCGTGGATAAATTGATTGGATCCTCCTTTGCTGTATAATCTGTGAAAACAACACGCATAAGCTGTAGGACCTGTATTTATATGGGTTTGAAATGTAAAATGTGACTGGGATGTGTGCTTTAATTTGGATGATGCCTTGTGGAATTGTGAATGCATTGTGAACATTGTAAGTTTTGAATTCTTTGCTGGAGACAGGTTTTTCCTGATCTGTTTAAATTCACACACAAATATATAGGTTCTGCAAATGAAACAAATAAATAGAATACAGAAGTAGTTTCACAATGTCTTTATTATAGCCCTGACCTGCATTTCTCAGACTTAGGCCTACTCAGACAGATTAGCTATGGCAAGAAGCTTTTCCATTTACGTGTCCCTTCTATAAACCTGTATGGTGTAATCCGCCTACGCATCTCAGGGCACTTCTATTAATTAT
The DNA here is from genome assembly GCA_037306005.1 of Rhinophrynus dorsalis. NCBI lineage: Eukaryota > Metazoa > Chordata > Amphibia > Anura > Rhinophrynidae > Rhinophrynus > Rhinophrynus dorsalis. The sequence goes on from CM074719.1 coordinate 312,291,141, forward strand.
GAATGACGACAAGTGTGTCAGCAATTGTTGTTTGGGGATTTAATTGAAGCAATTGAAAAGCCATCTCTTGATGGGTGCTACCTTTATAAGCCTTTTAACTCTTTGAGTGCCAGAGAGTAGGGTTGTCACCTTTTCTTCCAAAAAATACTGGCCATTGTATTCCCTCCTTAGACTTAACATTGGACAGAAGACAATTTTTTACCGGCCTGCTGTTAAATACTGGCTGGGTGGCAACCCTACCAGAGAGGTATGTGTTGGATACCTCTGGTGCTCAAAGGGTTAAATATGGACTCTGTTGTACAATGTTTCTGGGCTCTCGCCTGATTTTATAACATCATTTCAATTGAATGATCCCATTGATTTGAATGGGTCTTTTTTTTTTTATTATTATTATTTTGTTTATTGAGGCAAGAGTAGTGTCATAACAATCATAGCAATATAACAGATGACAGAAAATCACAAAGTACAGCAAGAACCATAATACATAGACTGTCTGGTTAAACAATTACTGATTACAGGACACATTTGCCAGACACTGCAAGTGCCTCATTATTTTTTGCTCATATAGAAAACCATGAAGAAGATAGGGGAAAAAAAAGCAAGTGTGAGGAAAAGTGAAAGAAGAAAAGAGAAGACTGAATAAACAGAAAAGAACAAAGGCATGAAAATGGGATGAAAAGAGAGGAGGACAAACAAGTTCTACAGCATGCAGGAAGGGGAAAGAGTTGAGAGAGGAAAGGAGGGAAGGGATGAGGAGGGGGAGGAGTTGAGCGCTCTGGATGGGAATGTGGTGTAGGAATTCTCTAATTCACACAGAAGAAGACGGGTCCACCTCACCAATATCAAGAACGCACCATCGATAGATCATTGGGGAATTTGAAGCAGGGTCAAGGCCCCTGTCGAGTAGAGCTAGTTTATGATATAGTAACAACTCTCAGACTTAGGAATGCCACTCCCTCATATTAGGTGGACTGACGTCTCTCCAATGCACAGGAATAAGAGCTTTTGCGGCCGAAATCATAAGCATGGCCAGGGATCTCTTGGGAGCGGGTAGAGATGGGATATCTGATGAATGGGTCTTTTAACCACATGAATGCAATAGAGGACTTTTGATACTCCTGCCAGACTCATTCTCTTCCCTCTTCTATATCGTAACACTGGTTATCCTGCAGGATCATTTGAGTGACAAAGGAGTGTCCTCAGCATATCGTGAAACAATGCATTGGTCGTCTCTGTGGTATTCGAAGGGTTAACCATGCTGCATACTCCTACATTTAACATCTTTCAGTTTCAGTCTGATAATGGCCTATGCCTCTTCTTCATCTGTTGATCTGTGGACACAGCCTGTAGCATTCCTACATATCCCCCTCCACCCTATCCAAACAAGTTGAACTACTAGACAACCATGCACCTGATCTCCCTCTAAGGTCACGTATGAGGCTGAACTACATTACACTTTTCTATGCAACATTAGAGTAGAGCAAACCCTCTGGTAGCAAACTGCTTTTACCTTAATTCCTGACATGACCTGTTGGGACATACTGCTGCCGAGTTACTTAGGGCTGTATTCAGTAATTGCGTTGTAATTGTGGAGCAAATCGGCTGTTCCACAGGGGACACATGAGAATTCCCTAAACTCGTATTAATTCAAAAGGGGCATTCAACTCTTTGAATGCCAGCAATGCAACGCATTGCAAAGCAATACGTTCACCTCTCTAGCATTCAAAGGGTTTACTAACCCCTTTTTAATTCTATATATTACTTTTGTTTTCCAAGTAGATTAACAATTTTGAACTTGTAGAAATGAGGTGTGTTTCAGATCGCTGAATTTCTGTTGTATGATGCATATACTTTTATTACAGAATGCTCTCTTCTGTCATCATAATTAATAATTGCACACGTCTTCAACATTCAGTTAATTACACTAAAGGACCTTTTGCTGATGTACAACCAGTTCTGCTGCTTCTTATACTCTGCATTTTGTTTCTGATTAAATATGGCTGCCATGTTCAGTCTGGATCATTTTGTTAATCGCCCAACAATTCTGGGGAAATAATCAATCCCCATTAATTTAAATGGGGGTTTTAACCTCTTGAGTTTTAGAAAGGTCTCCAATACATTGCTTCATAGGTACTTTCCTGTTATCTGGAACCATTTTCAAAACATTTTTCAAACATTTTTAAACAAAATCTTTATTATTGCTATGTATTTATTATTACTATATATATATATATATATATATATATATATATATATATATATATATATATATATATATACTATTTATTATTACTAAACTAGGTTAGTGTATAAATAATAACAGGAATTGGTTTTGAAAATGGTTCAGGATAACAGGAAAGTACTGCTTTATGTTATGTTGGAGACCACTCTAGCATTCATGAGGGAGAGATGCACTAAGGCGTGATAAAGAGGTGATAATGTGGAAATGACTTCTCCAGTGAGGTTTCTTCTCCAATCTCTGTTATTCTATGTAGCCTATGCACTAAAATTTAGTGCAGGACTGTCCAAGTTCAGTCCTCAAGGGCCAGCAACAGGCCAGGATGTAAGGATTTCCCTGATTAAGCACAAGTGAGTCAGTCAAAATGAATGAGCCACTAATTAACTCACTTGTGCTTACATCCTGGCCTGTTGGAGGCCCTTGAGGGCTGAACTTGGACAGCCCTGTCTTAGTGCATAGGGTCCATATAATCACATAGGAATTGGAAAAATGATATCACTGGAGAAGACCTCCACTTTATCACCTCTTTATCACGAGTTAGTGCATTTACTCCAGGGTGCTGAACGCAAAACAAAAGGCATCCCTGCTCTGCTGTACAAACTGCTTTAAATGTGAACCCTGAGATAACATACATTATAACCCCCCTCACTTATTTCAGAATGGGGTTTTGTCACATAGTTTGGCCAATCAATGTCTAAACTGGCCTTCCACTCCAAGGCACCCCATTGTAGGCAAGTTCTCTCTTACATATCTCCATATCATATGGCTTAAAGGAGCAGTAAACTTTTTTTTTTTTATGAAAACACATATTTTATAGAACTTTTCCTGCTGAATAAAATCAGGTCTCTCCTACTGCTGTCAGATGTTTTATTCAAAATTTATAGCAGTTTAAATAATCATGAAGTGAATTTACTGTGTTTACTTCCTGATAGTTCTAACTGACAGGAAGTGACAGGCAGTTTCTATTGCATTCTATGGAGAACTATATGTCTATGACTTTTCTCTCCATTAGAATCAAACAGGAAATCTAATTAGAATTTGACCACTAGAGGGCACTGCTAATGTAAAAAAACATGGGTTTAAATTGTAATAACTCAGGAAATATAAATCTCTCGGTAGTGGGAGTACCCTTATTTTACTCAGTAGGAAAATCCCTAAAATATATATTTTTTCATAAAAAAAAGTTTACTGCTCCTTTAAAGAAATCTTGTTATTAACTCTTTGCCCAAGAGGTGTGTAAGGTATTGTTTAACAATGCTTTGCATACCCCTCTGGCACTCGAAGGGTTGAAAGGACTATCTAATGCCCTCATGGCTTAACTGACGTACTTTCAAAAGGGATCACCTGCAGGGAATGGGTGGGGACATCAACAACTGGGATATATGCACAGTACACTTTTATAGAGATGTGCCCCACCCACTACCATTAACTGCACAAAGCATGCATGTAAAGCAACTTTCATTTTCATTCACTCGTGTGACCGGAGTGATTACAGGCTAACATGGGCATTTCTGTAAGCCATGAGAAGTGGTGAGCTGTAATAAATAAGACTTGCCTAAAATGGGGTGCATTGGCGTAGCAGGTAAGCTTAGACATATGTTAGTCAGAGGGGCAAAACCACATTTTCATACCTGGAAACCTTTGAAATGAGCTCACTCTGAGATCTTTGAAATATTAACCCTCAGTGCTCCAGAGAAAGTAGATTCTGGGTGCAGTATCAATGTCTGGTCTAACTCAGAGGTGATCCAATCCATTCTCAAGGAACCTTTAAAGAGGAACTATCACAAGTTTTACATTGGGTTTTAATATTTAACCCAACATTAGAGCTGGGTGTATTTATTTTATTTTTTTAAATTGCCTGCAAGTGGAAATTAGTTTTGCAACCTCAGTAGTATTGTAAACGGAGTTTGCTGTAACGCTACAGCACAGAAATCCAGCTTTGAAGGGGCGCGTGAACGAACTCCTTGGGGCAGCTGGGAAGTCATTCGGAACATACAGTCCCACGGAAGTGCATGCTTTTGCAGGGCTAATATCTGTTCCCCTCCCCAAGTAGCACCTCCTTCCATCGTCCTCCTATGATGGAGGATTTCTCCATGTAAGCTGGAGCTCTCTTTCCAATGAGACCACACGGAGGAATCCTCTGTAATTGGAGGAGGTTGGAACGAGGCTCTACTAGGAGAGGGGAACAAACGAAGATTGACAGGCTGCAGGGCAGAGTTGACCCACAGCCTGTCCTGAAGTACATCACTGCATTAAATGTATTAGCAATTATCTCGGAGAATAACGAATTATATTAAAAAAAAAAAATTACATGTCCAATGCAAAGGCTCATTGGAATAAAGGCAGCATTAATACTGGTGATAGTTCCCTTTTAATAAGGATTATAAAAGGATTTCAATGCTTACCACTATAATAAAAATTAACTCCTTATAATGTTATATATTAATGTATATTACTTTTTTGTGTATGTATATGTATTTATGTTTTGGCACCACAAGTCCATTTTCCTACCAAGATGTGTAAAATGCACAATGCAAAATAATTTGAAAAATGATTACACCAGATTTAAAGAGTATAATGTATAAATATAAAAATTCCTTAGGAACTCTTCCTTAGCCTGACAGTGGAATTTCCTTATCTGAAAAATGCATACATTGTTCTTAAATTATGGTAGATAGGGATTTTTCTTGTAACATTTCTCATTACTTTAAGTAGTCTGCAAATTTAATGTAAAGGCACACTTCGTAAATGCATGCCATTGAGATATAATGTTAACTATATAAAACAACTGTATATACTATATTTCTGTGTGAAGGACACCTACCAAGTCAAGTACTTCTGTTTAAAGGAGCAGTAGACATGAATGAAATGCTGCTCAACCATGTTGTCTTAAATATAAAAATATGAGTCTAACTTTTACCCAGTATTTACCCAGTCATTCGCTCAATTCCTCTGAATCTTCTGCTGGGTGACTGTAGTTCTTCTTCCACGTTGATCACAACCCACATACATTATCCAGGTTGTGATAACCTTCATCCTAAAATCCCATATTACTTTTAGACATATGCAAATTTTGGATTTCATCTACGCACATGCCCAGTAGTAATACAGGGTTTGGGCAGAGAGGAAGTTTGTCCCTGCTCAGATATTGTTTTACTGGCTGCTGATCACTTTGGAGAAGGATCCACTTTCACGTGACTGTACAAATTGCAGTGAGATCGAATGAACGATTGGGTTAACTGCTAGACTGGAATTGCTGTATCAAGGGCAACATGTCCTTTAGGTTGAGTAGCTGTATATTTAGAATGTACCTCTCCTAGAAACAAATTAGGAACCTCCTTGATATAGCTGGCACTGTTCTCTTTTTTTATAAATAATGTCCGCTGGACCATGTATTGTATTGTACCCACGAGAATAAACACCATATTGGTTTTATATTCTGGGTCTGGCATGCTCTCGTCATTAAAAAGCTTTCTACTGTATAATGTTAATGGGAGGTTAGGGACTTTTGGAAAACTTGCAAATGTTTTTATTTATTTCATAAGATTGTATTGCCTCCTGCTTATATTACACAGCAGAAAAAATATAAGCATATACAAAATACTTATAAAAAACATTACCATTATTAATAGTTATATAATATTAGGGTGGAATATGAGGGATGCGTTATCAGTACAATTTTGAAACAAGGACATACATGTATGTCAATTTTAAAATCAATAAATAAAATGTAATTTACAGTGGTGCCCTGCAGTACTAAAATGTTAAAGGAATAATATGCTTAATGGAACGTAAATGTCTTCTTTTTTGTATTTAAATGTGTTTTCTTACTTCCAATATGGAACGCAGGTACCATCGGGTTGAGTCCCTTCTCTTGGAGGGCAGGGCACATCTCAAAAGACAGGGTCTTTGGAGTGGAGACTCTTCCTCCAGCTCAACCCCCCCCCCACCTCCTTCCCAGAATTCATGTGTCCTGCAAAGCAGTTGGATGTGTTATCCTGTTAGTTTTTAAGTTTTTATTGTTTTTCTTTAGCTATGTGGCTGCATAGCCCCCCATTAGGTGGGCTTCCATCACAGGTGCTGTGTGAACCTTTCTTACACTGTGGAGGTTGACTTTATGACAAGTCTGTTCCTCATGGCTGAGCCTCTCTGAGATACCTTATGATGGGAGCCTGTACACAGAAGATTGGTAAATAACCATTTGAGTGCCTTGGCCCACTGTCCCATTCTGAGCAATTTTATATACTCTGTATACGTATTTCACTGTCGTACAATACAGGTCACTGGTACTCTGGGAGGCGTAAATCCCCTTTAATAGGCAGGAACAATTATGCAAATAATTGCAGGGGGCGGAGCCTCCCCTCTTACTTAAGCCACCTTCTGGCCAGAGCCACTTAGATTGATTTGTTCCTGGAGTGCTTTGCACACCAGGTAGAGAACATCTATGCATCTTAGTGTTTTATTATTTGTTATTCAAATATGGAATACCACCATTAGGAGGGTGACCATGGCTGTGAATTGCCCTCTTTAAAGTGGCTGGTGCAGCTTCCAGGGATTTTCTGTGGACCTTATGCCCTGAAGAGGGGACAGCTTGTGTTAAGCAGCTTCCCTACTGGGGAATTTACCTCTGGTTCTTTCCCACTTCATCATGGTCACCTGAAGACAGAAGTCCTGCAGGAAAGGTGAGTCACCCATTGAGTGCTGAAGGTCCACTTGTCCCCACAGTGTCCCTTTGATGGGCTTGTATTTGGGAGTTTCAATACACTCCAGCACTCATAGGGTGTTTTTATTGCATTATTACTGTTTTATGCAATTTCTGTGGTATTCTCTGGGTTTTGGAGCTTTGGGTATTCGTTTACTTATGTTTCTTATGTGTTTCATACTTGTTTGGGCACTTTTTAATGTTTTCTTAAACTTTATTAAAACTGGTGTTCCGCGCCTTTAAGCGCGGCTTTTTCCTGCTCAGACGCAAGGGCTCCTTTACTCTCTATGAGAATTCACAGTGTGGGACATATCTCTGGAACCGCTTGTCACAGCAATTTCAGAGAGGGCTCATTTTCATGCTAGGCTCCTGCTCTATCATCCGGAATGTGTTTTATTTATGTGGGGTGTTCAGGGGGGCTTCGGGCACTGTTTGGGGTACTTGTGAAGGGAAAACTACATTTCCCATGAGCGCCTGGTTCGCGCTCCTTTCTGATTGGCTGTCATGACGGCCGCCATTTTGTGGAACTTTTCCTAAGCGAGTACACTACGCAGGGACCGAGCCTTCTCTCTCCTCCACAGATTAACCCTTCGCTGGCCAGATAAGTCCGAATTTAGACATTTCTGGGGTGAAACTTTAATCATTTACACTTTTTCTGGGTGATAGTGTTATTAGTGGAGTATATTGATGCTGTGAGCATGTCTACTTCACTGGAGCTAGGGGCTAGACCCAAGTCTAAGGAGGATGGGGGGTCTGCTACCCCCATGGCGTTTTGCTCCTCTTGCCACATTGGGCTGGCTAGCGATAATGTGGGGGATCTATGCCCTAATTGTACTGGTCAAGATAGCAACCCTGGGCTTCCCAGCCATGCTATTGAGCCATCTTGGGTGAGGGAGTTTAAAGCTGCCACTAGGGATCTCAGATCCACGCTTCAACTCTTTCCCTCTCAGATACAGGGGGCTCTCCAGGTCTGGCAGACCCCCTCTACTATCAGGACCTCCCTGCCTAAGCCACAGGGGGCTCCTGATGTAACTGATTCTTCTGAAGAAGAACTCTTGCAGGATTCTGAGGAACGTACTGTTATTGAATCTAACAGATCCATTGGGGACCCCTATGAGTGTGACCCTGAAGTTTCGGCTGAGGGTTTGATCAGAGCGGTTCTGAATACGCTCAACCTTCCTCTGACTCAGGAATCTACTTATGATCCTACTGATGTTTTTCAGAAAAAGCAATCTAAGCCAGTTGTTTGTTTTCCAACTAACCCTACTCTTGCCCGTCTAGTCTCTGAGGCATGGAAGAATCCTGATAGATCCTCCTCTGTCTCTAAAAAGTTTGCTAAACTGTACCCTTTTCCTGAGACTGAGCTGGCAAAATGGGTTCATCCTCCCAAGGTGGATGCTCCTGTTTCTAGACTATCCAAGTCTACTGCTTTGGCTGTCTCTGATGCCTCTGCCCTGCAGGATTGGACGGATAAAAAGCTAGAGCTTTCTCTTAAATCTATTTTTGCCTCCATTGGCACTGCCATGCGTCCAACCTTTGCTGTGGCATGGGTTAATAGAGCCATTGCGGCCTGGACTGAACGACTGACCGAAGCAGTTCGCCAGGATGCACCAGTATCTGAACAGTTGCAGCTTCTTGCTAATATCACTGAAGCTCAGAATTATGTTGCTGAAGCTGCCTTTGATGCTGTGCGCATGATGGCGAGGGCCTCCACTTCTTCTGTGGTGGCTAGACGCGCCCTTTGGCTGAAAATTTGGTCTGCTGATACAGCCTCTAAGAAAGCCTTGCTTTCCTTGCCCTTTCAGGGGAATTTGCTTTTTGGGTCTGAACTCAAAGAAATGATCAGTGAGGCTACTGGCGGTAAAAGTACTCTTCTACCCTCAGTTTTTAAGAAGAAGTTTCCAGCCAAACGCAATCGGTCCTTTCGTTCCTTTCAGACTGAGACACGCTCCTCGGCCCAAACGGGTCCTCCCACTACGCGCTCCTCCTCCAAGCCCAAACAGTCCTGGAAGCCCAAAGTTGCCCCCAAGGCCAAGACCTCCAAGACTGCTTCGGCATGACTCGCCGAACCCGGGTCCGCATCCGGCTGTAGGTGGTCGTCTCCGCATCTTTCGCCGGACTTGGGAGGAGTCAGTGGCGGACCCATGGGTTCTTCAGGTGGTGTCAGAGGGATACAGGATCCCTTTCTCCTCCCTTCCTCCTTTTCGGTTCCATTTTACTCGTCCTTCTCAGGAACCCACAAAAAGGCGTCTGTTCGACGACGCTGTTCAGGATCTCTTGGACAAAGGGGTCCTGGAGGCGGTTCCTCAGGGGGACACAGGTTCAGGATTCTATTCCAACCTGTTTGTGGTAGCCAAAAAGGACGGAGGGGCTCGTCCCTGTCACGGTTTATTATGACTCTCAGACACAAGTTTTAGGTAAAAAAAATCAATTTTATTTAAATAATAAATGATAACTTAGGATGGCAATAACATACATATATATATATATATACAGAATATAGCACAGACAGAAGGCAGACTCTACCGGTCCTGTCAATATACCGGACAGGACAGTCTTTAGGCTCTACCGGCCTTGCCAATACCGGGTAAGGCAACCTGCAGATGGAATAGCATAACGGTTTTACCGTCCTTACCAAATTACCGGGCAAGGCAGCCTCAATAGATACACAATGTAGGCTCTACCGGCCCTGCCAATACCGGGTAAGGCAACCTCAGATGGAATGTGGCAAAAGGTTCTACCGGCCTTACCAATACCGGGCAGGGCAGCCCAGAGATAATAGCAGCAGTCAGATGGAACTGGCAAATTAGCAGAATCGTTAAGCAGCAAGGCTTTGGAGCAAACCAGTGTCCGCACGCTGGAAACAACACTGAATAGTATAGCCGTTAGGCTTAGCGAGCAAACCAGTGACCGCACACTGGAGTAACAAGCGAGTAGTATAGCCGCAAGGCTTAGGAGCAAACCAGCGTCCGCACGCTGGGACCAACACAGATTTGTATAGCTGATAGGCTTTGGAGCAAACCAGTGACCGCACACTGGTGTAACAAGCGAGTTTGTATAGCCGCAAGGCTTAGGAGCAAACCAGCGTCCGCATGCTGGGACCAACACAGATTTGTATAGCTGAAAGGCTTTGGAGCAAACCAGTGACCGCACACTGGTGTAACAAGTGAGTTTGTATAGCCGCAAGGCTAGGAGCAAACCAGCGTCCGCACGCTGGGACCAACACAGATTTGTATAGCTGATAGGCTTTGGAGCAAACCAGTGACCGCACACTGGTGTAACAAGCGAGTTTGTATAGCCGCAAGGCTTAGGAGCAAACCAGCGTCCGCACGCTGGGACCAACACAGATTTGTATAGCTGAAAGGCTTTGGAGCAAACCAGTGACCGCACACTGGTGTAACAAGTGAGTTTGTATAGCCGCAAGGCTTAGGAGCAAACCAGCGTCCGCACGCTGGGACCAACACAGAATTGTATAGCTGATAGGCTTTGGAGCAAACCAGTGACCGCACACTGGTGTAACAAGCGAGTTTGTATAGCCGCAAGGCTTAGGAGCAAACCAGCGTCCGCACGCTGGGACCAACACAGATTTGTATAGCTGATAGGCTTTGGAGCAAACCAGTGACCGCACACTGGTGTAACAAGCGAGTTTGTATAGCCGCAAGGCTTAGGAGCAAACCAGCGTCCGCACGCTGGGACCAACACAGATTTGTATAGCTGATAGGCTTTGGAGCAAACCAGTGACCGCACACTGGTGTAACAAGCGAGTTTGTATAGCCGCAAGGCTTGGGAGCAACCCAGCGTCCGCACGCTGGGACCAACACGGAATTGTAGCAATGTCACCAACGCGACCAGGCAGAAGGTCGCCAGGATACTGAAGACAGGTGATGAGATGACAGGAACCAGCAACGATCAGTCAGGTCAGAAAACAGCAGAGAAGTTCAGCAGGAACTGCAACACCAGAGACTAGGCCGGAACCAGGACTGGAAGTACTTCAGCATGCAGGAAACACTGGAACAGTAGAGATCAGGAACTCAGGAACACATGAGATCAGGAACTCAGGAACACTGGAACAGAGGCCCAGCTATCACTAGCATAGTGATAGCAAGAAGGTCAGAAACAACACGAAAGGGCACTCAAAGGGTGCCCAATCCAGGTTTAAATAGTCAATAAGAGGCGGGCTATCTGCAGACAGCCAATGGAAGCCCCCTACTGGTGACAGACAAGTAACTGCAGCAAATCACGGGCACCGTGATAGTACCCCCCTTTCAAAGACCCCCTCTCCTAGAATAGGGTTTAGGTTTCTGCGGGTAATTGGCATGAAAGGCCCTAGTTAACCTAGGTGCATGAAGGTCCGTACTATCCACCCATGATCGATCCTCAGGACCATACCCTTTCCAATGTACCAGGTACTGTACCCTTCCTCTAAGCCTACGGGAATCAATAATGCTCTGAACCTCGTACTCCTCCTGGCCCTCGACCTCAACAGGTCCTGGCACCACAGGTGTGGTAGCATAGCGATTGCAAACCAGAGGCTTAAGAAGGGACACATGGAACACATTATGGATACGCATGGATGCAGGTAGGTCTAGTGCATAGGAGACAGGGTTAATTTTGCGAATAACTCTGTATGGACCAATAAACCGAGGAGCCAACTTATTAGACGGAACCTGCAGCTTGAGATTTCTGGAGGAAAGCCATACTCTATCCCCAACCTGAAAGGAAACCGCTGGAAGCCTTCTGCGATTAGCATGGCACTGATGACGCTGAAATGACTGACCAAGTGCCCTCTGAACTTGTGCCCATGTGGAACGGAGTTGCTCGATATGCTCATCCAGAGCTGGAATCTGTTGCGTCTGAAATGAGTCTGGAAGCAAACAGGGCTGGAACCCATAATTAATCAGAAACGGAGAGCTCCCAGATGAAGAATTGACCGCACAGTTCCTGGCGAACTCTGCCCAAGGCAACAAGTCGGACCAATTATCATGATGGTCAGTAACGAAACAACGGAGAAATTGTTCCAAGCCCTGATTAGCTCGTTCAGCGGCTCCATTGGTCTGGGGATGGTAGGCAGAGGAGAAGGACAGCTGTATGCCCATCTGTTGGCAAAATGCCCTCCAAAATCTAGACACAAACTGGCTCCCCCTGTCAGACACCAGTACCCTAGGCACTCCATGCAACCGGAATACTTCTCTGGCGAACACCATTGCCAATTCCTTCGCTGAAGGAAGACCACGGAGGGGCACGAAATGAGCCATTTTAGAAAACCTGTCCACCACCATGAATATAAAGGAGTACCCCTTCGACATAGGCAACTCTCCCATAAAATCAATGGAAACATGAGACCAGGGGCGTTCGCCATTAGGCACCGGTTGAAGCAAGCCCACAGGGAGATGTCTCGGGGTCTTAGCGCGGGCGCAGGTGGCACAGGCATTCGTAAATTCGGCACAATCGTTTCTCATGGAAGGCCACCAAAATAACTGAGAAAGGGACCATAACAATTGGTCTCTACCAATATGTCCCGCAGCCTTAGAGGAATGGTAGGTTTCGAGCAGCCTAGTACGAAATGATTCAGCGACAAAACATTTGCCCACTGGGGTTTCATGGGGAGCGGACCCCTGAGAGGCCAGGATCTCCTCCCCTAGAGGAGAAGTGATACTCGTGCGTATAGTAGCCAGTATTCTATCAGGTTGGATGATAGGAGCTGGTGCTTCCACTCTGTCACTGTCGGCCTCAAATTGTCTTGACAGTGCATCAGCCCTGATATTTTTTGACCCTGGTAAATATGATACAATGAAATTAAATCGAGACAGGAACAGTGCCCACCTGGCCTGACGAGAGGACAATCTCTTGGCCTCCGAGAGATAGGTCAGATTCTTATGATCTGTTAGGATTAAGACAGGATTCTTAGTACCTTCAAGCAAATGACGCCATTCCTTAAGAGCAAGGATAATGGCCAATAATTCTCTGTCACCTATCTCATAGTGGCTTTGAGTGACAGTCAACTTTTTAGAGAAAAACCCACAAGGTCTGAGAGTTCCACCTTTCTCGTGTCGCTGCGAAAGTACTGCCCCGACCCCAATATCTGAGGCATCAACCTCTAACGTAAATGGAAGTAAAGGATTGGGGTGGGATAACACAGGAGCCGCAGCAAATGCCAGCTTCAAATTCTCAAAGGCTTTCTCAGCAGATACCGGCCAACAAGAAAGATTAGCACCCTTGTGCGTAAGATCGGACAGAGGTTTGACAATGGAAGAAAAGTTCTTAATAAACCTCCTATAATAATTAGCGAAACCCAGGAAACGCTGTATGGCTTTAAGACCCTTGGGTTTTGGCCATTGTAGGACAGCTGACAACTTTTCTTTGTCCATGGCAATGCCATCATTGCCAATTATGAACCCCAAGAATGGCACACTGGTTCTATGAAACTCACATTTTTCCATTTTACAAAATAATTTGTTCTCACGGAGTCGTAGCAATACTGCGGATACATCTTTGATGTGCTGTGCCATGTTTTGGGAGTAAATCAGTATATCGTCGAGGTACACCACAACACATGTCTGTAACATATCTCTCAGAACATCATTTATCAGTTCCTGGAAAACTGCGGGTGCATTACACAGCCCAAAAGGCATTACTAGATACTCGTAGTGCCCAGCTCGAGTATTAAAGGCAGTTTTCCACTCATCACCTGCTCGAATGCGAACCAGATTGTAAGCGGCCCGTAGGTCCAACTTGGTAAATATCGAAGCGCCCTTAAGCCTGTCAAAAAGCTCGGTGATGAGTGGTATTGGGTATGCGTTTTTTGCCATTAGTTTATTCAAGCCCCGGTAGTCAATGCATGGTCTTAATTCGCCATTTTTCTTTTTTACAAAAAAGAACCCAGCCCCAGCTGGAGAGGTAGATTTACGTATGATCCCTCTAGCAAGGGCATCAGAAATGTAATCCTCCATAGCCTTATTTTCATCACAAGATAATGGATAAGTGCGTCCTTTCGGAGGTACTGCACCAGGCTGCAATTCAATGCAACAATCATAAGGTCTATGCTGGGGTAGCATACTAGCCTCTCCTTTGCTAAAAACATCGCCAAACTGTTGGTACACATCCGGCATAGCAGAGGAGGTGCACATGACCTTAATAGGCTGGATGACGCACTTGTCCATACAAAACTGGGACCAAGCAGCAATTTCACACTTTTTCCAATCGAATTGTGGGTTATGTAACTGTAACCACGGAAATCCCAATATCACCGCATGGTGCGGGGAATTAATCAGTTGAAACTGCTGCTCTTCTCTGTGAAGTGCCCCAATAGTCATAGACAATGGCATAGTTTCAAATATAACCTGAGGCGGTTCTAAGGGTCTACCATCAATCGCTTCAATAGTCAAGGGGTTTTCTCTTTCAATGCGTGGAACTCCGTGCAATTCAGCAAAGGTATTATCCATAAAATACCCTGCTGCACCGGAGTCAACCAAGGCCAAAACCTCCACAGAGCGTTGTGCCCAAGACAATACCACCTGTATGGTGGGTTTCATTATGCCCGACACTGGGGACGATTGTACACCACCTAGGGCCTGTCCCCCAAGATACCCTAGGTGTGTGCGTTTCCCGGACGTACCGGACAGGAATTTAGCAAGTGCCCTTTTTTACAGCAGTATAAACATAACCCTTGTTTTTTGCGATATAGTCTCTCTGCCTTGGATAGTCTAGTGAAGCCTATTTCCATAGGTTCACTTGTTTCCCGTACTGGTTCACTAGACTTCAATGCCAAGGGAGGTATGGGTGGGCAAAACATGCTACTAGGTTCATTATTTTTTGACCGTAACTTACGATCTCTGGCAATTGATCTCTCACGTATTCTGGAGTCAATTATCATAACATACTCAATGTAATCATCTAGATCAATAGGTAGATCTTTAGCAGCGATTTCGTCTTTAATGTGGTCATTCAGGCCTTGAGAGAAGGCTGCCAATAATGCCTCGTTATTCCAACCTACCTCTGCTGCCAATGTGCGGAATTCGATGGTATAGTCGCCCACTGTACGCCTGCCCTGTTGTATCTCCATAAGGCGTTTGGCAGCAGAGGTGGTTCTACCAGGAGGCTCAAACACTCTTCGAAAGGAACGCACAAATTCATTAAAGTTCTTAGTACAAGGTTTAGCATTCTCCCACAAGGGGTTAGCCCAAGCCAATGCTCTGCCAGTGAGCAGTGATATCGTGAACCCCACTTTACTACGATCATTGGGAAATGCGTGTGCCGTCAATTCCATAAAGATTTCGAGTTGATTGATGAACCCTCTGCAGAGACTAGGGTCACCATCATATCTTAGCGGCAAGGGTGCAGAAGCAGTTAACCCTTTAACAGTACCCCCTAGGGGTCTGGTATCACTTTCCGGTGTCTGACTTGGCGAGACCACCGGGCTAGAGCTAGATTGGTCAGCAGGTACCGTGCGTTCAAGGATCGTTTGAATTGCAACTGCCAACTGATCCAAACGTTGCTCGAGCACATCCATCCTCCAATGGATATTCTGTGCGTTACCTTCACCCTTGCTGTCTGATGTCATGGCCCTTTCGTACTGTCACGGTTTATTATGACTCTCAGACACAAGTTTTAGGTAAAAAAAATCAATTTTATTTAAATAATAAATTATAACTTAGGATGGCAATAACATACATATATATATATATATATACAGAATATAGCACAGACAGAAGGCAGACTCTACCGGTCCTGTCAATATACCGGACAGGACAGTCTTTAGGCTCTACCGGCCTTGCCAATACCGGGTAAGGCAACCTGCAGATGGAATAGCATAACGGTTTTACCGGCCTTACCAAATTACCGGGCAAGGCAGCCTCAATAGATACACAATGTAGGCTCTACCGGCCCTGCCAATACCGGGTAAGGCAACCTCAGATGGAATGTGGCAAAAGGTTCTACCGGCCTTACCAATACCGGGCAGGGCAGCCCAGAGATAATAGCAGCAGTCAGATGGAACTGGCAAATTAGCAGAATCGTTAAGCAGCAAGGCTTTGGAGCAAACCAGCGTCCGCACGCTGGAAACAACACTGAATAGTATAGCCGTTAGGCTTAGCGAGCAAACCAGTGACCGCACACTGGAGTAACAAGCGAGTAGTATAGCCGCAAGGCTTAGGAGCAAACCAGCGTCCGCACGCTGGGACCAACACAGATTTGTATAGCTGATAGGCTTTGGAGCAAACCAGTGACCGCACACTGGTGTAACAAGCGAGTTTGTATAGCCGCAAGGCTTAGGAGCAAACCAGCGTCCGCATGCTGGGACCAACACAGATTTGTATAGCTGAAAGGCTTTGGAGCAAACCAGTGACCGCACACTGGTGTAACAAGTGAGTTTGTATAGCCGCAAGGCTAGGAGCAAACCAGCGTCCGCACGCTGGGACCAACACAGATTTGTATAGCTGATAGGCTTTGGAGCAAACCAGTGACCGCACACTGGTGTAACAAGCGAGTTTGTATAGCCGCAAGGCTTAGGAGCAAACCAGCGTCCGCACGCTGGGACCAACACAGATTTGTATAGCTGAAAGGCTTTGGAGCAAACCAGTGACCGCACACTGGTGTAACAAGTGAGTTTGTATAGCCGCAAGGCTTAGGAGCAAACCAGCGTCCGCACGCTGGGACCAACACAGAATTGTATAGCTGATAGGCTTTGGAGCAAACCAGTGACCGCACACTGGTGTAACAAGCGAGTTTGTATAGCCGCAAGGCTTAGGAGCAAACCAGCGTCCGCACGCTGGGACCAACACAGATTTGTATAGCTGATAGGCTTTGGAGCAAACCAGTGACCGCACACTGGTGTAACAAGCGAGTTTGTATAGCCGCAAGGCTTAGGAGCAAACCAGCGTCCGCACGCTGGGACCAACACAGATTTGTATAGCTGATAGGCTTTGGAGCAAACCAGTGACCGCACACTGGTGTAACAAGCGAGTTTGTATAGCCGCAAGGCTTGGGAGCAACCCAGCGTCCGCACGCTGGGACCAACACGGAATTGTAGCAATGTCACCAACGCGACCAGGCAGAAGGTCGCCAGGATACTGAAGACAGGTGATGAGATGACAGGAACCAGCAACGATCAGTCAGGTCAGAAAACAGCAGAGAAGTTCAGCAGGAACTGCAACACCAGAGACTAGGCCGGAACCAGGACTGGAAGTACTTCAGCATGCAGGAAACACTGGAACAGTAGAGATCAGGAACTCAGGAACACATGAGATCAGGAACTCAGGAACACTGGAACAGAGGCCCAGCTATCACTAGCATAGTGATAGCAAGAAGGTCAGAAACAACACGAAAGGGCACTCAAAGGGTGCCCAATCCAGGTTTAAATAGTCAATAAGAGGCGGGCTATCTGCAGACAGCCAATGGAAGCCCCCTACTGGTGACAGACAAGTAACTGCAGCAAATCACGGGCACCGTGATAGTCCCATTTTGGATCTCAAAGATCTCAATGCCTATGTGGTGACTTCCCACTTCCGCCAGGAGTCCCTGCGCTCTGTGATTGCAGCAATGTCTCCAGGGGAGTTCCTTGCCTCCCTGGACCTTCAGGATGCTTATCTTCACATCCCTATTCATCCAGAGAGCAGGCGGTATCTCAGGATTGCCTGCCACAGGGGACACTTTCAGTTTGCAGCGCTCCCCTTTGGGCTGACTTCAGCCCCTCAGGTCTTCCAGAGGGTGTTAGGCTCCTTGTTAGCGGTGCTTCATCAGGATGGGATCAGAGTGACCCCCTACATGGACGATCTCCTACTGAAAGCTTCCTCAGCGGAGCTTCTCCATCAGCAATTACAGAAGTGTATGCACACTCTGAACAGTCATGGCTGGATCCTGAATCTGGACAAGTCGGACTTGGTTCCATCTCAGAGGCTTCTGTTCCTGGGTCTCCTGTTCGACACTCGCCAATGCATGATGTTTCTTCCGGAGGATGTGGCTCACCAGATAGCCGTCCGAGTAGCTGGGATTCTGGACATGGACGAAATTCCGGTACCGAAGTTGTCGTCTTTAGTGGGGAAGTTCATTTCCACGATCGAAGCAGTACCATTTGCCATGGCCCACTCCAGGGAACTTCAGAGATTTGTGATCCAGACGTGCAGGAATCATCCAGATCATCAACATCTGGCCGTCTCTCTACCTCCTCATGTCGAGTCGAGTCTGCACTGGTGGTTGGATCTTTCTCATCTCCTGAAAGGGAGATCCTTTCTAGTTCCTCGTTGGACCACAGTCACAACGGATGCCAGCCTTCGGGGCTGGGGTGCAGTCTGGGGTCGCTTCAGTGCTCAGGGGAAATGGGGTCTGGAGGAATCCCTTCTCTCCATCAATGTTCTGGAACTTCGAGCTGTCCGGCTTGCCCTGAGGCACTGGGAGTCTCAACTGACCGGTCTTCCGATCAGAATGGAGTCCGACAACGCCACGGCGGTGGCTTACATCAACAGGCAAGGCGGCACAAGAAGCGGTTCCGCCTGGTGGGAGGTCAAGGATATTTTGTCTTGGGCAGAAGATCACGTGCCTGTCATTTCTGCAGTTCATATTCCAGGCGTGGACAACGTCATGGCAGACTTCCTCAGTCGTCACACCGTGGACAGCGGAGAATGGGCTCTTCATCCTGAGGTGTTTCACATGCTCGCCCAGCGGTGGGGGATGCCTGTGGTGGACCTGATGGCTACCAGACACAACAGGAAGGTTCCGGTGTTTTGCTCCCGGTGGAGGGACTCCCTTGCTCTAGCAGTGGATGCCTTGTCGATCCCTTGGGATTTCTCCCTGGCTTACATCTTCCCTCCTCTTCCTCTATTGATCAGAGTTATCCAGAAGTTGAAGCAGGAGCGTTGTCCTGTCATCCTGATCGCTCCAAACTGGCCTCGCCAGTCCTGGTATCCGGAGTTGATGGCCATGTCTGTGTCGGATCCGATTCCGCTCCCTGCCTGTCCGGATCTACTTCTCCAGGGTTATCTGTGGAAGGAGGATGTTCACTCTCTCCATTTGATGGCATGGCGGTTGAATCCTCGATTTTAGCAAAGAAAGGATTTTCTCCTTCTGTGGTGTCGACTATGCTTAGTGCTCGTAAGCCTGTGTCCTCCAAGATCTATCATCGCATATGGTCAACCTTTGTTGCATGGTGCACTGATAAGCAATTGTCACTTGAATTTCATCTTCCCACTGTCCTGGCCTTCTTGCAGGACGGTGTTGATAAGGGGCTCAGTCTGAGTTCCCTCAAGGTTCAGACCTCTGCCTTGTCTGTGTTTTTCCAGGAAAGGATTGCTATCCTTCCTGATGTCAGGGTTTTCTTCCAAGGTGTGACTCATGTTCGGCCTGCCTTCAAGAGTCCTACTCCCCAGTGGGACCTCAATTTGGTGCTGGGAGTACTCCAGCGACCACCGTTTGAATCCTTGGCTTCCATTCCCTTACGTCTCTTGACTTGGAAAATGGCCTTTCTCTTGGCTATTGTTTCGGTTCGCCGGGTAGCAGAGTTACAAGCTCTGTCTTGTAAACCTCCTTACCTGGTGTTCCACAAGGATAAGGCTGTGCTTCGCACTACCAAGGAATTCTTACCCAAGGTTGTGTCCGAGTTTCACATCAATCAGGAGATTGTGGTTCCCTCTTTCTGCCCTAATCCTTCATCTGACAAGGAACGAGATCTCCATTTGTTGGATGTGGTGCGTTGCCTCAAGTTTTATGTTCATCGCACCGAGTCTATCAGGAAGTCTGACGCTCTATTCGTCATTCCTGAGGGACCTAGGGCAGGGAGACCGGCTGCCAAAGTTACTATTGCATCTTGGATTAAAGCTACCATCCGTGAAGCCTATAAGTTGAGGAATAAGCATGTTCCCTTCCGGGTGACTGCCCATTCCACCAGATCTATTGGGGCCTCCTGGGCCTACAAGAATCAGGCATCTGCGGATCAGCTGTGCAGAGCGGCCACTTGGTCCTCTGTGCACACATTTTCAAAGCACTATCGAGTTGATGTACTGGCTTCGGCTGATGCCAGTTTTGGAAGGAAGGTCCTGGAGGCAGTTTTGCCTGTGTAGGTCTTCCGCTCTGTGATCCTTAGTGCTTCCTTACTGTTGAGCCCAGTTGGCTCTAGTTCCGTGTGCTGTGTTAGTTCAGGGATTGTTCCCTTGGTTGGTGTCCGTTGACACTTACAGTTTGGGCTATGTAATTAACTGGTTCATAGCAGTTCTAGTGACTCGGGCCTTGCGCCTGGTCCTTGCCTTACTTCCCGCCTCTGGGTCAGCTCAATGTTTGTACATCCCAGAGTACCAGTGACCTGTATTGGACGACAGTGAAAATAGGATTTTAGTCTTACCTGTTAAATCCTTTTCACTTAGTCCATACAGGTCACTGGTCTCCCACCCTGTCAAGGGACCAGACTTGGCTCTCCTGTGGCATTCAGTGGGAGACCGTTGGGGCATGCTCACAGGAGTCTTTCTTCTTGCTTACCTGTGGTCAGTTTTAGGGTCTCAAATCAATCTAAGTGGCTCTGGCCAGAAGGTGGCTTAAGTAAGAGGGGAGGCTACGCCCCCTGCAATTATTTGCATAATTGTTCCTGCCTATTAAAGGGGACTTACGCCTCCCAGAGTACCAGTGACCTGTATGGACTAAGTGAAAAGGATTTAACAGGTAAGACTAAAATCCTATTATTATGAATATGTACTCATTTATTCCTCTAATTTCTCTTCATGGGGTTTTTGAAGTACAGATGCCTGCTGTCTTTTTCCAATAGTTAACCCTTGCATTACTGTTCTATTGAGGGTATACCTTTGCATTGGGTGCTTTGGGGGAGTTAATTTCTATTCTCCCACTACTAAAACAGTAGTTTCACTCCCCCAGGTTTTCCCTGTGCAATTGGGGTCTTTTTTTCTTTTTTAAATTGGATCAGTTTTTATGTAGAGACTCTTTTAATAACCAGAGCCTACCAACGGCCATCTTTTCTCCATTGACTTCCATGGGAGAAAAGTTTTTGGGACATATCTCTGTAACCATTTGCGCTACAAAGGTCAGAGAGTGTTTCATCTTCATGTCCTTTCATCCAGTCTACTTTCTGAGTGCCCATGGAGCACACCATGGCCCACAGCTAGAGTAGTAAGCCTTTCTAGGCAACAAGCAAGGGGAAGAATACAGTTCCCATAATGACCTGTTTCACACTTACTGGTGGCCATCTTACTTCTACCTTGCTTATCCTACACAGAATCTGACTCTCCCTGCCTTCTTCTCCATTCTAACCCATTGCATACCAGACAAATACATTTTTGGTATTCCTGGGATCTTATTTTAAAATGGGGATATTTTTAGTCTAGTTCCACTAGATTTAGACACTCTTTGGGACATGTCTGACTCTAAGGGGCATATGAGAAAATCCAAGGGTAAGGATTCAGGGGTTTCTCTTACCACCCCCTCACTTGCCATGCTGGGCTTCAAGGGAATACTGTAGGTCTCTATTCCCCTCTTGTGCTGTTGCTCCTACCACTCCTCCAAGCCCCTCCAACACTGAACAAAAGCCTGCATGGGTTAAAACACTGCTTTCTTCAATGGCACAAATTCCTTCTTCTGAAAAGGGGGTTCTTCATTCTTGGCAACCTCTGCCCATCTGAGGATAAGCTTTTATACACAGAATATCTAGGTTTCTGTGTACATTTATCAATCTATATGTTACTTTGAGACTCTCCTGATCAAACGCTCATTAATTCACACTGTGCCATATGCATAAAAGCATTGGTGGAGTTTGAATTGATACCGGACCATTGCTTCCAGATCTGTTTGAATAGAGTCCCAACAAACGTGTCATTTCAGTTAGGTTTATACATTTGTCTCACACTGCCTTCCATCTGACCATTTCTTTTTGTACATAGTTCCTCTGGATCCAGATCAGTCAATTCTGTTCATAGATGCCGTCTCACCCCCTGTTGGACAGATAGCTTTTTGGTTCTGGTTCCTGCCCAGGAATGTTTTCCAGGTTTTTATTCCAATCTTTTTGTATTTCCCAAAAAGGACAGTTGCTGCTGTCCTGTTCTGGACTTGAAATGTCTCAACCATTACATCAAAGCCACTTAATTCACGGTAGAATGCCTGCGGTCTGTTTTTGCAGTAATGTGCCCAGGATAGTACGTTGCCTCTCTATTTATTTAGGGGGCTTGCCTCCATGTCCCGAGTCATCCACACCACCAGCAATTCCTTCACTTTGCCTTTGAGTACAGTTACTAGCAGTTCACTGCCCTTGCCTTTGGACTAGCATCAGCTCCCAGGATCTCTATGAAGATTATGGCAGCTCTGGCTGCTTATGTCCACTACCAAGGGATTTCCTTAACACCTTACTTAGATTACCTCTTGATCAAGATGTTTAAGAATGGGCTCACATCGCACCGTGGTTGGTTGGGTTCACATTCTGAAGAAGACCTCTCCTGTGCCTTCTCATACTGTGTATTTCTAGGGCATGAGATATGACACATTTCAAGGGAGAGTGTTTCTATTATGGAGCACTGTTCAGTGAGTGGAAAATTGGTAGTTAGACAGACTGATAAGTATGGGGGGAGTGTGCAAATTAGGGGTGACAAGTGGATAATGAGGAGAGTGTTTATGAGATGAGCAGGCTATGTTGTTGGAAAACTACAAAGTACAATTTAAAGCTGAACATAAAGGGGGGGGAGTTATTCATGGGTCGTATGTGCAAAAGAAAAGGTGGAGGTGTTCTGGGGCAAACCAACTGCCATATAGGGAAGACCTAAAAATTCCAGAAATTCCCATTGATTTAAAGCAGAACTACCACCATGGTTAAAGTCTCCCTGCAATAATTAGGCAGATGGCGACTAGCTTAATAATAGTTATCTTACCTCTAAGAACTACATGATTCTAAAGAAAGCCTTAATCTTCCAAGACTGACGGCCTGCACGCCTGCTCCATCAGTACCTTCCGGTGCCTTTCGGACCAGTGCAATGCTTTTTAATGGAGACCGGGATTGACAGTGCAGGCGCGCAGACAAGATGTCTGCACTGATGCCTGGCTTCCAGTCTCAGGAGATTAAGGGTTATTTTAGAATCCTGTAGTTCTTAAAGGTAAGATAACTATTATTAAACTAGTCGCCATCTGCCTAATTATTGCAGGGCGACTTTACCTATGGTGGTAGTTCTGCTTTAAATGTGGATTTTAACCTCTTGAATGCTAGTGGTCTCTAAAGCATTTAAATCGGTGGGATTTTTCAGGTCTCCTCTTTAGTGCAGATATTTTGAGAATTCCTCCACTTTTCTCTTGAACATATGGCCCAAGGATGTGGTGTTTTCTAATAATGAGAAGTGTTTACAGGCAGATCAGCTAAACAAATTTTTCTCTAATCTGAGCAGGTAAACACAACAGTCACAAAAGCAAAAACTGATGTACTGCTGCTATGGAAAAAATGGCAGACATAGCTTAAAAGGGAACTATAGCCATAATAATATTGCCCCCCAATCCTTTAGTAATGTAGCTATAGGTAAAGCCATACAGTTATTATGCTGAAAAAGTTGGAGTTATTAAGTAAAGCTGCTTCTTCTGTAGGCATCCAGCGGGCATGTCACGGTTTTGTAAGAACACTCAGGCAATCAGGTAAGGTTAAAAAAGCTTTATTGAAAATAAATGACAAGCAATCGCCCTACTCAGGTCCAGATGAGGTCCATACCATGGTACTTCCCAAATCTGACGCAGGTCAGGATGGACAGAAATATCAGAAGGCAAAATAACAGTAGGACGCTGCTGGCTTGATCCGTAGGCAGGTTACAGGAACAAGGAAAACCACAACAGCACCACACAGCGGAAAGACCCTAATATAGCGGTGAGTAACTGCAGGGCAACTCCCTAGGAGGCTAGGGATAGCGGAGGCAACCCAGATATAAAACTGGCAAATGGCTAAGTCCCTAGAAAGCTAGGGATAGCAGAGGCAGCACAGATAGGACATTGGCAAGTGACCAAATCCCTAGAACGCTAGGGATAGCGGAGGCAGCACAGATAGGACACTGGCAAGTGACCAAATCCCTAGAACGCTAGGGATAGCGGAGGCAGCACAGATAGGACACTGGCAAGTGACCAAATCCCTAGAACGCTAGGGATAGCGGAGGCAGCACAGATAGGACACTGGCAAGTGACCAAATCCCTAGAACGCTAGGGATAGCGGAGGCAGCACTACAGATACTGGCAAGTGACCAGAGCTACTCGCAGCACAGCCTCCCAGATGATTTCGGGGGTGACAGGCCGGTAGGCGCTGTAGCAGTATTACTGTAAGCGAGAGTAGGCGGAACGGAACACAGGGTACGCACCCTGAAGGGTCTGAAGCCAGAACTGCCAGATCAGTACTCACAGAGGTAGTAGCCAGTCCTAGTCAGTAACGGAATCAGGTATTCAGCCAAAGCCAGGTTGGTACACACGGAGATAGTCAGCCAGTCCTAGTCAGCAACGCAATTGGATACTCAGCCAAGCCATGTCGGTACACACGGAGGTAGTCAGCCAGTCCTAGTCAGCAACGGAATCGGATACTCCGCCAAGCCAGGTCGGTACACACGGAGGTAGTCAGCCAGTCCTAGTCAGCAACGGAATCGGATACTCCGCCAAGCCAGGTCGGTACACACGGAGGTAGTCAGCCAGTCCTAGTCAGCAACGGAATCGGATACTCCGCCAAGCCAGGTCGGTACACATGGATGTAGTCAGCCAGTCCTAGTCAGCAACGGAATCGGAACACAGTAGCGACAGGAGCATAGTCAGGCGAGCCGGGTCTTACACGGAGCAGGAACAAGCAGTAACTGAAACGCTAGGTACAGGTATACCACGAAAGGGCGCTTAAAGAATGACAGGGGAGAGTTTAAAAAGGCTACTAACTATCAAAGTTAGTAATGTCCCATAAATGTGTTTTATAGATTTGTAGAGGGTAAAAAAAAAGAATCTCATTGCCACAAACCCCATCTCTCAAACCTCTATGGTTTGAGAGATATTGGCAGTCAAAGTTCCCCTTTCCCTCCCCTTCTCTTGATGTCAGCTGTAAAGCTGACAGAAGGAGATCCGTGTCGGCCGACACGATGAGGCTCTTCTGCAGAGCCAAAATCCCGTTATTAGAAAAGAACTACTTCAAAGTGCAAGCACACTTTGTAGACCTTTCCAATGAAGTAATTCTCTTCTAATAACAGGATTTCGGCTCTGCTGCAGAGCCGCCGGCTGATCCCCGGATTGGGATCTCCTGCTGTCAGCTAGACGCTAACGTCAGGAGAAGGGGAGGGATTTGGATTTCTGATTGTGTGCCCCACAACTGAAAAAAACTTGGATGCCCCTGCCTTAGGACATAAGGCTTCAGCAGCAGGTACATAGATCTGTAACATGCCTCCACATTTCCCCTTCCCTTTAGGTACTTGTTCTCTCGGTTTTGCTGCTTTGACTCCCCTCACGTTGTTTTGTGTCTTTGCCTTATGTCTTTTCCTGGCCTTTACACCATCAGTTTGGGCACTTTACTTGGCAATGGGTGGGAGGGACCACATACATAAGATGCAAACAGGAATAGTGACGGGTCAGGAAGTGACAAACAGGAGAACCAGCAAAAGTGAATAGGGATAGGCAGGGTGGGAGTGGAGTGAGAAAGTTGTTAAAGGGAGAGATGTACAGAAATGTTGAAGCAAAGTGCCTAAATGAGATGTATGGGGGAGATGTGAATGCATGTTAGTGTGGTTTAATGTACAAAGTGTGCTCTGAAATAAATCTATAGGGATAGTAATGTCCCTTTACATGTTTCTCAGTTTGTAGTCCTTAAAAAGTTGAGTTTAATGCAAAAAAAAAAAAAAAGTATCTCTCAAACCGCAGTGCACTGTTTGTCTGACGTGGTGGGTGTTGCTATGAATGAATGATTGACTTGTGCAAGAGGTAAAAGACGTATAAACAGTATCACTGGTGTTAGTAACGTTTTGTCAAGGTGCTGTGATTTAGTGGAATTGTATGTGGTGGAATTAGGAGGTCTTTTGCAATATATGTGATGACTTCCACTATGCATGTGTGTGTCTTGTTTTTTTGAATGGTAAATATCTTCATTAATTTATAGCACATTATTTTTAAATTCTTCATTGTGAAAGTAAAGATGGATATAACAAGGGGGCAAGAGGGAAAAGTGGCAATGAGGAAAACAGACAGGGCTGTATTTACATCTCAGGAGCCTGTAGGCACAGAAATTTGAAGTGCCCCCCCGTGGGCCATCTGCACTGGATACTGCCACAATGCTCCTAATCTCCACATTGCCCCCCCCCATCATCGCCACATTGCCCCCCATTAGCTCCAGCTTGCCACCATCATCTCATATGTCGCCCTCACATTGCCCCCATCATCTCCATATACCATATTGCCCTCACATTGCCCCCATCATTTCCATACTGCCCCCATCATCTCCATATACCATACTGCCTTCACACTGCCCCCCATCAGCTCCATATTGCCCCATCAGCTCCACATTGCCCCCCACCCCATCAGCTCCAACTTGCCCCCACTATCTCCACATTGCCCTCCATCAGCTCCAACTTGCCCCCCATTGGCTCCACATTGCCCCCCATTAGCTCCACATTGCCCTCACATTGCCTCCCCCCGTTGTCCGTTTCCTACCTCCCTGTTAGGAGATCTGTATGTGCCTCCTTTGGCACATTCTTGTACCTGATGGAGCTCCCACGCGGTCTCCTATTCAGGAATGTAGAGCGCTAGGAGATGATGTCATCTCCCAGTGCTCTGCATTCCTAAAGAGGCGACGACGGAGCTCCATCAGGTACAAGACTGGAGGGGCGGGCAATGTGAGTGGGTGCC
Source organism: Rhinophrynus dorsalis (assembly GCA_037306005.1). Lineage (NCBI taxonomy): Eukaryota > Metazoa > Chordata > Amphibia > Anura > Rhinophrynidae > Rhinophrynus > Rhinophrynus dorsalis. The sequence continues at coordinate 312,317,891 of CM074719.1, forward strand.
GCCGGCGCAGCCAGCGAGGTGGCTAGTTTTTTTTGTTTGTTTTTTTTTTTTCTTAAAGAATATTTAAAAAAACAAAAATTCAAATGGCAGGCGCCCCTTGTTGGCGTGCGCCTGTAGGCAGGTGCCTACTTTGCCTAATGGCAAATTCAGCCCTGCAAACAGGGCAATGAGGAAAGCAGGAGATGTGAGTGTAAGGTGCAAGTTGAGTGGCAAAGCTGAGTGGGATGTGCTATGATTGTGGCATAAAGAGGCAGATGCCAGGGCACAAGGTAGAAAGCGGGAGTGGAAGAAGAGTGACGACGTGTATGAAGTGAGAAATATGAAGGAAGCGTAATGTTTGGAACAGTGGAAATGTGAAGGATGGAGGTAGTGTTTGTGCATGAGCAATGCTTGGCTGGTTGTGTAAACTAAAGGAGGTATCTGTATGATTCTGTGAATGTAAAGGAGGCGGTGTTGTTGCTTGTGTAAAATGAAACAGATGTGTAGTTTTTGGAACAGTGCAGATTTGAAAGACCTGTTCTTGTGGAGATTTTGACGAGCGGATGGAGTCTGTTTGAAACTGACAGTAAAGATTGCCATATCTCCACCTTACTGCAGCTCTGGGGTGTGGCAGGCATGGTCGGAGAATTCTGTCATGTGACTGTCTCTTCTTTTAAAGTATAGATTCCTAAAATATAATCATAAACTTGCCTTATTAATTTAGTCATATTTATTTAAACCTATAGTTTATTTGCTGTTTATCTTTGTCAGCTAATGTAAATTAGACTGTACAGGTAGGTTTGTCAGATATTAATATTCCACTCCCTCTTCCAATTGCCACATCCTAACAGGAAGTATTAGGTAATGTTTCATAAACTGACCAATACAAAGCTAAAAAATCTCATACTATAGTGTTAAATAAAGAATGACCTGAGGAAGTGTCAATCGATACAAAACGCATTGGACAATTAGCATTATATCACTCATATATTGTCCTTGGATGAGAGCGTCATTGCCAGTGCTACATATCCTATATAATAATTCGCTAAAATGTGTGTAACGCCTCAAACATGAGCAGTAAAGACTGCTGCGCGTGCTGTAGTCATGCGCAGTAGAGACTGCCAGTGACTGACTTGGGTGAGGAGCGTCCCGCTCTGTATCGGCCGCGGCGTGGGCAGTCTCTACTGAGCATGACTGCACCGCGACGGGCTGGCAGTGGCACTGTGGCCCGTGTAACGGGCTCTTCAACTAGTTCTATATAAAGACGTGAGGTGTTATTGGCGGTCTGCCTGAGAACAGTACGGCTGACGTTGGAGGACTCTGCCCACACCGGGAAAGGGAAGTCTGCTGGTGGACCCATACCAGAGTACAATTTGTATACAGACTGGAGAGATACTATGAGACTCAGCCCACCACAATAAAGAATATCTCCATTCCTCTTAGAACTTTTATTTGCCTGGTTGGCATATACAGATGGATTCATTCCAGGTCTAAACCTGGTGTACTCATTTACACCTGCCTGTGTTGTCAGTATCAGTAAAGCATCTAAATGACATTTACCATCTGCTCCATAAGGACATTACGCTTAGAGGTGATATATGCAATTTCATTTTTAATTTTCAGTGAATTCACTGTTTTGTATAAGTGCTTTTTTCAGTCTTATTGACATATATAGTATTGTATATGCTGCCTTACATTGTTTTATTTGTTTGATAATTATTTTTATATTATACAGTTTGCACTAGCGCTCTCCCATTGTTCAGTTTTTCTTTGATATAGATATATATATAACATAGAAGTAATGAGTCAGTACTCTTGGGTCTTTTTGAAGTGAAAAAACAAGTGTATTGTCAACGTTTCAATGTGTATTTCACATTTTCATCAGAAATACACATTGAAACGTTGACAATACACTTGTTTTTTCACTTCAAAAAGACCCGAGTGTGCTGACCCCTTACTTCTATGTTAATCCCATCTGATATGGCACCCGGGCAGTTAACTTTTATGGTGAGAGTGCTTCCCATCTGGACTAAGATAGATATATGTATATATATATATATATATAAAAATATATATGTGTGTGTATGTGTGTTAGTTCCTCTTTAAAATGCAAATATTAAATTATACTAAGTCTGCTGCAATGGGAGCAGACTTGGTAAAAAGCCTGGGGTTCCTCTGTGCAGTCTCAAAACAGCTCCTATCATTTGGAGGGTTTTCAGCCAAACAGCCATAACACAAGCCAGACGTCTGTGTCTCAACCACAATCTACTGGGTTGCATGAGCATTCCCCATAGACCTGTTGTGTTTGGCTTACAAGCCAGATGGTCTATGGGGACTTGCACCATGCATGAAATTAAACAATCTTGTGAATTGCAGCAGAGCTAAGCCAGGGGAGTATCGAAGGTCTGCCTTCAGATGCCCATTCTACTCCACTGTTGGTTTGCTGGGACTCAGTGCAGTCCCTGCTTCATCAGCAAGTCTGCTCCCAAGAGAGTAGATCTGACAATAGGGCAACTATTGGTTGATAGTTATCACTTAAGTGTACATGGTGTAAACCTTCCTGCCCTTAAGTATGTACATATTAATTTGATAACATCTATTTCTACCATATGCGTGCATACACGTTTCTCACAAGTAATTATGTTCCAGGACCCAAGGCTGAGCGAGGCTTTTGATTTAGGTACTGTAATTAACATTTGTATGGGAAGAGAGGAGAGTTTGTTGCTTTTAATGATTTTATAGAACTAAGAGTAATAATGACACAGAACATAAAATATATTGAACATTATTATCTGCATTTAATCCAAAGATCTCTGAAAATATCACATACTGACTTGGGTGAGGCCTTTATACTACAGGAAAATGCACAGTAAAGGCAAAGAAACATTGAAAAGCTACACTTTATCTAGGGTAAGTATTTCTCCCATCTTGGAAGTTAAGGAAGCTTGCCTTCTAGATGATTAAAGTGTTAGTAATGGCTAAAAAAAGTTTTTTTGCATTTAGAAGAGCATAAAAAGCTGATCTAAATGCAAAAAACCGTATCTCTCAAACCGCTAGGGTTTAAGAGATACGGGAGTTTAAAGTTTGATTTCTCCTACTGACAGCTGTAAAGCTGTCAGTAGGAAACAGCAAACCTTAAACGGCCGTATCTCTTAAACCCTAGCGGTTTGAGAGATACGGTTTTTTGCATTTAGATCAGCTTTTTAAGCTCTTCTAAATGCAAAAAACTTTTTTTTAGACATTACTAACACTTTAAGAAAAAAATAACTTTTCATGGTAAATACAGAATTAAAGAGCTTGTCCCTTTCATACTTAGATGACTTCAGGCCTATAAATTCAGATGTGTACCCATACCTTCCAAGTGTCCCGCTTTAGGAGTGGCAATCCCTCTTTGAGACCCAAATCCTTATGTCCCTCTTTTTCACCTTGGTGTCCCTCTTTCCAGGAGATCAGACTGTGTGGTGTGTGTATATAAGTGTATAACATTGCTCCACAGCAGTGATTCTCAACCAGGATGTCGTGGCACTTTGGGTGCCCTGTGTATTCTATAAAAACTAATAGCAATGGACTTTTAAATAAAGATTTATAGAAATTGTTCTGCACAATATGTTTAGTTTTGTTATTATGATTATAAGACCTAATAATAACTATATATTTATGTATTGTACCCTTCATTACGTCCCTGATAAATTACATTAAAAATGTTAGGTGTGCCCCGAATGTTCTAGATTACATGTTACGGGTGCTCTGAGCAAAAAAAAAATTGAGAACCACTGCTCCACAGTAATAAAACTCATATTAATGTTTGTTTAACCCCTTAACGACTGGCTGATCCAGGGGCTGTTCAGGACCAAGGCACATTTTTTTCACAATGCATTCTGGTCATGCCTGGGAACCTTTTCTTCTGGCCTCCCCAGAGGTGGAGGCCTGTGGTGCCTTTCAGGGAGACAAATGATTTGTTTTGTGTCAAAAGGGGGCAAGGATTAATCGTGACTGGGGGGCGGGGCTTCATAAAGTTGTTAAACTATTGGCAATAGACTGGGGAAGGAGGAGAAATGTGCGGGGAGTTGATGGAACTGACAGGGAAGGAGCAAAAATGGGCAGAGTTTCTTAAGAAGCTGCCCACACCCCGGAGACTCAGACTCTGCCCCAGAGACCTCGTAATGCAGAGTCTAAACCAGAGTCTCCTGGGCAAACCCAGAGAGTTCCCAGCTATGATTCTGATATGGCAAAGCAGCTTGCAGCCCCACTGCCATCCCAGAATTCCATGACGTGCCAGGACAGTCAGGGTCCTGACATCCAGACCAGCTTGACGCTAAGGAGTTAAACTACAGTATGTCTATACATTGTTCAGTTACGCAAAGAGGTGTCCATAGGTCATGAAATAACCTATACATTCTCTGTAATGCCATGCCCCCAGCAACACCAACTGAAACCCAAGTGTCCCTCATTGGCCCGTTAAACTGTTGGGAGGTATGTTTTCCTTCTGTCTCTTTCTTCCTTTAACCCCTTAGGGACCCTTGACGTACCAGGACCGTCAAGGGTAAATTTGCTCGAACGACCCTTGACGGTCCTGGCACGTCCCGTACTTTTTACTTACAGCGCTCTACCGGGAGCGCTGTAAGTAAAAATAGGGCATGAAATAGACCGCTCCAAGATCGGAGCGATCTCTTTCAAGCCCCATAGTGACGCGCCGATACACGTGACAGGTCACGTGTACCGGCTCGTCAAAGTGCCCCTATGCGGACGTTATGGGACAGAAATGTCCCATAACCTCCGGTCCTTAAGGGGTTAAAATCACACTGATGATCAAAAGCCAACCCACAGAATGAAACTTGTAGGAACGGCTTGAGCCAGGAGGGTTCAAAGGGATTTGAGGAGAAGAAACTGACTGCAAACACATTTTCCTGTTACCATAGTAATATAAGCTTGTTAAACGTTTTATTAATATATTCATATTAATAAGAGACGTGAGGACAACACTAGTTACAACGATCTTATGTATTTTCTCCTCTTAACATGCTACCATACTGTCTCAATTGTGTTGTAGGAGAGGTCGCTGCCTTTTTAACACTGTTATATCGTGTTTGTGTGTGCATGCAAATGTTTTTAACCCTTTCAGTGCCAGAGGGGTATGCAACACATTGCAAAGCAATGCGTTGCGTTCCCTTCTGGCTCTGAAAGGGTTAATATTTATTATTTGAAGCAGAACTAAGACCACTTATAGCAATACCCCCACTTGCCTTGCCCCCTATTAATTTTACCCTTGTTCTTTTGTTCAGACAACAACATCTTTCATTAATCCTGGATATTATGTTCATGCCTTTTTTTTTTTTTTTTTTTTCCTCCAAAACTGAAGCAGACAGCACGAGTCTGCTCTTAAAGGGGATCTATCACCTCTATACATGTTGGTGTCAACCTGTAGTGACTAGCTGGTAAAAAGGTTTTGTTTTTTAAATAAAATTGGTATTTTGCTGAAATGAATCCAGTAAATAATGCCCTGTGCCCTATTTCCGGACAGGCTGAGGTTACCAGCTCTGTACCACAGTCTGTCACTCCGCCTATGCTCCCCTCCCTTGATCCAGCCTCCTCCAATGATGGAGGCTTGGGCAGAGAGTGCTCCAGCTTACATGCAGAAAGCCTCCATCATTGGAGGAGGCTGGATCAAGGGAGGGGAGCAGGGATTGAGTGACAGACTGCGGTACAGAGCTGGTAACCTCAGTTTGTCCGGAAGTAGGTGCAGGGCATTATTTACTTGATTAAATTCAGCAAAATAGTGATTTTATTAAAAAAATGAAAACTGTATACCAGCTAGTACCTAAATAAACTATTTAGACCAACATATATAGGGAGGATGATAGATCTTCTTTAACCTTGAAGGACCAGAGAAGTGCATAACACATTGCTAAGCAATGCAATGCACACACTCTTGTCCATTAACCCCTTAAGTACCAGCGGTCCAGGGAAGTTACCTTCCCTTAAGGACAGCTTTGATCCTTGTTGACGCGCCTGTACACATGACCTGTTACGCATACCGGTGCGCCACTTTGAGGCCTAAGAGAGATCGCTCCGGTCTTGGAGCGATCAATTTTAGGCCCCGTTTTTACTTGCAGTACTCCCGGTAGAGCGCTGTAAGTAAAAAGTACGTGACGTGCTATGACCATCACTGGTCCTTAAGGGTATAAGGACCGTGACGGTCATAGCACGTCACGTAGTCCTTAAGGGGTTAAAAGATTTAAATGACCATGTGCATTGAGCAGAAGTTGTTTTTGTTTTTTGTTTTTTTAAGGTCCTGTGGTCAGTCCACTAACCATTATGTCCTCCTCCATGGAGATGATCTCCAGAATTGATTTTGAAGAGGTTATCTCCTGAACAAAATGATAGTAGATTTTAAAATTTTCTGGTCATAGAAAGGTGGAGAGCTGTTGTTAAAGGGATACAAATGTTTCACAATAAAAGCAGCTCCAATTAATCTTCATAGTATTTGGGCAATGGAGAGTGTTATTACAGTACTGTTAGAGTTGTAGTTCAAGAGTAATTGAATGATAAAGTGTCCGCCTCCTGCCCCTTTTACTGATGTAACACTGCTCAGCTCAGAGCAGCAAGGTGTGTGTCCAGATGGATCACAGAGTGGGACAATCTTCAATTAAGGTAAGGGAAAAACCTGTCAAGGCACCAAGGGTTTTCATTGTTCTCACAGTAAGAAGTTTGTCCCTTGCTGTGTGTTGTCTTGTCCGTCGACCAGATTCCACATCTGAAGTGAGCAGTGTTACACTAGGTAAATGGGGCGATAGGGGGATACTTTATCATTCAATTACTCTTGAACTACAACTCGGACAGTATTGTAATAACACGGTCTATGTCTCAAATACTCTGAAGATTAATTGGAACTGCTGTTTTTGTGAAACACTACTATGATGTTAGTTCTCCTTTAAAGAAACTGTTGCTGTACATAACTGGCAAAATATATTTCCTTTCTCTGGTATTTAGCCCTTTATGGACTGGGGGGGGGTGCAATGCATACCTCCCAACATTTCAAATGGCCAAAGAGTGACACTTGTGTTTTAGGTGATGTTGCTGGGGGTGTGGCTGTTGGGCTGGGCATTACTAAGAATTTTTAGGTTATTTCATGACCTATTGACACCTCTTTGTGTAACTGAATAAATGATTTAGAACAAGACCAAGGTATTTTATTTACACAGACTAAGTTATAAACACACATACTGAAGTTTGCACAAACATTTATGTGAGTTTTATTACTATGGAGCAAAGTGTACACTTATATACACACCACACAGTCTGTGCTCCTAAAAATAGGGACACCAGGGTGGGAAAGAGGGTCAGGGGGATTTGGCAATGCATTGCTTCTCAATTCACTGCATCTCCTGGTGGTCCGTAAAGGGTTAAAGAGCATCTCATGGTGTTTTGTACAATAGCACCAATACTAGTCTCCCTACACATGTAATCTCTAGAGAGCAGTTTGTATTTTCTTCAACATAATAAAACAAATGTATAAAAATATTTTCTCTGAGCAACTAACATGAAAATGTTTAAAAGCAATTTACGTCAGTCCCTGAAGAACATCCATTTGGGAATCAACACTCATTACACTGCTTATAGCCATGAGCACAACTTAATTCAGAATTCTAGTTTACAGTGTGTGCTGAGGGTTTGACATGTATATACAGCATGTTCCAAGTCATTTCAAATACTGCAGAAAATTCCGTACAGGCTTATTAAACTTCTGAGGTAAAATAAAATGGCTACATAAAATATGCCTACAGCAACTATTAAAGGAAGATTAGAAAAAAAAAAATCTAGACAGTTGTCCAATTTACATCCTGTAGGCAGGGCTGATACTTGGCAACATAGACAAACCTAAAAAAAAAAAAAAAAAAAAATGTCAATCTACCCCTTTTTAAAGGAACACTATCTCCTAAAAAAAAATACATTGGGTTATATAACTTTAATTATATTAGTTTTTCCGGCTACCATATGTAAAATTTACTTATTTTATCTTTGATCCCTAATATCTGATCATAAAATTGCATTTTAATGCTTGTGTAGATTGTTCATTATAGATGATATAGTTTGGGTGAATTTGTTTGGGCTCTTTGAATTGACAGGTTGACAAGAGCTAAATCAGTTAATTTTTTGTGATTTTTTTTTTTCCCCACCCCTTCTGTAGTCAGGCCATTGTCTTACCTCATCTTTTTTACACTATAATTTAGAGCACTGTCATTTTTGAGACACTAATAAAGTGTCATGGTTTTTGATGAACACTCAGACAGAACAGTAAGGTTAAAATGACTTTATTAGAATAAAGAGCATACACGAATATAGGCCCTGAGGCCCACAATACAGTTTGTACAGATATAGATATATACACAGTAGGATACAGCCAGAAGGACCAGTATAGGTAGACTGGATGGACAGGGTACAGACTGGCAGTGAGGATTCTGGCAGAACCAGTGAGATTGGAGATACACCGTTCTGGAGCTGACAACAGGAGAGCATACACAGGAAGTGCAATATAGGAGGACTGGCACAACCCAGAAGCCTGGGTACCGAACCAAAAGGAGCGAGGCAACACTGACCCAGGCTGTATGCTGCAGGTAACGAGGCAACGCTGACCCGGAGGCTATTCAGCAGGTAACGAGACAACTCTGACCCAGGCTCAGACCGCAGATGAAGAGGCAACCGTGTAATGGCAGCATTAACCCTAGGGAAGGGTTACCAGAGGCCAAGGCAACTGCTAACAGACAAACCCTAGAACGCTAGGGGTGAATCGAGACAACAGTAAGCAGATGTAACGCAACCAGTGTCCCCTCAACCTGCGTGATGGTAAGTATAACGCTGGCTCTAGAGCTCGCGGCTTCTGCATTGAACAGTACTCGCCCTTACCTAGACGATCCAGATACTCACAGGGTTAATGGTCAACGCCCAGAGAATAACTGCAACTCCCAGAGGGAGTGAGCCCAGCGCTACTAGGAAGGAGGACACAGAGAGTGATCAGAGTAACATAGTCAGTGATAGAACACTGTACTGGTACTTCGATTGTGCACACCGCCAGCAGCGGTTAAAAGAGCAGATATGGTCAGCAACGGAGCGGGTTCTACAGCCAGCTACAGTCAGCAACGGAGCGGGTTCTTCAGCCAGATACAGTCAGCAACGGAGCGGGTTCTCAGCCAGACATGGTCAGCACCGGAGCGGGTTCTTCAGCCAGTTACAATCAGCAACGGAGCGGGTTCTTCAGCCAGACACAGTCAGCAACGGAGCGGGTTCTTCAGCCAGACACAGTCAGCAATGGAGCGGGTTCTTCAGCCAGACACGGTCAGCAACAGAGCGGGTTCTTCAGCCAGATACAGTCCGCAACGGAACAGCAGAAACAGGAACTCAGGAACGTAGTCAGGCAGGCCAGGTCATACATGATAAGCAATAGCACGGATACACAGTCAGGAACTCGTACAACACGAAAGGGCGCCTATGGAAAGACATCCCAGGGTATATAAAGGCAAGCCCTGGTAGGAGCAATTATGACCAGCCAATCAGAGAGCATCAATGTATAACAATGTCGCAGTCAGAGCAGGAAGCACGGGCACCGTGATATCAAGATTGCTATGGTAGTAGGAATCTAGTAGAGAGCCCTGGAAAAGGCAGGAATGGGTATACCCACAGAGCATGTTTAAGACTAGATTTTAGGCCTCAAAAAATAACTTCTGTAAAAATTCTCTAACAAGAAGTACATGGTGGGAGATGTATAAAGAGCCTTCTTAGTGTATACTTAAGAATAGTCACTAAAATTCACAACGCCTGGTCATATTTATATAGTAGTAAAGTCACGTTTATAAATATTTTTATCTGAGAATATTTTGAGAATATTCAGAGAAAATTCACACCTGTGAATTATTTTCGCACACATAGCGGTATTATATACTTCCAATAAGAACAGGTTATACCTGGCGTTAAGATTTAGTCCCTAAAACTGCCTTTAGTTTTGGCTAAATTAGCAGATTTCTTTATAAATACATTGGGACACAATTCTTATTTGGCCAAGACCATTTCTACTCCACTTTTCAAAAAAGTCAGCTAACTGGATTTAGCATTTAGCAAAAATGTTGCCCGATAAGTTGCTTTGAGGCACTTTTACAGACAGTTTGTTTATAAATCCAGTTTTATGCATCTCCTCCAAAGTATTTAAGTGTGTGTTACCTCAGTGGCTTCCGAATCTTCTAGCTCTTTGAACACCAGATGGGTTAGACATATCTCTAGCATTGCAGTGTTAAAAGCCCTTTTTAACTTTGTGGTTGATTTGTGCCAGAATTGCTTGACTTTGCTTTCATATGCATTGCTCAGTGGGCCTTATGGGGGCAAATTATAAAAAGTGTTCAGTTTTGTCTAACTTGCATAAATCTACAAATAAATAAATCTAGATATGTTGTAAACTAGTGATTCCCAAACTAGGGGCATGTCCCACCGGGAGGGGCTGATGAGGCTCTTCCAGAGAGGCCACAAGGACATGTTTCAGCTTAACAGTACCTGTTTTGTCAAAATTTGGGGTGATAAGGCTCTTCCAAAGAGAGAACAAGGACTTGTCTCAGCTTAACAGTACCTGTTTTGTCAAAAATTGGGGGGTGGGATAAGGCTTTTCCAGGGAGGGCAGGAGGCCTGGTCTCTGAACCAAATGTTTAACATAACAGGACCAATAATGTAGAAGAAAAAAAAAAAAAGATCACTGTAAGAAATTTAGGAAGGGTTGGTTCAACGAACAGCTGTGAATATCACATTCTGCCATGTTTGTACTTCTAATATGCGGACAGGGTTCCTAGGTATATTGGCTTTGTTGAAATGTATACACCAAAAAAAGGAATGTATAATATATTGGGTTCTTCAAAATATATAGCAAAATTAATAAAACACAAAGAAATATGAATATAAATATACCTGAAAAGGTTTATATTTATATTGGTGAAAACAAAAGAGTGGCGTCATGTGAAAATTATTGGGAGCCTAAACTATTATTTTAACTAGAAGTGGCTAACAGGTGATTTTGAAAGCTCTTTCGATTGAACCCAGGTTATCATAAGGGTGTTCATTCCACTTAAAGCTTAACACCTTATCGACCAGCGATCCTGGGAGTGGATTCCCCTTAAGCACCTCTATGATCACATTCTGCAAGCCAGCACACATGACTTATTACATGTGCCGGCTCGCTGAACGGGTGTCTGATAATGACTGCTCAGGTCTTGGAGAAGAACGTTTCAGACACCGGTACCCCAGGTACAAGGCTTTTTTTAAAAGGAAGTGCAGAATGATTATGTGTGAATGTCTGTGTGCACAAAAAGAATGTTTTTCCTGAGATTCCTTCTTGAGAAAGTGAGCTTTTAGGCGATGAGTGTGGAGGATTCTCAGATGGTAATAGGGAAGACATTCCAAAGTCGAGGGACAGCCAGTGAGAATGTTTGCAGTCGAAAAGTGGCTCAAGTTGTGTAGGGAGTGGACAGAAGGAAACCTTGAGGAAAGCAGGTAGTGGGAAGTGGTGTATCAAGAGATAAGATCAGGAGAAGAAAAAGTATTTAACCCATAAAGATGAGTGACTTGCCAGGACCATCACACTGTTCCGTCCAGGAAAGATGATGGTCCTGGCACATCAAGAGTTAAACTACATAGCGGGAAGGCTGTTCCTAACTACTCTAAGACCAGAGCAGTTCGTTTCAGCCAGTCCTGGTTCCTTCCACTCAAGTGACCGCTGATGCAGTGAATAAAATTTGCTAAGGAACCCAATGGCAAAAGCAATGTTTGGAAACAAATGCCTCTGTCACTTCTGTCTGTCTGTCTCCCTCCTCAAATTGTGAGCAAGAGAAAGGAGGATCTGTTACCCTGTTTAAAGTTAATTTTTTTCCACTAACAATTGCATTTATAATTGTGTGTATGTATAATATACAAAAATAGCATTTCCATAAGATTATTGACCATTTGGGGTTTAATATTTTTTCTGAAGTTTCATTTATTTTGTTTAGTTCTATGGTTTGAGTTGTTAGTTATATGCCTTTTTGGAATCAGATTCTGAAGCCACTGATTCTGCATTGAATTTTGTTGCAGCCCGGTTTAGTGATAACTTAAGCCCCCCCCCCCAACTAAAAAGAGACATGCTGCCTTGAGTACTATTAACCTATGTATTACTACTGATCCTGACCCTATGGAATAGGTATCACCAGTTAGTTTGTTTCCTGAAATTCCTGCATTCACAGCCATCCCAGGAATTAAAGTGGATGTCTTAGGTTTTACCCCTGTACAATTTTATTTATTTGGGGAGAATATTGTCTCCCAAATGAAGGAGTATGCAGATCAATATCTTGCTGCCGATTGCTCATCTAACATTGCAAGGCAGCAGTCCTGGCAACCCACACACATAAATGAGCTTAAAAAGTTCTGGGATTTAACAATGGCTTTGGTAATAATGAATCCTTAAGGGAAACTGGAATTCAAGCAGTTCTTGCTGTATGTACGTTCTATAAATTATATAAGTTCCACAGAATATACTCGGGCTTTCGGGGTATACAAGGACAAGGACTGCCAAGTTGATATGTCACCTCAATATAACGTAGCATAAATAATTAGGCTATATAACGAATATTACTAAAACAGTCTTAATTTGTGGTGTTTTTTAAAGCTTTATCTGTGGTAAATTTAAGTTATAAAGTTGGCCCTTCAGCTACTTCCACATAGACTGAGGTTACCTGCTCTGTAACCACAGTCAGTCGCTCTGCCTCTGCTCCCCTCCCTCTATTCAGCCTCTTACAATGACGGAGGCTTCTGTCTGTAAGCTGGAGCGGTCTCATTGGCAGAGATTGATATCTAGCCAATGAGACCACTCCAGCTTACAGACAGAAGCCTCAGTCATCGGAGGAGGTTGGATAGAGGGAGGGGAGCAGAGGCAGAGAGACGGTTACAGAGCAGGTAACCTCAGTCTATGCGGAAGTAGCTGAAGGGCCGACTTTATAACTTAAATTTACAACAAATAAAGCTTTAAAAAAAAAAAAAAAAAAGACCATTTTAGTAATATTTGCTATATAGCCTAACTATATATACTATGTTATATTGAGGGGTCACATCAACATTCAATTAGTTATGAGATTTTTGTTTCAAGATACACCCAGTGATCAAAGCTCTCCTGCAGGAGCACTGTGATCACAAAACCCATGACGTTCCAGGACCATCACTGGTCCTTAAGGTTTTGTAATCACATCGCTCCTGCAGGAGAGCTTTGATCACTACAGGAGTCTGAAACGGACTGCTTCAAGACTAAAGTGGTCAGTTTCAGACTTTCTTTCAGCAGGCTGGTACATCTGGTCAGTCAAATGTGCCAGCTCTCCAAATGACAACTATGCGTATAAAAATTGTGTGTGTGTGTGTGGGGGGGGGGGGTTGAAACATTTTTCATATGTTTTCCTGTCATGATTAGTACACAACTGAAAAAAAAATTAGCCCCAAATATATTCATTTATTTTTCTGAATAAGGGTGCACCCTGTATGCCTAGGATTTAATGTCTTTTTGAAATTTACAGGGTAAACATGACTATCCATTTAAGGCATGGACACCGGTGACGTGCCAGGACAGTCATTGGTCCTGGTATATCATTTGTATGGGTGTACTGAATGAATTGGGAGGAAAATATGGTTGAACAGTGAAATAATAAAAAAGGCCCAAACTGCTCATGTACTTAAGTGTAAAAAAGCCCTTGTCGCCAAAGGAGTTAATGAGAGAAGGATTATGTATTAAAAACAAGACCGTGCAAGTAGCCAAGATGTATATATAATGGTTTTAGGGCTTTTCATGTTGAGTAAAACAAGGCTATTCCCACTGATGACAGCTGTCATTCATTACATATTTGTTTGATTTTATTTGTTTCTCCCATTCAACTGTCACTTTCTGTTTTAGTCATCAGGTAATGTTGTTCCTATCCCTTATTGTGACACTTCAGTCATTGACTCAGATTTGCCTTTTATGGTAACTTTTGAATGAAAAATCTCCCGGCAATGGGAGTACCCTTATCATACTAGTGAGGAAAAGCACTATAATATACATTTTTCATAAAATTAAAAAAGTGTATCTTCTTTAAAAGTAATTATACCTATCATTATGTTAATTAATATTTGTGTTTCTGTTTCCTTGCAGTCATTTCAAGGAAGTCAAGGTCGAGCTTATCTATTCAACTCCGTGTAAGTATGACCCTCCACCCTCATTTACACCTAGTTTTTTTCCATTCAAAAAGAACTGGGACTTAGTCATGTCTTCTGATGCAATATATTATTTCAGTGATGTTAAAGCAGTCATTCCTTATTGCCCACGTACTCTCTCTTTCACTGTTGCTGAAGCTATTATTTTCCATATTTCTATTATACCTCATCTGCATAGCATAACCCAGGGAAACCAACCTTTGGCTCTCCTGTTGGTGGAGACTACATATATCTGATCCCTCCCCTCATTCTCATTCAGTACAACAAAGAACTTTTGCAGTTTGGTGGCTGAATTTTCCATTTCTCTTATGTCTAATGTGAAACATAGGAACCATTAGATTGAGCTCCCTCCTACAGGAGGGCAGAGCACTTCAAAGAGATAGGGTCTAGATTTTTTTTCTCTGATATGGAATTTTACAGTCCCCCAATAGACAGGCTCCCATCACTGGCTTGCCTGGAGTTTGATTGCCCAGTTCACATGTGCTTTGTGGACTTTTTTCCCTGCGGAGGTTGACTTTATGACAAGTCTGTTCCTCATGGCTGAGTCTCTTAGAGATTCTGCCATTTTGAGATGGTAGCCTGAAGACAGGGGAGTAACCATTTGAGTGCTTTGGTCCACTGTATGTCCCATTCGAGCTTCTTCCACACTCTGAGTGTTAGCATTATATACTCATGTATAACTCTTACTCTCTGCATTAATCTGGGGGTACAGATGACTGTAGTAGTTTGTTCATATAATCCTTCCTCTGCTTTCCTGTAATTTATTTAGATCTTATATATGGGTTATGGCATTTGCTGAGCTTCAAGCGGAACTACCAAATTAAGTAAAGTTGCCCTGCAGTACTTAGGCAGGTGGTGACTAGCTTAATAATAGTTATTTTACCTCTCAAAAGTAGCCGCTTGTAAAGTAATCCTTAAGCTTCCGAGACTGACGGCCATGTTAGTGCAGTCTGCTTGCCTGTACCATCAGTCCCTTCTGGTGCCATTCGGGCCAGTGCAGTGCTTCTGTAGGGAGACCAGGACTGACAGCGCAAGTGTGAATACAAGATGTCTGCGCTGATGCCTGGCTTCTGGTCTTCTGGTCTTGTATTACTTTACAAGCGGCTACTTTTGAGAGGTAAAATAACTATTATTAAGCTAGTCTCCACTTGCCTAAGTATTGCAGGGCAACTTTTCATAACATGGTAGTTCTGCTTTCATGTCACACCCATGCCACTTTAATAGTTACTTTTTTACCTCTCCTGGCATACCCAGGGGAATTTTCTGTATTTTTATTTTAAAGTTTGATTTTTTTTTTTTTTTTTTTTGTGGGGGGAGTATTTATTTATTATTTTCATGCGTGGCTCCTTTAAGAACCAGAGCACACCTGTGGCCATCTTTGCTCAATAGGCTTTAATGGGACAAACATCTTTAGGACATATCTCTGCAACTGTTCTTCTTGTCTACTCAGGCTCTGCCACAAGGTCAGTTTTGTAAATTTCCCATTCTGAGCTTCTTCCATACTTTGTGTAGATTTTAACCCCTTAACTACCGGACGCGCAGGCACGCAGCGGTCACTAAAGGACCATGGAGCATTTTATTTATTTATTTATTTATTTATTAAGAATCCTATTCCGGACTCCCCGAACGGCTTGCAGCCACTGGGGGAGCCCGGAATTCCATGACGGTCATAGTACCTCATGGGTCGTTCAGTCAGATTTACCCATGACGTACTATGACCGTACTAAGGGATTAATGGGAGAAACTCTTTGGGACATATCTCTGCAACCATTTACGCTACAATAGAGAGGTTCCTTCTTGTCTACTAAGGCCACACATTATCTAGGCAACAAGCAAGGAAGATTACATTTCCCATAATCCACTGGCTTCTGGACTTTTATTTCCGATTGCTGGCACCCTTGCTGGTGGCCATCTTACTTCTCCCTTGCTTATCCAACACAGAGGCTGCTCTCCTCTCCAGTTTAATTCCAGGGAGGTACTTTTAAGGTCTCTACATCAAAACTGGGGATATTTTAACTAATTTTAGACACTTTCTCCTGGACAAGTCTGATCTTTATGGGGCAATCCAAGGTTAAGGATTCAGGGGCTTCCCTTACCCCCTCCCCCCCATTATTCCTTGTGCCATGCTGAGGTTCCAAGAATATTCTGGGTCTCTGTGGCCCTTACCAATCTTCCTAGGTCATCCAGCACAGACCAAGAGTCTGCTTGGATTAAAACTCTCATCTGTGATAGCCATCTCTTCTACTGATTTAAGGGTCATACTGAGGTTGTTAGATTCAGAAGAGGATTAATATATGGACTATTCTTTATCCTTTGAAGACTCCTATGGTGTTCACCCTGTCTCCGATGTTGAGGGGTTCATCAAAGCGGTGTTGGAGACCCATCAGGTCTCTGAGGCCGCTGATGGGAGGCTTTGCTTTTCTGGATATCTTCTAGAGGCACAAGAAAGAATCTCCCATCTTTCCTTCCAGTAAGACTCTTGACCAGATCCTTCTGGATGAATGAGAACTCCAGATTAGAGACTTTTCCTTAATAAACGTACCCTGGGCCTTTCCTTCAGCTGTTGAACCCCCTATTTCTCGCCTGGTAAAGAATACAGCCCTTCCCCTAGCACAGTGCCCAAGGATCATGCTGGAAAGCAGCTTGATTGTATTCTTAAGGCCAACTTTATGTCCACTGGGGCAGCATTGAGACATATTTTTGCCTCTGTTTGGGTCAATAGAGCTATTGCTGTGTGGGGAGAACAGCTATCTGACATTGTGCATTCTGATGTTTCTAGAGAGGACATGCTGATTTTACTAGCTAACATTATGGAAGCTATGCATATATTACTGAAGCCCTGTTTGATGCGGCTTCTCTGTTCCGCGGGCTGCACACTGTAGCTCAAGACTTGGTCTGCAGACCAACAGATGTCCTTTCCTTTTCAGGGCCTTATTGGGCCTGAACTGAAGCAGATCATTAGCTATGCTACTGGTGGAAAAATCACAGTTTTCTATCAAAGAATCCTTTCTAGCAAGGAAGACACGTGGGTTTCATCCCCTCCCCCCCCCAACCATTCCAGTCTGGGGAACAGAGAGCACAAATCTCTGATCTCCCAATCACGCCCCACCTCAGAGACCAGACAGACTTGACAGACTGAAAAGTCTAAGTCTGTTAAGCTGACTTTCGCATGGCTTGCTCCATCATGGTCCATTTTTGCCTGTAGGGGGCCATACCTTCCTTATACAATATGCCTTGGCATCCTCCGTAATGTACCATTACATTTCGCGGACAGTATCAGAAGGGTACCGCTTAGACTTAAATCCTTTTCTCCCTATCTCTTCTTGTCCCAAAGTTCACTGGAATCCAGAGAAAGTAAGGATTTTCAACAACCGCATCTCCACTCTTCTGATAAAACTGTTTCTCTGTCGTCCAGTACAGGTTAATGGCAACTTTGGGTTGGAGATCCGCCCCTTTAAGTAGGCAGGAACAATTCTAAAAGTGAATGCAGGGGGCGGAGCCTCCCTCCCTCCTTGGCTGCAGCTAACCAATCAGCTCCAGTAAGATTTGTTCCTTGGTGAAGACACAAGCAAGAGAACAGTTCTGCTTTTTGTGGACCATAAGCCCTGGGGGGGAAATCTTGGCTACAAGTTCTTTCCTCAGGAGTTGCCCACCGAGGCTTCTTCTTAATACATGGTAATCTGATGACAGAAGATCTGCAGGAAAGGTGAGCAACCATTTGAGTGCTGCAGGTCCACATGTCCCACAGTGCCCCCTGTCCTATTGCACACTCCTGCACTCATTGGGTTTATCTGTATGTCTGTTGGGTGTTTTGGAACAAGTTTCTGTGGTAACTTAACCCTTTAGTTGCTGGTTTTGCTTATTTTGGGGGTTTATTGGCAGTTTCCCTACTGTGTTCACTGGTTTTTGGGGTCTGCTAACATGTTCTAGTGATGTTTCATGTAGTTTCAATTCACAGTTTCAACTTAGCAAAATTTGTGTTCCGGCGCACTTTTACTGCATAGACGCCATCGCTCCATTCACTTTTATGGGACTGTACAGTTTGGGATGTATCTCTGCAACCGCTCAATGTAGCGACTTCAGAGAGGGCTCATTTTCATTGTCTGCCCTTGCTCTGTCATTCGGTTAACGTTTTATGTGTGTTGGGAGGCTCAGGGGGCTAGGGTACTTTTTTCCTGGGAAAACTACATTTCCCGTGAGCGCTTGCTTCTCGCACTCATTTCTGATTGACTCTCGCCGCAACAGCCATTTTGCGCCTTTTCCTGAAAGAGTATCCTATGCAGGGCTTGGAGTCTTCTTCTCTCCTCTTCAGATTAACCCTTCGCCTGCCAGATAAGTCTATTTTAGCAATTTCTGGGGTGAAATTTTAATCTTACACACTGTATTTTGGTGACTCCTTATACTTTAAACGTTTTGATATTGTGAGAATGTCTAATCCGTTAGAGCTCGGGGCCAGGCCTAAGGCTAAGGACGCTGGGGTCTCTGTGTCCCCTATTGCGCATTGCTCATGTCATTCAGGGTTACCTAGAGAATTCTCAGGTCATTTATGCCCAGCATGTTCTGATGTCCCTGAGTCTCTCTCCCAGGGACCTCCAGCCATGTATTAGAGCCAGATTGGGTGCAAGAGTTCAAGGCTGCAACTAGAGACCTCCGGTCTACATTACAACTCTTTCCTTCCCAGTTACAGGGAGTCTTCCACTCCTGGCAGACCCCTTCTTCCGTCCGATCTTCCCTACCGAAACCGCAGGGAGTACCTGACGTATCCGATTCCTCTGAGGAGGAACTGTTGGTGGATTCGGATGTTGAGGAATGTTCTGCTCTGGGCTCCTTTCCGTTTTTTTGGGGACCCCTTTGAAGCTGATCCTGATCCCTCGGCTGAGGGCTTGACCTGAGTTGTCTTAAATACCCTAAACATTCCCTTAGTTCAGGAGGTTTCTTCTGATCCCTCTGATGTATTTCAGGTGCCTAAAAGGCCCTATACTTGTTTTCCACCTAACCCCACTCTTGGCCGCCTTGTGTATGATGAGTGGAAGTCTCCGGACAGGAAACCTTCTGTTGCCAAGAAATTTGCCAAGCTTTACCCCTTCTCTAAGGCAGCGCTTGCTCAGTGGGTTCATCCTCCCCAAAGTGGATACTTCTGTCTCCAAGCTATCTAAGTCCACTGCCTTGACAGTTGCTGATGCTTCTTCTCTGAAAGACTGGACTGACAATAAACTTGAGGTCTCCCTCAAAACCATTTTTGCCACTGCTGGTACTGCCATAAGTCCAGCGTTCCCTGTGGCATGGGTGAACCAGGCCATTGCGGTCTGGACTGAACAGCTCACCCTGGCTGTCCGTCAGGGTGCTCCTACTTCGGATATGTTGCAGCTTCTTGCCAACATTTATGAGGCCCAGTACTGTGTTTCTGCTGCCTTATTTGATGCCATCCGTTTGGCGGCTAGGGTTTCCACCATGTTTGAGGTTGCCAGACGAGCTCTTTGGCTCAAGATCTGGTCTGCTGACACTGCTTCCAAGAAAGCTTTGTCTCATTGCCTTTTCAAGGAACCTCTTTGTTTGGGCCACATATTAAGGATCTGTGAGGCCACAGGGGGCAAGAGTACCCTTCTGCTAATGGTCCCCAAGAAGAAGATGCCTCTCAAGCGTAATTGGCTTTTTAGTTCCTTCCAGACTGAGACACGTCCGGTGAACCAGGCAGTTCCCTCAGCTCCAAGTTCCTCCTCCAAGCCCGAAAAGCAATGGAAGCCCAAGGGCTCCTCCAAACCTAAGGCTTCCAGGCCTCCTTCGGCATGACTCTCCGAACCCAGGTCCCCACTCGGCTGTGGGTGGCTGTCTGCGTCACTACCACAGCGTCTGGGAGGATTCAGTGGCTGACCAGTGGGTTTTACAGGTGGTGGCGGAAGGGTACAGGATCCCTTTCGCCTCTCTTCCACCCTTTTGATTTTTCCCCTCTCATATGCCCCAGGGCGTAGAGAAACACTGTCTGTTCAATGGCGCTATCCAGGCCCTTCTGGACAAGGATGTTCTGGAACCTGTTCCAATTTGGGACAGAGGTATGGGTTTTTAATCAAACCTCTTTGTAGTCTCCAAGAAGGACGGCGGCTGTCGTCCCATTTTGGATTTGAAGGATCTCAATTTCTTTGTGATCAAGACTCATTATTACCAGGAGTCCCTAAGGATGGTGATTGCTTTTATGTCCCTGGGGGGAATTCCTTGTCCCTCTGGATCTTCAGGACACTTATCTACTCATAGCCATTCATCCAGAGAGTCGTCAGTATCTCAAATTTGCCTGCGACCAAGGGCACTTTCAGTTTTCAGCTCTTCCCTTTGGTCTGACTACAGCTCTTCAAGTCTTCATCCGTGTCCTGGGAGCTTTAGTATCCGTCCTCCATCGGGACGGCATCAGTTATTCCATACATGGACGACCTGCTTCTGAAAGCCCCTTCTGCGGAACTTCTTCATCAGCAGGTTCAGGACTGCATTCATGCTGTCACCCATCACGGGTGAATCATCAACATGGACAAGTCAGATCTTGTCCCATCCCAGTGTCTGGACTTCCTGGGCCTTCTCTTCGACACTCAGCAGTGGTGTTTCTCACGGACGAGGTGGCTCACCAGATCGCCCACAGGGTTCCTGCTGTTCTGGCTCATGATCCAGTTCCAGCCAAGAAGCTGTCTTCTCTAGTGGGGAAGTTAATTTCCACCATAGAAGCGGTCCCGTTTGCCATGGCTCACACCAGGGAACTCCAGAGGTTTGTGGTCCAGGTGTGCAGGGGTCAGATGGACCTTCTGAATATCAGTGTCCCTCCCTCTTCATGTGGAACCGAGTTTGTCGTGGTGTCTCAACTTCTCCAATCTGCTGAAGGGTAAGTCCTTTCTAGTGTCCTTCTGGACCACGGTGACGATGGATGCCAGCCTCTCCGGCTGGGGAGTGGTCCTGGGTCACATGAGTGCTCAAGGTCGGTGGTCTCCGGAGGAGTCTCGCCTTCCCATCAGCGTTTTGGCGTTTCGGGTGATATTTCATGCTCTTTGCCATTGGACACCCCAGCTGGAAGAATGCCCAGTCCGGGTCCAGTCCGACAACGCCACGGCTGTGGCATTGTCATCAATAAGTAGGGTGGAACAAGATGTCTCGCCGCTTGGTTAGAGGTCAAGGCTATTTTGTCCAGGGCAGAAGAACATGTTCCTGCCATATCCGCAGTGCACATTCCTGGCATAGACAACGTCATGGCAGACTTCTTCAGTCGACACATGGTGGACAGCGGAGAGTGGGAGCTTCACCCAGAGGTGTTCACCCTCATTGTTCAGAAGTGGGGTCTTCCTTGCATCAACCCGGTTGTGTCTTGTCGCCATCAGAAGGTTCTGATGTTCTGCTCTCGCTGGAGGGATCCTCTAGCTCTAGCGGTGGATGCAATGTCCATTCCTTGGTTATTTCCTCTGGCCTGCATCTTTCCTCCCCTCCCCATGTTGCACAGGGTGTTACGGAATTTGAGACTGGAGCGCTGTCCAGTCATTCTGATTGCTCCGAACTGGCTTCGACAGGCTTGGTTTCCGGAGATTCTGGATCTGTCAGTGGCGGAGCCATCCCGGCTTCCTTGCCGTCCGGATCATCATCTACAGGGTTACCTGTGGAAGGAGGATGTTCATCTTCTAGCTTTGACGGCTTGGAAATTGAATCATCAATACTGAAGGAGAAAAGTTTTTCTTCTGGTGTGGTGGCTACTATGCTTAGTGCCCACCTGTTTCTTCTAAGGCCTACCATTGTGTCTGGTCGACCTTTCTCTCTTGCTGTGCTGATAGGGACCTTTCTCAGGAATTTGATCTGCCTATGGACCTAGCCTTCTTGCAGGATGGTGTGGATAAGAGCCTCAGTTTGAGTTCCCTTAAGGTTCAGACTTCTGCTCTCTTTGTATTCTTTCAGAGGCGCATTGCTATTCTTCCTGATGTCAAGGTTTTCTTCCAGGGCATTGCTCATGCTCATCCTGTTTTCAAGACTCCTGCTCCTCAGTGGGATCTTAACTTGGTTCTCCCTTTGAGTCCTTGGTTACTATTCCTCTACACCTGCTGACGTGGAAAATGGCCTTTTTCCTGGCGATTGTGTCTGTTCGCCGTGTTGCGGAGTTACATGCTCTGTCTTGTAGACCACCCTTTTTCGTGTTTCACAGAGACAAGGCGGTGCTTCTCACTTCTCGGGAGTTTTTCCCAAAGGTGGTCTCTGAGTTCCACGTTAATCAGGAGATTGTGGTGCCTTCTTTCTGCCCTGACCCTACCTCTGACAAGGAGAGGGATCTCCACTTGTTAGATGTGGTGCATTGTCTCAAGTTTTATGTACATCGCACTGAGTCCATTAGACAGTCTGACACTCTGTTCATCATTCCTGAGGGCTATTTCTTCTTGGATCAAATCCACTATTTGTAAGGCTTACAAGCTAAAGAAGAAGCCTGTTCCCTTTCGGGTCACGGCTCATTCTACTATATCTATTGGGGCTTCTTGGGCTTACAAGAATCAGGCCTCCACTGATCAGTTGTGCAGGGTTGCCACTTGGTCGTCTGTGCACACCTTTTCAAAGCACTACCGTGTTGATGTGCTGGCATCGGCTGACGCCAGTTTTGGGAGGAAGATCCTGGAGGCAGTCTCTAGGATCTTCTTCGGTTCTTTGGTGCTTCCTTCACTGTTGGCTCTAGTTCAGTATGCTGTGTAACAGTTCATAGGGTGTTGTTACCCCTGTTCAGTGTCCGTTGACACCTCATTTGTTTTGTTGGGCTATCTCTGATCTGATGGTTCAGATCTGCTCTGGTGACTTTGGGGGGGGCCTTGAGCCTGGTCCTTACCTTCCTTCCCGCCTCTGGGAAACTCAATGGTTGGACATCCCAAAGTTACCAGTAATCTGTATGACAGAGAAAAAGAGGATTTTAGTCTTACCTGTTAAATCCTTTTCTCTTAGTCCATACAGGTTACTAGTAACTTTGGGTAGGCGATCTGCCCTTTTAAGTAGGCAGGAACAATTCTAAAAGTGAATGCAGGGGGTGGAACCTACCTTCCCTCCTTGGTTGCAGCTAGCCATTCAGCTCCAGAAAGATTTGAGACACTAACTATGACTAGATAGTGGAAGGAAAGGAGAGTGGAAGGAGAGCCAAGCATGGTCCCTTGACAGGGTGGGAGACCAGTAACCTGTATGGACTAAGAGAAAAGGATTTAACAGGTAAGACTAAAATCCTCTTTCTGGTGCCAGTCTCAGCCAAAGAGCATTTTTCAGGTTTCTAGTCCAACCTTTTTGTGGTTCCCAAAAAGGACGACTGCAACAGTCCTATTTTGCCCCTAAAGTGTGTCAACCAGTACATGGTTGCTACTTACTTCAAGATGGAATCTTTGCATTCTTTGTAGTGATGTGCCTGAGAGAGTTTTCAGCCTCTCTGGATCTACAGGATGCGTATCTGGATCACCAAGACCACTAGCGCTTTGTGGTTTGCAATCACAGTCCATTCACTGTTTTGCAGTTTGCCCTGGCTTCTGCCCCCAGAATCTTCACCAAGATCATGGCAGCACTGGCTGTGTACATCCATGTTCAAGGCATTTCTCTAACATCGTATTTGAACGATCTGCTGATTACGGCTCCCTTAAAAGAAATTTTGGCTGTCAATATCCAAGAGTGCATTCTGGTGCATCATAGTTTGGTTCTCAACCTAAAAAAGTCCTCTCTTAACCCATTCCAGGTTTTGGTTTTTTCTGGGCATGAGATTTGACGCCCTTCATAGGAAGGTGTTCCTCACCGAGGAGAAGATACAACTCTTGTCTCAAGATGTGTCACGGCTGCTGGAGTGGCCCTAGGCCACGATCAGGGACTATCTGCGAGTCCTAAGTCTCCTGGTGTCTGACCTGGAAGCATTCCCGTCGCTCAGTTCTACATGAGGGAAATTAAGCAGGACATACTCCTGATACAGTCCCGTTGTCCAGAGCATCTCATCAGATGTCTCCCTCTGCAAGCCAAGGATGATCTTCACTTGTAGCTTCATCTACCACATCTGACTCTTGGAAGACCCTTTGTGATCTTTGTGGAACCTGGTGGCAATGCATACCAGCCTGAGAGGCTGGGGTGTGACGCTTGTTGACCAGGTGACCCAGGGCCATTGATCAGGGGCAGAGAATCTCCTGTCCATCAAAATTCTGGAACTCGGAACAGTTCACCTGGCTCTTCTACACTGATCTCAGGTACATGAACCATCAAGGGAGAACCTGCAATGAGACTGTGTGACGGGAAGTGAAGGATCTCTTTCTATGGGCAGAGGCCCATGTCCCGGCCATTTCAGCCATCCACATTCCAGGGGTGGAAAACGTGGTTGCAGCCTTCCTCGGTCAGCAAGAAATGGATCTGGGGAACTGGGAGGTGTTTTACTTGATAGTTCAATGCTTGGTGCTCCCACCTGTACAACTGATGGTATCCAGGAACAATGAGAAAGTGCCTGCGTTATGTGCGTTGACATGCGATGGATGCCATGTCCATTCCATGGAACTTCCTTCAGTTTTATGTGTTTCTTACAATTCCTCTCATCCCCAGGGCAATCTGGAAGATCAGGATAGAGAAAGCTCTAGTCATCCTATTTGCCCCATTCTGACCCAGGCAGGCTTGGTTTGTCCATTCAGGAACCACTCCTTCTGCCATCTAGACCAGATCTGTTGCTTCTGGGACCCTTGTGGCAAGAAATTGGCCTTGACGGCATGGCTCTGGTGGCCACCATTCTGAGAAGAAAGTGATTATCCAATGGTCCAAGCTTGAAAGCCTGTTTCCTCTAAGGCATACCATAGTCTGGTCCATCTTCTGCCAGTGGTGGGTTGACAAGAATGTGTCTACTTAGAGCTTTGATCTTCCTATTGTGCTGTCCTTACTTCAGAATGGCATCAACCAAGTCCTTAGTTTGAGTTCCCTTAACCCCTTAAGGACCAGTAACGTCCCAGGACCATCATGCATGTCTGTGCGTTAAGGACTGGTGACGGCCCTGGCACGTCATGACTTTTGTGTTCAAAGCTCTCCTGTGGGCACGCTGTGATCACTAGGAGAGTCTAAAACTGTCTGCACCAAAATCAGAGCAGTCTTTCAGCAAGCCGGTACATGTTATCGCTCACAATTGCCAGCTCCCCGATTGTTGTCTATGCAGTTAAGAGTAAACTTACCAGTTGTGTTTCAGTTCTTAACCCCTTAAGGACGGCTGATCGCTTATGCGGCCGTCACTTAAGGATCACGGACCTTTTTTTATTTTTTTTTTCCTGCATCCGCTTCAGGGCTCCCCGAACGGCATGCAGCCATGCAGGGAGCCCTGAATTCCATAACGGTCCTGGCAAGTCATGGGGCCTTTAAAGCAAATCTACCCATGATGTGCTATGACCATCAAGGGTCATTAAGGGGTTAAGGTATAGATCTCAGCTCTCTCTGTTCTTTTTCAGAGACACATTGCTATTTTGCCAGATGTGAAGACCTTCCTTCAAGGGGTGGCTCATACCTTCCTTTCTTTTCGGGACCCCACGCCTCTGTGGGATCTTAGCTTGGTCTTAGGTGTCCCTCAGAGGCCTCCTTTTGAGCCTCTGGCCTCGATTCAGCCTGCAGTCTTCACCTGTAATTGAACTACAATTTCCATTAACTTAGCAGTTGAGGATGATGGGAGGAGTTGTTAACAGCTGAAGTCCTCCAGGTTGTCCACATCTGCTCAAAGCTGTGGTATGATGGATCAGCAGGGAGTAGTTTGGTTTGTTTGGCCCTCACAACGAAAACAGATATTCCTTCACCTTTGTCTGAATAGTACTACATATATATCTCCCTTGTAAGGTGATACATTCAATATGGATTACAATTTTGAGCACTGTATCTGAAAAAATATATTCTAGAAGTGGAAATAGTTCAAAACATGACAGTAAAATGAAGTGAATTTGTAGCCTTCCATTTTAGCCATACGGTATTTTCTTGCACTGGAACACAGACCATTATGAAGGATAGGATTACCATTTACAAATATAGTCCTCTATTCAGTTTCAGTGCAGTATACTCTGGGGAGCTTTTAAAAAGCTTTAGAGATGCCACAATGTCATTGCATAAGATTAAAGAGAATTATAATGATGCCTTTAGTACAGGGATGGGTTCATTATAGTAAAAGCTATCAAGGTATAGAATTCACTACTTAAGGAGGTTGTGTTGACCGATACAGCAGATACACTGGGGTGAATGGAATGTAGGTTTATAACCATTATTTAAAAAAAAAAATTAAATGTTAAATATCATTTAAAATAAAGTCTGAGGAAACATACTTGACTATTAGCCTGGAGCTGTATCCAGTTAATAAGAATGGACTGGAATGTAGTATTACAGCAAGTAATGGGCAGTTTGAAGGGCATACAGATAAAAAGGGAGCAGAAACAAACTAACTTGTATTTTTATTAGATAATGCATATTTGCCAGTAGATGCGTATTACAGACTACATCTCTCTTTACTGAAATTGTTACTTGCTGGATGGAGGAAGAACTGTGGATGTCCAGGTTTTTGTTCCAGGGGAAAAAATAAATTCTGGTGTTCAACTGGTACTGGACTGATTATCATCTGTTGACAATATACTGCACAAGGTCCCTGCCCACTAGTTAACCCACTTAAAACCTGATCAAAATTTTAGAAGCTTTAGAAGGGCCTACCGAAGCCTATCGAGGAACTTGACTTTTGTTTCTGTGTAGGTTGGTTCCATAACTACTGAAACCTATTACTGCAGTCTCTGGTTACATTTGCAATTGCTCTACTCTTCTGTCCAATGTGGAACACCGGAACCATGAGATAAAGTTCCCTTCTCCAAAAGGCAGAACACTTCAAAAAGGCAGGGCCTTTGATGTGGAGACTCCTATTATCTCTCCAGCTTTATCCCCACCCCATAGTTTCAAGCAACTTACCTCAGTAAAAGGGAAGCTGGAACTGTTCTCTTTTTAGACCTCCTTTTATTTTTTTTAGTTCAAAATGATGCTGTAGAATCCCCCATTAGGGGGGCACCCATTAACTGCCTTGAATTGGATTGTCCAGTTCATGTGTATATTTGTGGACCATTTCCCTGTGGAGGTTGACTTAATTACAAGTCTATACCTTATTGGTGAATTTCATTATTGATATAATGGGAGCCTGAAGACAGCAGGATGACTGGTAAGTTAACCATGTGGTCCTTACTACTAAATCCCTGCTTTTACTTGGCTCCCACTAGAAAATTAACCTTATTCTATTCTTAAGTTCCTTTAATTTGCTATTTATATGTATTTTACCTTTGTTTCTATTCTTAATTAGTTTTCCAGTTTTTGGGATATGACTCCTTTAAGAACAAGTGCCCCAGTGCGGTGGCCATCTTTGCTCCATAGGAGTGAATGAAGAATCTTTACAGTGACATATCTCTGCAACCATTTCACCTAAAAGGGTCAGAATGGGCTCAAAATTAATCACTGGTCATGCTCTATCACATGGTCAGCAGGGGGACAGTGTTCATACTGCTTAATTTTGCTATTTTAAAACAGATTGCAAACCCAGTTTGGGTTAAGACTGTGATGTCTTCAATTGCTCCTATACCTTCATCAGTTCAGTGGGTCCTCCACTCTTGGAGCCCCATGTACCTTATTAGACACGTTGACCTTGTATTTAGGGGACAATCTCAGTTTGTTGATTCCTCTGTGGAAGAGGTTGACATAGATTCTTCTCTGTCTTTTGGGGATGCCTATGAGGAAGACCCTTGCCCCTTGGCTGAGTGGCTTATCAGAGCTGTTTTAGAGAATTTAACCCCTTAGTGACCGACACTTGATGCCCGCCGAACATTTTTTGTCCTCGGGTGGTAAGGGTTTAAAGGTCTTCAAGCCTTCTGATACAGAGTTCCACTCATCGATCTTTGGACCAGGTTATCTTGTCCCATTGGGTTACTCCACATGCTATTGACATCCCCCCCCTCCAATATCTCCACTTGCTAAAAACACAGCAGTGCCTTTGGCAGATGCCATGGGCCTTAAGGATCAGGTTGATATGTTGTTAGATTCCTTCTTAATGGCAAATTTTAGGACCACTGGTTCCATCCTGTGACCCATTTTCGCTACAGTATGGGACACTAGAGCCATGGCTACCTGGGGTGAACCACTGTCAGATGCCTTTAGGAACTGCTGATGATTCTAGCCAATATCATGTCTTTTGTGTTCCTTCCTTTTCTTAGGAAGGAAACTTTTTGGGCCTGACCTAGGGTTTTCATAACCTTGACAGTTTGAGGTGTGTATAGGGTTGCCACCTTTTCTTCAAAAAAATACTGGGCATGGCATTCCCTCCATAGACTTATCATTGGACAGAAGCCAATTTTTTTACCAGCCTGCCGGTAAAATACCAGCTGGGTGGCAACCCTAGGTGTATAGGATTCAAATCCCTCAGGCTTTTAAGGCCTGCCCCACCAAAAGCCCAAACAGATTTGGCAGAGCAAAAAGTCAGTTTAGAAACCAAAAGCTGACAAGCCCAGCTCAGCATTACTCTCAGAGTAATCGAGAGTAGTCATTGCCACTTCACCACTCCCCTCATTGGACTAGCACCGTTCCAAAGATCTTTATGAAGATCATGGCCCACACTCGACCTCTTACTTAGGCGACCTTCTACTTCAGGCTTCTTCAGAAGCTGTGTTCAACTCACTCAACTCAAAGGGTTAATAAATACAAAAATAAAAAGTTGTTGCTAATATTCTAATTTGCCCTATTCAGATTGCTAACTCATAAGAGGTTTTAGAGTTTTGTTTTATTGTCTGAGTAGTTCCCCCATCACTTGATACATTTTTAATGTCAAAATTAATGCTCTTGCATTTTTCATGTTTCTTTTACAGTTAATTCCCAGAACAATCTAAACATACTACTTTCTTACAGAAAAACCTTTTCAATTTAAATATAGGAAATCTAATTATATATTTATTTGTTATGCTGAAAACTATTTCTGTTTAATGTACAAAGAGTTTAGGGAATGTCTGTGTAGAATTTATATGTCTGCATAAAACGTCTAATTCAAAACTGATTATCATTTTGCTGCTGCTTAGTTCTGGAAATTAAGTTGAATTCTTTCATCTCTTGTCTCCATATGCAGTGTAAATGTTGGTTGTGGGCCAGCAGAGGAGCGTGTGTTACTAACTGGGTTACATGCGGTGGCAGATATCTACTGTGAAAACTGCAAAACAACACTGGGCTGGAAATATGTAAGCATCTTTGTATGCATGAGCCTTCCATACATGCACAGTCTGAAATGTCCGGGTTATCATACACTAAAAAACAAAAAGAAAATTATTATTTTTCTGCTTGTAATCTGCTTCATTTTCATAATTGTTACCTGACAAAAAAGAATGTATCCCTTGTAATACATAAATGGAAGCTCACAGAGGCTTTCAGTTGCCCAGAAACCCCATTTGGATGCCACAATAATGAGAAATGTTTGCTGCTGTTGTGCATATGGGCATGCTTTGGCCCATCTACAGCTGTTTTACTATGGCCATTTGCAGTCTGGGGATGATTACAGGTGTGGACCAACAACAGCTGAGAGGCCACAGGTTATCCACTCTTGGTCTATGCTCAGGTACCTATAATAGCATTTTCATGCAGAATTGCATCCATCATGTTCTAGGAATAGTTAGTGTATACATAAAGAAATAGTAATGTCTTAGTATAAATGAACATTCGATTATTCCTTATACTTTGTAATAACACTTCCTACAGTTGGCAATCTTGTGATCCGTATTTTTTTGTAATTATATTTTAAAGTTTCCCCCTCCTGCCCCTTTTCCCTACGTCACTATTCTTCCCTCAGATCTGAAATCCGGTCAATTGACAGATTGCAACAAACGACAATATTGTGGCTATCAGTATAAGGAAAACACTGCCCCTCTTGACGAAGGAGAGCAAGTTTTTCCTTATGCTGATACAAGATTGTCCCTCATCGCTATCTGTCCGGACCACCTTTCTGACCTGAAGACTTCTTTAAAAGGGGATGAAGGGGAAAACTTTAAAATATAATTACACAAAAACTACACTGATCACAACATTGCCTATGGTACAGAATGATTTTACAAAGTATAAGGAATAAGCAAATGCTCATTTATACTGAGACATTACAATTTTTATTCATTTATTTATTTTTATGGACACATATTGGGGAATGCACACATATTCAGGTCTGAAAAAAGTGACTTTACTGCTTAAAAAATGTGTTAAAATATTTTGGCTTTCTTTTATTTTTTATGCTACTCTATCCTATATAATAATTAGCTAGGATTTTTGTCAGAAGTCATTATGCGCAATACAGACTGCCCGAGCGCACAGAATGCTGGGAGGTGTAGGAATGCTGGGAGTTCTGTGCTGGGAGCATTCTGTGCTTTCGGGCAGTCTCTACAGTGCATGACTGCGTCGGCAGCAGGACCGGCCTCTTAACCCTTTGAGTGCCAGTGCATGCTGGCACTCAAAGGGTTAATGTCACCCAGACCTTGGCCCGTGTACATGGGCTTTTACGCTAGTTGTTTATAAAGCAGAATTAAAAACATTTAACTTCTGATGTACTTGCTTGTAAATTGTTGTATAGTCAAGGACATAGATTTTCTTTCTCTCTGTGTCTAATGAAGTTTGCACATATTAGTAATTAAGAAACCTGTCACCTTAATAGAAACTTTAAAAACTGCCTATAATTTGTACTACTTGTTTGTATGTAACATCTGTAGCATTTTAGAAATTACCTTTTATTTGTTGGTGGCAAAGTGTAAGGTGTTAAATCTGTACTGGGTCACTTTTAACCCCTCTGGCACTTCAAAGGGTTACACATACTGTTAAATGAATGAATCTAGACAAGCCCACACACTGAGGGCGTGTCCAACAGCACAGCAAGCATTCATTTTGGCCATGGAGTGTGTTATTTCACTACTGTCAGAGTTGTAGTTCAAGAGTAAATTAATGATAAAGTATCTCCCTCCTGCCCCTTTTACCTAGTGTAAGCATAACTGTGAACTTTGTTGTGTGCTGTCCCCAGAGGGAAGTCCTGTGGTGCTGCTGGGGGGGAGAAAAATTGATGTGAATCGCATCAAAAAGGAAGCGGGGCTTAATGGGCTAGAAAAAAATAGGCTGGTGAAGGAGTTTAATTGGGCAGGGAGTGGGAAAAAAGACTGAGAAAGAGCAGTAGTGGGAAGAGTTTCAGTAGAAACTCCCCATATCCAGACATTCAGCCTCTGCCCCAGAGACCTGGAAATTCAGTGTGAAAACCGGAGTCTGTGGGGCAAATCCGGAGAGTTCCCAGCTATGAGTGTAAGCCACCTCCCCTCAGATGTGGAATCTGGTCCTGGGACCAGACAGCTCACACCAAGGGACAATCTTCTTACTGTGATCATAAGGAAAACCCTGCCCCCTTTGACAGGTTTTTCCTTATGCTCACTGAAGATTGTCCCTCTCTGTGATCCATCCGGACAGTCTTGCTGCTCCTGAGGTGAGCAGTGTTATATCAGTAAAAGGGGTGGGAGAATGATACTTTATCATTCAATTACTCTTGAACTACAACTCTGACAGAATTGAAATAACACTCTCCATGGTCCAAATACTATGATGATTAATTGGAGCTGCTTTTATTGTGAAACATTACTATACTTTTAACACACACAAATACAAAAATATACAGAGAACTGGCATTAAGAGAGACTGTGCCACCAAAACCTAAAGCTTTATTTCTGAATAAAAACATTTATTTTACATTTATGGAAATATGGCTAGTACAACCTATAGGGAGATTTTCAATTTCTGTAAAACAAGATAATAGAGAGATTTTTTTTAAAGTTTTAAGCTTTCTGTTTTTAGACCCACTTATTCCAATAGGTGTAGTATCCCTTTAATTTTGAGGAGAGTTTCACCTTTAAAAAAAAGTACATGTAAGCTATAAAAAATGCAGCTTTCATGATGTTGTGTTCCTAGAAGAAAATATATTTGAACTGTTCCCTCTTGTGCACATCATCTTTGTAAATAAGTCATCATTCTAAAAATATACTGAATTCTAATGATGTGTATCTGGAAATATAATGCTCTCTATAGAGCTACATAATAACTCTCATGGGTGGTGTTACTCCCATTATACTGACGCAAGAAGCACATGTGCAGGTTGAGTAAGTGAGCAGACACATTAGATAAAGGATACAAAGGAAACCTACACCTCCCTATATGATGGAAACGTCTTACTTGTATTTCATCACGTGAAGCATGTTTCCGATCTTCTTCCAGCAATACTAATATGCTTAGGTTTTTCTTGTGCGTTTGTGTTTCCTTTTTTTATAGCAGGACCAGGGAATTGTTGGATGTCCTGATTTTGGAGACTGCAGCTCCCATCATGGCCAACCAGAAAATGACTGGATGAGGATGATGGGTGATGCAGTCCCCAACAACTGCAGCTCCAGAGTTTGACAAACTCTGTCCCTATAGTGTTTTGATCCAAAAATAAATATTTACAGACATGTAATCACTTGTTATATTGTATTAGACATTCTGAAAACTTTGGTTCACTTATAATAGTATTTTCTATGTCGTCCAATACAGGTTCCCCGTAACCTCTGGTAGGTGATCAGCCCCTTTAAGTAGGCAGGAACAATTCTGAGAAGTGACTGCTGGGTAGAACCTACCTTCTCTCCTTAGCTCGCAGCTAGCCAATCCCCATCCAGTAAGATTTGTTCCTTGGTCAAGACACAAGGAAACAGAACAGTTCTGCTATAGTTTTAGTTTCTTTATTATTTTTCTGTTAGATATGGGATACCACCATTAGGCAGATTACAATCACTGACAATTCCCATCACCCAAATGTGGATAGTTCAGTTTACCAGGTGCTTTTGTGGACCTAAGACCTGGGGGGAAAATCTTGGCTGCAAGTTCTTTCCCCAGGATTTGCCCAGTGAGGATTCTTCTTGATATATGGTAATCTGAAGACAGAAGACCAGCTAAAAAAGGTGGACAACCCTTTGAGTGCTGTGGTCCACATGTCCCAAGCTTCCCCTCTACACAGGGGTCTCCTTTGGAGTTCCTATTACATACTCGTGCACTCATTTATCTGTATGTCTGTGGTGTTTGGAGCAAGTTTCTGTGGTAACTTAACCCTTTGGCTGCTGTTAGCACCTTTTTGGGTATATTTTTGGCACTTTCCCTACTGGGTTTAGTGTTTATTGGGTCTGCTGACTTGTTCTAGTGGGCTTCTGAGTGTTTTTACATTTTGTTCTAACCTTGCTAAATTTATTGCGCACTTTTTCTGCATAGACTCCATTGCTCCATTCACTACTATGGGACTTTACAGTTTGGGACATATCTCTGCAACCACTCCACTTAGCGAGGTCAGAGATGGCTCAAGTTTTTTGTTTGCCCTTGCTTTGTTATCCGGTCAGCGTTCTGGGCATGTTGGGGGCTCGGTGGGTTTCAGGCACTGTTGGGCTACTTTTTTAGCGAAACTACAATTCCCATGAGCGCTTGCTTCGCTCACTCGTTTCCGATTGGCTTCCGCTGCGTCAGCCATTTTGTGCCTTCATTGAACGAGTATCCTACGCAGGGCTTGGACTCTCCTTTTCTCCTCAGCAGTTTAACCCTTCGCCTGCCAGATAAGTCTATTTTAGCATTTCTGGGGTGATTTATTTATCATACACACTGTTTTTCGGTGTTTCTGATAATTTGACCGTTTGACTCTGTAAGAATGTCTATTCCATTACACCTTGGGGCTAGACCTAAGACAAAGGACACTGGGGTGTCTGTGTCCCCCATCGGTCATTGTTCCTCATGTCACTCAGGGTTACCTAGAGAATACTCAGGTCATGTTTGCCCAGCATGCGCTGCTGCCCCTGAGTCACCTGCAGGGACCTACAGCCATGCACTAGAGCCAGTTTGGATGCAAGAGTTTATGGCTACTACCAAGGATCTCAGGTCTACCTTACAACTCCTTCCATCCACTTTGCAGGGGGTCTTCCACTCGTGGCAGATCTTCCCTGTGTTGAACACCCTGAACATTCCCATGGTAAAGGAGGTTTCCTCTGACCCATCTGATGTGTTTCAGGAGCCTGTCCTGCCCCATACTTGTTTTCCACCTAACCCTACCCTTCACTGCTTGGTGTCTGAGGAATGGAAGTTTCCAGACAGAAAGCCTTCTGTCTCTAGGAAATTTGCTAAGCTTTATTCATTGTTTGGGCTTGGAGGAGGTATGCGGAGCTGAGGGAACCATCTGGTTCGCCGGACGTGTCTCATTCTGAAAAGAACAAAAATACCGATTACGCTTAAGGGCCAATTTCTTCCTGGGAACCAAGGTAGAAGAGTACTCTTACCCCCTGTGGCCTCACTGATCAGAACCTTAAGATCTGGCCCAAACAAAGTGGTACCCTAAAAGGGTAAGGAGAGTGTCAGCAGACCAGATCTTGAGCCAAAGAGTTTGTCTGGCCACCACAGACATGGTGGAAACCCTAGCCACCAAACAGATGGCATCAAATAAGGCACCAGAAACATAGTGAAATGTTGGTGAGAAGGCACAACTTATCTGAAGTAGGAACATCCTGACTGACAGCCAGTGTGAGCTGTTCAGTCCAGACTGCAATAGCCCGGTTCACCCATGCAGCAGCGAATGCTGGACGCGTGGCAGAACAAGCAGTGGCTAAAATGGACTTGAGGGAGACCTCAAGTTTCTTGTCAGTCTAGTCCTTCAGAGCAGATGCATCACAGACTGGTAAGGCAGTAGACTTAGATAGCCTGGAAATAGGAGCATCCACTTTGGGAGGATGAACCCACTGAGTAAGCGCAGCCTCAGAAAAGGGATAAAGCTTAGCAAATTTTTTGGAGACAGAAGGTTTCCTGTCCGGAGACTTCCACTCTTCAGACACAAGGTGGTCAAGAGTGGGGTTAGGTGGAAAGTAAGTAAGGGGCTTTTTAGGCTCCTGGAACACATCAGAGGGGTCAGAAGGAACCTCCTGAACTAAGGGAATGTTAAGAGTAGTGAAGACAGCCCTGATCAGGCCCTCAGCAGAGGGCTCAGGATCAGCCTCAAAAGGATCCCCAAAAAACTGAGAGGAGCCCACAGCAGAACATTCCTCAACATCTGAATCCACCAGCAATTCCTTTTCAGAGGAATCTGACACATCAGGTACTCCCTGAGGCTCCCTCCCTGAGACTTGACGGAGGAGAGGGCTTGCCAAGAATGAAAGACCCCCTGTAACTGAGATGGAAAGAGTTGTAATGTGGACCTAAGGTCCCTAGTAGCAGCCTTGAACTTTTGCACCCAAGCTGGCTCTAATGCATGGCTGGAGGTCCCTGGAATACTTTCAGGGACATCAGAACATGCTGGGAATAAGTGACCTGAGAATTTTCTAGGTAGCCCTGAGTGACAGGAAGAGCAATGCGCAATGGGGGATACAGAGACCCCAGCCTCCTTAGTCTTAGGTCTGGCCCCAAGCTCCAGCAGTTTAGACCTTCTCACAGTGTGTATTATAGTGTGTAGGATTAAAGTTTCACCCCAGAAATTGCTAAAATAAACCTGTCTGGCAGGCGAAGGGTTAATCAGCAGAAGAGAGAAGGAGAGTCCAAGTCCTGCATAGGATACTCGTTCTGGAAATAGCACAAAATGGCTGCCGCGGCGGGAGCCAATCAGAAATGAGCGAGCAAAGCAAGCACTCATGGAAAATCTTGTTTTCCCAGAAAAGTACCACAAACAGTGCCCTAAGCCCCCCAACACGCTAGAAACCTGAACCGGATGACAGTGAAAGGGCAGACAAGTAAAATGAGCTATCTCTGAAGTTGCTAGGTTAAACAGTTGCAAACAATACAGTCCCATAGAAGTGAATGGAGCAATGGTGTCTATGCGCGCGTTGAAACTCAAATTTTACAAAATTGAAAGTGTAAACCTAAAATGCCTAAAACATCACAAGAACATGTTAGGACACACACAAAACACTAAACCAGTAGGAAAAGTGTTAGAAAACCATAAAAAAAATGCTATTTCAGCAGCTAAAGGGTTAAGTTACAACACAAACCTGCTCCAAAACACCCAATGAGACCCAATGAGTGCAGGAGTGTGCAATAGGAACTCCAAATGAAAACATCCCTGTGCGGAGGGGCACTGTGGGACAAGTGGACCTGCAGCACTCAAAGGGTTGCTAACCTTTCCTGCAGATCTTTAGATTACCATGTTTAAATAAAAAGCCTCGGTGGGCAACTCCTGAGGAAAGAACTTGTAGCCAAGATATTCCCCCCAGGGCTTAAGGTCCACAAAAAGCACCTGGTCACTGAGCTAGCCACATCTAAGGGCATTGTCAGTTATGGTAATCCGCCTAATGGTGGTATTCCATTTCTAACAGAAAAATAAAAAAATTCTAAAACTATAGCAGAACTGTTCTCTTGCCGGTGTTATCTTCACCAAGGAACAAATCTTTCTGGAGCTGGTTGGCTAGCTGCAGCCAAGGAGGGAAGGTAGGCTCCACCCCCTGCAATCAGTTCTAGAATTGTTCCTGCCTACTTAAAGGGACGGATCGCCTACCCAGAGTTACCAGTAACCTGTATTGGACGACAGAGAAAAGAGGATTTTAGTCTTACCTGTTAAAGCCTTTTCCCTTAGTCTATACAGGTTACTGGTCTCCCACCCTGTCAAGGGACCATGCTTGGCTCTCCTGTGGCAGACCTTTCAGGTTCATGCTCACAGGAGTCTTCTTTACCTTCTTGCTACCTAGTCAATAGTTAGCTTTCAAATCTTACTGGATGTGTGTGTGTGTTGTGTGTATATATATAATATGAGAGAGCGAGAGCAAGGCTGTCCTAATTCAGTCCTCAAGGGCCACCAGCAGGCCAGGATTTAATCACAGGTGAGTTAATCAATGGCTCATTTATTTTGACTGACTCGCCTGTGCGTAATCGGGGAAATCCTTACATCTTGGCCTGTTGGTGACCCTTGAGCACTGAACTTGGACACCCCTATAGGGGGTTAAAATGTGTTTGAGACCTGGCATTCAAAGGATTGTTAAATGAATACAGGCTAGAGTGCATTTAGATGGTTCCACATATAAAATGAAACTATGCAATCCACAACTTTATGTACACAAACCAACTGAAATGTTCAACTTTTCCTTAAAAGACCACATTATAGAATGTTTGGAATATTAACAGTAGGGTGACCACATTTCCATTCTGCCATTCCGGGACATGTGGTCACCCTAGTCCCGCGGCTGAGGCTCCTGCCGTCGCTGATCATCTTTCTGAGGCTGACATAGTAAGAGTTCCCAGTGTCAGCCTCAGAAAGATGGTCAGCACCGGCAGGAGCTTCAGCCGCGGGTCTCACTTGCAGCACCAGCATACCTGCTCCACCCCAGCTGTCTCGCATGTACCAGTCCAGCCAGCCAATGAAATGTATTTGCTATATGGTCCTCATTGGCTGGCTGAGCCAACCAATGAGGACCATATAGCAAATACATTTCATTGACTGGCCGGACTGGTGTGTGTTGCTCAATTCTGGGACTCTTTGTTGTCCCGGTGGGGGGTGACACGGGACACAGACCCCCAATAAGGGACAGTCCCAGTCTTTCCGGGATGTGTGGTCACACTAATTAACAGGCATAGACAGTTAATCTTGTTCAGATCCTTGTTCAGTTTAGTGTCTCTGATATCTGCTTCTAAGAAGACACCACCTAGGTCAGGTCATGGACAATCTGTGCCTCTCCATTTGATGACCTACAACTCCCATCATTCAGTGGTTGACTAAAGATGTTGGGAGTGGTAGTCCAGCAACAGATGGAGAAATAAAAGTTGCTCAACACAACACAAAGCCTGTAACAAGCTTCAGAGTTTTTCTGGCCCTTTCATTTAACCCTTTGATGACCTTGGGGGTGTGCAAAGCAATGCAATGTTAACTGCATTATTAACTCCTATCTCTTCTCTTCTCTTTTTTTTTTTTTTTTTTTTTCTTTTTGTTAATTAACTAGGAACACGCATTTGAAAGCAGCCAGAAGTATAAAGAAGGAAAATACATTATTGAATTAGCTCACATGATCAAAGATAACGGCTGGGATTGAAAAGAAGATCCTTGTGTGAAGAGAAGTCTCAGAATAACATCCAGCTGACCGTTATATCCTTAGAATGAGCGAGTAACTGAGTGCTTGGTTTCATATGAATCAGAGGCTGTGCCGCATGGAGCATCCTCTCACCCTCAATCCATCGTTCTTGGTGAATGGCCTCTAAATTTCTGACACTCTGTCTCTTTGCTTTGTATCCTTTTTGTGAGTTGCCCTTGGCCTCTTCCACCTCTCCTGTAGAGCTGGCTAAAGGAAAACTATCAAGAGCTCATAGCCCAATCACTTCCTTTTTACTCTTTAGAGTTGATTTGATGCTGTGTGTGTTAATGATGTAATGCAAGTGGCACACCACGTGGTAGTGTGATATAAAGGAAGGAGATGTAATGTATGATAACATTAGGGAGATGAACCTCCTGCAGTTAGAGATTGGAAATTACTTTTTTCCTGTGGGATGGAGGATAATACCTTGCACTGAATGTTTGGGAAAGGCAGAAGTAAATGTAGGTTAGCAGCATCTTACCTTGAACAAAACCAAAAAGGCCAGCTCTGAACAAGTACATGGCTAGGTCGACATCTGTGTGATAAAGTACTCTTCCACCATCCAGATAGCTTACTTTGCAAACCTCTTGGATTCTGGGAACTTTGCAGTATATTGCTAAGCAGTTGTGGGCGTCGGGGGGGGGGGGCACTTGCACCCTCCAAATAAACATAGGGGATGGGTGGGCTGGCCTGGGGGTCATATCATGGCTTTCCCCCACCCCACCCCTGTGAAAAATTTCCATGGATGCCCTTGTAAGCAGTGTATTGGAGATGTCCATCCAGTTGGTTTTACATGTTAATCTAAAGCCTCATTCTATCCACTGTAAATGGGACTATGTAATAAACATTTATTTTCATGTTTAATAATAATTTCTTCTTACACAGCACCTTGAACCTAGCATATCATACTGGTCACATTTTGTGCAGTACTAATGGTTTAGAATGGGGTGGGCAAACCTATGGCTCTACTCTTGCTGATAGTTGGTTGAGGAGGCACAAGATAAACCTAAACTAATTTATATACCAACATTACAGATTCAACAAGTGTCTGATTTATTTACATTTATGTATATATTTACAACACTGCTTTAATGTTGTACTGAATAGTTCAACACCCACTGCTGCTTTAGGCAATAATGTACAGTAACTTTAATGATGAAGGAAAAAAATGATCCCAAATTGCAAATAGGAGTTTAAAAATATGAATGATTTTTGTTTTGAATTGAAATTGCCAGATCACCTTACATTTAAATATAGACATTAAAGGGATAGTAATGGTTAATTTTAAGTTGATTTAATATTGTAGACATTAAAAAGGTTAACATCTATGTAAGTCTTATCTCTCAAATCTTTATAGTTTGAGAGATATAACTTGCTAAAGTTACCTTTTTCTGGCTGTTTTACTCAAGTCTGCCATCTAGCTGACAGCTGCAGATTCCAGTCATTCGACCAGACAGAGGCTCTTCAGCAGAGCCGAAATCACGCTATTTAGAAATAAATACTTCACTGGAACAGTCTACAAAGTGTGCTTGCAAACCAGGCACACTTTGTAGACCATTTTAAATGAAGTATTTGTCTTTAGATATTGTTATATTGGCGCTGCTAAAGAGCCACATCTGGTCAGGTGACCAGAATCTACTTCTGACAGCTTTACAGCTCGTCAAGCAGAAAGGGGAGGGACCAGATAACGTTATTTTCCTGTATCTCTCAAACCATAACTGTCTGAGAGATACAAATAAGTGCAAGTACTCTCTTTTAACTGTATCTACCATATAGTTAATACTTTTTTTCTGACATTACTATCCCTTTAAATAGCCACAATGTTTTATTTTTGCAAAGAAAAATAGATTGATTATAATGGCCACCAATGATTACAACATTTCTTATGGCAGAAAGTACTAATGAACATTTCAGCATTTAGATTTTCGCTACATTAAAAGTTATTCTTGATTTATAGCATTTAAGGCCAAAAAATATGAGGTGGTAAACAGGGTGTTCTGGGAAAACATGGATCTGCACTTTAACCCTTTGAGTTTTGGAGAAGATTAAAAAAATCTTCCTATCTTGCACAAAAACTCTTGACATTCAAACTTTTGCCCTTCAGCTGGAATTCTTTGGAGGGGGTTGTACTTTTGCGAACGCAATTGTTTGGTTTGTTCAGATTACTTCCTGCTTACGCAAGGCACTGTGGGAGAGTTCTCCACAAACGCCCATAATTTATAGCACAGATTGCCATTAATCCAGTGTTGGACATTTTTTTCTACCTGAATTGCAAACCCATTAATATATTAAAATGGATTTATGTTTAGTAACTGAAAGCATAATGGAAAGAGAAACCAAAGCATGTATTTTTTTCAAGGTTTATTAGAAATTACAAAGAATGATATTGGTTCATTTGTTTGCTTCATATTTCCTGTAACATTTTACATGCAGTGCTTAGAATGATCACTGCGAATGAGCAGGGGGGCTGTTAAGGAGAAGGTACACATTATACAATGCAAAATATTATAATATTTTCTGTGAAAATGACACTTTTTTTGCACCATCATCCCATCATTTTTTCTTTCTGCTCTTTAGAAGTACTTGTCATGTCATTTCACTCATATTAGTGAATAACAAACAGCTGTTCCCTGCCATCCAGCATGCAGCAACATCAAGAATTGTTCTGTTGTAAACCATGCTACTAGTTTAACAACATAATCTAAAAATTTTAAAAATGTCATTGTATTTGTTCAAAAAAGAGTAATAATTTCACTATAATGATATCACTTTATGATAGTTTAATTGTACTTATAAACCCAAAAATATAGAGAGAGATAAATTCTAAAGGCATCTATTTCAGCTTCATATCTTCTCCCTAAAGGATGTCCCACAACAAACTGTTTGTCAGTCTTATTTTTTTTTCATAATATTGAACATAAAATATTATCACCTATACATTGCAGAGTACTTTACCTGTTAATGGATGCCTTTTGATAATAAACCCCAATTGTTTTTAAGGGCAGTTATCATCAGACAGCCACAGACTTCTGGGTTGTGTTCCAGCAGATGGTGTCAGTATTCTGATCCATTCATTCAACATCTAATAGGAGCTTTTCCGGTTTGCAAAGAGCCGCACCATGTTTTTTACCAAGTCTGTTCCCGCTGGACTTTGTAAAACATAATTGTCCTTTAATCTGGCGGAATATCCTAAAGCCACTTAGAAACCGTTACTATTGAAGTGGTCCTCCAAAGTTAATATATAATCCTTTGAGTGCCAAATTGGTATTGATTGCATTGTGTTGGATACTTCTCAGGCACTCAAAGGGTTATTCATTAGTACCGAATATTATGTCCACAGAGGCAGATATAATTCTTCAGTGCAGGGCTCACTGAAATGTGAGGTCCTGTCTGCCTGCATGTATATGATAGCCAGTAAGAATGAACCCTTTCAGTGCCAGAGGCATACTTTGCGTACCCCTCTGACACTCAAAGGGTTAAACTTTAATCTTGGGAAATAAATCACCCAGTATTGATTCATAGTGGCTATTCACATTTTCTGTACAGAAATAATTGTGTCAGGTTATTATTTAATTTAAAGGGATATTAATGTTTCACGAAAACAGCAGCTCCAATTAATCTTCATAGTATTTGGGCCATGGAGAGTGTTTTTTCAATACTGTCAGAGTTTTAGTTCAAGAGTAATTGAATGATAAAGTATCCCCCTCCCACCCCTTTTACCTAGTGTAAGCCATCTCTTCTCAGATGTGGAATCTGGTTGTAAGACCAGACAGATAACAGCAGGGGACAATTTTCTTCTTATGAGAACAATGAAAGCCCTGCCCCCCTTGACAAGTTTTTCAGGTTTTTCTCTTATCTTAATTGAAGATTGTCCCTCTCTGCAATTTAGCTGGGCACCTCTCTTCTGATCTGGCTGAGCAGTGTTACATCAGTAAAAGGGGCGGGAGGGGGATACTTTGTCATTGAATTACTCTTGAACTCCAACTCTGACAGAATTGATATAACACACGCCAAGGTCCAAATTCTATGATGATTAATTAGAGCTGCTTTTATTATGAAACATTACTATCCCTTTAAAGTGGTAGGTCAAGATTTTGGAAGGAAATCCATATATTTGCCAATAAGAAGAATAAAGTTTTGCTCATTAGTGGGGGTGTACAGTACGCTATGTCACAATGAATGCACCTCTCTGGCCCTCGAATGACTGACACTGACGTGAAGCCACACATGAAGAAATATTAAGAAAAAAACGATTTCTAGATTTCGGCTTAGTGGGGCATTTAATCCCATGATTTAGGTCTAATTAGAAGATCTAGAAGAGTGATTGATTTATGAGCTGCAAAGCAAATGGGAGAATAATTTGTTGAGTCCGCAAAAACATTCATAGCTTTCCTTATTTTTTATTTTGTTTTACTTGCACATTATCAGTTACCATAGCTGCTGGCCTCTGAGAGTTGCTGTAAATGGCCTTGAGACATTCTAGGAATCCATAATATTTCAACTTGTTCCTTTTTCCCATTCCTCTGAGAATA
Source organism: Rhinophrynus dorsalis (assembly GCA_037306005.1). Taxonomy (NCBI): domain Eukaryota; kingdom Metazoa; phylum Chordata; class Amphibia; order Anura; family Rhinophrynidae; genus Rhinophrynus; species Rhinophrynus dorsalis. The sequence continues at coordinate 312,360,735 of CM074719.1, forward strand.
TATATGATGGTAACACAAGTTTGACTTTATTGGCATTAATCCATTCAAGCTCTTAGCCGAACCCCAGTGCACTGAAGAATTTTAAAGTTGGTTAGGGTTCAGTCAACTGAAAAAAGATCAATTAATATATTCAGATTTTACATATTAAATGTATAGTCTTACATCTTTGAGTAGCATGTATGGTCCAATTAATCATGCATGTTACATATTTGTGTAACATGCATGATTAATTGTACCATTCATTATCTGGTGTGTTTTATTTTTTGTTTCCGTCTTTCTTTTCTCATTCGTAACTCCATACCATTTAGGGTTTACACAGTTTTGCTTTTTGAGCATACATCTTGCCTCTGTTTGCTGATACATGCAATAAATGTGGTTAAAACTGTATATAATCACATGTATTTAATGTTACAAAACAGCATGCTATGAGAGCACAGATCAGTTGAAGGGCAGGTTTAATACGATTGACCATACACAAAGCCAACAGCCTAGAAAAGGATTATGTGTTCAATGCACAATTCATTAGTGTGATGGTCCATAATCTCACCAGTGTTTACATCGTTTTAGTGTGAATATGGGTTGTTATAATACAAACCTACTGACTTGTCTCCTTTTGTGCATTACATGGCGCATCCAAACACTGTGATCAGAGGATAACTGCATACCTCCATTAATTCAGTCACAAAAATACATGATTGTGTAAATTCAAAATGTAGTGTTTTGGTTTTTTTTTGTGGGGGGAGGTGTATTTAAAAAGCTGTTGAATTTGATCTTGACATAGAAGCAGCATTGCAGTTTTATTCTTCACTGCAGAGCCATTAAAATGTGTCTAGACAGGCTTAACCTGTAACACCCTGGACACTAACAAGGTCTTCAGTGTAATACACTGGGAACCTCTATAATATCCAAGGAGTTGCAAAGAAAATACATCTCTATTTCTGTATTTTCTCTTACATGGGAGCTATGGGGAGGGTTCTCTGCACCAACTAGAATGATTCTTTACTTTCACTGGTACAACATATGCATTGTTTTGAATGTTAATAGCCAACAATCAGTGGTAGTGGCTCACATTTAGTGAATATGCTGCTTTGAGAAAGGAGAGTTTATTACCCCTTTTACAGACAGTAGATTAAAGCAGAGATAACAAATTGTTGGACATACAGTTGTTTGATACTACATCTCCCATCATCCCCAACCAGCCACCATCTGTTTGGGAATGATAGGAGTTGTAGTTTCCAAAAGGTGGAGGTAGAACAGTTGACTACCCCTGGTTTAAACTGTTAATGTATACTTTATGGATGTGCAGTTTTGAAGTTAATGTTATTTAGTATATGAAATTGCAGTGACAAAGGCATTTTTTCTCAAGTGATAGTAAAGTTGTTTTATGGGAGTTTCCTCCAGAATAAAATAGGGTTCCTCCCACCACCTTGAGATGGTTCATTCAAAAGTTACTACGGCTCAAAGCAGACAACAAAATGCATTGTTCTTTGAAGTCAAGACACCTGTTCCTGATAATAGTTCTCACCTAATGGTGGCTTTTTTTAATGTAAAGAGAAAATAACATTTGAGCAAAGCAATACCTAGCAGTGAGAGTGTACTTGTTTTACTTGGCAGTAAGAGCCACAATCTTTTTTTTTTGTTTGTTTGTTTGTTTTTGTTTATTTACTAAAACTGTTTACTATCACTTCTCCTTTCTATACTTTGCTATGTAGTGCAGTGTGAGAGAGATTACATTTTAGTGTGCCATTTCAGTGTTCTCTGGAAAAGAAAAATCTGTTGTTTCCGAGATCTGGCCAATGTTAATCTTAGTCTTTCCTTCTCTTTTCATTTCAGTGGACCAACAGCATAAATTTATGAGTTTAAAGAGTGATCTGAGTTTCCAGGGAAAAGTTTGGTTTCTCTGCAGTGCATTGCAGTTCTGTTTTAGCAAAGGCATCATGCCAATTGCTGAAGCTTGGAGTTTAGTCGTTTGCATTTTATTGCTACTATTGATTCATAGGTAGAGGCAACAGCCATTTATTTCAGGAAGAATGGTATTCAAGGACCTAGGTTAGCTTAACTTGGCCTTCACTTGGACAGAATTTAATTGTAGACTTCCTGGAAGGCGTTTTCAGGAATATTAAGAGTTGTACAGAGTTTTATAGACTTTATGAAAAGTTATATTGTGCTTGGCTTCATGAGTTTTTGTTCCTCGATCTAAGTTATCTATTTACTTTAAATAATGTTAGGCTTTCTGTAATTATCCTATGTGTCCTAAAGCTGTTTCATTCCTTGACAAAAGTTCGCCCACCAAAGTCAGCTTTAACCATTATGTACAGGGCCCCCTTAGGCACTGAACTAGTGTTAAAGGAGTCACTTTACAAAGCTTTAGGGAGATGGGAATAATTATTTACCAGTCTCGTATGTCATGCTGCTATGATTGTATTGTACACACAGCAACAGTATCTAGCACTCGGCTCCTGTAGAATAAGAGATTATGCACTGCACAGTATTGTTTTCATTGGACAAAAGAATGTCCTTCACCAACTGTTGTGGCAACGAATGCTCGGCCTGAAGCATTGGTTTAAAACTTGTGGACTGGTTGGACTTCAGTTCCCATCATCCTTAGTCAGCCAGAGGCCAGCTGAGGATGATGGCGTGATCCAGAAGCAGCATTAAAATAAGGTATTCATCCCTAGACTTGAGAGAGAGGTGTTCATGCCATATAGCAGGGTGTAGGCCTCTATATTGATGTGTATCAGTATATTGTCATGCTTATCAGGTGCTCACATTTTTCACCTTCTTTTGTATGACCCCACCTGTTAATTAATAGATATTCAACACAGTAGGTGCAATTCTGGTACAAACTGCACTGTAGGGCACAATTGACCATTCCCGTTGAATGAAATGGTACTTTTAACCCCTTGAATACTAAAGAGTCCCCAATGCATTGCTTCACAGTGTGCTAGAGAACCCTCTAGCATTGAAGAGGTTAAAAGCCCCATTTAAACAAATGGGAATTTGAAGGACGTCTGCCAAACCCCCCCCCCCCCCCCGTGCATTTGGTTTACACCATAATTTTACCTCTTAAGCTTGATGAATTCAGACTTTAAAAGACCATTAAATGCTGCAAGATATTCAGAGAGTGGGTGCTGGTCCTATAAGGTCAAATATATGACCCTTATGACATCTAGTACCTGACTTTGTAAGCACCACATACGTGTTGGCACTCTCAGTACAGTGCATCCAAAATATCTGCTGCCTTTTTGCTGGTAGAAAGGGATGTTAGGCAGATTGCTATTTCTTTAGTAATTATCGATAGTGTGTAAATGCTAGGTTTATGGTGATAGGCCTTAAACACAGCTTTTGCCTTACTAAATCGTCACAGTCTTTTTAAACAGACATTCTTAGATCCAATTAATTAAAATCTGAATAGGCATGTAATTTGTGATCTTGATTTCTAAATGCAAAAAGTAGAGGTTAAGCCCTTGAATGATAAAGTGATCACCGATACGTTGCTCAATATTTTATTGTTTAAAGGCATTCACCCCTAACACGCAGTCTGAAGTTTTCAGAGCATGCCTATTTTTTATAGGTTATTTGTTATGGGCATAATAGAGAATTTAAATGCAAAATTTAAATAATTCTTATTAAATCTTTGAATCAGAATGACAAAAATTAGCATCATATTCTGAATAATTTCCATAGATTTTGAAACTCAAGATTACCATTTTTAGCAAAGTATTCATAGGAAAACAATGGCACCCTAATCTGGTGTCCACAGCACACCAAATACCATGCACCCTGGTTAAGACACACTGCGTTAAAGCGGAACTACCACCGCACAACCTCTTTAGCTTAATTAAGTCCCCATCTGGTTAGTAGCTGCTTAGTAGTGCTAGTCGCCAGGATTATTACCTTATTAAATAGATTTATGCTTTCTTCCATAGCTGACAGTAGCACGGAGCGCGGACATCTTGCCATAGTGACATCTGTGCTCCTGCACCGTCAGTCCCTTTTGGAGCTGGCTGGCTCCTAGCATCGCCTCCTAAACACAGCCAGGCACGTGGACGTCACTATGGCAAGATGTCCGCGCTCAGTCCTGCCTGTCACCCATGGAAGAAAGTTTAAATCTATTAAATAAGGTAATAATTCTGGCGACTACTAAGCAGCTAGTCGCCAGATGGGGACTTAATTAAGCTAAAGATGTTGTGCGGTGGTAGTTTCGCTTTAAAGAGCAAACATCTTGGTGACTGTTCCATATGTTCTTATTTAAGTTTAAAATAAATGGTATGGGATCTGCATCTTTCTTGTGCGAGAATGTTAAGAATGCTGTGGACTAGATTTCCTGGTTATGCACATGTACAGACGTATGTAGCAAATGTTCTTGAACCCTGATTACAAAATACTGTGCTTAAAGGCTTAGTAATGTCTTTTTACAATAAAACCTAATATTGTAGATATTACAAAAATAAACTGATGCAAGTCCCGTCTCTCAAACCTTTATAGTTTGAGAGATATATAATGATAAAGTTCTCCTCCCTCCCCTTTCACAGAAGTCAGCTGTAAAGCTGACAGAAGGAGATTCGAGTCATGCAACTCGAGAGCGACTCTTCATTTATCTAGAAAGAAATACCTCATTGGAACGGTCCTACAAAATGTTCCTGGTTTGAAAGCACACTTTGTAGACCGTTCCAATTAAGTTTTTCTTTTTAGATAGTGCTCTGGTGAGAGCCACCGGCTGGTCCCGGGACCAGGATCTCCTTTTTACACAGCTGACTTCTGTGAAAGGGGAGGGAGGAGGGAACTTTATCATTGTATATCTCTCCAGCTATAAAGGTTTGAGAGACAGGACTTGCATAGGTTAGTTTATTTTTGTAATATCTGCATATTACATTTTATTTAAGAGACATTACTAACCCTTTAATACACAAATTGGTGGACCTGCACTGACTGCGTGAAGTGAAGATATACTCAAAATACATGTAAAAAAGATGGACATGGTTATCTTTAAAGGAGCAGTAAACTTTTTTTTTAATTAAAAATTATATATTGTAGGGATTTTCCTATTGAGTAAAATAAGGGTACTCCCACTACCGAGAGATTTATATTTCCTGAGTTATTACAGTTTAAACCCATGTTTTTTTGCATTAGCAGTGCCCTCTAGTGGTCAAATTCTAATTAGATTTCCTGTTAGATTATAATGGAGAGGAAAGTCAGAAAAGTCAGAGACATACAGTTCCCCATAGAATGTGATAGAAACTGCCTGTCACTTCCTGTCAGAACAATCAGGAAGTAAACACAGTAAATTCACTTCCTGGTTATTTAAACTGCTATAAATTTTGAATAAAACATCTGACAGCGATGGGAGTGACCTTGTTTTATTCAGCAGGAAATGCTCTATAAAATGTGTTTTCATAATAAAAAAGTTTACTGCTCCTTTAAAGGATCACCAAAATGTATTCTGTAAAGTAGGGCTTCTCTTCTAAAACAACGGTACCCCCACTGCTGGCAGGGTCTTCATTGAAAAGTTATTTCAATGCAGATTGTCACAAAGAACTTGGAGCTGTTACCGTTTCATTCTGCCGAGCAAGTAGCTTGAGACTGCAATGTACCTTTGTTTTAACTAACAAGAAAAGCCTTTCATTTTGTTTTTCATCATGGAAATTTAACTGGAAAGAAATGCATGTATCCTGACATTTCTTTTTGATGTGCAATCTTCTGATTATTTTTTTCTATAGGCATAAAAGACCACAATAAGGCATTTGATGTAAATTGGACACAGACTTTTTCTTCTCAGTGCAACTGTCTGTTTCCATTTGTTGAATTACATATCATTTGGTTGATTAAAGAACAGTTTGACCCTTTAAACACCGCACACCTCTCCGGTGCTTAAAATGTTAACATAATTTTATCACATGCTTAGATGTATTAAAGGAGCAGTAAACTTTTTTTTATGAAAAAAATATATATTGTAGGGATTTTCGTATTGAGTAAAATAAGGGTACTCCCACTGCTGAGAGATGTATATTTCCAGAGTTATTGAAGTTTAAACCCATGTTTTTTTACATTAGCAGTGCCCTCTGGTGGTCAAATTCTAATTAGGTTTCCTGTTAGATTCTAATGGAGAGGAAAGTCAGAAAAGTCATAGACATACAGTTCTCCATAGAATGTGATATAAACTGCCTGTCACTTCCTGTCAGTTAGAGCTATCAGGAAGTAAACACAGTAAATTCACTTCCTGATTATTTGAAGGGCTATAATTTTTGAATAAAACATCTGACAACAATGGGAGTGACCTTGTTTTACTCAGCAGGAAAAGCTCTATAAAATGTGTTTTCATAAATAAAAGTTTACTGCTCCTTTAAGCTTCAGTTTATTTTAATGTGCAGTGAATGAGGCCACATAAAAATCTTAGAAAATACTTGTTTCCTGTTTTTTTCCATGTTAAACATACCGTAAGTAAGCTGTATCAGTCCAAGAATATAGACTTGCACTAAACCACTCTACAAAAGGTTTTATTTTGGTTATTTTACAAAGTAAAAGCTGGAACATTCAATTAGAATAGTTTCAGAAGTGATTGCACATTGTTTTACATGTATTAAACCTAATATACATTTTGGATATTTTTCCCTTTAAGCTACTTCATAAAGCAAATAAATATTGGCACATGTCATCAAAGTAGCGAGCACAAGAACATTTGCTACATCTGCTTGTATTTCCTGTCTGTATCCTCTGTTCTAGTTAAATAAAGAACACATTCATCACCTGTTTTGCTTCCTTAGATATTCCATATCGCCTTTGATTGTGTTAAATGAGCAGTAAACTTTTTAAATGAAAATATATTATAGGGCATCACATGCTGATTAAAAAACATTGAACCTAATGCTGGGAGATTTTTCATTTAATAGTTATAACCGCTCAAACTGTTACCAGCAGCTCTAAATGGTATCCAAAAGGTAAATCTTTGCTTATAATGTGTTCAATGGGAGTCAGACTATAGCACTTCATAATAAGTGATTGGAACAGCACCACCTGGTGACCAGAATAGAAAATTGCAGTTTAATCTAAAGCCAAATATATAATTACATTAAAAAAGTTTCTTCTTTAGAGTCTTTAGTCCAGGGCTGGGCAATAGAGGCCCACCAGCTGTTGGACAACCGTTCCCATCACCTTCAGCCAGCCATTGGCTAGCTGAGGATGATGCAGTTGTAATTCAATGGTAGCTAAATTGAATGAACCCTACTGCAAATTACCATTTATGGTGACTTGGGTGATTTTTGAAAGACCTTTCAAAATCACATTCATTTGTTAGCCATTCTTTATTTAAACTATAGGAGAGAGCTTATTTATTTGCTAGCTTATGCAAACTAGGAATTTCTGGCTGGCACGGTTCTCTCTTCCAACTGCCACTTCCTACCAGGTAGTACTGGCTAATCTGAATAAACTGACAAAATATTTCATAAACTATAGTTTTAAGTAAAAAATGGCCTACATAACATTGTGTTTTTGAAAACCCTTTCAACATCAGCAGTCGTTTTAAAATGTTTGAAATGATGATATGCGTGATAAAGGCGTAAAATGCCAAGGTCTCTATGTTGAGTATTCTAAAGTTTCTGAAATCTTGATCCTAATGAGATTTGTGAGGCTCAAGCCTATGTAGCACTCTAAACATTGATGTTTTCTTACCTGTAAATCTTCTTTACAAACTTTAATTAGCTTGTGAGGTACAAAAAGAAATTAATATTCTATCTTACAAGAATTCCCAATCGGATACCTGTGCGTATTGCTTTTTGTGTTTACAAAAAAAATTAACCCCTTAAGGACCAGAGGGGTGTACAACAAATTGTTTTGCAATATGGTGCCACCCCTCTGGTCCTTAAGGGGTTAAAAATTGTGTTTGTTTTATTTTGGCTTCTTTGAGTTTATCAGGTCACGTTATGTTTTCAATGTAATTGTTTGTCTTTGTTTTGTATAACTGTACATAGTTACTCAGTATTAGAGGAAAGTGCATTATTTCTGTCATATTTACAATGTGTTGGTGCTCATTTGAGAGAAAATAAAGTTTTCCAATATTAAGACAATTTTTTGTTTCCTTTGTGTTGTTCAACGTCAAAAATGAGCAGGGGCTGCTGGATGCCTCTAATAAACAGAGCTGGATTTTCCATTACGCATAATAGAAAACTACCAATGCTGTAAGGAGATCTAAAACTCCCATTTACCTTACTATGGACCGAAAACCCTAATGACCCCTATGAATTTTTGTTTTACTCCTTGGTTCAAAAGATAACATCTACGATCCGTCCTGGATATTGTCCATGGAGGCAGATATGACAGATGTTAGAAGGACCACAGGATCTTAAACTCTTTTCATTGCACATGGTAATATTAACTCTTTAACCCCTTAACGACCGGGGTATCAGCGCCGTGATGCAACTGAATGTCTGTGGAGCTTTTTTTTTTTTGTTTTCCGGTTCCGGACTCCCCAAACGGCGTGCAGCTGCGGGGGAGCCCGGAACTCCATGACGGTCATAGTACGTCATGGGTCGTTCAGTCAGATCGACCCTTGACGTACTATGACCATCAAGGGTTGTTAAGGACTAAGGAGTGATTTTAGCACTCCTCTCGACCCTTTGAGTGCCAGAGGGGTACGGAAAGCATTGCAAAGCAATGCGTTCCATACACTTCAGGCACTCAAAGGGATTAAACCTTTGAGTGCCAGTGAGATATTTAGCGCATTGCATAGCAATGCGTTGGATATCCCTCTGGCAATCAAAGTATTAAAGGGTTAAGTTAACTGGTGTTACCTGCCTGCTTCAGTTTGAAAAATAAATGTCCACAATTGTCACTTCCACCTCCTTAGATATTACCTCCATGGCTGATTGTTATATACTAAAAGATACAAGGGCACAATTCATAGGAGCCGTTATGGTCTTCTGGCCATATCCCTTTGAGTGCCAGAGGGCATTAAGGGAAGTGGGCAAATTATTATATGGAGGGAGTTCTCCTTTAATTGTGAAGAGTGTTCTGGCCACTCCAAATGATGAGCTGGGGGCCTGGCTAGTTCTCCTCCACCAGATACCCACTCATGGATTATGGAGACTGGTTCATTAACACCTTTATAAAGTGAACATTATAGTATTATATATACTAATTTGGCCAATTCACTTACCACTCTGTATATCCCTATACAGTCCAGATCATTAAATCACTTAGATGCCAAAGAGACCTCTCTCAAAAGGTTAAAGTAGTGTTGTAGATAGGCACAGAATGAAGGGGCTAAAAATCCCCAGGTCTCATTGACAGGCATGTAATGGTGTTAACTCCCTATTAGTATTCAGAATTTGGTAACCCTGAGATTTTACAGACAAAAAAAAAAACATGCTGTGTGTACAGAACAGAAGTACATACAGTAACATAAGTTCTAGATGCCTGTTTTCCAATGGCAGTCCATAGTTTGCTGAGAAAAGTCACATGTTTTGATACACAAAGGGTTAATCTGTGTTGTAAATCCTACCAGTACCAATAGAACCATCAGTGCAATGTGACTGCAAAACTAAGATACACTACTTTTTAACACTGCAAAACTAAGATGGTAACCCCATAAATTCATAATGCTGTCACTCTTCCTGCTCTACACAGTATTTGTTACCAGCCATGGGTGATGGAAGCTGGTGTTTCATTGGACAGTCTCAGCCAGCTAAGAGTCATTCATTTTTTCTTCATAATAAAAAAGGAGCAGCAAATGTTTTCCTGGACCCGGTGAACTTCAGGGTTCATCCGGACGCCCTGAGAGACAGCCCAAAATCCGGAGTCTCCGGATGAAACCCGGCAAGTTCCCAGCTATGGCCATTGGACTACATAATGCTGTAAAATTTAAATGAATACTCTAATTTCCAAATAATATGGCCTCACCTTACTGTGGCTAGAAAATCCTAATGGCCCTTAGGAATTTTGTCTTGCTCCTCATTTCAGAAGATGACCTCTTCAGCCTTTGTCATGCCCATGGACATGAACATGGGAGTACTACTGGATCTCTGAGTTCCTGACCCAATAGGAGATGTCAGTATTGCAGTGGGCAGAGTTTGAGGTCCAGCAAGCAAGACTCGTTTCCAGCTCCATGCACATGACATCCAGGACTGATTAGAGACGTTATTTATTGAACTAAGACACAAGTGTGGAATTCATAGGATTAATTGGCCATAATAAGGAAAGCGTGGTGTTAGTATTAGGAGGTGTCTGTGTTCCTTTAAGGGTTCACATGTTCTGGGCTAATGTTATTCTCTATGCCAAGAAACTATTGATGGGCACAGCTTTATGTGCAACGTGGGTGTATGACAGTGGATGAAGATGGTTTCCTATGGTGCCTTTCCTAGGGGAGCCTGAGATGCAAATCCTACCTTGGTAAGAAAGGCAAGACAACCATATTCATTATTTACTGATATAATCAGTACTGTCCAATACAATTACAGAATAAACCTGTAACTTCGTGTTCAAACATCTGCATAAACAACACACACAGCCTTCATGCTCTGGTATTGCAAATGCTATTGTAACCATGACTACATATGTCCACAGTGAAATGTAAAACTTTATTCATATTATCAACATTTTATCAAACCACCACTTATCCTGTACAAGGAAAATGTAGCTTAAAGGAGGACGTTTACATCGGGAAAACTTTTGAGCACTTGTTTAATCAGCTAAGAAGCATTAGGCAAACGTGCTCTCTCTTTTTTTGTAACTTACTTTTTAAGATATTCAATTTCAAAGTTATCCACTTCCACATAATGTAGCTGCAGCACGGCTCTCAGGACTTCCCAGCAGTCTCATTCTCCTCCCACCTCCCTCCCAGCTGCCTGCGGGAGCTCGTTCACGCTTCACTTCTGTGTGGTGTGAACGGCTCCTAGCATTACAGGAAGCAGCGATTAGCATTATACCGAGGTTGCAACCTCAGTATAATGCTAATCGCTGCTTCCTGTAATGCTAGGAGTTGTTCACGCCATACTGAAGTGAAGCGTGAACGCGCTCCCAGGGGCAGCAGGGAGGAGAATGACAGACTGCTGGGAAGTCCTGAGAGCCGTGCCGCAGCTACATTGTGCCGCAGTATCCAGAAGTAGATAATTTTGAAGTTGAATATCTTAAAAAGTAAGTTACAAAAAAAAAAGAGAGCACTTTTGCCTAATGCTTTTTAGCCGATTAAACAAGTGCTCAAAAGTTTTCCAGATGTGAATGTTCCCCTTTAACCTTTTGGCAAAGGTATAGATGTAGAAGCCCCAAATTCTGAGGAGTATATAGATTTAAAAAGGGAAAAATTCTGCTGTACCTGGGTACAGCAGAATAAATATTCCCCATGCCTGAATATTAGTTATCCTATAAATAAGCAATACTAACACATGTAGTAAACCTCAATGCTTATTAACCTTTTAATGACAAGCTAATGGAATATGGTGTTGAGGGACGAGTCTATCAATTTATATTCAGCAGACTGGGGCACAGAGTGGCTTGCTCTGGGGTTTTCCATGTCACTTGATTTAAAGGAATATGAGCACCAACATCTAAAAATGAACTGAGGTTACATACACTTAAACACATTGTACTTCACACTAGTATCTGTGAAAATGCTCTATTTATTGTAGGCCTAAAATATAGTCTTATATGCTCTGAGAAAGCAGACATTCTTGTGTATTCCAGGACTTTCATTGATTGTCCAAGATTATATATGATAAAATAACAGCCTTTTTTAACCCTTTAAGTGCCATAGCGGTACACAACGCGTTGCAATGCGTTGTGTGCCCCTATGACACTCAAAGGGTTAATACAAGAAAGTGTGAAGTGCCAGTGCCTACAAAAGCCAGCAAAATTTCATAAAATAAGTTCCAATATGTAAAATGTTAGTTTTACACATAACTATCTCAGAAAAGTTGGGTGCCTTTTTTTCTCTGCTTTAAATTGGAGCAAACAGGACACCATATCCTCTGTTTATGTGTGAAGATTGATGCCCGTCCACTAAACAGACTTTCTATAATGTTTGCAAAGACAATTGCTGTTTGGTTTCAACTCCCATTATCCTGGGGATTATGGTAGTTGTACAGACTCAGATTGACTGCCCCTTATGTATAACAGAAACGTTTGAGTGCCAAGGTGGTACCCAACCCTCTGGTACTAAGTGGGGTTAACCCTCTGGCTGATGGTGAGGTGTCCGGCATGTTGCTTTTATAATATAATGCCGTTCTTCACTTTGGTGTATGGAGAATTTTTGTCCAGAAGGACTGAGGACTGCATTAAAAAGTATGGCAAAATCCACAATTCACCAGTCTGTGAGGTTAATTTGTTTCTTCAAGTTCCAACATCATTGCCAGATACTGAAGATTTGTGCACGTGGCAAATAAATGGCTCAGATTTCAATATGAAAATTAGCTTTTGGCAAAGGAGACAATGGAAACATGGAGATGTACAGTTGTTTGAAAAAAAAAGTACAACCCCTTGGAATTCTATGGTTTTACATATCAGGACATAATTACAATCATCTGTTCCTTAGCAGGTCTAAAAATGAGGTAAATACCACCTCCGATGACCAATAATACATTACATATTACACCATGTCATGATTTATTTAACAAAGCTAAAGCCAAAATAGAGAAGCCATGTGTGAAAAACGAAGTACACCCTTACTGCTTCCGTAGGAATGAAGATGCTAAGTAGCAGACAGGTGCTGCTAATCAAATGCCCTTGATTGACTGATCATCAGCAAGTGTGACCACCACTATAAAAGCTGAAATTGTAGCAGTTTGCTGGTCTGGAGCATTCAGGTGTGTGTTAACACAATGCCAAGGAGCAAAGACATCAACAATGCACTTAGAGAAGCAATTGTTGCTGCCTATCTGCCTGGGAAGGGTTATAAGACCATTTCCAAACAATTTAAAGTCCATCGCTCTACAGCGAGAAAGATTATTCAAAAGTGTAAAACATTCAAAACAGTTGTCATTCTTCCTAGGAGTGGATGTCCCAGCAAATTCACCCCAAGGTCAGACCGTGCAATGGTCATAGAAATTGCAAAAAAACCAAGAGTTACATCTCAGACTCTACAGGCCTCAGTTAGCATGTTAAATGATAAAGTTCATGACAGTACAATTAGGAAAAGACTGAACAAGTATGGGTTGTTTCGAAGGGTTGCCAGGAGAAAGCCTCTTCTCTCTAAAAAGAACATGGCAGCACGGCTTAGGTTTGCAAAGTTGCATCTGAACAAACCGCAAGACTTCTGGAACAATGTCCTTTGGACAGACGAGACCAAAGTGGAGATGTTTGGCCATAATGCACAGCTCCACGTTTGGTAAAAATCTAACACAGCATATCAGCACAAACACCTAATACCAACTGTCAAGCACGGTGGTTGAAGGGTGATGTTTTGGGCTTGTTTTGCAGCCACAGGACCTGGGAACCTTACAGTCATTGAGTCAACCATGAACTCTGTATACCAAAGTATTCTAGAGTCAAATGTGAGACCATCTGTCCGACAGCTAAAGCTTGGCCACAATTGGGTCATGCAACAGGACAATTATGCCAGACACGCCAGCAAATCTACAATAGAATGGCTGAAAAAGAAAAGAATCAAGGTGTTGCAATGGCCCAGTCAAAGGCCAGACCTCAACCAGATTGAAATGCTGTGGCGGGACCTTAAAGAGAGTGCATAAACAAATGCCCGCAAACTTCAATGAACTGAATCAATGTTGTAAAGAAGAGTGGGCCAAAATTCTTCCACAACGATGTGAGAGACTGATAAAGTCATACAGAAAACAATTACTTCAAGTTATTGCTGCTAAAGGTGGTTCAACAAGCTATTGAATCATAAGGTGTACTTAGTTTTTCACACATGATTTCTCTATTTTGGCTTTATTTTTGATAATTAAATCATGGCACTGTGTAATATGTCAAGTGGTGTTGTTCATCCTAGGTTGTACTTACCTAATTTTTAGACCTGCTAAGGAACAAATGATTATTATGTCCTGATATGTAAAACCATAGAATTCAAAGAGGGTGTACTTTCTTTTTCACACGACTATAGACGTAATTGAGGCATAATCACAGGAATAAGATGATGAAGATAGCTTAATTCATACCACAAGATGGCTTCAGTTCCAATTAGACAAAATATCTCCAAACTAGATATCAATTTAGTGCATCTTCCCTGGGTGTTTCAAATGCCAGACATTGAAATCCCTCAACAGGTTTTACAAGATGTCCTGTAACATGCACTTCATTAGAATAGGTTTATCTTTGTGAGCATGAACACACAACTCATGTTTACATGGGCCACAATCAACTTTTGTTGAAATTATTTTTGTTTATGAACCCCTTAAGGACCACGTGACATGCTATGACCGTCACTTTTTTTTTCCTTAAGGACCGGTGATGATAATAGTACATCACATACATTTTACTTACAGCACTCCTCCGGGAGCGTTGTAAGTAAAAAGGGGTCTGAAATTGACCGCTCCAAGACTGGAGTGGTCTCTCTCAGATCCCAACGCGGCACACCAGTACACATAACAGGTCACGTGTACCGGCGCATCGGAAAGGATCAAAGTGGTCCTTAAAGGGATAGTAATACTTCGTTTTAATGTTATTTTATTTTGTAGGCATTAAAAAAACATGAAGAATGATATAAGTGTTATCTCTCAAACCTTTATGGTTTATGAGATATTCACAAGCAAAGTTCCCCCCTCCCGCCCCTTTTGCCTAGTGTAAGCCATCTCTTCTCAGATGTGGAATGCAGTCCATAGACTGGACAGATAACAGGAGGGGACACTCTTCTTTCTTTTAGAACAATGAAAGCCCTGCCCCCCCTTGACAAGCTTTTCAGGTTTTTTCCCTTATCTTAATTGAAGATTGTCCCTCTGTGCAATCTACCTGGACACCTCCCTTCTGCTTTGGCTGAGGAGCGTTACATTAGTAAAAGGGGCGGGAGGGGGACACTTTGTCATTGAATTACTCCTGATCTATAACTCTGACAGAACTGAAATAACACTCTCCAAAGTCCAAATACTATGATGATTAATAATAGCTGCTTTTATTATGAAACATTACTATCCCTTTAAGGGAAGGTAACTGCCCTGGACCACTGGTCCATAAGGGATTCATGTATAAGAGAACTTGGACTTAAGTATGTACTTATATGATTTAAACCCCGTAATATGTGGGTGAACTCAGAACCAAAACAGACATCTAAGAACCTAACCAAGAAGTCACACCTTCCACTTTTCCTCACCTGCTAAACTCCTTTTAAAGGGATAGTAATACCTAAAATGTAAAAAAAAAATATGTTGTAGGGTTTATCCCCCTGAGTAAAACAAGAGTACTCCCACTGCTGAAAGATGTTTCATTCAAAAGTTATTAATTTTCAAAGTTGAATTTTTTAGGTGCAATATCACAGTGACCTGAAATTGTACAGTGGCGCTGTTGCTACACCATCCTATGGAGATTTATGGTCCTGAGACCAGAGCTGTCCATAGGATCGTGTAGCAACAGCGCCACTCTACAATTTCAGGCCACTGTGATATTGCACCTAAAAAATTCAACTTTGAAAATTCATAACTTTTGAATGAAACATCTTTCAGCAGTGGGAGTACTCTTGTTTTACTCAGGGGGATAAACCCTACAACATATTTTTTTTTACATTTTAGGTATTACTATCCCTTTAAGTAACTTCATCATCAGAAAGGTTTCATGGCCACAGCTCTCTTACTTAGTCTATTTTATTTTTGTTTATTAGTATATGGGGCTGTTTAATCTCCCATTAGGTGGCTCCTATTTACTAGCTTCCTAACTCATAAATTTTCATGACCTCAAACCTGTGGAGGTTTGCTTGAGTTATAAGCCTTTAACTAACTAAAGAACTTCTCTGAAGCAACTTTCTTTTATTATAATGGGAGACTGAAGGTGAATTAACATCTTGAGTGTTATGGTCCTGCATGTGTCCCTATCCCCTGACATCCACTAGAATGTTGTATTTTGCCTGATTTGCACTCTATGCATTTTATTTCATGTTGCTTGCATGTGGCCTGTCTACCTTTAGGTGGTATTAACACCTGCACTACCTTGTAAGAGGCATAAACAGATTTTTAACACAGGTCTCCACATAAGAGGAACTGTGTCTTTACATTGTGTCTTTTTGTTGAATCACTCGCTTAATAACATACTTTTAAGCCATTTACATGCTTTCTGTGTTCTTACCAATTCAAGACATTGCCCCTTTGAGACCGGATAATGAAATGGCAGCAATTTTGGATTCATGCACTACACTTGAATAGGACATTTCTCGCCTCTGGATGATCATAGGAAGCTGTGAGTGGGTTCATAGTGCTTCTGGTGAACTACTCTGCTTAGCAACTACCCTTAAGCACATTTAGTTTTTAGTAGGTACCATTTTTCAAATGTCTGGAAAACCATTCTGCCATTTTTCAGTCACAAAAAACATCTCCCAGGATTCTTATTTCCTGGGTCTTCTAGCATGGAAAGGGATGGTCTTGAGTAACTCTCTTCTTGGATTCTTCATTCAGAGGCTGATTTCTCTCTCTCTTGCTTACCAGTGTAACCCTTTGCGGTCAGTTATGAACTTTTGCATACTTTTGAGTACTTTGATTTTTGTAAGTACTTTGACTGTCTTGTTTTAATTGGTGAGGTCCCAAGGGACACATCAACAAGTCCAAGGCTAAGGATTCTGTGCTTCCCCTAAATCCTTTAACTCATTGCTGCTCATGCCAGACTGGGTTTCCTAGAGAGTATTCTGATATCTTATGTCCCTCTTACATTGTGGCCCCTGTGCCTCTAGAACCATCTTCTGCTGGCCATGAACCAGTTTGGGCTAAGGAAATTATCCCTTCAGTCCCTGTATCCCCTACTCTATTTAAAGGGTCCTAAGCTATGGATTACACTGTACCCTCCCATCCCCAGGCACTTGATCCTTTTATTTTGGGGTCACATACAAGTATTTGGAGATTCCTTTGCTGAGGAAGGGGAGACTGGTGGAGATGATTTAGATTTGTCTCTGTCGTTGGGGAACTACTGCGAGGATAACGCTAGTCCCTAGGCTGAGGGTCCTATCTGGGCGTTCCGGGAGATGCTGCATGTCCCAGAAGCCTCTGACTCTGGTTCCTCTTCCCCTGACATTTAGAAAGTTAAAAAGGATAATCCTATCTTTTCTCCTTTCCATTCTTTAGACCAGGTTCTCCTGTAATAATTGTAAACACGTGACGGAAGACTTTTCCTAACCGGTGGCCTTAGTACAGTGCGCTAAACTCAGCTACTGCAAGAACAAATAATGTAGTATCCTGCATAAAAAGGGTATAGGTGCATGGGATGAAAATATAATTCTGCCTCTGTATAAATCCTTAGTAAGGCCTCATCTAGAATATGGAGTAAAGTTTTGGGCACTAGTCCTTAAAAAAATACATTTTTGAACTGGAAAAGTGCAGAGATGTGCAACAGAACTTATAAGGGGATTGGAGGATCTGGTTTATAAGTTACATTAGAGAAGAGATATCTAAGGGGTGATATTACCATTTACAAATATATCTGAGGTCAATGCAAAGAACTCTCCAATGATTTATTTACTCAAAGAGCTGAGTTAAGAATGAGTGCTCATTCATTAAGAGCAGAGGAAAGGCACTTTAGGCTAAAACAAAGGCAGGGATTTTTTACAGTAAGGGCGGTGAAGCTATGGAATTATTTGCCTCGGGATGCTGTGCTTTCAGATATTGTAACGTCTTTCAAAAAAGTAATGGATACTGTCTAGCACAGAACAATGTTATAACAGTTGGCTTCAAAGCAGATAAGTTGTTGATTCAGGTAACTATCTGACATTTGGAGTCAGGAAGGAATTTATTTACCCTCTTGGGGCTTAATTGGACATGGCTTCAATGTTTGTTTGTTTTTTAAGCCTTCCTTTGGATCACCAGGGGTGATTTGGCATGGGCTGGAATTGATGGATGTATGTCTTTTCAACCTCGTCATCTATGTTACTATGTATTAATTCTGACACACTGCACTCTAAAATTCTATAAAACCTGGAAGGGTTAAGTCAAAGAGGCAATTTCATACCACCTGTGTATTCTTAGAATAGAATCTACAGCATATGTTATAAAGTAGGTCCAGTAAGTGTCATAGTCAAAACTCGTCTGACATAATATCAAATACTTCACATACAAAAATTGTTTTTTCATATTATTCCCTCCTTTTTTCTCTGGGGTTGTACATAAAAACACATTTAGGGCTCGATCCAAATGTTGGAGACTGCTTTTTTTTTTCTGCTGACGGCATTTTTTCAAGCACAGTAAGCTATTCACATGCCTGTGCTGTGAAAAACTACCGGCAAAAAAAAAAGAGCCATTGTCTGATAAAGTAAAGTGTTTTCAAACCTCAGGGTTACAGCTTATAGTCCCAACAGGGTCAGTTCAGCCTTTCATCCTTCTAAACTAGAAAGAAAAGGAGTATAATTTGACTGGCTAATAATAACATCTATTCCCTATAACATACTTGAAAATGAGAGGTAACCTCAATGTATATGTCCTCATGTAAAAAAAAAAAAATGTGATATCATTATTATTATAGATGCCCCAAGACTGAGTGTAAGTGTTTTGTAGACACCCTTCAGCACCAATACAAGTGCAAAAGGGATCTCTAAAAGGAAAGGGCTGGCTACACAGACCTTATGACCTATGTGATTTGGAGGTGCTGGTGGCTGGTACAGTACTTTCCGATACTTTAAGAAACCCACTTCTGCCACTCCTATATATTAGCGTGCAAGTGCAAAAGGTCAAGGGCAAAAACCTGGGATACACTTATACTTTGTGAGATACAAATGCAATGCGAGCAAACAAAACTGTTTTTAGCTACCTATTCATTAACCTGTTTGTATGTCAGTATGCTTACTGAGCCTCTGCTTGGAAAATGACTCTCATTACCTCTGACCACTTGATTCATCTACGTAACTGAGAGGGGGTTTGTCACAAAACTGAAGTGTGCAGATGGGGCTGCTTCATGTTAAGAGCCCAAACCACACCTTTTCCTTTTCCACAGTGACATATCCCATCTCACAAACTAGGAGACTGTGGCTGAGGCAGGCAGGCAGCTAGAAGTTCTTATCCTCACTCTTTTGTATGGCTTGGAATAGCTCCAAATTGATACATATGGGCAAGTGTGACCCAGAGCCATAAGGGTATAGTCTGGGGCCGTCATGATGTGGAAATAAACCAGTGGCACTTACTTTCTTAATTCATAACTTTTTTATTTAGCTTAAAAATAAAAAAAAGAACATTCACATAAAAGTTAAAAATAGCAGAGGCTCCCCTTGGTTGTTATAATTGCTAGTGTTAATACAAATTGATATTAATGATTGTATTTCTGTCATAAAATGATATAATTGGGCAACTATCTCAGCTGTAAAATCTACAAGTTGATTTGCACAAAAAATATACTGACAGCAATAAACCACGCCCAGAGCAAACAAACCTTCTCATCTTCTGTTATATTACTATGTAATGCATAAACATATAGTTGGCCAAACCAGCTATGACCAGCTGATCTTTCGTTTATACTGCCTCCTAGCAGAGACGTCATGGCACTTGCATTGTGGAACCCTACCAAATCATGAACAGGAAACATTGAAGTTACTAGCACAGCAAGAAGGTAGATTACAGTATGCTCTTCTCCTGATGTGACACACCCCCGGTTTATTAATCTGCAGTCCAACATATCAAGCGTCAGGGACTAGCAATATATCATTAAATGCCAATCATATTGGTTGAGACAAAAAACAGGAAAAATAGATAATAGCAGGGCGGAAGTAATAAATGCAAAACAACATACTATGCCAGGAGAAAAAAGACTCACTACTCTCCTATTACTATATGATGCATAAACATAGCACTGCATGAATCAGCTTATGATCAGCTGATCATTTGTTGATACTGCTGGTTGGCAGAGACACATCACGGCTGCTACATAGCAGCACCCTGCTTCAGTTCATAAACAGGAAGCACTGAGGGTAGAAAACAGCACGTTTACTCCCTATGTGACCTCCCCGTACATTCTCCCACACTCTGACAGGGCAGGGACACAGTAAGACAATTGTCACCATGCTCTATATCATCTCTCTGTAAATTCTTCCCCTAACGTCACAGTCTTTGGATGCAGGAACAGATTGGCAAAGGGCTGAATATGGTAGAGATTTAGGAACAAGCCTTCCCTTCTCCAGCTGCTGCTGCTGAGCATAGTATAACTGTCAAGTTCAAGTTTGCTGCCATTCTGAGACTAGAGGGAGTTCAATGAGCCCCTTAAATCTCTAGAGCCCAGTGACTTGCATTGGTTACAATGGTAGAGGTTCCACCCCTTGTGCAGAAAAGTGAAGAGGAGCACTGTTGGAGCACCTGCGCTGTCCTTCCTGGTCTCCTTCATGGTACCTTATGGTAACAGTAAGGGACTCACTGCACAGGCACTCAGATGCCTCTAAAGCAAGAAGCCTGCCCATCAGTCAGAAGAAGAAGGATTTCTTCATAACACGGTACTTATGCTCGATAATAGCACTATTTCTAAGCATATTGCTATATGCCTAATAATTGGGGTGGGGACTTTATTTAGGGTGATAGTTACGCTTTAAAATTATCTTATTCTCATGCACAGGATATGAAATTACATTTTATACAGCTAAAACTGTGCGCTCTCCTTGTAACCCATTGCTATTTTCTCTACATTTTAGCCTTTGGCAATTTTTAGTTCAGACAAGGACATGTTCTGAATAATTGATGAATTTATTGACTGTACCTGTAGAACTGTAGCAAAACAAGGATTGAGCCTATAGAAGCTGTGTCTATTATTAACCACTAATGGATCATTCTGTAAAAGGTGACATCATTAAAGCTACAAACATTTTTCAGAATTCTGATAATCTTTTGCTTTTCACAGATCTCATATGACAGCTTCACAATGGCCCTTTAAAACTGAAACTGTTTTTGATTCCGTGGAACTACATAAAATGTCTTGTACACTTGTGAAATATCAAACTTCCTCTAAATACCTGTAATACGATCTTGTTTTCTTACCCTTCAGGCTCAAAGAATCCTGCTTAAAGGGATAGTAATGTTTCATAATAAAAGCAGCTCTAATTAATCATCATAGTATTTGGACTTTGGAGAGTGTTATTTCAATTCTGTCAGAGTTGTAGTTCAAGAGTAATTCAATGACAAAGTATCCCCCTCCCGCCACTTTTACTGATGTAACACTGCTCAGCCGGAGCAGAAGGGAGGTGCCCAGGTAGACTGCAGAGAGGGACAATCTTCAATTAAGATAAGGGAAAAAGCTGAAAAGCTTGTCAAGGGGGGGCAGGGCTTTCATTGTTTTCATAGGAAGAAGACTGTCCCCTGCTGTTATCTGTCTGGTCTATGGACTGGATTCCACATCTGAGAAGAGATGGCTTACACTAGGTAAAAGGGGCGGGAGGGGGAAACTTTGCTTGTGAATATCTCTCAAACCATAAATGTTTGAGAAATAAGACTTATACCGTTCTTCATGTTATTTTAATGCCTACAAAATAAAATAAAGATAAAACGAAGTATTACTATCCCTTTAGATAGACCTTTCTTTAAAGTGTAAGGTCTTTGAAGACTATTTACTAAACCAGCACTTCTCAATGTTAGTCTTCAGGACACGTCAGTAAGTCAGGCTTTCAGGATATCTCTGCTTGGTCACTGGTGAGTAATTAGTGGATCAGTCTACTGTGATTGATATACTTGTGCTTATGCAGGGATACCCATAAAACCTGACCTGTTTGTGTGCACTGAGGACTGGAGTTGAGAATCACTGTTCTAGGCAGAAAAATTCACATGAAATAAAATAAAAAAAAGTGTGAGGAATATAATTTCCTGAAATCAGATCTGGTTACAATAATGAGAAAAGGTAAAGAATGACTGTAACGATTTTGAAAAGTAAAAATCCCCCCACTGTTTTATGCTGTGTGATCAGGCTAAAAACACACACACACACTAATAAATATATTTATTTGTTGAATAGCAATGTGATAATTTATTAGTGGGAAAATAGCTTTCTTGTACTAATATCATACGGCTTGTCATATAAAAATGCAGTGTTTGTATATGGCAAATTTTGATGAGTTTATTCTATTATTCGATATGATGGATCAAAGTATATACATAGGTATTAGGAGTCGATGGGTGTTATATCTTGTAACTGGTAGGTAGTAAGCAGATATGATATGGGAGCTCTGGACTTGAGAAAGCAGGGAAAACACTGTCTATAACTTCCGCATTCCATCAGGGATTGTGCCCCTAGGTTAGTGCGAAGGTCAGGTCTTATTCTCATGCAATTGAGAACAAGGTTTGGCAGATAAAAATGCAGATAGTTTAAACTTGATTAAACTACAGAAATCTTGCTCCCCACTTTGGACTGCCAGGAAAAGCAAGAGAGAGGGGTGAAAAAGAGTGAAAAGGCAGACATGGAGATAGTAGGAAAAAGAGGGGACAAAAAAGACTAGAGGAAGGGGAGGGGCAGGGGACTGAGGGGGATTTGAGGGGAAATATTAGGAAAGAGGGAGAAAAGCATGGGACGAAAGAGAAGGAGGAGTCAGGGGGAAAAGAGAGGGAATGAAGAAAACTGGAGAAGAAAGGGGGAAGTAAGCAGCCAAGGGGGCTGTATGAAAAAAAAAGAGAGAAAGTGGGGAAAAGGGCTGGGTTGAGAGAGAGTGGGGGAAGGGGTTGGGAGTTGTAAGGGTTGTATTTAACACACACACACACAAAGTCTTAAACCAGTGGGCCAGTTTATAAAAAAAAATCCACTGGCTGGTGTTCCACTTTGATCTGACCTTGCTTGTGATTTAGGTAGATGTCAACTCTTTCTGTATTTAGCATATCAAAACTCACTGCTAGTGTCTGTTCACTAAAAGCAGCTTTTTCCCTAGCAAAAAGGTCCTTGATCACGTGCAATATTTAAGATGACTGCAAGATAACTTTCTCAATGTATAAATTGAAATTTGACTACCTCTTTTTACTTCCCCTCTTCTTAGAAGGGGTGAATGATGCTTCTGAGAATACTATCTACTGTGACCTATTGACATTATACTCAATAATACCACATAAGAGGATGGACTCCATTACAAGTGATACATCTATCACTGACTGTCTCCAGATTTCCTCCATAGCTGTTAAAAGCAATATGGGCATAGGAGCTTCAATAATTTTGAGGCTATACAATTTTAAAGAGGCCAAATCATAGTATGGCCAGCTACAGAAGAATAGAAATTAATCAAACCTAAATACTATAGGTGTTAATATATTATACTCAATATTAACACATGTTGTGAGGCTCAACGCATATGCACATTTTAATGAGAATCAAACAGAATACGGTATTGTGATTCAATTTTAAAACCAGGGGCAATACTATCCAAGAACAAAGAGTAAAAAATAAAAAAAAAATTAACCAAAAGAGAATACACAGAGAGGTTTGCTGGGGGGCTTCCCATGCCAGTTGACTTACACCATTCCCTCCAACATTTCACAAATGACAAAGACACACTCATACACTCCTAGCTACTACAGGAATCTTACTCAGCCATGTGGAGTGTACATATTTTAAAGGGAGGACATTTTGCAGCACTGCAATTTTTAGGAGTTCTATTCTTGTACAGCCACATCATGCAAATGTAATTGGACTTCAACTAAAATACTCATTCACTGCACCTACAGATCCATCAAAGGGCATACTGACTCAGTGGTCTGAAACTATTTAACCCCTTAAGAACCACATGGGTGTCTAAAGCATTGCTTCACAATGTGATGATCATCTTTCTGTTAAAGGGATAGTAATACTTAAAATGTAAAAAAGCAATATGCTGTAGGGTTTATCCCCCTGAGTAAAACAAGGGAACTCGCACTGCTGAAAGGTGTTTTATTCAAAAATTATTACAATTCAAAGTTGATTTTTTAGGTGCAATATCACAGTGGCCTGAAATTGTACAGTGGCACTTTTGCTACACCATCCTATGGAGATTTATGGTCTAAGGGCCAGAGCTGTCCATAGGATGTTGTACCAACAGTGCCACTTTACAATTTCAGGCCACTGTGATATTGCACCTAAAAAATTAAACTTTGAGCTGTAATAACAACTGAATAAAACACCTTTCAGCAGTGAGAGTACCGTTTTTTTTACTCAGGGGGATAAACACTACAATATATTTTTTTTACATATTAAGTATTACTATCCCTTTAAAATGGTACAGAATGCTGCTCCTGTTTCATAAATGAACAAGAGCATAAACCTTACATTTGGAGGGTATGTTTAAACTCTGGGAACGTGGCTGCCATCTTAGAACCCAGGATTAGTGGAATTGACAAGGCCCCCAACCAATCTTTTCAGTGTCTTTGTCTCTTTGACCCAGCCTCATGTAGTCATTGTAGCAGTGCTCAAATGACAGTTCTATTTCTCATTCTGTTTTCCAAATTCTGATCATTTTTAAAAAGAATGATAAACTTGCCTGAAATCGTGGCGTGCTAGTCCCTACAAAACCTAGCAAATTTCATACAATCAGTTCCCATCTCTAAAATGGTAAATATGCACATAAATATATCAGTAAAAGGAGTACCTTCTTCCCCACTTTAAAATGAACCCAGCAGTACCCCATACCATCTGTTTTTGTATGAAGATTGGTGTCAGTCCATTAAGTAGACTTTCTATCAAGTTTACAGGTACAGGTGCCATCGGATTCCAACTCCCATTACCCTGAGGATCATGGTGCTTGTAATCCAATGGCAGCTGTAGAGCCACATGCCAAATACACCCCTTATGTATAGAAGTAACTCTTTGAGTTCTAAAGTGGTGACTAACCCTGACTCAGTGGGGTTAAAGTTAATTAAACCTTTAAGTGTCCAACATATAAAGACTTACACTCATTGGCATTCAAAGGATTAATTCACTATAGTAGTTAAGTCAGAAGTTTTGGCATCCCCGTGGCACTCAAAGAGTTGCTTCCAGTCTGAGAGGGTATGAGTCTTGAACCTGTGACTGTGGATTAACCCTTTGATTTTGAGCAAGGTGTCTAACACATAGCTTTACAATGAATTGATATGGACACCTTTCTCTCTGATACTATTGGGCTTTAAATGTTTGAGTGCCACAGGGGTGTGCAATGTGTTGCACTCAAAGGGTTAAAAGCAAAAAATGTCTGTCTTAGCTATACACCAACCAGGGCACGAAGATCATGCAACCCATTTGGAGAAGCAGACAATACATCATAGGAAAAGTGTTGTACTGGTCCATGGAGAGCTTAAAGCATTGGAAGTCAGGGGAAAAGGGGAGCAGATACTCATTGCTGAGTTGATGGTTAAAGGGATAGTAATACTTAATATGTAAAAAAATATATATTGTAGTGTTTATCCCCCTGAGTAAAAAAAAGGGTACTCTCACTGCTGAAAGGTGTTTTATTCAAAAATTATTACAGCTCAATGTTAAAATTTTTAGGTGCAATATCACAGTGGCCTGAAATTGTACAGTGGCACTGTTGCTACAACATCCTATGGACAGCTCTGGTCTGTAGACCATAAATCGCCATAGGATGGTGTAGCAACAGCGCCACTGTACAATTTCAGGCCACTGTGATATTGCACCTAAAAATTCTACTTTGAGCTGTAATAACTTTTGAATAAAACACCTTTCAGCAGTGGGAGTACTCTTGTTTTTCTCAGGGTGATAAACCCTACATCTGCCTTGTTGACATATTAACCCCTTGTGTGCCTGGTGCGTCTGGAGCTATATTTGTCTGGGTATGAACAGATATTAACATCTTGTGTATCTAATTTATCAACCCTGTTAGCTCATAGACTGTGTGTCTTCATTCCCTTGGAGAGTTAATTTCCCTCTCACACCTTCCATTTCCCTCAGCCTTTTGCTCCGTCCTTTGATATGCTGATAGTTTGATTGCTAATCAATAGTTTGTGGCCTATATATCTGGACACACTGTGGGGGAAAGCATTTGCTGGGGGCAGAGCATTGTGCCCCTCTTCCTAAGTGCCCATCTTCTAAAGTGTCTCCAAGAGTTTAACAACTGAGTTCAACAACGAGGACAACACACAAGGCACCAGAAATCCTGCATTACCTGTAAAGAGCACCTGTAGGAAGATAATCAGCAAAGATATTTCTTCTCTGGCGTCAGATTTGGACTTGCAATGTTTTCATCTGCTATTTATTTTGTTGTTATATGTTCAGTGCTCCCCAGGATTCTTATCAGCCTCAGCTCTCCCCTTGACTTTACAAACTACATACACATCTCTCCCTCTCTCCTCCCCTTCACACCTGTCTGCTGTTACACACTTCTCCAGATTTTAACCCCTTCTGCCTCTGCAGTCCCTATTCCTAAGCACCAATACAAATCCCACTCCCACATCTCTGCCCTTTGTCTTATCCTTCTGCTTGCTGCAGGGGATATTGCTCCGAATCCCGGCCCAATCCCCATACCCACCTGCTATCAGCCACTGCCCACCATTTCCTCCCACCGCAACTTGGAGGGTTCCAACCCCTCAAATCTCATAAACATTCCTCTTTGTTCACCTTCCTTTCTCCCCTTCTCCTGTGCTCTGTTGAACACCCGCTCCATAGTTAATAAGACATCCCCCATTCATGATTGTTTCTGTGAGCAATCACTGCAGTTGTTTGCCTTCACAGAAACTTGGTTATCTGCACAGGACACAGCTGTGGAGGCTGCACTCTCTCATGGAGGGTTCTGCTTCTCACACACCCCTCGATCCACTGGTCGAGGTGGGGGGGTAGGTCTCCTTCTCTCCTCCCGCTGCCGCTTCCAGACCCTCTCAATCCCACCATGTGTGCACTTTTCTTCATTTGAAGTACACGCAATCCAGCTCTATTACCCCCTGTCTATGCGCGTGGCTGTAATATACAGGCCACCTACTAGCTCCTCTTCTCCTTCAAACTTTCTCTCAGATTTTGAATCCTGGCTCTCCTTCTTTCTCTCCACTGACAATCCTGTCCTTATTCTGGGTGATTTTAACTGTCATATTGACAACCCCTCTGTCCCCTGGGCTTCCCGTCTTCTAGACCTAACCACTTCCCTTGATCTCCAGCAGTGGACCGACAGTGCCACTCACAAAGCTGGTCACTGCCTCGATCTAGTTTTTACTAAGGGTCTGGACCTTTCCTCTCTCACAGTTTCCCCATTCCCTCTATCAGACCACCATCTTATATCCTTCTCTCTTTCTCACACTGCCCCTTCCCCCATCCCTCCCACCAACAGATTTATAAGGGATACCCGCTCACTTGATCTTGCTGGGATGAGCGCCTCACTTAACTCCAATCTTTCCTCTTTGCTAGCCATCTCTGGCACAGACATTCTAGTTAACTCCTACAACTCCATTCTATCCTCTGCTATTGATTCCTTTGCCCCACTGAAACCACAACGGAGTCGTCAAGTCAATCCACGACCCTGGCTCAACTCCCACACCCGCTTCCTACGCTCCTGCACTCGTTCTGCTGAACGCCTTTGGAGGAAATCTCGCTCACACGCAGATTTCATCCACTTCAAATTTATGCTGTCCTGCCTGCATTCTGCTTTATCAAAAGCTAAACAAGAATACTACACCATACTAATCCACAACAATAAATCAAACCCGCGCCGTCTCTTTGCAGTCTTTGACTCCTTGCTCCATCCTTCCACTGCTTCCTCTCACCCCATACATTCACCTCAAGCTTTTGCAGATCACTTCAAGCACAAGGTGGAATCTATTCAAAAACAGATTCCTACTATTCCATCTGCCTCCGAACTCTCTCTCCCCAAATCCCCCTCATCATACTTTGATAGTTTTACCCCAATAACAGAGGAAGAAGTTTCTCAACTTCTCCTATCTACCCACCTCACTACCTGCTCCTTGGACCCTTTGCCCTCCCACTTACTCAAACCACTTGCACCAGTCCTTACACCTATATTAACACACATCTTCAACACTTCTCTCTCCACAGGCACCTTCCCTTCTTCCTTCAAACAGGCACAAATCAAACCTCTGCTCAAAAAGACTAACCTTGACCCCTCCTGTCTCTCTAACTGCCTCTTACCTCAAAACTCCTAGAACGCCTGGTCTTCTCCCAAATAACCAAATTCCTCAACTCTAACTGTCTTTTGGATCCGATGCAGTCTGGTTTCCGGTGCGGTCATTCAACTGAGACCGCTCTCTGCAGGGTGGCTAATGATCTCCAGACTGTAAAAGCCAAAGGACAGTTTTCTATACTTATACTACTCGATTTATCCTCTGCCTTTGACACAGTTAACCATTCTCTGCTTGCTCAAATTCTCCACAGTCTTGGTTTCCGAAATGAAGCTGCTTCATGGCTCTCCTCCTATCTCTCGCAACGTTCCTTTTTTGTGTCCTCTAACAATAACACCTCCTCCACGGTCCCTCTGTCTGTGGGGGTGCCTCAAGGCTCCGTTCTGGGTCCTCTGCTTTTCTCACTGTACACTCTTTCACTGGGTGAACTTATTAGTTCATTTGGCTTTAAATACCATCTATATGCTGATGATACCCAAATTTACATCTCCACTCCTGATCTTTCACCACACATCCAGCTGCAACTTTCAGACTGCCTCTTGGCCATTTCCTCCTGGATGGCACAGCGTCAGCTGAAGATTAACATGGCCAAAACCGAACTGCTAATATTCCCACCAAGACCTTGCCGAACCCCTAGCTTCACCATTACAGTTGATGGAATTGATATTGATCCGGTCAGCTCAGCACGCTGCCTTGGGGCCATATTTGATTCCTCTCTTTCCTTCTCCCCTCACATTAACTCTGTGGCTAGATCATCTCGCTTCTTTCTCCGTAACATTGCTAAAATCCGCCCGTTCCTCTCCCAACAAACTACTAAAACTCTTATACGTGCCCTCATTTTGTCCAGCTTAGACTATTGCAATATCCTACTAACTGGCCTCCCTGCTACTCATCTTTCACCTATGCAATCTGTTTTAAACTCAGCTGCACGAATCACCACACTCTCCCCAAAAACTGAACCTGCCCACATAATTCTCAGACATCTGTCATGGCTCCCAATTCAGCAGCGCATCAATTACAAAGTCCTTCTTCTCACCTTTAACGCTCTCCACACTGCTACCCCTCCTTACATCTCTTCCCTCATCTCCTATTATGTTTCTGGCCGCTTCCTTCGCTCAGCACACAATGCACTTCTTGTTGCACCATCCACACCCTCTGCCCTCTGCCGTCTCAAACCTTTCTCGCTTTCTGCTCCATACCCCTCTCCTTACGCCTAGAAAAATCCCCCTCTGTCTTTAAGTCTACCCTGAAGTCTTATCTTCTGGAGCACTAGGATCATGCACTGCCTTTGGCCAAACTCAGCACTTGTAATCTCAGCACTTAACACCCTCTTACCCCATTGTATGTCTCCCTTTATCCATTTAGACTGGGACCTCTCTCCCATTGTTTCTATGAATGTCGCACTTATTTCATCCCCTCTTATATATTGTAACATATGTCTATTGTAAGGCGCTGCGTACACTGTGTGGCGCCATATAAATAAAGATACATACATACATATATACATACAACATATTTTTTTTTACATTTTATGTATTACTATCCCTTTAAGTCCTCTGCCTATATTAAGCAAGTCCCAGGTGCAGGGGACTGTCTTGTGAACCTCTGCACTTTTCAGTTGCTCAAGCTCAAAGTTTGTCTCAGAAAATACTCTGAAAGCAACTGTGAAACTGGCACCAACAGCTGACAAGAAAGCTAGTATGCACATCATGTAGCATCACCAGGGCAGTTTATATGTGTGTCCCCCTAAGTGACCTAAAAACAAATATTATTTATGGGAGAAAACCATGAAAAAGACACAATTCAGTGGTGGTTGGAATTGTCTTCCTACCTTCATCCAGTTCCTACACCTATGCATGTATCACCTGCATTGGAATTCAACCCAAGTCCAGGAAAATGTGTGTGTGCATTTTGTTCCCAGTGATATCTGTGTGAAACCCTAACATTCAAACCCTTTGATTCCTTGAATTGTAAAGAGTTCTCCAATGCATTGCTTTGTCTTAATAAAGATGGACTTGAAAATAATTTTACCTGCTATGTAAAGCATTGTTTTGTTTTATTAGTATCAATTTATCCTAAACAAGGGAAAAGATAGCAGAGAGACTGGCAAAAATGTACAGCTCACTGGAATGTGTTTGTATGGGGACACAGACACACAGTGAGGCTGATGTACTGAGGAGACTGAGAAGTTATGCTCTAAGGCAGTGATTCTCAACCAGGGGGCCGTGGCACTTTGGTGTGCCACGGACATCAGCTTAGGGTGCCCCATGTTTTCTATGAAGACTAGCAAAAATGGACTTTTAAATAAAGAGTTATAGAAATTGTTATGCACATTATGTTTAATTTTGTTATTATGATTGTAAGACCTAATAGTAGCTGTATATTTATT
The DNA here is from genome assembly GCA_037306005.1 of Rhinophrynus dorsalis. Taxonomy (NCBI): domain Eukaryota; kingdom Metazoa; phylum Chordata; class Amphibia; order Anura; family Rhinophrynidae; genus Rhinophrynus; species Rhinophrynus dorsalis. Next base: position 312,391,221 of record CM074719.1, read on the forward strand.
TATTGTACCTTGATTATGCCCTTGATAAAGTACATGAAATACGTTAGGGGTGCCCCGAATGTTCTAGATAACTTGATAGGGGTGCCCTGAACAAAAAAAGATTGAGAACCACTGCTCTAAGGAGTGATAACGAGGTGATAAAGTGGAGATGAGTTCTCCATTGTGATAAACTCTCCAAGTCCTATCTGACTTTATAGGGCCTATGAACTAATGTCTCTCAAGCTGATGGAATCTTAGTTTGTTAGCTCCATAGAACTGCATAGAAACTGGAGAGTTTATCACACTGGAGAAGTCATTTCCAATTTATCACCTCTTTATCACTCCCCCCCCCCCCCCCCCGGAGTAATTCTGGAGTGGATCCGCTGCATCATATGGGGCAAAGCTCACTTTATTTTAATTGGTGAATTTAACTAATTGAATGTTCAAGAGGCATCAAATGTCTGATGACCTATCTCACATACAAAGTGTGTAAAGACCCACTTAAAGGGATAGCAATACTTAAAATGTAAAAAAATATATGTTGTAGGGTTTATCCCACTGAGTAAAACAAGAATACTCCCACTGCTGAAAGGTGTTTCATTCAAAAGTTATTAATTTTCAAAGTTGAATTTTTTAGGTGCAATATCACAGTGGCCTGAAATTGTACAGTGGCGCTGTTGCTACACGATCCTATGGACAGCTCTGGTCCCGGGACCATAAATCTCCATAGGATGGTGTAGCAACAGCGCCACTGTACAATTTCAGGCCACTGTGATATTGCACCTAAAAAATTCAACTTTGAAAATTAATAACTTTTGAATGAAACACCTTTCAGCAGTGGGAGTGCTTTTGTTTTACTCAGGGGGATAAACCCTACAACATATTTTTTTTACATTTTAAGTATTACTATCCCTTTAAATAAATTGGAGTTTTTATTTGTCCCAATATGTTGCAGTTGGTTTGCTCATTAGCATCTCTGGAACTGAAGACAGGTCTGACTTGATTAGCCAACCTGAAGGAGAGACATCAAAATCTGAATATAATCCTGAAAAATCTTTTGATAGGGTGGTTTTGTAAATTCCCTTTGTATTTCTTGCCATGGTAGTTGCTGATTTTCCGATAACCTGGAAAATCCCATTTTCTTTGTTTTGCCTCATTTAACAGACAGGAGCAGGAGCTTCACTGTTTGGGCACACTGTAGTTAAGTGTCTGAAGCACTACATTCATCGCACTGAACCTATCCAAAAATCTAACTCAGTTTTTGTTATTCCTGAGGGTCCACATGTAGGCCAAGCAGCACCTAAGGTGACAGTGGCTTCCTGGAACAAGACAACCATTCACCAGGCATAAGTTCTTTGTAAAAAAAACAAAAAAAAAACTGTGCCCTTTAGTGCCACTGCTCATTCCACCAGAGCAGTGGGTGCTTCTGGGCATATAGAACCAGACCTCTGTGAAACAGTTGTGATTGGCGGTGATGTGTTTGTCATTTATGTTAGCTAAACATTCCTGAATCAGTGTTCTGGTGGGATGGAAGGTACTAGAAGCTGTAGTGCCTGCGTAGGAGCCCTTCTTGCTTTTACTTCTAGTTTTGGTGGTGGTGTCTGTAGACACGTGCTCCCTAGAGGAAGATACATTACCCAATGCTTCCTTTGTTCCATAAGAGAAAAGGATTTATTGGGATGTAAACAAAAATCTATTTTTTACACTTTTTACCTACCTGACAGTAAGCTCCCTGGATCTCTTTTTCTAGAGAGTTTTCTTGTCTGTTTACCATCAAAGAATAGTGATACAGTGTTTCTCTATAGATGCATAACTGAATGATCTGTATGATATTTGCTATCTTTGTTACATTATATCTTTTTTTTTGTTTTTACATTGTATCACCATACCTTCTTTCATGTTCCCTGAAAGAAAGCTTTATGGCTTCAGGGAAATCATTGTTAGGGAGTCAAGATGAAAATAAATTAATAAATAAATAAACAATACAGGCAGTGTGACTTTAAATATCATTCACTTTAAAAGTATACACTATCCTGAGTCTAATCAGCAGGGCTACAGATCCCCAGTCAGAAATCATTCATCTATTTGGTAGAACAATGTTATTTCATTTCTGCTATGACTCAAGCTGAATCATGTAATCAAGTATCATTTTTCATTAATAATTAAGTTAGACACATAATATGCCTTTTATCTCTAGTATGCTTGTGAAATGTTTTCTAATATTTGCCACAAGGTAGAGAAAATATTTAAAAATAAAGTTTGTCTTTGACAATAAGCAGGACAGATATCAGAAAATATTTATGTTCCATTGCTTTTAGCCCTGTGCATGGTATGTCTGCCTTGGAATTTAAATTTACAGTAATTATCTGACTTGGCAATCTAATTGTAATTAAAACATGGTCCCTTGCTGCATTGCAAAGTGTGGTGCCTGATATATTAATCTAGACTAAAATGCTAAAGAGGAAGAAACTAGATTTTGAATTAAAATGCAAGCTAAAGGAGTAGTCTACTTTTTATTTTTTAATTTAAAAATGTTATATGGATTTTCCTGTTCAGTAAAACAAGGTTACTCCCACTGTAAAAGTTCAAGATTGTGAAAGCACACCAAATCACATGTATATGATATTGAGTGTTTTCACAATCTTGGACTTTTGAATTACGTCTGGAAGAGCTGAACACCTCAGTGATACCGCACCCTTCTTCTGACGTCTGGTGGTGAGTCTCTTAACGTTTATTACATTTGTGTGGTAGAGGAACTTTATGTTTGAGCACTCAACACCTGCATTGTTTACTCCCACTACAAGGCTAACTTGTGCCAAAAGGCATTTTTGGTGAAAGGAATTGTCCTACCTGGTGGTACAATTAACCAGTCATCCTTGCATACATTACCAGCAATGGACAGCCCATGCTCTCAGTCTACTGTTTCCTAGTATAAGCATATTCTCCTGTTCATGCGAGACTGCACTCACTGTTGTGCTGAATCATCCCTGGTCAGTCTTGTACTGATGCCCTCATAGGTAAGGGTCCTGAGGTTTACGGTTCTACCACCAAGGAAACCTTTTGCAGCTGTCTTGTCTATAGGATCTGCTCTGTATACTTAATTGCCACCAGCTGTCTCTCATTTGGAAGCTATTTTCCAGAACACTGAGTGCTTTTCAGTGCTGCCTGCCTCTTGACCCCATCTTTGTACTTCGATTCTGCACCTCTGCTGCCAGCTGCTAACCTCTACTTTGGACTTTTTAGTGAACCTATACTGCCTGCTCTGACTTCTGGCTTGCGTCTTTACTTTGCCTTTATCAACCCCCTCATGGTCTCTTGCATCAAATTTTGTCTGTCATCCACAGGTAAAACTTTGCCTTTATCTACCCACTCCTGGTCTCTTGCATCATATTTTGTCTGTCATCCACAGGTAAAACTTTGCCTTTATCTACCCACTCCTGGTCTCTTGCATCATATTTTGTCTGTCATCCATAGACAAATCTTGGAGCACAACCCCTGATCATTATTGGGAGTCATTACATAGTGCAAGCCTTTAGACTACTATCTGAGAAGTTATCTCACTCTCCAGACCCGATCTCCGCTCCTCTGGAACTTTCATGTGAGTTCATCCATTCCTGAGAGTGTGTCCCAGACTGCTTGCCATTCCTGTGACCACAACTGTCCACTGTAGTTTATAAAAAAGTTTGAGCAGTAATAACTTTTCAATGAAAATTCTGCTTTTAGCCCCTTGGGTGCTAGATATGTCTCCAGTGCATTGTGAAGACACCTTTAGCAACAGAGGTGTTAAAAATTTTGTTTGGAGTACAGTGTTGTTGATTTTTTTCCTTATAGTTATACTATGCTCTTATTTCTTGGAGTTCAGTATTTCAAGTGTTCATGTGATTTGTGGGGACCGCAACCTGCTCAGGACAGTCCCTAGTTTGCTGAATATTTATGTTTTAATTTCTTCTCCATCAACCTATATACGCAATGACCCTCAGGGTCAATATGTACCTATGGTTATGGTATCAACCAATGTGCTATAATCTCAATTTTTTATTTTTATTTTTTGTAATCAATGTAGCTAGATCAGAGGTGTTGAAATACAGACCAGTGACCAATTAGATATGTCCAAAAACACTGATAATGGGACTGAAATTATCTTAGTTTTAAAAAGAGGCTCGCCAAAGTGGGTTTGTCTACATTAGAGAAGCTAATTCTAATGAGGGATGTGGTTCCTATTTACAAATATATTCAAGGTCAACACAAATAACTATCTGGGGAACTATTTACTCAAAGAGCTGCACATGAATCGAGGGGTCATCCATTAATACTAGAGGAAAGGTTTCTTTTGAAACAAAGGCAGGACTTTTTTCACAGTAAAGGCAGAAAGGTTGTTGAATTATTCGCCTCAGGAGATTGCCTTTGCAGATACTGTAGATGATTTCAAAAAGTATTAGATACCTTTGTAGCTCAGAACAATATTTAGAATTGTGACAGTTGATTTCAATGCAGTTAGGATGTTGAGCCAGTAAGTTATCTGTATGCCTTTTGGAGTCCGGAAGGAAATTTTTTTGGGGAGGGGGTAATTGGAAATGGCATCAATTGAATTTTTTCTTCTTCTGGATCAATGTGATATGTCAAAGGCTGAACTAGATGGTGTATGCCATTTTAACTATGTTAAAATATCCATATAAAGTAAAGGGGAATGCTGGAATCAAGACAACAGTCCACTTAATCTCTAAAATGTCAGTATAAAATCAGTTATCATGATATATAAAGGGATAGTAATGTCAGAAAAATAGTATTAACTATATGGTAGATACAATTAAAAGAGAGTACTTGCACTTATTCACTTATTCGGCTCTTTAGCAGCGTCGATATAATGATATCTAAAGATAAATACTTCATTGGAATGGTCTACAACGTATGCTTGCAAACCAGGCACACGTTGTAGACCGTACCAATGAAGTTTTTATTTTTAGGAATCGATATGTTGGCTCTGCTGAAGATCCGCCTTCTGATCCAGGATCCAGAATCTGCTTCTGACAGCTTTACAGTTCGTCAAGCAGAAAGGGGAGGGAGCGGAGAACTTTATTTTCCTGTATCTCTCAAACCATAATGGTTTGAGAGATGCAAATAAGTGCAAGTACTCTCTTTTAATTGTATCTACCATATAGTTAACACTTTTTTCTGACATTACTATCCCTTTAAGTCAATATCCCATTAAGTTAGGGAAGGTTAAAATGTCATCAACTTACAATGGTCACAGATTACCAAAACCTATAGATCAATACAATCAGTGAATTAATAAAGAATGATAGCTGACCAATGTAGATGAGGATGAATGCACAAATTAATTCCTTTCCATCCAAACTGTACAGCTGTTTATACTATTGGCCTTGAAAGCCACTACAGAACAAGTGGCTGGTAAAAAGATGTGCAAAGGACAGGACAAAGGGGAAATGTTTAGCAAATTTCAATAGATGGGTATTAAACAAACAGTAACAATTACACACTCACATTGCCCTTATGTTGGGTTTAAAGTACCCCAGGGTCCCTACCACTTATAGCCATGATACTGTGCCCCTCTCACCCTGTTTTTAGGCATATGGTGTCTATATAGATCTCCTGCTATGCTCCATTACTTCCTTGTCCACCTCTGAAGTAAGCTACTGACATTCTTTGGTTGTTTCAACATGGAATTAAGCTCCAAAATGGAGCTCAGTGATTTGATCACCTTTGTTGTGACATGAGTACGGAACCACACAGGGTTTATGGGCTTGGTACTGGAACTGAATAGAGGATGTAACCGTATGTGCATCATTCTATACTTCCAACATCTTCCAAGGTAAGTGCACAATTGTTACAATTTATTTAATATATATAAATCTATTAAAGTATTACTAGATCCAGCCTTCAGGCCTTTTGCAAAGATATCAGTCTTTAGTTGAGCATAAAAGCCAGTGATGTTTCCAACATCACAATCTGGATTCTCTCTTCATCATTGGCCAGTAATGAAATTAGGGTTAGCGTGATGCAATGTCATCTCATAGCACCAACCCCATGAAGGTCACATCAGGGCAATGCTGAAAAGAAAAGTCAGGTTTGGGTTGAGGGACACCTACCAGCTTCAGTACTCAAGTAAAGACTTGTCTGTTTTGTTTTCTGTATGTGCGTGCGTGTGTGCATTCGTGTATATGTGCATGTGTTTTTATGTGTTCACTCACGAGCAAAATGAAAGTTCTATCCACCCACATGAATTATGACTCTAAATGCAACCTAAGAACAGACGGATTTGCCAACTCCTGAGTTACAGGTGACTTCCTTGCTGTACTTATTAAAAAGAGTGAATAAGAAGAGTAGTGGCGTAACTAGAGGGGTCGCACCTGCAACCGGGCCCTTGCACTTCAGGGGCCCAGCCTCCCCCTGCGACCCCTCCGCCTGACACCCACAATCTCCCTCCGGTGCTCTAGTAATGCAGAGTGCTGGGAGATTACATCATCTCCCAGCGCTTTGCATTACTAAGAGGACCGCGCTGGAGCTCCAGGTAGGAGGTAGAAGATGGGGGCATTGTGGAGGGGGTCAATGTGGTGGTGGTGGTGGTGGGGTGGCACTTCTTGTACTAGGGCCCGGAGGCTTCTAGTTACGTCTCTGAAGAAGAGCAAATCAAGCAGGAATACATAAGTGAAAAACTGAGTTTTTGAAAAACTGGCAAACATCTAAAATAGGAAAATGAGTTATGTTTGTATGGCTGTATTTAAAGGGACAGTAATATCCCATAAAAAAATTTAGATTTAGGTAGATATTGAAAAATAAACTATTTGCAACAAACCCTATCTATCAAACTGCTATGGTTTGAGAGATATAGGGATTCAAAGTTCCCCCTCCCTCCCCTTCTCCTGACGTCAGCTATAAAGCTGACAACAGGAGAATCGAGTCGTACGACTTGAGGAGGCTCTGTAGCAGAGCCCGAATTGTGTTACTTAAAAATAATTCATTCATTGGAACTGTCTACAAAGTGTGCCTGGTTTGCAAGAACACTTTGTAGATCTTTCCAATGAATTAACTCTTTTTAAGTACGGCGATTTCGGCTCTGCTGCAGAGCCTCCTGCTGGTCCCCGGACCAGGATCTCCTGCTGTCAGCTAGATGCTGACATCAGGAGAAGGGGAGGGAAGGGGGGAACTTTGAATCCCTATATCTCTCAAACCATAGCAGTTTGAGAGATAGGGTTTGTTGCAAATAGTTTATTTTTTCAATATCTACCTAAATCTAAATATTTTTTGGGGGTTATTACTGACCCTTTAACCCCTTGGGTGTTAGCGACATCTCCAACACATTATGAAACAGCGTGTTAGATATGTCTTTAGTATCCAAGGATAAGGAGCACTTTAATGCATGGACAAACCAAGAGATCTCCAGGGGATTTCTGTTTCAGGTAGCCACACCTTGAGCTCCCAACAGTCCCAGTGATACAGCAATGAACCAGTTAAATCCAGAGGCAGATTTATAGGGACGAGTGAGGCTGTTGTGGATCTTCAACACATACAGGTGGCTGTTTCCTCACAAATAGGAAGGGAGGGAAAGGAAGGCTTCATCTGAATGTTAGAGGATTGTAGATGTTAACTTATATTTGGGGGCTTCCAGTAAAATGTGCTCCAAAAAACAGTAGCATTTACCTCACTGATGCTAGTGACTTTGTAATGCATTAGTGGTTTCAATCCCTCCTAAGGGATTAAAAATGCAATTTTGTTCTAGTTCTTGCAATCATTTATCACTTATAACTCTGCAAAGTAACTTCTTACTGCACTATTAACCACCACTACAGCATCAGCAGGGCCGGATTTGCCATAAGGCAGAGTAGGCATCTGCCTACAGGCGGCCCCCACAGAGGGGCACCTGTCATTGGAATCAATTATTTTTTTTATTTTATTTTTTTTTAAATATTTTCATTCACCCTACCCGCTGCCTGCCTGCCGCCCGGTGAGATCTTGCTGTTGCTCCCTCGGTGGCTAGTAAAGCAGAACGCTGGGAGATGACATCATCTCCCAGAGCTCTGCATTCCTAAAGAGAAGACCATGCGGGAGCAACGGGAGCTACAGTTCTGTGCAGAAGCAGGCACAGACTTTTCCTGCCGCTGGACCACCAGGGAGGTAGGAAACGGGGCAATGTAGAGCTGATGGTGTTAGTTGGAGATGATGGGGGTAATGTGAGTGCAAGCTGGAGCTGATGGGGGTAATGTGAGGGCAAGTTGGAGCTGATGGGGCAAGTTGGAGCTGATGGGGGCAAGTTGGAGCTGATGGGGGTAATGTGAGTGCAAGCTGGAGCTGATGGGGGTAATTAGAGGGCAAGTTGGAGCTGATGGGGGCAAGTTGGAGCTGATGGGGGTAATGCGAGGGCAAGTTCGAGCTGATGGGGCAAGTTGGAGCTGATGGGGTAATGTTAGGGCAAGTTGGATCTGATGGGGGCAAGTTGGAGCTGATGGGGGCAATGTGGAGATGATGGGGGTAATGTGAGGGCAATTTGGAGCTGATGGGGGTTAATGTGAGGGCAATATGGATATGGAGGATAATGTGGAGATTTGGAGAATTGTGGAGGTGTCCAGTGGAGATGGTCAATGGGGGGGGGCTTCAGATTTCTGTGCCTACAGGCTCCTGAGATGTAAATCCGGCCCTGAGCATCAGCATATGTCACATATAAGTTGATAAGTGTGCAAATAATAGGCAACATAAATACGTCTATTCATTAAATAGTCTTCCATTCACAATTCTGCTGGGGGGCCTCAGAGGTTCTTAAAGCTATTCTGAAGGGAATAAGGAGTAGTGAGTAGTACAGTTTTTCATTGTATGTGTGGTGTGTGAATTATAGTGCCTTTTCTGTTTATTAAAACAAGGGTACTGCTGGGAGATTTTTCACTATAAAAATATTACAGCTCAAACATATGTTTTAAATCAAACTGTTAGCAACAGCACAAACTGGTAACTAGAAGGCATATTTTATAATGCATTCTATAGAGGACCTGGACTGGAGTCAGACTATGCCCCTCTAACATAAGTGATAGGACAGCACCACCTGGTGACCACAATAGAAAATTGCAGTTTAATTTAAAATAAAGTTTAACCCTTTGAGTGCCAGAGGGATACGGAATGCATTGCAAAGCAATGCATTCCGTACCCCTCTGGCACTCAAAGGGTTAAGTACTCCTTTCTGTTGAATGAAAAGTACCCCTGTTTTAAACAGCAGGAATTAATTACAATAAATATTTTTCACTAAAAAGCACACTACTCCTTAAATCTAACTTACTAAACAGTGAGGCTGATGTAATAAAAGCAATTGGATCAATTCAGGAGCAAACCAAGTACTCCATATGTGACAAATAACAATTTTCAATATGTCTTTTGGTTAAAACAGGACTTTTAATTGCTTGAATGGTAAAAAGGTCTGCAACGAAATTTTAAGGTTAAAAAACAGCTGTAAAGGGATAGTAATACTTCATTTTATGTTTATTTAGTATTGTAGGCATTAAAAATTAAGAACTATGTAAATCTTATCTCTCAAACATTTATGGTTTGAGAGATATTCGCAACTAAAGTTCCCTATTCCTGGCTGTTTCAGTCAAGTTTGCCATCTAGCTGACAGATTTGGATTCTGGTCCACAGACTGGCCGGCAGCTCTTCAGCAGAGCCAAGATTGCTATCTTTAAAAAAAAAAAAAAAAAAAAACTACTTCATTTGAACGGCCTACAAAGTGTGCTTGCCAACCAGGCACACTTTGTAGACCATTCCAATGAAGTAGGGTTTTTTTCAAAGATCACGATCTCGGCTCTGCTGAAGAGTCACTGGCCAGTCTGTGGACCAGAATCCAAGTCTGTCAGTTAGAGTGCTGACGTCAGGGAGGGGGGAAACTTTTGTAGCAAATATCTCTCAAACTATAAAGGTTTGAGAGATAAGACTTACATCGTTCGTAATATTTTTTTAATGCCTACAATACTAAATAAACATAAAATGAAGTATTACTCCCTTTAAACCAATAGTAATTTGTACTTGACCCATATGGTGCCCCAGAACTGTAACACTTTCCTCGGGGGCATATGGCCCTATATATCACATTATGCTCAATACATTATATCATACTTGCTGTGTAAGGCAGTAAAGTCCCAGTACTTTATAGAGTCAGGTCTTCTTCCCAATGAGCTTTATGTGTCACTTTATGGATTCTCTATTGGTAGATGGCAGATAAGTAATAAGGTGATATAACAGGAAAGTGCTAATCATTATAACAAGTATGCTAGTAAAATGTGCTCCAAAAAAACAATAGCATTCACCTCATTGATGCTAGTGACTCCCAAAGGGATTAAAAATACAATTTTGTCTAGTTCTTGCAATCATTTATGACTTGCAACATCCTACTGAACTATTAACCACCACTACAGCATCAGCACGTCGCAGGCAAGTTGATAAGTGTGCAACATAAATAAATCCATTCATTAAATAATCTTCTCCCACTACACACCCACGTATGTCATTTTTCTGTTTTACATATGACTATACTAAACCCCACTAATTATCTAAGTAATATGTATGCAGTAGAGCTTTCCACCAACACCACCCACCAGGGCATTTTGATGAATGGGTCTATCAAGCCTCATGTTTCAAGGGTTATAAACAGTACCAGTTGTACAGATTGGTATGTGTTTATTCCTTTAGTAAGACAGACTGAGGCTGTTCTGGCCTGGAAGCACAAGCCATAAATTTGGCTCACAAATAAGAAAAAAGCAGTTTATCAAAAGAATTCAAAATGCTATATTTGTTGGCCTCCATTCACAATTTTGCCAGACGCCTCAGGGGTTTTTAAAAGTGTGCTGCAACCCCCCCCCCAACCCATACATACATACATACATACATACGTACATACATACAGCAGGCTCCATTGACAATGGTGAGATTATATAATATACCCACAATATCCTGTATAATAATTTGATAAGTATGTTTGTCAGAAGCCGTCATGTGCAGTAGAGACGGCTGCGACCTCTGCAGTCATGCGCAGTCATGCTCAGTAAAGACTGCCCACGCCACGGCTAATAACAGTGGGGAGCTCCGAATTCAGACTGTAGTCCTCTGCGCACCTTCCTGGGACAAGGACTATGACTATGAGGACTATGGTCTGAATTTGGAGCTCCCCGCACCGTTATCAGCAGTGGCGCGTTCGGGCAGCCAGTACTGTGCATTACTGCAGCGCGGCCAACAGGATCCGGCCACCAGCCGAGGTTGCTGGGTGGCACTGTGGCTCGTGTACATGGGCTTTTCAACTAGCCCTATACAATACGTTCCCCTTGTCATGGGTGTTAGCACTGGGACATGTACAGGCATCCAATTCTTCTCCTTTTGCCCCTCAGTTTCTTTTCTGGTACAGAGAGGAGAGAATTCCCCCCACCACACTATACACACCATATTTCCCCCAAACAGCACTTAGGGGAACTTGTCGCCTGCATTTGCTCCTCTTAGATTAAGTCTGATTGCCTTTACCTTATAGTGACAATGGAGGTATATAAATCATTATTGCAATGAGGAGAGGAATGTATCCATATGACCTCTTCTTACTTTAAATAACTTTAATTGATCTAAAAATATATTCCACAAATATCCTTGTATCACCTGTTGATTCCATAAAATGGTCCAATATTAAAAGAAAAAAATATTCTTGGAAATCAAATAAATAATTTGTTATAGGAGCAAATTTGTACCAAAATAATGTCCAGAGTATCTGACTGATAAGGTTTTTTTAGGGACAAGTTAGCATCAAGTATTCCATGAAGGGTTGAAATGCAATCCCAGACAATCCCAGATAATTGACTGTGACCAGTTCACAGTGGCTGTTATAAAGGCAGCTGTGGATCTACAACACAGGCTTAGATTACTTATCATTCAATAAGTGTTTTCAGCCGGTTTTGTCACAAATAGATTCCTACTGAAGTCTATTGAGAAATGTGTCGATTATTGTCAACTGCAGTGAAATCCAGGCCACAGTCAGCTGCAACAGGTATTGGACTAGTGTGTGTTATCTACATACTTGGGAACCCTCAGGGTTTGACCCTGAGACTCTGTGTTTTAGCGTAAATCTCAGGGTCTCAGGGTGAAAGACCAAATTCTCTGGGTGAAACAGTCCAGTGTTACCTACTTTATGATCTACACTAACAAACTGTTTATGTAGTCTCTAAATTGATGTAATTTCCACAGGAAGGGTAGATAAGAAGTCCTGCTTATGTTCTCTGTGTTCAAGCAGAGAGCTATCTCTAAGTTGTAGTATGTAAGAGTTCCACATGGACCAATTTGAAACACCTGAGTTAGAGCAAGTAGGGCCACATTACCTAGAGTCTATGTTCTAGGGTTAAAATTGAACATTCTCAGGGTCTGCTCATTTTGAAAGTTCCCTGGTATGGTTTTGTATACTGTCTCTCTAGCTCATGCAGAAATGTTAAGTTTTTTTTTTTTTTATATATGGCTGATATCGCCCTTTCCCCCACCCCACTCCATTGTCATTCATGACTAGTGGTATTTTCATTACTGATAATAAAAGATGTTTCCCACTTTCCCTTACAGGACTAAATGTGTGACATGGAAAATCTCATCTTTACTTTCCAGCTGTGCTGCTGAGTGTGGTTTGCACGCCCTCTACTGAACAGTGTGGTATAGCGCAAGGTGTCTCAAACAGCGAGTCTCAGAGGCGTAACTAAAAGCCTCCGGGCCCTGGTACAAGAAGTGCCATGTGCCCCACCACCACATTTGCCCCCTGACCACATTGACCCCCTCCACAATGCCCCCATCTCTTACCTGGACCTCTTGCGCGGTCCTCCTAGTAACGCAAAGCGCTGGGAGATGATGTCATATTCCAGCGCTCTGCATTACTAGAACGCCGACGGGAGATTGCAGGAGCCATGCAGAGGGGTCGCAGGGGAAGGCCGGGCCCCTGGAGTGCACGGGCCCAGTCTCAGGTGCGACCTCTGCGACCCCTATAGTTACGCCACTGGTGACTCTTGTGTAAGTGATGCAATTCTGGTGCCTGCCAACTGCACCATATGGAACAAATAATCATTATCAAAATACCATTTCTTTAAATGGTCATGTTAACCATTCGAGTGCTAGAGAGGCCTCTAATGCATTGCAAAGCAATGCATTGATGAATTGAAGGGATTAAAATCTAAATTTAAATCAATAATTATTTTTATTTTTTTCCCATAGTGCAGCTGGTTTGCCCCAGAATTACATTACTTTTCCTTAGTACAGCATAAGGGGACAACATATTGTATCACTTTAAATCAGGAATGCTTATGAAAACTTGATGCTGCTGGACTGCATAGAAATCAGTGCAACCCTTCAATGTGGAAAAAGGGAATAAAGAAGAAAAAGAAAATATTCCAAAAGCAGCACCAACCCCTCCCCTATACAAGACGATAGGTAATTCTCTGTCTGGAGACATTCAAACCCCACAAAGATAAAATCTAACTTGTATTGGGATCTAGTTAAAATAAGAACAAACTATTAAAATTAGAGAATTTACTGAATATAAGTATCAATGATTGTATCAGCCATATCATTACAAGACACAACTGTCAGTGAATTTCTCAGAATACACATCTACATATCATAAAACATGATAATTTGTTCTTCTAGGTCTGTAGAATAATGTATCTTAAGACATCAAATTAGTTCCATTCATATACATTGTCATGTATATAATGCTGAGTCTAAGATACCTCCCATCACCAGTATCTCCCCCAATAACTAGAATTTCCCTCTTAGTAATTGCCTCAAACCTGCCTTAGAAAAGAGGTTCATTTGCCTAGCAAGTGTTCTGAGTAGAACTGATCAACGTTGCTATAAGTATAGTTATCACAACAGAAAACATTACCTGATACAGTCTCAGGGTGCCATATGTCCGCACTCCTGGATTTATCATGATAATCTTATTTGGGCTAAGCATAGGCGTGCGCAGCCAATTGCATTAGGGTGTGCACCCAAAAGCACAAACACACACTTGCGTTCGCGCATGTAATAAATATACACACACATATATATATATATATATATACACATATATATATATACACATATATATATATATATATGTGTATATGTATTACATACGCGAACGCACGTATATACATATATATATATATATATATATATATATATATATATGTGTGTGTGTTTGTGTGCTAAATAAATTATTGCCCCCCATCTGCTCCATATTGCCCCCATCAGCTCCAACTTATCCCCCATCAAATCCATATTGCCCTCACATTGCCCCCATCAGCTCCAACTTGCCCTAATATTGCCCCCATCAGCTCCAACTTGTCCCCATCAGCTCCAACTTGCCCTAACATTGCCCCCATCAGCTCCAACTTGCCCTCAGCTCCAACTTGCCCCCACCAGCTCCAACTTGCCCTAACATTGCCCCCATCAGCTCCAACTTGCCCTAACATTGCCGCCATCAGCTCCAACTTGCCTTCATCTCCAACTTGCCCCCATCAGCTCCAACTTGCCCTCACATTGCCCCCATCAGCTCCAACTTGCCCTCACATTGCCCCCATCAGCTCCAACTTGCCCTAACATTGCCCCCATCAGCTCCAACTTGCCCCCATCAGCTCCAACTTGCCCTCACATTGACCCCATCAGCTCCAGCTTGCCCCCATCATTTTCACATTGCCCCCTTCCATAATGCCCCATTCATCTCCAAATTGCCCCTTCATCCCTTACCTTTAGTCCCTGGTGGTCTAGCGGCGTGTCATGAGGGAGCTCTGTGCCTCCTTCGGCACAAAGCTAAAGCTCCTGCGCGGTGCTCTCAGTAATGCAGAGCGCTGGGAGATGATGTCATCTCCCAGCGCTCTGTATTACTACAGAGCCTGGGTCTCTCTGCAGTGTCAGGGTCACATAGACGCCGCGAGGGAGCGCTTGCTAGTGTAAATCAGCGCTCCCTCTCGGCAGATATATTTAAAAAAAAAATAAAATAATTCCAACTTCCCTTTCCGGTGCGCACAGGGCCGATTAGGGTGTGCCTGGGCACACCCGGCACACCCCGTGCGCACGCCTATGGGGCTAAGTTTGAAAAGTTAATGAAAATACTTAGGGCTCAATCCAATAGACTCAGTAAAAAAAAAAAATGACTACTTTTTCAAGCACAGTAAGCCATCCAATTACCTGTGATGTGAAAAACTGCTACATAAAAAAGGCACATTGGGTGCTAAATGTTGCGCCCATTGGAAGCAATTAAAAAGATTGTGAATTTCCAGTTTAATTCCATGGGTTGGGCAGTAACATTCGTTAAGGGACCCCATTTTCTCGCCAAAAATCTGCGCCTACTTTTTTTGGCGTAGAGTCCTCTAATGCATGTTTTATACTGCCAACGCTGGAATAGAAGGGGGAAAAACAAATTAAAAAAAGGTTAAGTGACCAGTGGATGTATTGTTATGGGGCCCTAAGCCCCATATCAATACATCCAATTTACTGAAAAAATGTGTGTAATATTAGAAAAATTTACCCTATGAGTGCCAGGGGGGGATGCAACGCATTGCAGAGCATTGCATACCCCACTGACACTGACAGGGTTAATCCCCCTAAAGTTAATAACACCCCCTGAAAGTAAACACTTACCTGTAATCCTGATGTCCAGAATGGTCTTCAGCATCCAGTGTAATCTTCTATCTTTCTTCTTCTCATCTTCATTCTTCTTATCTTTTGTCTTCTCTTATCCGCCTTGTCCCAAATATAATGTCAGTGTAATTTAAAGGAGCAGTAAACCTTTTTTATGAAAAATATATATTGTAGGGATTTTCCTATTGAGTAAAATAAGGGCACTCCCACTGCCGAGAGATTTATACTTCCAGAGTTATTACAGTTTAAACCCATGTTTTTTTACATTAGCAGTGCCCTCTAGTGGTCAAATTCTAATTAGATTTCCTGTTAGATTCTAATGGAGATGAAAGTCAGAAAAGTCAGAGACATACAGTTCTCCATAGAATGTGATAGAAACTGCCTGTCACTTCCTGTCAGTTAGAACTATCAGGAAGTAAACACAGTAAATTCACTTCCTGATTATTTAAACTGCTATCATTTTTGAATAAAACATCTGACAGCGATGGGAGTGACCTTGTTTTATTCAGCAGGAAATGCTCTGTAAAATATGTGTTTTCATAAAAAAAGTTTACTGCTCCTTTAAAAAAAAAGTCCAAATTATAGAATGCTGCCCAAAGCTATGTAACAGAGATATGCTGGCCTTAACCCTTTGAGTGCCTGATGTGTATGCAAAGCATTGCATACCCCTATGGCATTCCAAGGGTTAAACATATGCTGCCATTCCAAGAGTTTAAAGTGTGATGGCATTGCAAGAGATAAAAGAATGATGGCTTTACAAGAGTTAAGTGTCTGCTGCTGCCGTTTCCGCCCAAAGTTATCTCTCAGGCCATTGCCGGAGCCATTCTGTGGAACAATTCAACAGAGACTGACTTGTATATTATTACTTATACGTTTAGTATCATATAAAGGCTTATAACTTTCCTTTTAATACAAGGTAAGGATTTCTCTTGACTCAAGAGTTGAAATCAATTTCACAGGAATAAGAGTCTTCATTTGTTATACTTTTCTTAGGCCTAAACCATGGTAAGACCAATCTTAAAGGACATATCCTCACCAAGAACTAATAATCCTACTCTTAGATATTCATAGACACATATACACTAAAGAGAAAGAAACCCTGCCTTGCAAAGCTTACACTTTCAAATGCAGATACAGATTAATTATGTTTGGGGGGGGGTTTATATATAAAATAAAGATTAATTTATATTACTGTCAAGGTTTTGCTGAGCAGCTCAACTCTGCCTTTTGATTCTGATGTCTGAGATAATCTAGTGATCTGCTATCCACTGCTGCTGTCTTCTGAGTTTCTGGCTCAGGCTGATCAGCTGACCTCTCTGATTGCTCACCAACCCTCCCAGGGTATTTAAAGCAGCTTGGCTCACTTCCCCATTGCCCTTGTGTTTGTTGCTGACTGCTGTGATTCTACTGAGCTCCTGTTTATCTTTGTATGACCTGGCTTCCTCTGACGACCCTTCTGGCACCAGACAAACTGGCTTGTTCCCGACTTCGCGGACTTCTGTTCTCCTGACTCTGGCTTGGCTGAGCACCTGTCCTGGTTCCTGACCCTGGTTTGTCATTTGGTTTATGCTCCTGGATCACGATTCTGTTTTGTTTATTTTTTGTTACTTTAATAAAGGTGTTTTGCATTTTACCTTTTTGTGTCCTGTCTGGTTCCTGGTCCATTACAATTACTTAACCTGAATATACAAAGTAGTGGTCAAGCATCAACTAATAAGGTATACAGTTTTATAACCTAGTCATAAATGGTATGAAGACTACTATCAATGCCTCAAAATTTCTGCAAAACACACACTTTGATAGCATATTAGGATACAGAGAAATTTACATATTGAACCTTGCAATTTTCAAATTGCACCACAATAATATATAACAAACAGCAACAAAACTGAGTCCAAATATCTATACAGAATGACCCAGGTTTATCTGGCTAAATAAGATCCATACCTATGGCCATCATTGCATATGAACATTCTAGTCTACCACCATTATATTACAGGAAGGCAGCTTTACTCAATAATACACATGGCTGTACTATGATGATAAGACATATACTTCAAAGATGTACAAAAGCAAAGCTGTACCACTTAAAATAAAGGTTAAGATATTTTATTGTAGCAGTCAACCAGTACAAACATGCACCAATAAATAACATTTTACAAAAAATCTTAGCTATCTTGCAGTGATGCTACAGGTCTCTAGTGCATGTGGGTTTACAGTATATAAAAAAGTTGTTCTGTAAAATATACAGATATAAAGCATGTTCTCTACAATTTATAGTCAACCATGTCACTTAACATATAAAATGTCTGGAAAGGGAATTAGGCAGATTCTCTCACTGCTGTGGAGACAACATTTTCTGTCTTCTGTTTTTTAGTTTCAGATTCCTCCTCATCCTCTGCTGGGCGTATTACACAATGACCATCTGCCTCTGATTCCTCTCCCTCACCTTCCTCCTCCTTCTCCTTCACCTTCTCCCTCTCCTTTCCCTTCATCATCCTCTTCCTCAGGGTCCTCTGTATTCTCTTCATCATGGTCAGCACCATTCTCCTCTGTTCTGTTTGATGGGGCATCCTCCTTTCCATTCTATATCTTTTCTGGTTCCTCAACAACTTCTTTCTTTTCTTTCAGATCCTTGGTGACTGGGACTTGGGTGGTAGTGGTATCAACGTTGGTATCTGCCATTTCCTTGAGCTTTTAGATGGAATTAAAAAAAAAAAAAATCCCTTTTTTCTGTTTCAAAAGATTTTATCTTCACTGGAAACATCGGAATACAGATACGTTGGTAAATACATATTAAAGAAACATAACTTCAATGTGTATACAATATGATTGACAAAAATCGTAAAAATACCCTCAGAGAGAATTATATAATTGTTTTACCGATAAAAAGGCATCAAGCCTGTGAAAGACCTGGTTTTATATTATAGGGACAAGTAATAAGAAAAGAAGAGGAAAGTGGAAAAAAGAAATCAGAAGAGGTCTGGGCATTGAAAAAGGGAATGAACTCAAGTCCTATGATGATAGGACGGACTCAGAGCTTAGAAATGAGTGGAAGAAGAAGAAAGGGTACATTAAAGAGGAAAATGAGAGAAAGAGGCGAAAGAGGTAAGAATAAGGAAAATGTAGCAAACTGAGAGGAAAGGAGAGGGAAAGAGGTAGTCTAAAAGGGGGGGGATGATGGGACCCTAACCTAAACAAAGAGATTATCTACTGGGTATTGAGGGTTAGAAAAGCTGCTAGCCATCTGTGAAATTGGGCAAGGTCAAATTTCTTGCACCTCCAGGCTATTTTTATAAAGAGAATTTGCTCCTCTACCTTTTTAAACCAAGCACTCACTGATGGAGGGACATCCAAGGAATATGCGCTTTAGCTGCGTTCAACATAGTGTATATGAATCATTTCTGTACCTTGGATACTAATGGCGGATCTCTGTATAACAAGATCAGCCAAGGATCATGAGGAAGAGAGATCTCCAGAAAAGTATTAATATGCTGCAAGCAGGTTGTCCAGAAGTTAGAAATAGTGGGACATGTCCACCATATGTGCAACAGAGTCCCTGGATGCGATCTACATCTCCAGCAAACATTAGAAATGTTAGAGTTAAAACCATGGAGCCTATGAGAAGTGTAATACCAACGGAAAGCAATTTATAGTTCATCTTGACCATTTGTGCAGAAATGGAGGATTTCTGAGTTTGACGCCAAATACCTCTCCATTCTTACAGTGTCAGAAATTGACCCAAGTCCTTCTCCCAAGCCAAAGCATAGTTGGGTTTAGAGTGCCAATCAGAGTCAGAAAGAATCCTATATATGGTGTTTATGTTTAGGGTGAGCTGTCAGAAGCTCCTCAAAAAGGGTCAGGGTTCTATTGAGTTTATGTCGTATCCCTCGTGAGGATAATAAGCCCTTAATTCTAATGTAATTCCAGGTTTCCCTAGGAGGGAGATCCAAGGTTTCCTGTAAGGCAGGAAAGTCCACAATTATCCCTTCATTGTACACATCTGCTAAATGAAGATCCCTAGATTTTGTCCAATTAGGGAATTAGGATGCTGGGAGTGTGCAGGGAGTGTCGCGAGTATGAAAAAGAGGGGAGCATGGAGATGGTAAAGAAACACATATACAGAAAGACAGATGCAATACAGGTCGGGAGGAATCAAGTTTTGCAATGTCTATACTTGTTCATACAGGTATGGATAAATATGCTGTGCATAGTTAAAACAATATTTTGTGTGTGTGAAGGGGGTGTTGCCTTGCTGAGCTTGCATTCTTACACACAGGTAAAATTATTTGCAGAGAATGCAGTCTAATTTTCCTGTATAGTCTAGAATTTTCAGTACAAATGTAGTGGAGCCCTATTTTCCAAATGTTCCAAGTGTTTCAAGTCTGCTCTCTGGTCCTCTTGTTCAGGAGTGATTGAAGGGCAAAATTCATAGGTGCTATTAGGATTTTCTGGCCATAGTAAGGTAAAAGGGGTTTATTATTAGTTCTCCTTCAGTGCTCCACTGAGATAAACTTTTCACTTCCTATTATAGTATTCTATGAATACTATACACTAAAGACATAATTTATAGACAATACATAGACAATTCATGCCCTATAGATTTCCTATGTTGTTCTATGGAGCCTATTGTATCCTTTATAATTTGGTGGCACTTTATGATAATTCATTGCACAGTATGCTAATTGGTTCTGTTCAATGACAAACTTATCAAATTACTTATATAACAAACTAATGGCTAGGAAAACATAAAATCAGTTTTTAATTGCTTTTAAAATTAACTAAATGCATCTTCAGATGCTGGGTCCACATTGAGATGGGGCATAATGGGTGCATGGATTAGAGGGTGGTTTCAGAAGAAAGTATTTATGGAGTACATACACATACCACTCTGGAAAATGTTTACACTCCTGTGTAACTGGCAAAAAGAGGACAAAAGCCATTTTGCTCACAGTTTCACAATAAAAGCAGCTCCAATTTTACAACAAGACACGGAGGCTCCTATTATGCAATTTCTCCATTCTTTACTTCTCAGCAGCAAAGCTTAAAAGTTTAAGAGAATAAAATCAAAATGACATAACAGTAACCCCACCCCTATGACAGGTAACCAATCAAGTCAAGAGGATGGCATACCGAGTGGTCGTAGAAAGTCCAGAACAAAACCATTTTGCTTAGACTCTTCAGAAAAGTCGGATACTGACACTGAGGAACAATGGAGTCAATCATCCTCTGACGAGGATTACTCTCCTGGACACTCGGATTCTGATTCTAACTCTGAAGATCATAATGTTAATGATAACACTGTATTCCATGAACAGGGTAAACCCCTGTTTGACCCCAGCACCATTAAACACCGTAGATCAGCAGAGTGGGTTCCAAAAGACCACGTTGCCAAATATATCGATATATGGGTACGGAAAGGTCTGGACAATAAAGCCAGAAATAAACTGAGATTCGAGTGTCCCAGACCGTCCATAAATAGAACTTGTAAAACCCCCAATATGGACCCACAGATGGCCCAATATATTCCAAAATCGGGCAGAGACCCTAGGAAGGGAGTTGATCGGTCCTTCAGGCAGTGTTAGGATAAACTGCTAGATATTTTAGGCCCATTGCCCAAAATTTTTAATTTGACAGAGGAGTCTATCTCCAGCTCTTCTCACGTAGACACTTACACCCTTAGGGGTTGGATACAAAGTGCGTTTTGCCTTCTGGGCAACGCCAACACAGCCTTATCTATAGAAAGGCGCAGGGCCATACTTATTCTGATTTACCTGAAATTATGGGATATGGCAGTTTATGAGGCAGGCCCTGAAGCTAACGGCCTACTATTTGGCGATTTGTTCATCAAAAATGTAGGAAAATTTGTCAACACCTTTATGGCCCTGGACAAGGCCCATAATTCTATGAAAAAAGTATTCAACAAGCGGGTTTTTGCCAGGGCCGGAAAAGTTAAATGTCAATTTTCCAGCCGAGCTTCGGGTTCCTATAGAGGACACTACAGGAGCCCACAAGACCCACCAATATATGAGAGAGGAACCTACTCCCAGGAAAACAGGCCCCCACCTCCTTTCTACCCACCACGTGGCAGAGTTTGGAGAGCGAAGACCAGAGGACTCCCTCGCTCCAGACCGTTCTCAGGTAAATATCCTTCCCACTCCTGGGAAAAAAGTGGGTGGCATACTCACCCATTTTTTTCCAAGCCTGGTCTCAGATCACTTCAGATCAAGGGGTCCTACAGACCATCCAATGTTACCAAATATAATTTTATTCTGCTCCTTATCAAACCAGAATCCCTCATTCGATCCAATTTTCAAAGAAAGATTTCCACCTTGTAGATTTAGAGATCCTAGAACCTCAGAGAAAAGGAGCTATTACTCAAGCTCCCCTGACAAAACCAGGTTTTATAAGCAACATTTTCCTGGTACACAAAAAAGATTCAGGGGTACGTCCAGTCATAAACCTAAAGGAGTTGAATGCATTCATCTTATACAGACACTTCAAAATGGAGGGCATTCATTGCCTCAGAGACCTCTTACTACCATCAGACTGGATAGTCAAATTGGACCTAAAAGATGCCTACCTAACCATTCCTATTGCCAAACATCAACAACATCTCCTCCAATTTATTTGGAAAGGAATCACTTGGCAGTTCACTTGTCTACCCTTCGAACTATCTTTGGCTCCATGGTGCTTCACCAAGATAATGAAGCCAATAATTTCCTTTCTGAGAAGCAGAGGAATTCGCATGATCATTTATTTAGATGATATATTGATCATGTCCCAGGATCCAGAGATACTTCCGGATCAACTTCACTTAACTATTCTGACTCTAACCAACCTCTGCTTCCTCATAAATTGGAAGAAGTCGGTGATTCATCCCTCCCAAAACATTGAGTTCCTAGGGTTTGTTTTAGACTCCCTAAATTCAACTCTTCACTTACCACGCAACAAATTAAAAAATATTTGCAGGGAGATAAAAACTATTCTAAAAACAGATTATATATCTCTAAGAATGATTGTAAGAGTAGTGTGTCTCTTATCGGCTTCAATTCAAGCCATATTCCCTGCCCCTCTTCACTATCAAGCTCTCCAGAGACTAAAGATTTTACATCTTTGCAAGGGTCTAGGTTATTCGGACCTGATCCTTCTTTCCATAGAAGCGAGGGAAGAACTTCTATGGTGGCTACACCACATGGAAGCTTGGAATGGGAGAGTAATTTTCGGGATGTCTCCAGAACTGATAATAGAATCCGATGCCAGCAACTCGGGTTGGGGAGCACGTTGCAGACACCTTACCACAGGAGGGAAATGGTCTCTCAGTGAACAAGATATGCACATCAATTGTTTAGAGTTATTGGTGGGATCATCCGCAATAAAGAGCTTTACGAAACGCACTAGAAATTGCTGCATCGTTTTAAAGATAGACAATATATCAGCAGTAAGATATATAAACCATTTAGGCGGCACAAAGTCAAAGACTCTGGTGAATTTAGCAAAAGAATTTTGGCACTTCTGTCTGGACAGGAACATTTCCGTCCAAGTGGAATACCTTCCGGGTCTATCCACTCTTCTCAGGGAGCTATGGCATCTAAATCTTTCTCTTCTGTTGGCAGACTTGAGGACATCCTCGAGGCGGCTGACTGGTCCAGGGTATCCACCTTCAAAACCTTTTACTTTAAACCCACTGATCATGTAGCCTCTACTGCTGTAAAAAAAAAAAAATCTTTAAACTTGCATAATAGGAGCCTCTGTGTCTTGTTGTAAAATTCATAGATTTTCCTAACTTCGTGACAGAAAGTCAGGATTTTATTAAAGACAAGGAGGTGAATATTATCCCACCCTACTAACCCTCCCTCATTCCATTATTTTCTAGGTTAAGAGGATTTACGCTTGAAGACTTCCTGATTATCTTCCAAGCTATTCGACTTCTACTCTATGGACAGTTACCGCAGAGACTACCTGTTACGTTCCAGTTGCTCTTAAAGTATCTTCTATTGTTTGGTTTATAGTCATCAAAGAAAACAGGAAGTGGATTTATCTATTACCTGACTTATACACCTGGATTGGACTTGATTGGTTACCTGTCATAGGGGGTGGTGTTACTAACTGTTATGTAATTTGGATTTTTTACTCTTAAACTTTGAAGCTTTGCTGCTGAGAAGTAAAGAATGGAGAAATTGCATAATACTCACCTCCGTGTCTTTAATAAAATCCTGACTTTCTGTCATGAAGTTAGGAAAATCTACGAATTAATCTTCTTAGTATTTGGGCCATGGAGAGTGTTATTTCAATACTGTCAGAGTTGTAGTTCAAGAGTAATTAAATGATAAAGTATCCCCCTCACACAAGACTGGATGGATTGCAGCAAGGGACAATCTTCAGTGAGCATAAGGAAAAACCTGAAAAACCTGTGAAGGGGGCAGGGTTTTCCTTATGTCCAAGTAAGAAAATTGTCCCTTGCTGTGAGCTGTCTGGTCCCAGAACCAGATTCCACATCTGAGGGGAGGTGGCTTACACTAGGTAAAAGGGGCGGGAGGGGGATACTTTATCATTCAACTAGTTTTAAAGCTCATATACACGGGCCAACACCGCCAGTGCTGCAGTCATGCTCCTCACAGAGAGGACTACGGTCTGTATTCGGAGCGCCCTGCTCCGTATCAGCTGCTGTGCGGGAAGTCTGTACTGCGCATGACTGCAGCGAGCGCAACTGTCTGTACTGTACATGACGCCTTATGACAAACATACATAATATAGGATTACTCTTGGACTACAACTCTAACAGTATTCAAATAACACTATCCATACCCTAAAAACTATGGAGATTAATCGGAGCTGCTTTTTTTGTGAACCAATACTATCCCTTTAAGTTTGATATATTTGAAGATTGTATTAAAAACAGCCTATATGTCATGTTAGCCAAAAGACTAGCAAACATAGTTAAGGAGATATTCATATGCTAATGTATGTTAATTATGCTATCTGTGAAGTATCAGTGGTTTCATATGCTAATTAAGCTTTTCAGTAACATTTCATATGCTAATGGAGCTTTTTCAGTGACATGCCACATGCTAATGATGCTCTGTGCTGTACCAGGAAACTTTCACTTTCACTTTTCCCAGAAATAAGTGTGTCTCCTAAACTAAACATATGCTGGAATTTTGGCTTACATGATATAAAGGCAGTTTTTAACGCAAATATGCAGACTTGTATTATGGTGAAAGTTTCACTTTAAATAGGACTTTTAACCCCTTAGTGACAACGGCTTTTCTTCACTTGAAGACAAGAGCAATTTTGGATTTTTTTACTATGCCTTTGTTCAACTGTATTTTTCCTCTTATTCAATTAGTCCACCCACAGAAACTATATACTATTTTTTAAGCATAAGTAGGGCTTTATGGATAACTCCCAATTTCATATGGCAAAATGAAAAAAAAAAAATGTGAGAAAAAAAAACCAACAACATTTATAGGCTTTCCTGTCATAATTTGTGCCCAATAAGTACATTATTAATAGGAAATGGATAAAAGATATGAATGGACCTTCATACCACCCAAATGTCCCTCTTGGGCAAAAATCCATATGTCCCTCATTCCCTCCTTGGTGTCCCTATTTTAGGAGATCAAACTATGTGGTGTGTATGTGTTTTAAATTGACCCACAGTAATAAAACTCAGATTAATGTTTGTTAAACTTCAGTATATGTGTTTGTAAATTAATCTGTGTACATAAAATACTTTGTGCTTGCTATAAATCATTTGTACAGTGACACAATGTAATATATAGGGGTAGCCGTAAAATCAGAAACATTTTCTACATGACTTTTCACAAAAAGACAATGATTTTTCTCGTTTTTTGCAAACTTTTTCTTCTTTTCGTCACTGCAAAAGTGTTCTCCTTTTCGCCATTGCCAATACATTTTTTTACCTGTTTTCTATGACTGCAACATTTCCCACCACAAAATGAATTTTTCTGAGGGTAGAAGTGGAGAAATAAACAGTTGAAAGTAAAAGTTGTGAGTCCTACAACAATATATGCCTTGAAATGTTTTTTAGCAGGTGGAGTGCCTTTGTCCTTTGCCCACAACACTAACTTCCTGCTTATGTAACATCGGCACAACCGTCCTTGAAAAATAAATGTGGCTTGGGATATTTCAGCAGATAGCAACACATGACATCAGTTCTTTAAAACCTCAGTTTTTAACAAAAGAAAAGGGAAGCATGTCAACTGCCAACATTTTGACAAGTTTACTATTCCATAGCCATATGTTTGCATTATTTTTGTGCAGGTGTTGACTTCTTTGTAAGATATTAGTAAATGTGAGATGGCAATACATAGTATTATTATTTATATGGCGCCAACTTATTCTGCAGCACTGTAAAATACAGAATAGACATACAGAGATATTATTATTATTCTTTATTCATATAGCTTCAACTAATTCTGCAGAGCTGTACAATTGGGAATAGATATACAGAGGTATTAAAGGGATAGTAATACTTAAAATGTAAAAAAAATATGTTGTAGGGTTTATCCCCCTGAGTAAAACAAGAGTACTCCCACTGCTGAAAGGTGTTTCATTCAAAAGTTATTAATTTTCAAAGTTGAATTTTTTAGGTGCAATATCACAGTGGCCTGAAACTGTACAGTGGCGCTGTTGCTACACCATCCTATGGAGATTTATGGTCCTGGGACCAGAGCTATCCATAGGATCGTGTAGCAACAGCGCCACTGTACAATTTCAGGCCACTGTGATATTGCACCTAAAAAATTCAACTTTGAAAATTAATAACTTTTGAATGAAACACCTTTCAGCAGAGGGGGTACTCTTGTTTTACTCAGGGGGATAAACCCTACAACATATTTTTTTTTACATTTTCAGTATTACTATCCCTTTAAATAGTACAATCAGATGTGGAGAACAGAAGGATCAGATGTCCCTGCTCTTAAGAGCTTACAGTCTGGAGGAAGGTAGGTTAGACATGGAAGGAGTAAATGCTATTGGGTGTAAGTGCCTCCTGCCACATGAACTGCCGGTCAGTGGGTGGGAGAGAGAAGTGCTTTTGAGTGTAGTGATACAGTGAAACAGTGGTTCTGTCTGGAAGAAAAAGACTATGTGAACAATGAGTTTGTTATGGGGGTTGTAGGTGGGAGAGTGATTTTATTGCTGTAACCCCTTAAGGACAGGCCACGCATGCATGGTGCGGTCACTTAAGGACCAGGGACCATTTTTTTTTTCGGAATCGGATTCTGGACTCCCCAAACGGCGTGCATCCGCGTGGGGAGCCTGGAATTCCATGACGGTCCAGGACTGTCATGGGTCCTTAAGGGTATAACAACCTATGATGGTCCAGGACTGTCATGGGTCCTTAAGGGTATAACAACCTATGATGGTCCAGGACCATCATGGGTCCTTAAGGGGTTAATGATATGACTTGTGCAGGCACTCTATGACTTGTCATCTCCAATAACAAACTCAGATTCATACTCCTCTGCAGCAGGTCCAGAAATATTGGCACACTCTCTAACACATCAACAGCACTTTTATTATTTACCTCAGAGCCCCGGGAACATTTAAGAGTACTTCTACTGCTGCTAGTTGTGGCACCTCTGAATTTTTGATGGTGTGTCTCTAAGTCAGACCTGTTGTTGTGCTTCATGTGGGAACGTATTGAGGAGGTGCCTAGGTGTGAATCTGCTTTCCCCCTGCTCAGGGGTTTCTTGAACAGACAAGAGGTAGCAACATGTTTAGCTTTTGGATCCTGAGCAAAGTATCTCCATAATGTGGACTTCATAGTCTGTGGGGTTCCTGAGAGGCTGCTTCTACTACTGGGGCTAGATATTGCTGAAATTGTACTACTACTATTTGTCACAGAAGCTTCACTTCCAAGAGCAACAGAGGCACTCATCAAAGAGGTATCCATTTGAAGTGTCACATTATAAAATGTTGCATGTCTTTGGCCGTGTCATTTGAAGTGTCGCAATTAAAGTTTTGCGTCTTAAAGTTTCGCAGATTCTACATTTCACGTTGTTCTGAATGGCACATTCACCATATCATGCGTTAATATGTTGCAGCAAAATGGGAGCAATAATGATGCAATATGGTTGCAATATTGGTGCATTAAGGACTCAATATAGGTGCAATACTGATGCTATATGGGTGCATTAAGGACGCAATATTGTTGCAATATTGGTGCATTAAGGACGTAATATGAGTGCAATACTGATGCTATATGGGTGCAATATTGGTGCATTAAGCTATATGGGTGTTTTAAGGACGCAATACGGTTGCAGTATTGGTGCATTACGGATGCAATATAGGTGCAATACTGATGCTATATGGGTGCAATACTGATGCTATATGGGTGCATTAAGGACGCAATATGGTTACAGTATTGGTGCATTAAGGACGCAATATGGTTGCAGTATTGGTGCATTAAGGACACAATATGGGTGCAATACTGACGCTATATGGGTGCAATATGGGTGCAATATTGGTGCATTAAGCTATATGGGTGAATTAAGGATGCAATATGGTTGCAAAATTCATGCATTAAGGACGCAATATGGATGCAATACCGGCGCTATATAGGTGCATTAAGGACGAAATATGGTTGCAGTATTGGTGCATTAAGGACGCAATATGGGTGCAATACTGATGCAATGTGGCTGCAATATTGGTGCATTAAGCACGCAATATGGGTGCAATATGGGTGCAAAGTTGATGCATAAGGTTGGGTTTTGGGTTGGTTTTTGTGGGCTTTGGGTTGGGTTTTAGGTTGATTTTTGGGTTGGTTTTGGGTTGGGTTTACTGGGGTTTTGGTTGAGTTTTGGGTTGTTTTTGTGGATTTTGGGTTGGTTATTGTTGGTTTTGGGTTGGGTTTAGTGGGTTTTGGGTTGGTTTTGATCGGTTTGGTTTTGGATTGGGTTTTGTGGATTTTGGGTTGTTTTTTGTGGGTTTTGTGTTGGTTTTGTGGGTTCTGGGTTGATTTTAGTGGGTTTTGGGTTGGTTTTGAGTTGGTTTTGGGTTGGGTTTAGTGGGTTTTGGGCGTTTTGGTTTGGGTTCTGTGGGTTTTGGTTTGGGTTTTGTGTTGGTTTTCAGCTGGGTTTTGGGTTGGCTTTGTGGGTTTTGGGTCATTATTGCACCCATATTGCATCCTTAATGCACCCATATAGTGTCAGTATTGCACCCATATTGCTTCCTTAAGGCACCCATATTGCGTCCTTAATGCACCCATATTGCGTCCTTAATTTACCAATATTGCACCCATATAGCATCAGTATTGCACCCATATTGCGTCCTTAATGCACCCATATAGCATCAATATTGAACCCATATTGCGTCCCTAATGCACCAATATTGCAAACATATTGCATCCTTAATGCACCCATATAGCGTCATTATTGCATCCATATTGCTGAGACATATTAATGCACGATATGGCAAATGCGCCATTCGGAACAACGCAAAATGTAGAATTTGCGACACTTTAAGACGCAAAACTTTAATTGCGACACTTCAAATGACGCGGCCAAAGACATGCAACATTTTATGACGTGAAACTTTAAATGCGACACTTCAATGGTAAACCCATCAAAGCTAAGGCTGTGGCTGCTTATAACCTGTGTTGTTGATGGTTACTCAAACACTATTAGAGTGTGTGTGTGTGTGTGTGTGTGTGTGTGTGTGTTTGTGTGTGTTTGTGTGTGTTTGTGTGTGAGAGATGTTGACCGACAGGAAGACTGTGTACTTCTTGCCATCTTTGTTTGTCCAGGGTCCGGCTTTCCAATTGTTTTCTCAAACAGTTTACAGATCATCCCAGTGCTCCTTTTCAGTGGTGGACAACTGAGCCTTTGCCTTCCTGCTCCCTTTTTAGCCATGTCACATCTCTCCCACTCAACTTCAACAGTACCTAAAGATGAGGAAGATGATGGAGGGATATATTCTAGATCTACATCATCATCATCATCATCATCATCATCATCAGTCATTATGTGATCCTCAGCATCTTTTCTTCCCCACTATTTTATTCCTCTAGGCTTTTAGAGGTCTCAAACAATTTCTTTTCACTTGTTCCCTTGGAAGGATTTTCACAACGTTCGCTGCTACTACTTTCGGGAAAGGTGGTTTTGTGCTTGTTTGGCTCACTGTCAGATGCAGGAGTTGGTTGAGCTGCTACACGTTCTTGCATTATGGCATCAGTACTGGAATGTGATTCGTTGTCAGTAAGTATGTAAAAGATTACAGGAATGTTAAGGTGTGTAAAAGCATACAGCCATCTAATTTTTCTCAATAATAAATTTTAGCTATGGAGGTGCACAACAGGCATGATAATGTTCTGAGTGAAGGGGCTTGGGCCTTACCACATTGACCAAAGGGGGATTATTATGCATGACTATACTCAGCATTCACTGGAGGCCAAAATGGGTCCCACCTGGAGTTCATTTAGGTTCCAGATCTTCAGTATGGAACCAATTTAATCCTATGATCAGACGAAAGAGAACAACACACCAATGTGCATTTCCTACAGATATTAAGGGCACTACAGTCAGCAAGCACAAAACATAAAGAGACCTCCAAGGTTATTAAAACACCCCTGGACTATACTCCTGTCTTCAGGAGAGGACACCCTGAAAACCTGCACTGTTTGGGGTGGGGTGGGCAGTGTCACTTGAAGACAGTTTTGGGAATCACTGCTTTTTAAAACCTAAACTGAGCAGAGTAATTCTAATCTATCCAAAGTGATCTGAGTGTTAAGTGGTAGAACTAGAAGCTGTTATCGTGATGGTATTCTAGTCATTCCCTTTCAGTACATAAGGGAAGTTATGAACTAAGATGTGATAAAGAGGATATTACTTCTCCAGTTCCTATGTGATTCTGTGGTACTAATGCACTAAGATCTCTTCAGCTGAAGGAATCTTTGTGCATAGGCACTATGGAATAACAGGAATTGGAGAAGTGATATCAGGGGAGAAGTAATCTCCACTTTATCACCTCTTTATCACACCTTAGTGCATCTCCCCTTGTGTAATTTAATAAACGAAAGAGGTACAATTCTGGAGCAAAGCAACTACATCCTAGGGGACAAACCCAAATTCACATGCATTTAAATGGGGATTTTAACCCCTTTAAAGGGATAGTTATATTTAATTTTAACATTGTTTAATATTGTCGGTATTAAAAAAATAATTAAATTGATGCAAGTCTGGTCTCTCAGACCTTTATAGCTTGAGAAATATAACCGGCTAAAGATCCCCCTTGCAGGCCGTTTCACAGATGTCAGCCTCTAGCTGAGAGCAGGAGATTCCGGTCATTTGACCGGCCGGCCGCTCTTCAGCAGAGATGAAATAGCACTATCTAGAAATAAATACTTCATTGGAATGGTCTACAAAGTGTGCTTGTTAACCAGGCACAAAGGGGTTAAATCGCCATTTAAATAACTCAGAATTTTCATTTCTCCTTAAGGTGCAGTTGCTTTTCTCCAGAACTGCACTTTAAATTCTGTTCCTATCAAGAGGGCATGTCTATTCCTTTAAAAATCTTATGGTTTAACCATGAGATTCAGGATTTTGACCAAAAGCTCAGTGTCTCAAGGGGAACGGCATTTCCTACTGTGTGATTTGCACCAAATGGACTGCATCTTTACTCTCTAAGTTCGTGCTGTTTCTACCAGAAAGGGAGAAGAAGTCTGGCTTTTCCTGCGTGTGTTCAAGCAGTGAGATCTAGAAGTTGTAGCACGTAGAGGCTTCTTTGAGAAGTGGCTGGAACTCCTCTAGGCTAAAACAAGCAGAGACTTAACCCGTTGACCGCCAATGCGTTGCATACCCCTCTGGCACTCAATGGGTTAACACCTAGAATTTAAGTTCTAGGGGACATTAAATGCCAATGTTTTAAAGATCTCAGGGTCAACTAATTTTGAAAGTTCCCTTAAAGGGATAGCAATGTTTCAAAATAAAATCAGCTCCAATTAATCCTCATAGTATTTGGGCCATGAAGAGTGTTATTTAAATACTGTCAGAGTTGTAATTCAAGAGTAATTGAATGATAAAGTATCCCCCTCCCGCCCATTTTACTGATGTAACACTGCTCACCTCAGAACAGAAAGGTGGTGTCCAGGTGGATCGCAGAGAGGGACAATGTTCAATCAGCATAAGGGAAAAACATGAAAAACCTGTCAAGGGGGCAGGATTTTCATTGTTCTCACAGTAAGAAGATCACCTTTTGCTGTGAGCTGTCTGGTCTTAAGACCAGATTCCACATCTGAGGGGAGGTGGCTTACATTGGATAAAAGGATGGGGGATACTTCATCACTCAAGTACTCTTGAACAACTCTGACAGTATTGAAAAAACTCTCCATGGCCCAAATACTATGAAGATTAATTGGAGCTGCTTTTATTTTGAAACATTACTATACCTTTAACCCCTTAACAATCCTTGACGGTCATGGCACGTCATGAGCTGTTTTGCCATGACATGCCAGGACCGTCATGCAATTCCTCTCTACACACGCGGAAGGGGGTGGGAAGGTCCGTGGTCCTTAAGTGCCGGCCGAGTGTGAGTGCGGCCGGTCCTTAAGGGGTTAAAATTGGAAGATGGAAACATGTGGAAATGTAAAAATAAAACTACTTTATGGAAAGGGATATAACTTATATAGCCTCCCAGCAGAAGTGGTTGAGGCTAAAACAGTAAATGGATGTAAGAACTCTTCAGATAGATATATGGCTATTCTAAGAAAGTGTGCCTGAGCTAAACTAGACAGGGAAATAGACAGACCAACTGGTTCTTATGTGCTGTCAAATTCTATGTTTTTTCAGAGTATTTAATTGTGCCTATCGGGCCTTACTCATCAAACTAAAGATCTGCATTTCTGGAGGAAATCACCATAAGGTTGAAATTCAAGTTATGAATAATTGAAATGGCACTTTTAACTCCTTGAATGCTAGAAATATTAACAACACATTGCTTTGCAGTGCGCTGGATACCTGTACTGCATTCAAGGGCTTAAAAGGATAGTAATGTTTCACAAAAAAAAAAAAAAAAAGCTCCAATTAATCTTCAAAGTATTTAGGCCACTGAGAGTGTTATTTCAATACTGTCAGAGTTGTAGTTAAAGAGTAATTGAATGATAAAGTACCCCACTCCTGCCCCTTTTACCTAGTGTAAGCCACCTCCCCTCAGATGTGGAATCTGGTCTCTTGACCGGACAGGTCTGAGCAAGGGACAATATTCTTACTGTGAGCATAAAGAAAATCCTGCCCCCCTTGACAAGTTTTTCCTTATGCTCACTGAAGACTGTCCCTCTCCGCTATCCATCCAGACAATCTTGCTGCTCTGAGGTGAGCAGTGTTAAATCAGTGAAAGGGGCGGGAGGGGGATACTTTATCATTCAATTACTCTTGAACTACAACTCTGACAGTATTGAAATAACACTCTCCATGGCCCAAAAACTATGAAGGTTAATTGGAGCTGCTTTTTCTGTGAAACACTACTATCCATTTAAAATCCCATTTAAATCAGATGCAATGTTTATAAACCCCCCCATAGTGCATTTGTTCTGCTTCTTAATTGCACTACTTTAGCTTCATGAATAAGGCCCATAAAGCCTCACACAAATAACCCTCTACAGAATAACACATGAGTGTAACAGGCCAGGACTGAAGCATGTCCCTGTATCATTAGCTCAGCCATTTTGAATGGTTCACATATTCTTCAGTCTTGACCTGCTGTGAAAACCTGAGTGTTGGATTTGTAAACCACTTCTTTATACCTTATTTTCTAGGTAACTCATGACACAATCCACATTCATAAGTTCACAACCATATAAGTAAACACATGTTAGTTTAACAAATGATTACTGCAAAAGATAAGTTAATTCTGACTTTATGTTATAGTGAGTTCTGTGATGAAACAATATTACATTGTAACAGAAAAGAAACTGATCCTGAGAGATCAAGAGTTAAGTGCTTACTATTTATCCACAAAAATACAAATATATTTGCCAGGCAAAATATAATTAATGCCTTGAGGACCACAGAGATGGGCATCACATTGCTTTGCAATGCATTTCCTACTCATCTGGTCACCAAGAGGTTAAAAAAAATCCAAACACAGTATACTCATGTGTCAGTGTAAGCCAGGGCGAGTCATGTATCTATAATCATATTGTGCTGGAACAGAGAAATACATGTGCCCTATGTTTTGTAGGTGCTCCTGGTCATCCTTTGACCTCTTGACTGTGCTCCTGAAGGCTCTCCTGCCAGTGGGTGTGAAAGAGGCCTAGACGGCATAGTTAGAGTAGTGCTGGAAGTGTCAGCTTGTCTCTGTATTAGGGATGACACCACTTCAGCCATGTCTTCCCTGTGTTGCTGGATCTCTATTTGAATGGCAGTCATGCAGGCTTCCATCCTCTGACTGTGACGACGGAAATCCTGCCTCATGCGATTCAGAGCTTTCTCTAAGGACAGATAGCCAGACCGCATGTGTCTTGTCCTTAGCCTGCTCTCCCGCAACATGGCCCTGCGATCTTCCAACAAGCCCTGCATATACTCATCCCCAAAGTCAGCAGGTCTGTATGGTCTTGTGCCTGTTGGTCTTGCCCCTGGTGTTCTCTCCTCACCTCTCTCTCCCTGCAAATGAAGGGAGGAGTCTGAGCTGTGTGGTGACACTGGGTACACAGGAGACCTAGGGGATGGAGTAGGATCCCTTGATGACGGAGCTTGTTGCACTGCCTCCTGCACAGTCACCTCCACACCAGCCTCCTGGCTTTTTTCCTCCACCAGGTGTGGTGTCCTCTCTCTTGCAGGATCATGTTTTGGAGCAGACCGGCTTGGGCTTATGGTTTCTGCAGAAGTGCCTGCAGATGGAAAAGACAACAAAAGGTAAGTGCTCATGTTATCAGCATCACATCAGATTAGTTGCAAATACACAAAAAAGTGTAGGTCAAGCTAAAGATTATACCTATTCACATTTACTGTGACACTACTTGATTAAGTATGCAGGACAGTGATGCATAGAGAGGGCATTGATGGTCTGGCATGCTTTAATGCTGTAACCTTAAAATCAGTTGGAGTGTATTTGTGAGTCTATATGAAGTGTCTTAACCCTTTAAGTGCTGAGGACTTTTGACCGTTTGTCCTCAGTAGAAGCCAGAAACATTTTCTAATTGCTCTGCTCCTGTTTACGTGAGATTCAAGTTGATAACTCTTTAGTAACATATGAGAACTACATGTTTTTTTAGGAAAAGTTCAGCTTTTCAGCAACGTCACATCCGAAGCAGCTTTTGCATTGTACTGGAAGATATGATTTTATAATCACTTTTTAAAATTACACATTTTCCTAATATCATACAGTAAAATCTCAAGCAAATTTATGTTTGCAGCTACAGTTACAATTAGTGTTACATGTTCTGCAATTCCTGAATAAACTGGTACCAAATATGTATAGTTCTGGCCTGCACAAACCCACAACTAACAGACAGCAAATAATATTTTAATGGAAAATGCACATTCCATTGGTTACATGGTAAAATTATCCTAGAATAGTCACTGCTGGCATATAAAATACAAAGTACCGCAGGGGTGTCCAAGTTCGATTCTCAAGGGCCAGAAACAGGATTTCCCTAATTAAGCATAGGTCAGTTAATCAGTGGCACATTCATTTTGATTGTCACACCTGTACTTAAAACAGGAAAATCCTTAAATCTTGGACTGTTGGTAGTTCTTGAGGATTGAGGACTGAACGTGAACACCCCTTAAAGGGACAGTAACACTTAAAATGCCTGAACTAAAAAAAACTTATTGAAGGCCATAAAGTATTGTCATCAGGACCAGCTGCATAGTGTTTCAGATAACATATTCTTTATAGAAAACCCTGAATGTGTTGAAGATATAGGGAGATCTCTGAACCTTCTTCTAAAGAAAAGGTATATTTTATACTTTGTACATATACAGCACTTGCCCCCCATCACACAATTGTTGCTAACACTTCTCTAGTCTTCTGCAGAGAACCCACATCCACATCTGCAAAGAAGTTTTAAGTTTATATTCCAAAGATCTCATATAATACATGCAACCCACGCACAACAAACCAAACAAAAACAAATAAGGAAAGAAAATACACAACCCCAAGCATACAATACACAGCATTTACCAATACTCAGGTTGGGGCACAAGGAAGCCAGAGCTCTAGAAGATGTGGCCCGAGGACAGAATGTCCCATCAAGTGGAGACATTAACTTAAATACCAGAAATTTGTCTACACCGTAATTAGTACGGGAAGCTCCAAAGAAACAGGGACCGCGTGGGCTTAGATGTCAAGGAGAACAGGATGGAAACATGATCCCAGTACACATAGTACGTGGAGAACAAAAGGTGCCATTCAAGGTCAGTAACAAAGTCAAGTAGAATAAAGAGGTGAGCGTAAGGCCGTATCAGCTACAGTGTATTTCTTATTTTTAGCCTCTCTAGAAGTTTGGGGGTTGAAGCATTGTACTTGGAGGTGTAGGTTTCAGCATGTTAGGTAGCGGAATTCCCAAACTGGTGCATAAGTCCTCAATGTCTTCTGTTGATCTCAGAATTGCCAAGAGTCCATTGTGTTGGGCTGTGAGAGAAAATGGAAACTCACATCGGGATTTAATTTGTAGGCCCTAAGATGGTCAACTAAGAGCTTTTCTGGCAAATGCTGTTGTAGCATGTATGGAGAAAGGTCTTGAAAGAATTGTTGGTCAACACCAGCATAATGAATAGTTCCAAGCTTTCTGCTCCTCCTCATGAGGAGCTCTTTCATGTTTTACTTCTGGAAGCAGACAATATCATCATGCAGCTTGTCTCCTGGTTTCCCCAGGGGTCTAAGGGCATGGTGTGCTTGATACAAAACAATGCTGTCCCTATGTTCCTCCCCCAGCAGGATGGAGAAGAGGGAGCACAGAGACACTGTGAGGTCCAAATGAGGCACCGAATTTGGGAAGTTTTAAATTCTGATAGTGCATCTCCTGCCTCCACTGTCCATGTCGTCCAGGTGGTAAGTTACCTGTTTAATGACCTCTTCTTGTTGGACAATCATCTGTCCAGATGAGATACGTGTTTAACTGCCACATCTTTTTCATCTTTTTGTCCCAGCTGGGCTATCTCGTTTTCTATGGCGGATGGTTCAGAACATACTGTCCTCTTAATATCCTTTAGGCCTTTAAGGTCATCTTTGGTGACCAGTCTAGCAACCAGGTCTGCAATGTTGGGCTTGAATAGGGCAGCAAATGAGGACATAGTCCGATGAGAGTCCGAGTCCGCCACAGCTGTGAGGGACATTGTGGGATTTAACGAAGTCCCTGTTGAAGTTTGGTGTAGCGAGCTCTCCAGGAAGGTGGAAAACAGATTTTGTCATGTATGCCTGAGAGGCATGCATTTTGTGACTGACCCCACCGTGTTACGAACTTGCCGTCTCCATCCGTTATGCTTTATTCCCCTGGAGAAGCCCCATAGGTGCTCCTACTGCTGGCAGGATTTTTATTCAAAACGTATTATAGATCAATCATTTTATTTGCATTAAAGAGCATTGTCCTACTATGCTCATCAATTTTTGCTGTTCTTAATACTTATTATAATCAAATCTATGGCTCAACCAATAACACAGACTGCATTATAAAATCATTACCTTTTGAGTACAAGTTAGTTGCTACTATCAGTTTCAGCTGTAATAACATTTCAACGAAAATCTTCCTTGCGGTGGGGGTATCCTTGTTTTACTCAGTGGGAAAGATCATATAATATTTTTTTAAAAACAGAATTGCTGATTTAACCCTTTCAGTGCCAGAAGTTTTGAAGATTTTATTTTTTGTACCCTGCTGGCAGCACACATTTCTCTCTGTTTACGTATGATTCGCAATGGTATTTTTAAAATTGTATATGGAAAACAATATATACAATAGGGAACAAAGTCAGCTTTTTTATGGTACCTCAAGAGAACTACATTTTGCATTGTGCGACAAACTATGATGTAATAAATACAAACAAAATGTAAAAAAAAATGTAATTTTCCCAATATCATTAACCATATATCCAAAACATTTATGTTGGTTGTAAAACTTTCAAATATTTCTAAAAGTCCTGAATCCTCTGAGTACAAAAATACCTAAAATGTATAATTTTACCTACATGCATGGCCTGTACAGACCCCTAGTTAACAGAAGAACAAACCTGCATTTTAAAACTTCCTGAACAAAAAAATGCACATTCCATTGGTTACAGAGTAAAACAACCTTAAAATAGCTCATTGATATTAACTTACTATTATTTTCCTTTTTGACCAATAGGACAGAAAACTAACAAAAAAATTACAAATCACTACACCTCTGTAGGATCAGGTGTCAGTGTTTCCAAGCTTCAGAATGGGTGGGCATTCCCGGTGAATGCTGCCATGGATAATGACCAGGAAAGGAAAGTTGATATAATTTTCCTCTTTAATGGCCATTCAGAAAAAAAGAAAGACAAAAAAAAAGTAGGGGTGGCAGAGGAGCAAAATAAAGGCAAGCAAGAAAACTCTATATTCCAGAAAACAAAGAGACCAACACTTCTTTCCCAAAAGAAGCTGATCTTGGTGTGTGAACAAGAAAGATGGCCAGGTTGCTGCTTTGCATATCTCTTCAGAAGACATAGGTGGCTCTGCTGCCAAGAAGTAAACACTGCTGTAGGTAAATGGGCATGCTTACCCTGTGGAACTAGAATTCCTTTGTCACGGTAATCTTAAATGATGCTGGAGATAATCCACCTGGCAATGGTACTTTTGCAAGCTGTTGGACTTTTACTTTATCCTGCCAGTGCAATTTGGATATTTTCAAAACTACATTCTTCTTTCCATGTAGATTTTAAGACATCTCATAAGGTCCAGGTTTTTACCTTTCAACAGATCTTCCAAAGTTCCCTCTGGACAAAAAGCTGATAGGATGATATCCTAGGACAGGGGAAACACTTACAGTACATTAGGGATGAAATCCAGAACTGGTCTCATAACCACTCTATCAGAGACTAAACAGGTAAAAGGTTTATCCACAGTTAAAGCCTATAGCTCCAAAACCCTTCTGGCAGAAGTAAGTGCCACTAAGATGACTTAATAAACAGAATTCCTAAAGAGACCAAGTCCAGTGGCTCAAATGGTGTACTGGTCAATGCATCTAGGACCAGGGGTAAATCCCAAGCAGGAACCAAGCATCTTGATGGGTGTATCAATTTCAACACTGTTTTGAAGAAGCAATAGACCAATTAGAGGTCCACTTAATTCCAGTCAGAGCTGTAATAGCTGAGACTTGAATCTTGAGAGAGCTGTAGCGGAGACCTTTCTTGAAACCATTTGTAAGGAACTGTAAAATCTATGTTCCATTTTGACTTGCCCATTGGGCAAAAATTGGCCAAAAACTAGAATAGGCATGGATGGCTTTCAAAAAGAGAGAAACCATATCTTGAGAAAGATGAAGCTGTTCTAGTTTTTCCAGGTCATTCGCAAGGGTGCCAGTTGCAGGTCCTGAGGAGATGAATGGACAATTGGACCCTGATGGAGAAGATCCAGAATATGAGGGAAAGGCCAAGGGTCCTTTAGCGACAGACTAATCAACAGTGGATACCAGGGTCTTCTGGGCCACAGAGGAATGACTGATATAGCATTTGCTCTATCCTGTTTTATCTTTTTTAGGACCCTGGTAATCATAGGGATTGGGGAAAAAAACATAACAAAAGTCCTTGGTCCAGCTGTGAGAAAAGGTTTCCACACCAATCTCCCCGATTTGGAAATCTTGCATAGAACCTGTTTACCTTCTTGTTCCTGGTGTACGCCATTAGATCTATGGAAGGGTGACCCCATTTCTGGTCAACCTGTCCAAAGATCTGCCAACTCAAGGCCCAGGAACCTCAACTCAGAGGAGACCGGCTCATAAAATCTGCTGAAACATTGTAATTATCGAAATGCAAATGGCTACAGATCCCTGAGCTGTAGAATTGTTCAGCTGAATATGGAAGAAACTTCCTTGAAAAGCTGACCACTCCCATTTCCTCCTTGTCTACTTATATACACAGCTGCTGTAACATTGTCCACTTGAACTTTGACTTGTAGACCTTCCAAATTCTTGACAAAATAGAACAAACCTTGTGCCACTGCCCTTAGCTGTAGACAATTTAATGTGTTCCTGAGGAGGGAGAGGGCCATAATCCTTGAGCTACTTCTC
This sequence comes from Rhinophrynus dorsalis, assembly GCA_037306005.1. Classification (NCBI taxonomy): domain Eukaryota; kingdom Metazoa; phylum Chordata; class Amphibia; order Anura; family Rhinophrynidae; genus Rhinophrynus; species Rhinophrynus dorsalis. Next base: position 312,431,041 of record CM074719.1, read on the forward strand.
CCTGGCACATGGCTCCCCATTTGGACTCGCTTGCATCCAGTCAAGATTATCCAATCGCCCTCACTCAGAGACATCCTCCCATTGAGGTTGGATTTTGCCTCTCACCAGCTTAATGAGTGCACAGCCCTGTCTAGAATAAGAACTGGATTATCCAGGAAAAAGAGAAGACTGTCCCATTGTTCCAGGAGTGTTCATTGTAAGGGTTTCATGTGCCATCTTGCCCATTTCACTACTGGAATGACCACCAACACATGAGCCAGAATCTTCATCCAGTTTCTTGCTGGTTTTACACTGGAGTTCTTGAAGTTGTACATACTTCTGATCAGATGATAAACTTTCTTCTGTGTCCCTATCCACGGCGATAGAGACAAGCGGGTTATGTCACTTCCCTCCAGCTGGTGTAGGACCAATGAAAAAAAGGTTTAAGAGGAAGTCCCAGACTCCCCTGGTCAGTCATTTTGTCCTACACAGCTGGAGTAGGTCACGGGCAGTAACACTTACAGTGACTCAGTAGCATTGGAGGCCGCATTCTTGCTGCCCGATCCAGTTCGCAATCCGAAGCCTTGACTCCGTTATCAGACGGTCAAAGGATGGGAACGCTGCAGCATGGCCACTTTGGAAAGCAATCGGTGTATTTGGGTGATTGAAGGCTTCTCTTTTGAGATGACTTGTGGGAGCCAAAGACTGTTTGAAGAGGAGAATTCTTGGGGCTCTATACTATGAGAACACAGAATGAGAAACCTACTTGTCAGTCTTCATATTGTTGTCTTCATCTTTCTTCGGATACATCAGATGATAATAAAATACAAATAAAAAAGGTTCAAATCATTGATGCCCCCCCCCAAAAAAAGTTCAATATATATGTCTTTGATGCCCCAAATAAATTCAAGAACATATGTTCATGATGCCCCCCAAACATATGGCATGAATAAGTCAACGGTCAAAATGTTTCCCATGCCACAAAAGGCTGGGATGTGGGCTTACACACCTCCCAACCAATCAGCTTCTAGCGGGGGATGACAAACCCTGCTAGAAGTTGATTGGCTGGAAGGTACATAAGCACACATCCCAGCCAATTGTACCGTGGGAACCGTTTTAAACAGAGACTGGCCATATAAAAGTAATTCTCTGTTCAAATTTCCCTCAGTATGGCTCAGGCAATGGCCTGAGAGGTAACTAAGAAGGGGGGGTTTCTTGATCTGTTTTCCTGCAGTGGCATTGTGGACTTATTCATGCCATGTTTGGGTGGCATCATGGACATAAGATCTTTAATTTATTTGAAACTTTTTTGGGGCATCAAGGACATATTTATTGGATAGTTACTTGGGGCATCATGGACATATATTAATTTAATTTATTTGGGGCATCATGGACATGCATATATTGAACCTTTTTGGGGGCATCAGTGATTTGAAACTTTTTTTTTTTCAATTAAAGTAGCAGCCTATATATGCGAAGAAAGAATATAAGACAACAATATTAAGAAAAGATGACAGAAGACGACTGACAGTGGATGACACCAGGGTGCTGAAGATCCCACTGGTCATAAGACTTAAAGTGTCAGACAGTCTGCCCTATATTGGGCAGCACATGGTTAAAATGGTCTGTACAATTTTGTCTGCTGTATATATTATTTTAGCCTGTATGTTTAAGAGAAATTGGTCTTATTTCATTGACAATGCTTAGAACAGATTTCTGTAACATGCACAAGGCCACAGATAAGAGTTAACCTCCCTTATCTGAAACATGGAGAATATTGTATTCTCATGTATATTATCTCTTTTGTGAGGTGGACATCTGCATGCTTGGCATTCTTTAAAGAGGTCCTCTCTCTGAATATTCTCCAAAAACTGGACTGAAATCTAACAAGATCCACTGATGAATCAATGAGAAATTCAATGGCCATCATCAATTCCGGAATGAGAGATCTTCTTTCACCTTGTGCAATGGCATGTTTAACATTCCCCAACTAGAGCTTCTTAGCTCTACAGATCAAAATTAGGTCACAGCTGGTTTGCAGGTAGAACCAATGGACACAAGAGGTGCTTGAGATCATTTTCCAACCTTTTATCTAAAGGATTTTTGATGGAGGATAGATTTCCATGCCAATCTAACCACTACCGAGTTCATTTTAGGAGAAAATCCCAGAGCAAACAATCATTTTCTTCCTCTTCTTTTTAAGTAGGCTGCTTGCACTAACATGGTCATAACTATTAGTGATGTGAAGGAAAGGTATGCAAAGTGTACCATTTTGGAAAATAAACATTCACCTACATCATATTAGGGTATTTTTTCCTTTCTACCCCAATTCTAGAGTGCACAATTATGGCGCTACAGGGACAAATGTTATTTTTTACATTTCCACCACTTCAAAAATACTAAAATGTTTAAAAAACACGTAATGTCAGTACTTTCTACCAGCCCAAGACAAACTGCACAGCATCTGCGTGGGTTGACATACTGTAGGGAGTGCCAGAAGCACAAAAACACACCTGCCATGTTTCTTTTTTAAATGACCTGCCTGCACTAAAATGTTCATAACCATTATAGATATGTACGGCATACCATTTTGGAAGGTAGACATTCACCCGCATTAACTTGCCTTTTTACCCCTAGGCTAGTTGCAAAACTACTTCTAGAAAGTTGTGCTATAGGAAAAAAAAACACATACTGTTTTATACTAAAATCTTTCAAAAACATGGCATTTCCAAGTGTATTCAGTATCCAATACCAGACTGAGAAAAATGATGCCACATTGGTATGCATTGCCATACCATAGTGGATGCCAGGAGCATGTCTAGCAGTGGAACACGGATGGGGGAGCAGGCAGTATATGAACCATTCTGTGACTAGTAGTGGAAGAAGGCTAGGGGATCTGGGAGTGTATGCATGGATCTATTACTAATAGTGGAACCAGGCTGGGGGGGCAGACAGTGTATGTGGGCTTCTGTGATTACCAGAGACAGGAAAGCCAGACAGCATATATGGTGGATCTATGGCTACCAGTGAGCAGTGGAACCAGTTTTGGGGGAGTTACACAGTGTATAGAATGAGACTATAACTAGCAGTGGACTGTAGATCAGGAGGCTGAGGTTTTTAGTGTATTCCAGAGTGGTGCGCAACACATTGCAAAGCAATGTGTTTCACAACCCTCTGGCACACGGAACCCCATCCGATATCGACCCAGCAGGTGATCTCCAAGCTGATATGGCTGTGAGATCAAAAGTGTCAATGCAGGGGAGCAGCATGGCCCCTGCTCCAATCCTACCTGAAATTCTGTGTAGGAGTGGGCAGGATTGGGGAAAGTCTTCCACATCACCGATGATGTGGGAGGCTTTCCCCAATCCCACCCACTCCTACCCAGAAGTTTGGGTAGGATAAAGTGGGGGAGAAATGTTGCCCCCGAGTCACATCTTTTGATTTTCCAGCCGTATTGACTGGAAGATCAATACCTGGGGGGAAATCAGGAGAGATCCTGATGCCCCTCACAAAGTCTAAGGTTTTATTTATTTATTTTTTTTAAAGGGATAGGTAATGTTTCACAAAAGCATCTCTGATTAATCTCCATAGTATTTGAGCCATGGAGATCATTATTTCAATACTGTCCGAGCTGTAGTTCAAGAGTAATTGATTGATAAAGTATCCTGCTCCCCTTTTCTGATGTAACACTGCTCACCTTAGAGCAGGAAGACGGTCTGGAAGGATCGCAGCAAGGGACAATCTAAAGTAAGCAAATGGAAAAACCTGCCCTCCGTATGCTAACAGTAAGAAGACTGTCACTTGCTGCGACCTGTCCAGTCAAGAGACCAGATTCCATATCTGAGGAAAGGTGGCTTACACTATGTAAAAGGGGTGGGGTGGATATTTTATCATTCATGTACTCTTGAACTACAACTCTGACAGTATTGAAATAACACTCTCCATGGCCCAAATACTATGAAGATTAATTGGATCTGCTTTTTTGTGAAACAGTAGTACTGGCTTATGCAGCATCTGCATTGTGGAACTATAAAGTATGTGTTTGGCACACAAGGAACAGCCATCCAAGCCCATACGTTGTCCAGCCGTAGCATTCTAGAGTTTAAACAAACAAATATTAAGGTGAACTCGTTACAATAATTTTCGCTAGTTTTAAAGATAATCTTGTACTGCCTATAAGTGTCTCTAGACATTTGTCTAGAATATATTTGTGAGAGATTAACCTTATTTGGTGATGGCATATCCTGGTACTTTAAGCAAACGATTTTTGGTCCCAGGCTATTACCACAAACTGTACTATGAATTAATCTAGGTAGGGCCCACACACTGGGGACACTTTTAATAGCACAGCAAGGGGTAAGTTTGGTTTTAAACAGAGATAATTAGTATGCTGTGCTCGTAAATAGCATAAAGTACCACACCATGCCACCAAACGAAGGTTAATTTCTCAAAAATGTATTTATTTTACAGAAAAAAGATCAGTGCAACATTTAGTCAGATTTTAATATGGACCTGAGATGACAGGTCCACTTTAAACGCTCAGGACATAAGCGCTCATTTGAAAAGGCATTTTGCCCTGAGAATGATGGTGTGTTCGATTAAAGTTGCATTCTTACCGAATCTCTAACCCGAACCATTGACAAGTTCTGAAGGGTCAGGTGAATGCTATTCTCTTTTCTGGTTTGCTCAGCAAACAGGCTTACTGTGACAACCTTCTTCCCTGCACAAACCTGTAATACTACTTCACATGCTGATCCACACAGGGCCATTCACATTGCTTTAGGAATTATTTTATGGAAGAGTGTTTCCACTTCAAAAGAGGAGGAATATGCAGAATGTATATTCTACGGCACTTGCCTTGCAGTATGCATTATTCATATGCGTCCTCTTTCAACGCAGATGTTGTTTTCACTTTGCAGATATGTAAGACTATTCAGCCAATGGTGGAGGGCTACATGTTGTTGCAACATGGTACAGCTGTGACAGTTGATTTCTTACCAGCAGATTGCAGTGCATCCCTATTCTCTATATCCTTGGCTCTTGGTATACCAGTCAATGCATTTGAGGACATTGACCGTCTCAGCAGCTTCTCCCATACATTGTATGTTACATCTACAGCAGGACCTCCTTCTGTGTCTTTTCTGGCCAAGGCCTCCTGTCTCATCTTCCTTTTTACAGCTGCTTTGCAGTCATAGTACCGATGCTTAAGACAGTTTACGGACCGTCGCATATTGCTCACACTACAGACATTCTCCTGGATTTGCCTCCATATGGCATTTCTCTGGGCAGCTGTGGACTTGTGATCAGTTGCAAAAAGTAGATGAGCATTCTCTAAAACCCCTCTGATCAGCACCTCATTCTCCTCCATACTACATTTAGGTCCCCTACGCTTCTCTGCCTCCTGTGAGGCTGACCTAGACAGTTGGACTAACAGCTGTGTTTGAGGTACCCCTGTAGATAACTGTTCTGTGCCTCTAGTCTTGGCCTTCCTCTTTTGCCCACTAACCCCTGCCCCAACCATAGATTGTATGCCTGTGTATGTGTGCCCACCTGTACTTACTCCCACTTCTACTCCACTCCCTCCCCAATCTTGCCCAGGGTCCCAATTAGCCTTCCCTATGTGAATCTGCTCTACTGTTCTCCTCCCATCCTCATCCCCCCTGCCTACTCCAGCAGCCATACCAACTTCAAGCACTCTTTCGCTGCCAAGCACAATATATCTCATAAATCACTCCCTTACATTCCTGTGTATGTATAAAATACGTATAGAGCAGAAAATATATACAAAGAAAATCTTTCGATGTGCGGAAGTTGTATTCGGAAAGATTTCCCGAATCGAAAGAAAAAAAACACTCACCGGAAGTGAAATTCGGCTCCAATGGAGTTCTGGCACAATAACTTAACATGTAAACGAACTTCCTGTCCTCGTACACTAGAAGGCGCTTTCTCAATTCCCTTTCGTACTTCAGTACAATATTATTCTGCGTGGCCAATCGTAAACTGCTTTACACTACGGGTCCTCTTATTAGTCACTAGAAGTCCTGACAGAGGCGTAAACTAAATGTACGAATTGTTTTTGCTTGATGGACGCAAAGCGCTAATGCTACATATACCTTGTGTATGGTGATATAAAGTTTGAAGGAACTCGATTTTACATCGCGTCTATCCAGTCTGCTTTTTCATTTGGTTTTATTTTCACCCTGTCATGTCTTAACTTGAAAGATGGCGACTCGCAGAATAGCATATCGGCGATAGGAGAATCAGCCGAGGAACCGTGATCGCTGTTATTTGTCAAACACCCGAGTCTCTCACATGGTTTGGCAGATACTGTGCCTCATACATGTGAGTGCTACAAAACTAGACCTCCATCTCGTTTTAATAGCTGAAATACTGGTTATTATTTATCGACAATGGTAACAACTTGCGTGTGTACCTGACTTAGGGTAATTGCTTTTCAATGAGTTGGATACTGCCCTGACACTCAAAGAGTTAAGGATCAGAGGGGTGCGCGTAACTATCTGGTCCTTTACCCTTTCAATGCCAGAGAGATGTACAATATGTTGTATTACAACGCGTCTCACTCCCTTTGGTACTTAAAGGGCTGAAGGTTTAGGGATTATCAGACTTGCAAGGGGTGCTAGCACTTTTGCACATTCTAACCATACCTGGGAACTTTTGAAATGAGCTCACCCTGAGATCTTTGAAATATTAACCCTTAACACCCACAAGAAAGCAGATTCTATGTGTTATGACCATACCTGGGAACTTTCAAGATGAGCTGACCCTGAGATCTTTGAAATATTAACCCTTAAAGCTTCCCATAATGTAGATTTTATGCGATATGTGCCTGCTTGCTCTAACACAGAGGTGCTCCGGTCCGTGTGCGAGGGACCTTTAACATGCTACAGTTTGGATAACTCACCGCCTGAACAGGAACAAGACAAGCAGGACATCGCCCACTGTCTTTCTGGTACTAATGGCACCAGTTTAGAGGCTAAGGAAACATTTAATTGGGGAAATTCATATAGTAGTTGACACAGACCTCTCATGGTTGTGACCATGTTTGCTCTAAACCAGAGATAATCCAATACATTTTTAAGGAACCGTTCACATGCTACAGTTCCGAGATATAACGTTTTACACACTCATAAGGCAAGCAGGACTTCTCCTCCTGCCTTTCTGGTAGAAATGTCATTGATTTAGACAATAAATAGGCAGTAAATTGGTGTAAATCATATAGGAGGAAACACTGGATTTGCTCACCTTGAGAATTTGGCCCTTGACCCTGAGCTTTGGTTCCAAACACAGAGTTTCAGGGTCAAACCCTGAGAGTTCCCAGGCATGATTCTAACAAATCTTGAAAACATTCTTATTATATCACTCTCGCTCATCAAAAACTAATACTTGTATCAGTAGATTCTGTTGCTGAATCTGATGCTGACATGTAGCTTACATAATCATCTGATTTTCTTGTATTTCGTGACCTCTATGAAAGCAACACTATTTCTCTTGTGTGATTTATGCTAAAAAATAGTTCTCACTTCCCTTGATATTTGCTCTTTTGACCCCGTTCTATTACCTCGTGCTAAAAATCAATAAAAGCCATAGAAAATATACAGCAAAAAAGTATATAAAGGCATTATAATTAATGGAATAAAATAATAATGGCTAGTCAGAAAATATATACATATATAATGTCAAATACATGTTTGAATTTACCAACAAGGGAGAGTGGAGATACCAAGGATGAAGGACAATTTTAAATACTCATTACATTGCACATGAGAATTAGCTGTGTGACTAGGCACCTCTTGGCAAGACAATGAAGATTACAGGGCTAAGTCTTGTTCAGTGCTCACTATACTTGTCCTCTTCCTGTGTCCCATGCTGTTAAAGAAGATAATCTTCACACATTTTATAATACAATAAGATGTGAAATAGCATCAAAGTACATAAAAAGAATTGGTGTTTTCCAGTATTCACAAGAAAGGAGGTGGGAAGCCAATACAAATATTCAAATTAAGGAATAAAAGTATATCAATGTATGATGAGGAACTAAAAAAAACCTGTATGTAGTGAGTGATGTCTGTTGGATGGGAAGGATCATCTGTGTTTGTAGGAACAGAGCAAACCTTAAGCGGTTTAGAAATATATAATTTTTTTTTTTCTGTGAGTGGGATGAAGAAGTGACAGAAACATGGGAGGAAGACATGTCACACACTGTATATGTGCTTCTGTGACTGCAAAAGTGACCAGGTTGGGGTTTTCAGACTGTGAATGTGTAATTCTGTGTCCATGGGAAGGACAAGGCTAGGGTTTCAAACAGTGAATGCTATGGATACCAGCAGACAGTGGGGACACTGATAAGTGTATGAATTGTTCTCTGGATCCAGTGTACAATGGGACAAGGCTGTTGATGTATCACATATCCCAACATTCTCAATTCAACACACACACACACACACACACACACACACACACACACACACACACACACACACACACACACACACACACACACACACACACACACACACACACACACACACACACACACACACACACACACACACACACACACACACACACACACACACACACACACTCTCTCTCTCTCTAGCAGCCAAAGTTGCATCCCTCCTTGGAGGCAAATGTTGAGTACGCAACTCTCAGCTGTATTTGAGTTTGACATGCCATTGAGATATAATCACCAACAAAAAAAAGAAAAGTGCTTATATCTATTAAAAATGTATTTTAAATATAAATCTAAGTGAGTCCCTGTGTGTGTATGCCTTTGCTCCACCCCACTGTCTGCATGGATATACTGACAACATATCAGCTCTGAGGCCTTCACGGCTCTCTTTCCTTACTGGAGTACTCATCTGCTGTGAAGCTGTCCAACTGCTGCCAGACTACAACTTTTAACATTTAGGAATTATGGAAGTTGTAGTTTGGCAGTAGCTGGAGTGAAAATGGCACATTTATCCAGCTTATTCTGATAATATAATGCTTCACAGTTCTTCATTTACTGTACCAGAACCTGCATGTTTCCTGCCATCATAGTCTGAAGTGTTTCAGAAGCTGATGCATTGAGCTACTAAGTCTATGGCATCTGGACACATGCAGACTCTGGTAAGTTCACAGATAGTTGTAAGCACTGTCAGTCAGCAGGAACTAGATACATAGTCCATTGTAGAGGGAGGGTTTGGAAAGTGCCACAAGTGGCAGGTACTTGACACATGAATACTTGGATAAGTAAATGGAACAATGTGGAGATTTCCCAACCTTTGAAGCAGGCAGTGTATGTGGGGTTCAATGGCTGCAAATGGAACAACACTGGGAAAGCAGACAAAGTATGTCATTCTTTGACTAACAGTCAACAGTGGAACAAGGTCTAGGGTGTCAGACAGTGTTTGTGTAGTTCTGTTACTACTGGTGGACAGTAGAGTATCTCCCCCTGCCTCTTCTAGCATAGACAATCCAAGCTTATTTTGATAGTATTTTGTAGACCTTTTGAGCCTTATTTTTCCCTTTAGTGAGAAACTTCTAAAATAATTCAAAATAAAGGTTAATAGTGTCAACAATTTTCAGGTCTCTTTAACCCCTAGAGTGCCAGGCCTGCGTAGGACACATTCTTGGCAATGTGTATTCTCACAGCCAAACCTGTATCTCACAAGTGGCTTGGGTTTCCTCCTTCCTTCCTCCACCAGAAAGCCTTCCACATTGACGTGAAAGAGTTTCCCAGTCCCTCTCACTTCAACCCGGTCGTTATGAGTTCCTCTCCTCCTTTGCCTTTATTGATCTCGCAGCCTAATTGGCAGGGGGAGCTCATTAGCTGGGGGACATCAGGAAGAAGCATCATGTGACTTAATTTATGTCTGTCTGAGGACAAATACACCGAAGAGTGGCAGTAAGGAGTAGCTAAGCAAATCTACTGTATATTGCCTGTCCCATTGGTCCAATCATGGGGGCGTGATTTTGACTGGAGTCGTCCCCCTGCCACTCCTGTCAAAATCTCTGCAAGGATATGCAGGGGTTACAATGAATTTGCACATACTCATGCTACACACACTCTACACACCCACACTACACACACCCACACACATTTTGTTTTGGTTTTTTTAACTTTTCTTTGCCAAATGCAATACACAAAATGTTATACGCAATAAGCTATACACAAAAGCTATACCCAATATACCAAACACAATATGCAAAACGCTAAACATTAGATATGCCAAATGCAATCTGCAAAACTCATTACCCTAAAGGCAAAACACAATATGCCAAATGTTATATATGCCAAAAACAATACTCCATCCTCACAGCGCAAAACGCCAAATGCTATACTCAAAAATGATACACAAAATGCTTTACCCTATACGTCAAATGCAATACGCCAAACGACATACACAAAAGTAAAACATTATAAACACCATATGCAATACACCAAACACAATTTGCCAAACTATATATGCACAATGCTATATTCATAACGTAATAAGCCAAACACTATGCACAATATGCTATGTGCAAGCGCAACACGATATATACCAAAGGGAATACAACATACTTCAAACACCACATGGACAACACTGAATGCAATATGCCAAATGCTATATGCAATAGGCCATATACCAAGAGCTGTACGCCAAACGCAATATGAAAAACACAATATGCAAAAAGCAATACGCCAAATCTACAATGCTATACACAATATGCTATATGCAAAACACCAAATGCTATACACATAAAACTGCACGCAAAACACAAAATGCTATATGTAAAACACAGTACAAGCAAAATGCAACACATGCAAAACACATGATGTTGCTCACACCCACTTTCACATGCTAACACTCACTGATGGGGAGTTGTGTAACGCACTGTTTTGCAGTGCGTTGCATACCTTTTTGGAGCTGAAAGGGGTAAGCACTGAAAATTCAACAAGCCACTCAGTCATTGTTTTATTAACCACATGGGCAAAGCCATGCCAGTATTGCTACTTATCTAATAAAATACCCCCCCATGATAGAACTTTCCTCTTCCTTTAACCCCTTAAGGACGTGGGTGGCACTTAAGGACCATGAACCTTCCCCCCCCCCCTTCTGGTTCCGGGCTCTCCAAACAGTGTGCAGCAGCGTGGAGAGCCCGGAATTCCACTACAGTCCTGGCACGTCATAGGTTGTTAACGCAAAACAACCCATGACGTGCCATGACCGTCAAGGGTCGTTAAGGGGTTAACTCCATTGTGCTAGAGGTCTCCAGTGGCTTCCTTCACAATGCGACAGATCTCTCTAATTAAACAGTGGTTTAATGTATATAGATCATTTTTTGCCTGTTATAATGAAGTAGGCTACACTTTAATATTGTGACAAAACAATATATATTCTGTGTGTGTAATATTACTAAACTTACTACTAAATTTGTTCCTTTATTTACAGTGTTCCAAGGCTTACCATTAAAACATCATGGAAAAGAAAGTTCGATCTCAGAGAGAAGAGGAAAGATCTTCCCATGTCCCTATACTTCCTATTCACAAATGCGAGGATAAGCTTGTTCAGGCTGCCAAAGACCATCCATTTCTTATTGTGACTGGAGACACTGGCAGTGGGAAAACTACCCAACTGCCACAGTATTTATACAAAGCAGGTAAAGTAATGTTAAAGAGGAACTACCACACTATATAAAGTCACCACCCAATAATTAGGCATATGGCGACTAGCTTCTTGATACTGCTATTATCTGCCACAAGTACCAGGTTTTGATGCAATCCTTTTTTTTTTCTGAGACCGGCAACCAGGCTTGGACACAGACATCTCGCTTAGAGACATCTGCGCGCCTGCACTGTCCTTCCCGGTCTCCTGTAGGAGGCATTGCATGGAGCCGAAAGGCACTGGAAGAGACTAACTGCGCAGGCGCTCAGACGGCCCTAAAGCAAGAAGCCTGGCCATCAGTCTCCGAAGAATAAGGATTACTTCAGAACACGGTACTTGTGGCACATAATGACACTATTAAGAAGCTAGTCGCCATATGCCTATTTATTGGGTGACGACTTTATATAGGGTGGTAGTTCCGCTTTAAAATACTGGCTGGGCAATGAAAGGCTTCTTAAAGGCATATTAGACACTTGTTATTAAAACATACATGCATAGATTTTCTAGCTGAATAAGAAAAAAAAACAGTGGAGTCCCGCTACTGGGAGATGCTTCATTCGGAAGTTTTTGCGGAGCAAACTAGCATTATATTTTGACAGTCTGATTTAACAAAGCTCTATTCATTCCAATTAAGGGATGGCGCAGTTACTATTGTTTTGCATTGCTTGGGACGCTGAATATTGCTGACCAAGTGTTTCTCGTTTCTCAATTGGCAGCCGCTTTCCCCATAAAATGCAATACGCACACAGAATGCTAAAGGATTATTAACCCTTTGTTTTGCCTTTATATATTCTGCAGGTACATAATATGCAAAGTACACAGAAAATGAGCTCACCGATATAATGCAGTGTATGCATACACACAGACTGAGTGCACAGTATATAACAAAGAATATGTACACACACCCAGGTAGTATGTACAAAAATCAAACACATGCACAAAGATGTGCAGAGGAAGCACATATGCTGAGACAGAAAAACAAACCTAAGCTTCTGGTATTTTGTATCTGCTTCTAAAAAGTTCTAAAAGTTTATTGTGCAAGTCTCTAATGTTTGAACTTTTTATTTCTTCTCCCTCCCTCATTTTGTGTTATTACTCTGGGTCTTACACATGTACCCGTATCCTCCAGTGGACACAAGAAAAAGGTAGTTTTGTACATACAGATAAATAACTTTCTCTTAGCCCATTTGGGGATGCAGGGTATCCTGCCCCAAGCAGGAGAGAAAAATACTTTGATAGGGTTCAGGGAGCCATACGCTTTCTTTGTTTCTCTGTCTTGGTGTTTACACATAGTAAGGTACAGGAAGATAAACTAGCCATTAGGTGGAATGTGAGGAGTAAAGTATGGCAGAAGAGGGGGAGGAGTTACTGTTCTGTTGTATAGTTAACTGTGTAACTGCTCTCCTGGTGGAGGATTATTTGCTCTGTGTTCCCTGTGTCCCCCAATTGATGAAGAGGAATTATCGCTAAGTACAAATATCCCTTTTTCCATACTTTTGATCCCTTGAGTGAGAACTTTAATGGTGGCTTTGCCTTGAGTTTTTTTTTTTTTTTACTTTATAATTTCACTGTCCCCCATTGGGCAGTGTGGGCTACAACACTTTTTCTTGCATTTAAAGGGTTTGGAAAACATGGAATGATTGGTGTGACTCAGCCACGTCGTGTAGCCACTATATCGGTGGCACAGAGAGTGGCAGAAGAAATGCATTGTTCTCTGGGAAGCACTGTTGGATACCAAGTACGTTTTGATGATTGCACATCCCAGGTAAGAAGAAAGTAAATCAATAAATAATAAAACCTTAACGTAAATGTGTTGTGCTCAGTTCGAATGTCTCCTACGATCAGAGAAAGAGGTATTTTTGAGGAAACAGGTGTTAATGTACAGTCTTTGTGGGTAGAAACTGAAGCTAACTTTGGTGTTAAAGGTTAAAAAATAAATAAATAAATAAATAAAAGTGTTGGTGGATATATGCTACAAATCAACAAATGTTGATTACATTTTGAGGCCCAACTATTACTGCAAGCTAAAAAGGTGCACATCTTGGGCATACTATAATCAGGGCTCAAAATTTCCACTCCCCACTAGCCAATGGTGAGTGAAAATTTAGCCCTGGCGAGTAGAAATTCAGCCCTGGTTGGTATATTATGGCTTGCAGTGGCGAGTAACTTTTCAGGTCTGGCTAGTAGCAAAGGACTTCAACTTTTAAGGCCTGCTTTAATTATGGGAGATTTTAACTGTCCAGATATAAAATGGAGACATGAGAACTGTCAGAGCATACTTAGGAATAGCTACAGGTTACAAATGGTGGAAGTGCTGACAAGAAATAACAATGTAATTACAAAATGATTATGGTGGCACAATGATGTAGATAGACACAATTTAATATCTAGTTCTGCAGTGGCCCAGATCCGATCCCTGTCATGGGATCATAAAAAGAAAAAGGAAAAATGAAAACTCTATGATGGCACTCATAGAACCATACATCTTAAAGTGAATGTGTCACATATGTATAACGTAGCATCAATATTTAGGCTACATAGTGACTACTACTAAAACTTTATTATTATTTTTTTTTTTTTTAAGTTTTATTTGGTGTAAATTTAACTTAGAAACTCTGGGCTGCAGCTACTTTCGCATAGACTGCTCTGTTTCTGCTCTCCTCTGATGACAGAGGCATCTGTCTGTAAGCTGGAGCGGTCTCAAAGGCTAGCTATTGATCTCAGCCAGTGAGACCACTCCGGCTTACAGACAGAAGCCTCCATCATTGGAGGAGGGAGGAGAGCAGAGGCAGAGCGATGGTAACCGCAGTTTATGGCGAAGAAGCTGCAGCCCAGAGTTTCTAAGTTAAATTTACACCAAATAAAACTTAACCCTTTGAGTGCCAGAGGGGTACGGAGCGCATTGCTTTGCAATGCGTTCCGTACCCCTCTGGCACTCAAAGGGTTGAAAAAAAATAAATAACGTTTTCATAGTAGTCGCTATGTAGCCTAAATAATTGATGCTATGTTATACATATTTGACACATCCACTTTAATATAAAAATATTATTTTCATCTCTGTTATAACTGTAAGTTCCACCTCCTCAGCAAAAAGACATTCCATCCCATGCCACTACCGTTCCCCTTGTTGGGCAACATTTTAATTTAAAATCAAAGTTTCAACAAGATAATAATAATAAGAAAAATACTAAAATAAGTAATGAAAATAATCCTTATCATGAGACATATATATATCCAGTTATACATACTCTTATTGAAATACCACTATCATCAGAAAGAATATATCCTCAATAGTGCATATTCTTATTTAAATATCAAAACCATTTATATCCTAATACATATTTTTAACATATATTTAATCTTATCCATATGTTTAAAATAACCCAAACCATCCAAACACATATATTTTAATATGAATACAATGCAATAGGTCCCCAAATGCAGGGGCCACACCCAGCATATCAAATAGAATGAGACTGATGCCTCCCCAGCTACCAAGGGACCAACCACAAATATTACACAACAGTGACCCAATACAACTTCTTTTAATAGTCTTGACCTGGATACAGATGTGTCAGTTTTGTCTTCCAGATCTGTTAGCCAGATTTTTAGGGTCCTGAAGATGCATGCCATGGCAGTGGCTGCCTTTAGGTTATGACCAGTAGTGGTAAATTGTTTCTTCAAAGCGCTGTCCGTGTGTTTATCCACTGGATCTCTTAACGTTGTTACATCTTCTAAAAGGATTGTTGTGCGTCTAGAGATTTGGGCTACTGCTGCATCTACTTTGGGTGGAGAAATTCAATCTATGATTTCTTCCTCTGAAAAGGGGTATAGCTTCAAAATTCTCCTGGTTACAGCCGATTTTCTGTCACCATGGTTCCACTCTGTCTTGATGATATCATGAATAGAATTATGTATGGGAAACACAGGAACTTGCTTTTTGTGACCTAGAATAGCGGCGTCCATTATATTTAATTATTTTTGGACTTCCTCTAATCCTAAGGATTTTCTCATATTCTTGATTAGTCCATCAAGATTTTCCAAGCTAAAACAACCAGATTCTTCTACCGGTTCCCCTTCTTCCGCAGAGGAGAAGGCAGATTCAACCTCCATCAGGCTTCAGTCATCATCTTCTTGACTCCGTCGTGAAGGACGTTCATCAGGATCATCAGTTTGTTGCCTTTTCTTTACTGATTCTTGCATAGATGTGAAGGTCTCTTCCATGGATGCCTTCATCCATTGTAAGAATTCATTAAATCGTGAGGGAACCTCACTGCCGACCAACTTTTTCATGCATTCTAAGCATAGCTTGGAGGTATCAGCTGGGGTTAGTTTAACCTCACAACCACCACATATTTTTGCTTTTGCAGCAGTCTTATCCTCTTTTGAGGTAGAGTGTTCAGCTGCTGGCTTTGGCTTGTTACTCTGGCTAGTCTTAGTTGACGTGGACATTATGAGATACATTTTTTTCTCGGGGATACCACACAAATAGCATAATATATAAGACAAATAGGAGAAAATTCGACTTGCATTAATCCTGGAGTCCAGTGACAGCATTCCTATTTGTAGTGGATCCTCATTCCGATTTTGCGTTCCAGCAATGGAATGCACGCCGTCCTCACTTCCTACTACATTCTACTAAGCTGCACATTGAAATGCCAAGGCTCCAGATCTCCACACAGCCATGCGACCCTTATCCAGGGTATATGCAGCTGAAATTTTATGCATCCCACAGCTCTTGGTGGGAAGCATGCCAGCTACAACTCCTGATTACTCCGCATGCTGGGACCGCTGTTATGGAGGTAGGAAACCTCCGTACAACAGCTGGTAGAACCAAAATTAACTGACTCAGGGATGTTCAGACGACCCTTTTAAAGTGTCTGAGTGGTCATACCAGCTGATAGGCGGAGACAATACCCACGCTTGCCGTGGACAGGACACAGAAGAAAATATTGTGCCAGATATCCCCACGACACCCAAGCAATCTCTACATTATCAGTATAAACCTAATGACTTCTAAATACTAAATAAATATACCACAAATAAACCAACACACCAAGTGAGTATACATATACTGTAAAATCTCAGGTATAATATGCATCTGTGTATAATATGCAGGTGCAAATTATACCCAAAATTTTAGGGGAAAACAAGAGTGCCAACGTATAATATGCACCATTGTTTTCCTTGTCTACTAGCTTATTTTTTCCATTCAGTCATTTCCTCCCTCCCTCTACCAAGTGAGCAAATCTACTGTCTGCTTAACTCACCCCCTCCAGAGCAGAGCTGGCATGATCATTCCACAGTGGCCCACTTCCAGCAAATCTTTAGCCAATGGAAATACCTCAAGGTCCTCGCAGGGAAATACTATACATCCATGGCATAATTCATCTGTGGGTAGTACTCAAGCAATACCCCTAAACGTTTTGGCCAAACAAAGTGGAAATTACCAGCCATCTAGACGATAGGGCCTCACAGAGTTGTTTGACTAACCTGCTGCCCAAGGATACTGCATTTTGTGCTAGGAAAGGTGAGGAGAACCAACAGCCACATCATGTCTGCCTCCACTAAGCATTACCGCTAAAACCCATTTGCTATGTGGCTTTCCAGCCCTGCTGCACCAGCAGGAGCATGAATATGGAGCATCATGCACCCGACAGTGAGAGACATGGTGCTGTTTGGGATACAAGTGAGATTCCAGCTAAGTCAAAAAGAAAATATATTTCCCTAGTGGGAACTTTCCCTCCTACTAAGTAAGGCAGGGAAGACTGTGGGAATTGTGGGAGGCTAACCATTTGTGGCTTTTGCTTCCTATCCTATCAGATAGCAGAAAGCTACCAATTAGTGAATACTGCAGTGGAGCTCCAGAAAATAAGAATTCTCCAAATCACCATTGATTTAAATGTGATTTGTAACCCCTTATATGATAGAGAGGTATCCAGTGCATTGGATACTTTACTAGCATTCACTGGGTTTAAAAGCTTCATTTAAATCAGTGTAATTTTTATTTCTCCCTTGTTGTGCAGTTGGTTTGCCACAAAATTACTCCAATTTCTTTGTGCATAAGGTCCAAATATTATTATATTTTTATCCAATATGCTTCCACTTAGCTGATAAAAGAAGACCCTGCCTTTTCTTAAAGGACAAATATCATCCACTTGGTATTAGCAGATGTCCTTCCAGTGAACAGTGTGGGTCAGTTTTCTGGACCTCCCAAACCAAATGGTTTATTGGAGCTGTTTTTGAGCTGCACAGTCCAATCCTGGCTCTTTACTAAATTTTCTCCCATAGGAACAGACTGTAAAGGCAAACTAGCACAAACTGGATATTAAAGGGGAGCTATGCATTTGGCATAAATTACTCTTAATGTGTTTATGAGAATAGTTTACTTATGTAGGGTTCTATTATGAAGCAGTTTGTTCCATGCTATTTTTTCCAATGCATCTACAGTTGTCTGTATATACTGATCTCCATTTTAGTTTGCCTTTAGTAAACACTGATGAATATATAGATTAGGCTTTAACAGACCTGAATACGGTCTGCTACGTAATATAGAGAAGTTCAATTCATGTTCTTTAGACCCAGAAGAAACTTTAATAGACAGAAAAATAAAAATGTACAGCTTTGGGCTACAACATAATCAGATGCACAGATAGTTAAATATATTTCTAAATGCAGTATGAATTATACTTCCCTAAATAAGACCTTCTCTTAAACAAATTAAAAACAACTTGTTCATAGAGTGTAATTACCTTTTTTAAATGTGCAAGTGGTGTTTGTGTGGACACAAAATAGTTCCAGCAGGGCTTATAATTTTAAGTCCTTTGCTACTAGCCAGACCTGAAAAGTTACTCGCCACTGCAAGTCATAACATACCCACCAGGGCTGAATTTCTACTCGCCAGGGCTAAATTTTCACTCGCCATTGGCTAGTGGTGAGTGGAAATTTTGAGCCCTGGTTCCAGTTCTCCTTTCAAGTCCTGGGGCATAGATAATCCAAGTGACATCATTTAATGACGTAAGTATCTA
Organism: Rhinophrynus dorsalis; assembly: GCA_037306005.1. Classification (NCBI taxonomy): domain Eukaryota; kingdom Metazoa; phylum Chordata; class Amphibia; order Anura; family Rhinophrynidae; genus Rhinophrynus; species Rhinophrynus dorsalis. The sequence goes on from CM074719.1 coordinate 312,449,702, forward strand.
TAGTGGACACGTTTTAGTGCCAAATTTAGCTGGGTGTGTAGAGCATTACTCCCAGTCCACAGAAATGTGCACCAATAATACTCAGCTCATTGTTGTTTCCCTTTGTCCATGTGGAAAGCATAATGTGCACTTGAATACTTATATAAATTATTTTTTTAAACCTTAAATTTTGTTACTATGGGTTTTTTGACAGTTGGTTTATCTTCCCATCAATGTTCATTACACATTATAAGAAACTGTTGCTAGTAATGCCTTTACATGATCTAAAATGTGTTTTGTTTTATTATACCTAGGAAACTGTCATTAAGTACATGACTGATGGATGTTTGCTGAGAAACACATTGACTGACCCCGATCTTATGAAATACAGTATAATAGTTTTGGATGAAGCACATGAACGGAGCTTAAGTACAGTAAGTATCTGTACAAAGTGGATTTCCAGGTTCTTGAAAATGGAACCACCAAAGCAGGGACCCGCCCCCAAAGAAAAATAAAATAAATAAACCTAAATTTCAACTAAAAAAGGGAAGAACAACCCCCCAACACCACCTTTAAGTGGCTGAGAAGTGTCCAATACATTACAAAGAAATGTGTTGTATACACATCTGGCATTCAGGGGGTTAATGATAAACATTAACCGAAGAGTACTTATTAGACCTCCAGTAATGATAAGTTCCTTACTAGCTGCAGTACTGTATGAGACAGGGGCATCCACGTTTTTTTATTTGTGGGCCATATGACCAGGAAGCCATATGGATGTGGGTCACTTTTTTATTTATTTAATAAATAACAGTGGTGAATTACATCCTGTCAGCAATTCAAAAAATATGTTTGCTTTTTCCCATTAATACAAAAGCAGTACTAGTACTAGTCAAAATCAAATGAGATACTGATATTTAAAGGGATAGTAATGTTTCATAATAAACGCGTCTCTAGTTAATCTTCATAGTATTTGGGCCTTGGAGAGTGTTATTTCAGTTCTGTCAGAGTTGTAGTTCAAGAGTAATTGAATGATAAAGTATCCCCCGTCCCACCCCTTCTACTGATGTAACACTGCTCAGCCAGAGCAGAAGGGAGGTGCCCAGGTAGACTGCAGAGAGGGACAATTTTCAATTAAGATAAGGGAAAAAGCTGAAAAACATGTCAAGGGGGCAGGGTTTTCATTGTTCTCACAGTAAGAATATTAACCCTTGATGTGAGCTGTCTGGTCTATGGACTGGATTCCACATCTGAGGAGTGGGGGCTTACACTAGGTAAAAGGGGTGGCAGGAGGAAACTTTATCATTCAATTATTCTTGAACTACAATGCTCACAGTAATGAAATAACACTTTCTATGGCTCAAATACTATGAAGATTAATTGGAGCTGCTGTTTTTGTGAAACATTACTATCACTTTAACAGAAAACTGTTCTGTAGAACTGTAAAGTAGCAGCCTGCAGGTGATTAGACCTTACTGTTAGCTAATTTGTAAAACTTGGTTTTCAGAAATCTCATGTGGGTTGTACCCTGGGGTCACGTCAGGTGGGCCGTATGTTAGACACCAGTGGTATAATGATTTTCAACCAGTGTGGTGGTGGGGGTGGGGTTATTAAAAAAACAAAACAAAAACAGGAGCCTGTGGTGGTTATGCATTAAGATGTGATAAAGAGGTGATAAAGTGGAGATGACTTCACCAGTGATATCACTTCTCCAGTACCTATGTTATTCTGTAGAGCCTATGCAATAAGATCACCAAAACTTAAGAAATGTTAGTGAATAGGCTGCATAGAGTAACATAAGAATTGGAGATGTGATATCACTGGAGAAGTCCTCTCCACTTTGTCACCTCTTTATCACTCCTTCGTGAATAACCCCCTTTGAGATCAGGTTTTTAACATTTTAATTCTGTCTCCTAAATTGGCAAACTCTATCTATCTATCGTGGTGTGGAGGTGGAAGGGCTGGGGTTGTCTAGGTTTCCCTTGATCTGCTTTGCATGGTTCTAAGGTAATGTAAGAGTCACACACCTGCCTAAGTGCAGGCTGGGGGCACTAAAGCCCCAGGTTTCATGCTCAACCTTGTGAGTACTAGAGAATTAGCCAACACATTGCAACGGAATGCGTTTGATACCTTTCTGTCACTCAAAGGGTTATAGTCTAGGCTCTTGTTGCCAGCTTGGGGCATGAAAATATGCTAATTCCTATACTACACTTGGTGCAACTGGGATGCATGATGCACTGATAATTCATCAGGATGGCTCAAACCTCAAGTCAACTCCCATAGGAAGGGTCACTGTGTGTTTTTGGCAGGTGACATTAGCACTACCCTCCCCCCCCCCCCTTTTTGCTGTTTGTTGTGAAAATATGTGGCGTGGTTTGGTCCTCTCTTTATCCACTTTGTAGTATGTGGATGCTTTATCATAGTATAAGCATAAAAAATAGAGAGTATGCAATGTGCGTGAAAAGAATCAACATCAAAGGTGCCATGCACTAACTTGTCTACACAGAGCAATTCTGGGGCAAACCAACTGCACCATAAGGGAAAGATAAGTAAACCCATTCAGTTAAATGGGGATTTTAACCCTTGCAATGATTGAGATGTCCCCATTGCATTGTGAAGTCCCAATAAAAGTGAACAGTGAAAAAGGGAAAGAAAAGGTAAAGAACAAAGAAAGTAGGAAGTGTCCAGTTCACAGAAAGAGAAAAGGGCAATTAAAAAAACATCTGCACCATAGGCAGAAAAAAACCCTTTGATTTAAATGGGGCTTTTAAAGGGATAGTAATACTATTACTAATCGCTATAGTAAAGTCCTATTAAAAATAAATGTATTGTTCCCAGTGTCATCTCTCAAACTTTTATGGTTTGAGAGATGATCGCTCCTAAAGTTTCCCTCTCCCTCCCCCTTCCCCGTAGTCAGCGTTGTAGCTGACTGAAGGGAAATCCGATCATAGATCATCAGGCTGCTCTGCAGCAGAGCCGCGATCGCGTTAATAAAAAAAATCTTTCACTAAAACGGTCTTTCAGTGAAAGTTTTCTTTTTTATTAATGCGATTGCGGCTGTGCTGGAGAGCCACCTGAAAGTCATACGACTTGCTACCCTGCAGTCAGCTAGAACACTGACTACGGGGAAGGGGGAGGGAGAAGGAAACTTTAGGAGCGATCATCTCTCAAACCATAAAGGTTTGAGAGATGACACTGAGAACAATACATTTATTTTTAATAGGACTTTACTATAGCGATTAGTAATACTTAAGTATTACTATCCCTTTAAAGCGGAACTTTCATCTTCTTTAAAGTTGCCCTCCAATAATTACGCATATGGCAACTAGCTTCATAATAGTGCTATTATCTCTCATAAGTACCCGCTTCTGAAGTAATTCTTATTCTTCGGAGACTAGAAGCCAGGCTTGCACGCAGACATCTTGTCTTAGAGGCATCTGCGTGGCTGTGCTGTCCTTCCCGGTCTCCTCTAGGAGGCATTGCATTGTGCCTTAAGACACCGGAAGGGACTGACGGCGCAGACAGCTCTAAAGCAAGAAGCCTGGCTGTCAGTCTCCAAAGAGTAATGAATACTTCAGAAGTGGGTACGTATGAGAGATAATAGCACTAAGATAGTGCTATTACTATTAATAATATACTATGATTGGAGGGCGATGTTATAGAGGGTGAAACTTCCGCATTAACCTTTTGATGCTAATGGTCTCCAGTGCATTGTGAAGCAATATGTTGGATACAAAGCTAGCACTGAAGGGGTTAAAAGCTCCAGTTAAATGTGAATATGGACAGTTTTATTTGTCCACTCTGGTGCAGTTTGTTTGTTCTTGAATTGCTCCTCTTTCCTTTTGCGGGAAAGGCCCAAGAACTACATTCAACAAGTATGAAATACAGAAAGCTTTATGCGTAAAGGCAAAGTGCACCAATTCTGAGATACCGCTCTAGTATTCATTACCCTTTATACTTAAGACCCAATTAAAGCAAAATGCATATTTAATGGTTTTCATGGAAGAAGCCCTCAATGAAACCACATTGAGGCTCTTGCTTGTTTCTGGGCCTGGACCCTTTCCTGCACTGAAGATGTCTCTTACATCCACACAGGTAAAGGACATGTTTTAACTCCATATTAACCTTCTTAAAAACCTGTACTTAATAATTTTTGAATAAAATTTCCCCTGATTAACATTATCACTGATATTACCTCATGCTGTGTTTCTCTATTTTATTCTACCATTTAGGATATCTTGTTTGGTTTGCTGAGGAAACAGTTCCAGCTAAGAAGCTCTCTTAAGAGGAAGTACCCTCTCAAAGTTATAGTAATGTCTGCCACTTTGGAGATTGAGAAACTATCTGAATTCTTTGGAAATTGCCCCGTTGTCACTATCCCTGGAAAAGTGTTTCCAATCAAGGAGAGATTCTGTAATCTCATTGGCCCCAGAAACAAAGATAGCACAGCTTATGTTACAGAGGTATGTCTCAATTACAGTTATAGGCCCCTAAATTCAAACTCGAAGTGAAGTAATTCTGTGGTAAACCTACTGCCCAAATGGACACACATACAAATTCCTATCCATTACAATGGGTCTGTAACCCCTTGAATGCTAGAACGGTCTTTAATGTGACATATTGGGACCTCTCTAGAATGTAAAGGAACTAAATCTGTGGGAGTTGGAGAATGTTTGTTTTGCCTGTGGTGAAGTTGCTTTTCCCCAGAATTACTCCACTTCCCTTTGAAAACAGAACATATATCCTATGTAATAATTCACTAAATGTATGTTTGTCAGAAGCCGTCATACGCAGTAGAGATGGCTGCGCAAGCTGCAGTCATGCGCACTACAGACTGCCTGCTCAGCGGCTGATAACGGAGCAGGCCTCCAAATTCACACCGTAGTCGGTGCGCAGAGAGGACTATGGACTGAATTCGGAGCTCCCCACTCTGTATCAGCCATGGTACGGGCAGTCTGTAGTGCGCATGACTGCACCACGTCAGTTGCTGGGCAGCACTGTGGCCCGTGTACACAGGCTCTTCAACTAGTTGATTCATATAACACCACATATTGGAGTGCACTCTTTATTTAAATTATACTAGGGAAAGTGCGGGATAAAGTACAACTAGATAGAGCTAATCTAATAGTGTATGGTGCATTCATTTGTAAGTAGAAATTGACATTTTGGGAATTTGTATTTGTCCCCTTTAAGTGCACTTGGTTTGCTCCAAAATTGCTTTCAATTGAGACTGAAAAAAATAAACAAAATGGAATAAATTATTCCAAAAATTACAGGCATCAAACATTGGAATATTTGTAAACTGACTATACTGAAGCTAAATAGTACCTCATAGATTATTTTAACGTTCCTGTGAAGGGTCTTAAAGACCAAGAAGTACTGTAAGTTCTTCATACTTGACATTTTCTTTCTGCTATTTCAGTTTGCATCCTTGGGACTAACGCAATGTTTTCTAAACCACTGCTACAACAAATGATAAGGAAGTAATCTATTGGTAGTTCATTAAAAGTATCTGAAATGTATTTTAATGTAGAAATAACTACAAAGGAAAAGAAAGGATAATCTAATTATGTTCCTGCATTTCCACCAGTACAAATGGCAAATAAATGTAATCTAGCTCAGGACAAGTGCTTGTGTGCATGTTGATATAAGGCTGATTACTAAGAAAAACTGGCCCTTTCTAAGGCAATCAACTACACCATAGGGAACAAATAATAATTTCCATTAATTTAAATAGGGCTATTAACCCTTTGAATGCTAGAGGGGTGTGCAACGCCCAAAGGGTTAACATCTTGAATGCTATAGAGGCCTACAGTGCATTGCTAAACAATGTGTCGCAGATGTCTCTAGCATTTAAGGGGTTAAAATCCGTGTGGATTTGTGGTTGTCTGTGTGTGAAAACAAATGCTCCAGTTAGCCGACACAAAAAAAAATACATAGAAATTATAATAATTGACTGGAAAGAATTATCTGAGTTAAATATGGCCATGATTCCTTTACAAAGCACTATGCCATGCATAATATTTGGATCACAACTTAACACTCAACCATTTTATATGTGTCCCGTTTTTAGCTTTCTTTTACATCCTGTTATAAGATGTATAATCTGGTATATTGGTGTTTAGATCGCGATGTTCAAAAGAGTGTCTTAATGAAAAAAAAATGTGATTATGAGTTGGTGGGAGACAGTATCTGTAAACCGAAATCTGTAACTTTTGAAAACGAGTTGCAAAGAATTAAAAATGGCAGTAAGATGAGTTTGATGAATTACTGGCCTTAAAATACTTATATTTTTTTAACTTCAGAATTTTTTTCTTTAAAATGACAAATTTTCGTTTTCTATATTCCTTCTTACCACCCCTATCTTCTGGTATTACCTTCAACTGCCTTCTCCAAGTTTAGACCATCTTTGTTTTCTAAGTAGATTAAACCATGCCCACTTTTTAAACTGCCTTTTCCCTTTGATAGTAGCGGAATTCAGTGCAAAAAAAATGATGGTAATGCGACTGAGAATTGGTGGACCATGGAGTGAGCTTTTTCAGACTCCTAACCTACAATTTCAGTAGCCTTAAGTTTTGGAAAATTGGGTGAGATTTATAAAAAAAAAAAAAAAAGCTGCCTTAATGTACATTTAAGAACTGTTCCTAAAATTCATAGCGTCAGTCATATTTATAAAGAAGAAAGTTAAGTTTATTAATATACAATATATTCTAAGGAAATTCGCAACTGAAAATATTTTTTCACATGCATACCTATTACTATATATATAATTCGAGGTTATACATGGCGATACGATTTAATCACTCAAACAGCCTTATTTTTGTATCTTACTTTTTTAGACCGTGAAAGTAACTCTACAGACCCATTTAAATGAGCCTCCTGGGGACATTCTGGTTTTTCTTACAGGTAAATAACCTCACAATAGTGTTTTCAAACCAGAGAAAATATCTGAAAGATTCATCTCTGGTTTGTGAATATAACATAATGGGCATGCAGGCAAAACGTACAAGTAGGCCCTTACCTTGAGAAAGTTGTTCCTAAGCACAGAACTCAAGTTAGTATTCAGTATTCACTTGTTGGGAGATAAGTATCCCTTATACTGGTGTATGTATGGTAAAGACACAATTGGCTATTGGTCAGAGATGACAGATATCCAATTATCAGCATTTGTTTTATGCTTCTGAAATTTTTTAAGTATAAGGGATAATCTAATCAATGCGACAGTCAAGCAATCCATACAAATTAACCTTTACTACTAACCCATTGGATGCTGGAGATACCTTTGAGACATTTATAACATAATAGGGGTTAATATTCATTAAAAATCCATATGAATTGACTATCGTAGCAAATTAAAAATACAAATGAATGCGCCACCCTCGGCTAGTAATACATGGTACCAAAGCATGTAAGATTAATTAACGCTTAAAGGTATGGATTATATATATATATTTTACATATTAAATTGATGATCATTAGCACTGTTTGGTATAATTGTTTAAAGGTCAGGGCACACAAATAAGACTGAGAATTAAGGCTGCCATCAATTAGAAATTGAAGATGCCATTATCCAAACAGTGGATAAGTGAGACCCTATTTAAATTTCTGATCTGCAAACATCCCATTTTTCCTATTATTTATACTGTGCCAAAAATACACAAAAATCCTCAATTTCCACCTGGCAGGCCCATTATCTCTGCCAGCGGCTCATTAACACAATCCATAGCTAACCACTTACACTCATTGTTACAACCACTGGTGACAAAAATACCATCCTATATTAAAGATACGTCGGACTTCTTAAGGGCTGTCAAAGAGGTACCCAGGATTAACGTTGAGACAATCTTGGTAACTGTGGTTGTGAACAGCCTGTACACTATCATTCCTCATGATGTAGTTGCACAGGCAGTTAGGACAGCCTTTCTTGAGTTTGCATATAATGGACCAGCTCCCACTGAATTTGTCAGTGACTTGCTACATATGACTCTTACACACAATTATTTTTGTTATGCTGACCTCTTTTTTTTCTTCAACTCACTGGTTCAGCCATGAGGTCCAATGTTGCTCCATCTTATGTCAATCTCTTCATGTATGCATACGAGCAGGATCATCTGGTACATCCCAATATAATTTTCTATAAGAGATATATCGATGACCTCTTTATCTTATGGCAGGGGAGCACATTGGACCTCCTGGAATGGCACTGCAGACTTGAAACATTACATACTCCTATACTCCTCAAACTTAAAGGGATAGTAACACTTGTAAAATTTGCATTGTATGGTTTATCCTGAGTACTATCACTGCTAAGAGGTGTTTTATTAAAAAGTTATAGCAGCTGAAACGTGAATTTTTTAAGTGCAGTATATGAGTGCCCTGAAATTTTGCAGTGGTGCTGTTGCTACACCGTCCTGTGGAAGATTATGGTCAATTGACCAGAACATTTCATAGGATGATGAAGCAACAGTGCCACTGTACAATTTCAGGCCATAGTGATACTGCACCTAAAATTAACTTTTCCACTGCTATAACTTTTTAATAAAACACCTTTTAGCAGTGGCAGTACCCTTGTTGTACTCAGGATAAACCTTATAATATAAATTTTGCTAAATATTAAATGTTACTATCCCTTTAACTACAGTTTGACTGAGATTGAGTTTCTGGATGTGAGTATACAGCAAAACGGGATAAGCCTGGGTTCTACTCTATACAGCAAATGGACAGAGAGAAATCCACTCTTAAGAGAGAAATCACCCTCCTTCTCAGTTACACAGGATTCCTTACTCTCTGGTTACTAGGGTAGCCCCTAACAATCTGGACCCAGAGAAAAGGGAATTTCAACTCAAAGAGATGTACAATAAAGTTGTAGCGAGGGGATAAGACACTGGACTGTTAGCCAAACAGCTTGGGAGATTCCAAGGACGCACACACAGACTGGCATTTGTGATTATCCCCCCTGTGCAACTGCTATCAATAAGACTGTGAAACTGTAGTGGCCGTTACTGTCCTCAGGCTCTTCATTCTTTTGTGAACATGCAACCCCCTTTTGTTGCCTTCAGGAGGGGTAAAAGATTAAGAGACATTATGGTTAAGACTAACATCACAGGGATGTTACCCAAAACCTCTACCAACAAGACAAACACTAAGGGTAAATGAATCCCTAAACCTAAAACTGGATGCATAAGATGTATCATTTGTACCACATGGAAATCCATGATCACAGGATTGGTGTCTAGGCACCCACACAAGAAATTTTAAGATTAAGCAAAGACTCACTTGCACCACTGACTTTGCTGTATACTTTTATCATGTGTCTCTGCAGACTTCACTATGTTGGGAAGGCATCCACCACCTTCCGAGAAAGGATGGCCAACCACAGGTCCAGTATCAGACAAGCTCTCAGCAAAGTACACTCTGATTAACCCCTGGCCAGGCATTGGCTAGGTAAGGGACATAGCTTGACCAGCATCAAAACCATGCTAGTTGAACAGGTTCCCACACAATCTAGGTGAGAGACTACTACAAAGAGAAGAGCATTGGATATACACTAATTCTTCCCAGGGTCTGAATGAAACATTGTCCCTCTCCTGTTTTCTATAGACTTCCACAGTGGAACAGTAGCCATGGTCTTTCTGCACACAGTACTGGTGACAACCAATAGCCCTTAATGTGTCCCACACCTATGATTGTATCTGTGAGCTATTCAGTTCAGTTACTTTTTGGCACATTGGTTCTTTAAGGCTTTTCATGTTTTGTTATGACACCTCTGGGCACTGTATACTACAGCTTGGCCACTTGAGATGGGATGCTGACAACCTCGGCCCACAATCTTTATGGCCAGCCCACTGATCATATTGGGACTACTATCTCTTGCCCCATCTTGTTCTGCTGGCCCTGTACAGACCAGGATAAGTGGATAGCCTGAACATCCCCTATGTCTTGTCTGCCATTGCAGTTTATAGCAGGCATCTGATGATAGCCTCTGAATAGGACTTGGTGATATCCCTGTACCTCTAGCAGATCCCATGTAGGTCTTCTTTTTGTGCCCTGCCCTGGTCATCTCATACAGTCCTTTGTTTCGCCCGGAACCAGTACCATTATCCCATTTTGTCTACTCAACGTTGCTGTGCAATGCACCAGAGTGTGCAGTGTATGTGAGCCACAACATTGGGTGACTGGCTGATCCGGCAGGGGTTGTACAATACTTTATGGTGACCTGAGTCCGTTTTGGATGGTCTCATCATTTTCTATATTGTCCACCTCTGTTTATGTTTTATCACACCATATAACTGCTACTTTTCTACTAGCACTGCTTTCTACCAGTGTGGCCTGCTTTGATTCCATTCATTTCATTCAATCACAGTAATCAACACTTCCCTCTTTAAACAATAGATGGGGTGATGTGGACTCTTGTACCCAATGTGTAGTACTGCATCTATTCATGAAACCTGCCATCATTTTCCTGCTACGGACCTGTATATATTCCATTCAATTCTCCACATGGCAAACACTATTGATCTGCACTGATATGCAAGATATGCATTCTCTTATGTATGCATGGACGAATATTACGACTATTATTTTTATTACATACTATATTTGAATTTAGTGTTAAGTGTGATGGTCACTCCAGGTGTTTCTCGCAGGAGTTTTGATTCAGTATATATAGGGGGATGGGTTCCACATACACTTGTCCTGAAGAAAATGTGCATTGGCATATTGACACTTCACAATAAAGCATTGTTTGAGTCTTAAGTCCTGCGAGCGCTGTGTGTGTGTGTATATATATATATATATATATATATATATATATATATATATATATACACATATACACATATACATACAGGGCTCAAAATTTCCACTCGCCACCCTGGTGGGTATGTTATTGGCTTGCAGTGGCGAGTAACTTTTCAGGTCTGGCTAGTAGCAAAGGACTTCAACTTTTAAGCCCTAAATATATATATATGCACACACACACAACAGGGTCCAAAAGTCTGAGTCCACGATATCCAATTGACACTATATATTTCATTCAAAGGGTAACATCTTAGCACACATGTGAGTTGTATTTGTGTTTTAATCCCATTAATATGGTCCTGCTAGTGCTTCTACTAGTGCTCTGCAGGTACTCCTGTTAGATCCTTTGAAGATGGACATCAGTTGAAATGTATTTATTTAGTTTATTTAAACAATTATGTACAGTTGCATACTGTTTTTAGCTATAAAGAAGCTTTTATTTAAGGATTTTAGACTGGGAGAAGATCTAATTATTTCAGGCAGGTTATTCTAGGCTTTTGGAGTGCTGAAGGAGAAGCCAGATCGTCGGCTTCTTTCCTATATGGTGGTTTACGCAATGAGTTGTTAGCAGTGGAGAAGAGTAATCATGTCAAAGGAGCCTAGAGAAGTAGTTCGAGGACAGAATGTTCACCTGAGTGCTGAAAAACTGTCCCAGCACCACATTGGGTTAAGTTGAATATGTCTATGGGGGCAGTACAACGCACACTGAAGAGATTTTCTGAAACCAAATTATTTTCATCCAAAGCAAGACCAGGCAGACCTAAAGAGACCACAACACTTTTTCTAAACTTTTCACTTTTTGGGTTGCCTTTAACATCGGGCACAATCAACAGCCATTTTGGATGGCACATGGAAGCTATTCTAGGACTTCTCTTGCCTCTGTGTGTGTTTTGGAAGCTGTAAGGGGGCTGAAAGTGGCTCTAATTTTGAACACTGATGACTGGAGCCCTGTGGGACCCCCCCCATCAATATGTGGGGAACCATTTAGAGACATCTGGAATGCCATCACACAATTTTAAATCTGGGAAACTACAGTTCCCAGCAGCCCATTCTTCTCAGGCTTTTTGGCAAGGGGAGAGGTGGTCCCTGACTGACCCACTTCCTTTCTGGGGTCTTGCTCACCACATTACTCCCTTGCAGTCACACAAGTATCTTTAAGGATTTATAAATACTTTTATTCTACTTTTGTACTATTTTTACCTTATACTTTTAGGTTCTAGTCACGAGACCCCCTAGTGAGACATGGATAAGTCAAAGACTTCAGGGGTCCCTTTAACAATTGCTCCTCATACCAGATTGGGCTTCATAGGGAATTTTCAAGTACTGTATGTCACTTTTTCTCTGTGGCCTATATTCAGCCTTCAGGGTCCTTGCCTTTTGAATAGGAGCCTGCAAGACTCTTGGTCCCTGGTATATGGGATGCCCTACGCTCCTTAAAAGGCATTTGAGTCTTGTTATAGAGGCTGATACCCCCATTGTTGGGGATTCCTCTGCTGAGGAAGGGGAAATTGTTGCAAACAACCTAGATTCATATTTCTCTGTTAGGGAAGCTTATGAGAGACCCCAGTTTTTCCACTGAGGGTCTTATGCGGGCTCTCCTATAGATGTTTAAGGTATTGGTGGCCTCCAACTCTTGTTCCTTTTCCCCTTATATTTTCAGGAGATGCAAGAAGGAGGTGCTGTTTTTCCTCCTCACCATTCCTTAGACCAATTACTCCTGGAGGAATGGAAAACGAAGTTCATGCCGTCCTATTGTAGACTTAAAATGCCTTAACCATTCACAATAAATTATATGTGCTCCGTCATTGCTGCTATGTGTCCAGGAGAATCTGTGTTTCCCTAGACATAAAGGACACTTACCTGCACACGCCAAGCAGAACATCAGTGTTTGCTGCTTTTTGCATTCTAATACTGTCCTTTTTAATTCACCGCTCATCCCTTTGGGTTGGAGTCCACTTGGCGGGTATTCACAATGGCCATGTCAGCCCTGGCGGCTTGCATCCACTCTCAAGGATCTTTTTGACTCCCTAGCTGGACGACCTTTTACTAAAGGCTTCTTCTTGATTGTCCATTATGGAGCGACACTTTTGGGTTCTCAATCTCAGGAAATACTTTCACTCTCTAGGTATGATATTTGATACTCATCTAGAGAAGGTTGTTGTTTTTTTTTGTTTTTGTGTTTTTTTTTGTTTTTTTTACCAGATGACTAGATTCTGTTGTCCCTTCAGGTGGCTTAGGTGGTATCTTGGCAATCTTCAAAGGTGCGGAAGAACATGAGAGTGCTCGTTTTCATAAGCTGGAGCTGCAGCTGGAAATTCTCAAAAATTGGTCCAGGTAACAGTGTCAGCTTTACTGTGTCATGTCTGTCCAAAAGGATGAAGGTGGACAGGTGGCTTCAGAGGCGCCCCCATCTGTCCTTGGTGATCCCAAATTGGATCATAGTTTTGCTGATTGCCAGGCTGAAAGGCTGGGGTGCCACTCAGGGTCTTCAGACTACTCAGTGTTTTTACCAAGGGCAGATAGCACTATGCCACTCAGTGTTTTAGAGCCCTTTTGCATTGTTCTCAGTCCTTTCATGGATCCATGGTACAGATCCAGTCAGACAATGTGACCACGGTGGCTTACATCATCCTTCAGGGTGGGACCAAACATGCTGCTGCATGGGCCAAGGTCAGGCTGTTTACATGTGGGTGGAGACTCTCATGCTGGCTGTCTACATGGTTCTCTTTCCAGAAGTTGATAACATTGTGGCAGACTTTCTCAGTTCTGTGCCAGGTCTAGGGATAGTGTCTAGCTTTTTTTTATTCTAGGGAAAATATTTCACATTAAACTGTTTGATTAAAATGACCTTATAACTCAAACACTTTGTAAAAAAACTAGAAATTACTTCCTCAGTTGTCCATTTGGTTCTAATGATGTTTTCTGAAGACCATAACATGGTTATTACTGTGATCTTCAATGTGATATAACTTTAATAGCAGAGTTGAATGGTGGTACAATGGACATTCTGCCAATATTGCATACATTATTTGCTGTACTGGAAGCTTTAGCAATGAACATATTGATGTTAAATCATGATTTGAAAACGAACTCTTCCTTCATTGCCTTGAAGTACCCCTCTACAGGCATTCACTCATCCCAAACAAATTTCAGTCTATTAATGTCCCAGTAGTGTGGTCTTCCTGCCAATAATAGCACACCATGCAGGGCTGCTTGCTGTCATTTTTATTATCCCTTCTCTCTTTCTTCTAATCCTGCCTTTATTATTATTTTGTATGGAACTTGAGACAATTTATTAGCTTAGGCTTCCTTATCTCAACCTCATTCTGTCTTCTGGTGCAGAAGTGTAGTTCCTCTTCCACTGGCTTTTTGACATGACATCATCATTAAGCCATACAGGTAACCTTCACCAGATCAGAGGGAATTTGTGATGAGACCTCACTCTCAACAGATTAATATGGAAAATCTTTCAGTGGTAGACTTGGGTAAGAGTAAGTCATAAATACCTTAGGGGATGAATTTAAAACAGTGATATAACTTTACCATTTAGAAAATCATGTAGTATCCCATTTCAACTGCTATATTCCATTTTCTCTTCTTCTCATCTTTGATTCACCTACTACTTCCCCTCTACGATTCACCTTCTGTTTCTCTCCATTTTACCCCCACGTCACTTTATATATTCTGCAGCTTTGCTTAATTTCTTCTCCCTTTTCTCTACACTCCCTTCCCTTCCCAGTCATGTCACTGAAATAAAAGAATATATCTGCTTCACTACAGGGCAGTCTGAGATAGAGAAAGCCTGCAATGTACTGTTCCAGAAAGCTGAATCCATTGACTACCGCCATGATGTATATGACAGTTCTGTGGAAGGTCTGCTCATCCTGCCCTTGTATGGTTCTATGCCAACAGGTAGGTGAATGGCCAAAGCTAAGGAAGCATTAATATCATTCTAATAGTTCATATATTGTTTCATTTACAAGGATTAGTAAGGCCTAAAATGAATTGGACTTCTAAGTCTGTAAACCTGTTTTGTCACTTAGTAGTATTAGCTGCTTTGAAATTCCTGTTGATTTTTTATTGAATATGATGTTAGTAACACCCCTTGTTCTTTGGAACAATACATTTCTGCTAGTGGCTTCAATACAGGCATACCTGAGAACCTTCAGAATGAGCTGACCCTGAAATTGCTTTTATATTAACCCTCAAAGATCCCATAATACAGATTCTCTGTGATATGTCCCTATTCACACTAATCAAGAGGTGCTCCAAACTATCCTCATGGAACCATTAACATGTATCAACTTAAAGATATCACTGCAAGAAAACACAGAAGACCAGCAGCAGAACTTCTCCTTCTGCTTTTCTGGTATAATTGGCACCAATACAAAGACTAAAAAAGCCGTTGATTGAAGTAGATTAGATAATAGATAGAACTGGACTCTCTCAACCTGAGAATTTGACCCTTCACCCTGAGATTTGGGTCTAAACCCTGAGAGTTCCCAGGTATGAATATAGGGCCAAATAATACTCAATATCTCCAGGAGATAGAGCATGCTTTACAGACAGGCGTGAGAGGAGGTAGGGTGTGTTGATAGAACATGATCAGTCACCAATTGTAGGATATACACAGGCAGATAGATCATAGTGTCAGGAAAGGAGGGGCTGGAAATGCCAACATTTGGGTAAAGGAAGATACCTAAACAAGTCTGGAACCAGATACACCAATTCTTTTTTCTTCAAGGAATATCTCAAAATACACAGAGAAGCTGATTATACTATGAAAGAAACCCAACTGCACCATAGGAGAGCGATAAAACGAAACCCCCAAAATACATATTGATTTAAATGAGGAATTTAACCCCATGCTAGAAAGATCTCTAAGACACCTCTACCATTCAGTGGGTTAAAGGCCTCATTTGAATCAATGGAAATTTGTATTTGTCCCCTCTGGTTCATTTGGTTTGCTCCAGTTCTTAGTATATTGGCCTTTGCGATAGCTTAACGTCACTGTTGTAGGGCTAGTTACTCTTTATTTTGACTTCATATTCTACAAATGTATACTATGTAAAGTCAGATTGCCAATACTTTATATCATGTTTTTTAAATCTTCAGGGTTTTTTTGTTTTGTTTTACACGTTTATGGCCCTGACATTGGGCTACCAGGATCTGTTTCCAGAAAGCTTTCTGTCAGGAATTGTGAAACCAGAGATCGTGATGCAATGTATAAAATGGACAATGTAAAAATTATGGCATGTGACACACTCAGTGATGCATGAATATTGTTATGTTGTATCTCCATTCTACTTTGATGGTGAACTGACTAGAAAGCTTTCTGAAAACAGAGATCCAAGGAGCTTACTCTCTTGGATAAAGTGTGAAAAAAAAAGGTGATGAGGAAAAAAAGTGTGTGTTAATATTATATATATATATATATATATATATATATATTATATATATATATATATATTATATATATATATATATATATATATATATATATATATATATATATATATATATATATTATATATGTATATATATATATATATATTATATATGTATATATATATATATAAAAGAATAAGCCTCATTGCATAATTTATGGTACCTCACACACAGAACATAATTTATGTCTCCTCAGAAAACAAACACACATTGAACAGAATGCCTCATTACATAATGTATGTCTCATTAGGAGACACAACTCCTATTGGGTGATTCAGTGGGGACTTTACTGCTCCCATTGGGTGATTCAGTGCGGGCATGTTTATCATACAGGGAGTTGGCCCGCCCCCTCCAGCCCACCCACCACTATCCAACTGACAAAAAAAAATATAGCTGCCACTCGCTCCTGAAGTAGGGGATATCAATAACTTCTCCCGGTCCACACACACTCTCACTCAGGATCATGACCCCACAAACACACTGTTTCACCTCCCACAGATAACTGTAACCCTCCATACACTCAGTTTCAGTACGAGGGTGTAATGTTTCCATAAAATACAAACACTCAGGGATAAACTTAATAGCAACTCTTTTATTTAACTCTTTTCATCTCTTCAGTAAACCTCACTAACTGTCTGTTTTCAACTGTCACTCCTCCACTTCCTGCTTTCTGATTCCCGCCCTTTCTCCTTAAAGGGAGAGAGATGCTTTGCTGTATGTTACACAGGGCAAGCCTCAAACACCACTTTCTATTTGTTCCCTCAGCATATTGCTATGCTGCCTCAACTGAAGAGCCACCGTGTGTTATATTGCTATGTTACCTCAACTTAAGCCTTTGAGTGCCAGAGGGGTACGCAACGCATTGCAAAGCAATGCGTTGCGTACCCCTCTGGCACTCAAAGGGTTCAGTAAGGAGGAGTTACTGCTCCCATTGGGTGATTCAGTGGGGGAGTGATTTAAATCATGCAGGGAGTTGGCCTGCCTTCACTATCCAGCCCGCCCACCACTCTCCAAGTAACTGAAAAAACAAAATGGCTGCCAATCGCTCCTACACCACAGACACAAACACATCAGACAAAAACACACACTCACTCATACACTAACTCACTCACACACACACTCTCTCACACACACTCTGTCTCACATACACTCTCTCACACACACAATCACTCACACTCTCTCACTCACACAATCACTCACACTCTCTCACTCACACACTCTCACTCAATCACACACACACTCAATCACACACACACACTCAATCACACTCTCACTAAATCACACTCACACTCAATCACACTCACACACTCACTCTCTCATATACCCTCTCACACTCATTCACACTCTCACACACACACACTCTCACTCAATCACACACTCAGTAACACACTCACGCAATCACTCACACGCAATCACCCACTCTCGCACTCACACGCACTCCCTGGGAGCCAGCACAATCCACCTTCCACCATAGTCTCACTCACACCCCAAGTGCCAGCACGATCCTCCTTCTACCATAGTATGTGCAATTACCACATGCATTTCAACTACATGAATGAATGCCACTCACACACACTCACTCACACCCCGGGAGCCAGCACGATCCACCTTCCACCATAGTATGTGTAATTACCACATGCATTTCAACTATATGAATGAATGCCACAGTGGAGACATAAGTACAAACACAAACTCATTACAATGACACATAAGTCACCCCCTTATGACTCACTTCTGTGTGTGCCTGTGTGTTCCTTACTGTGTGTGTTGTATGTCTGTATCACACTATATGTGTCTGCATGTTGTGCATTATATATTATACTAGCAATGTGCGACGGTGCTGCCCATCAGGATATATAGGGAATTAATGCACACACACGGATGCAAGACAAACACACACAGACACACACACGCAAATGCACACGCATGCACTAAGATGCATAAAGAGCGATACAGTCATACACACATACATGCAGACACATAGAGTGTGATACAGACATACAACACACACAGTGAGGAACACACAGAGACACACACACACACACACACACACACAGAAGTGAGTCATAAGGGGGTGGCTTATGTGTCATTGTAATGACTTTGTGTTTGTACTTATGCCTCCACTGTGGCATTCATTCATATAGTTGAAATGCATGTGGTAATTGCACATACTATGGTGGAAGGTGGATCGTGCTGGCTCCCGGGGTGTGATTGCATGTGAGTGATTGCGTGAGTGTGTTAGTGAGTGTGTGTGAGTGTGAGTGTTTATGAGAGTGAGTTAGAGAGTGTAAGAGTGTGATTGAGTGTGTGTGTGAGTGAGAGAGTGAGAGTGTGATGGTGAGAGTGTGATTAAGTGTGTGATGGTTAGAGTGTGATTGAGTGTGTGATAGTGTGATGGTTAGAGTGTGATTGAGTGTGTGTGAGAGTGTGAGAATGTGTGAAAGAGTGTGATTGAGTGTGTGTGAGAGTGTAATTGTGTGTGTGATTGAGTGTGTGTGAGAGTGTGAGAATGTGAGAGTGTGAGAGAGTGTGATTGAGTGTCTGAGAGTGTGATTGTGTGTGTGTGTGAGAATGTGTGATTGAGTGTGATTGAGTGTGTGTGAGAGTGTGAGATTGTGAGAGTGTGATTGAGTGTGAGAGTGTGAATGATTGAGAGTGAGAGAGTGTGTGAGTGAGTGAGAGTGAGAGTGATTGGGTGTGAGTGTGTGTGTGTTTTTTGTCTGATGTGTTTGTGTCTGTTGTAGGAGCAAGTGGCAGCCATTTTGTTTTTTCAGTTACTTGGAGAGTGGCTTTGAAATGCGTTGCGTACCCCTCTGGCACTCAAAGGCTTAAGTTGAGGTAACATAGCAATATAACACACGGTGGCTCTTCAGTTGAGGCAGCGTAGCAATATGCTGAGGGAACAAATAGAAAGTGGTGTTTGAGGCTTGCCCTGTGTAACATACAGCAAAGCATCTCTCTCCCTTTAAGGAGAAAGGGCGGGAATCAGAAAGCAGGAAGTGGAGGAGTGACAGTTGAAAACAGACAGTTAGTGAGGTGACTGAAGAGATGAAAAGGGTTAAATAAAAGAGTTGTTATTAAGTTTATCCCTGAGTTTGTATTTTATGGAAACATTACACCCTCGTACTGACACACAGTGTATGGAGGGTTACAATTATCTGTGGGAGGTGACACAGAGTGTATGGAAGGTTACAGTTATCTGTGGGAGGTGACACAGAGTGTATGGAAGGTTACAGTTATCTGTGGGAGGTGACACAGAGTGTATGGAGGGTTACAGTTATCTGTGGGAGGTGAAACAGAGTGTATGGAGGATTACAATTATCTGTGGGTGGTGAAACAGAGTGTATGGAGGGTTACAATTATCTGTGGGAGGTGACACAGTGTGTTTGTGGGGTCATGATCCTGAGTGAGAGTGTGTGTGGACCAGGAGAAGTTACTGATATCCCATACTTCAGGAGCGAGAGGCAGCTATATATTTTTTTTTCAGTTGGATAGTGGTGGGCGGGCTGGAGGGGGTGGGACAACTCCCTGTATGATAAACATGCCCCCATTGAATCACCCAATGGGAGCAGTAAAGTCCCCATTGAATCACCCAATAGGAGTTGTGTCTCCTAATGAGACATAAATTATGTAATGAGGCATTCTGTTCAATGTGTGTTTGTTTTCTGAGGAGACATAAATTATGTATTGTGTGTGAGGTACCATAAATTATGCAATGAAGCTTATTCTTTTATATATATAGATTTACTGAAGGATGCCAATTTGACTGCCTAGTGCAAGCACCACTTTGGTCCTAGTGAAGCCTTGCTGTCTATATCTGTCATAATTACCCCTTATTGAAGTTAGAGGTGGACCAGTCTTAACCCCTTAACCCTTTGCGTGCCAGAGGGGGAGTTTTGTACCCCTCTGGCACTCAAAGGATTAAAGACGGCACTTAAGGACCACAGAGCATTTTTTTTTTTTGCAATTTGGAATCAGGGGTCCCCGAGCAGCGTTCAACTACACAGGGACCCTGAATTCCATGATGTGCCAAGACCACTGTGATGGTCTTGGCACGCCATGGGTCCTTAAGGGGTTAATATACTAAAACTTACTGGCATTTGATGCGTCTTTGATAGAGGCTGCTTTATATCACACAGCCATTTGTAGAAAGTTAAAGTGGAGCAATGCTGGGACACACCAAGCATGCCATAGGGAACAACAACAAAAATGTTCATTGATTGTCATTCACTGTATGAGAAACATATATGTGAACTAAATCCTGTAGTCAGAAACTGTGTATGTAAAGTATGTGCTTGAATAAAGTAGTTTGTTAGTAGAAATACAGAGAATGTTAATAATTTCTGTGATATTTGACTATGTATATTCCATCTTTTTTTTCCTCTTCAGATCAGCAAAAAAGAATATTTCTTCCTCCCCCAGCAGGCATCAGAAAATGCGTCCTGTCTACAAATATTGCTGCAACCTCTGTAACGATTGACGGGATAAGGTACAACCTACTTCATTTAAAGTGCCACTTTCACTTTGTAACAAATATGTAATTTTAATGAGCTTTCAAAAGCACCTATGTTTGTTAGTGATTTTTATTCAAAACATTAGTTTATTATATATTTAGCTTTATTTGTTTGTCAGTAAGTGCAAATCTGGCAGGCACCCCCACACTGCTCTCCTCACCAACTGCCACTTCCTACCTGGAAGTACGCATTTTCATAAATTAACAAAGTTAAATTCTTATAAACCATTTGAAATAAAAAAATGACAAATTCAAAGTCAACTTTGTTACAAATTGACAATTCCAGTTCAAAAAGACCCTATCTCCTAAAATAATTTTGTTGATTTTTAAACCGCTTTCAAAATCACTTGTATGTTGTATTAGCTGTTTTTATTTTGAAAATGTGTTATTGTGTTGTTTGAACTTTATAAATTATGCTAATTAAGACATGCCTTGCAGTTTCTTCCTGTCTTAGCCCTACATTACCTCTCCTACTCACTGATATTTAACTCTTTCATTGTTAGGTGAGGTGTTTAATGTATTTCTTGGAATTGTCAGTGAGTGGAGGAGGTGAGGTAGGGCTAAGACAGAGAGCCTACATGGCATAACTGAATTGGCATAGCACATACAACTAAATTATTGAAATACTAGTTTGCACTTTCATCCACTGTGGAACACAGGAACCATGGGGTATAGTATCCTCCCACTGGAGGACAGGCCACTTCCATAAGAAAAAGAGCTCTTTGGAGTTAGAGACTCTCTCCCTACTCCACTTTAGCCAGACCAGACATGCTCCGTTTTCAGAGTGACCTCAGTAGAAAAGGTCAGGGAAAAGATTATCTTAGCTAGCCTTTTTATTTTCTTAAAGGGGAACTTTCACCCCGCAATAACTTAACGTTGACTTATTGCTCACCTGGCGACTAGCTGCTTAGTAGCGCTAGTCGCCAGCAATATTACCCGGTTCTTCAGATATCGGCTTTTTGCCGATGGTGACAGGAGCAGGAAGCACGGACGTCTCTTCACCGTGTGGTGCAAAAGGGACTGACAGCGCAGGCGCACGGACGTCACTGTGCAAAAAGCCGATATCTGAAGAACCGGGTAATATTGCTGGCGACTAGCGCTACTAAGCAGCTAGTCGCCAGGTGAGCAATAAGTCAACGTTAAGTTATTGCGGGGTGAAAGTTCCCCTTTAACTTACAATGGGTTGTTTAATCCCCCATTAAGCATTCTCTTATCTCTGTGCCTCCTTGATGGATATGGACCAGGTTGCAGACTTTTAATGAACCTGGGGTTGACTAGAGTATGGTTTCCACTCTTGGCAACTTTCCTCTTTCTGATCGTATAGGAGCCTGAAGACTGACGAGGATTGCAGAGTGCACAGGTCCTGTGAGTATGGAGCTCTGTCTGTTTAGCAACCACGTTCTAGGTCTGTGGTGATTTGGCCAATTTAACACTGTGTTTCTTACCAGATACAGCCCTGTTGTCGTTGCCCAATAACAGGGGTTGTCATACATTTAGTCATTTTCATTTATTTCTTTTACTTTCTATTTTTCAGCTTTTGTGGACCAAGGTGCCTTTAAGTACAACAGTGATGGCCATATTGAATGGGGCATTGGGTGTGTTACTGAATCTCCTGCAGCACTGGGTCGGCTCTGGTGCTCAAAAATGGGCTCAATCTTCTTCTTTTTTTTTGGGTTGTAAAGCCACAGTGCCATGCAGATGACTTGTGGAAAGACTATGTTTCCCCATGAGGCCTGGTATCTACCCTTCCTCAGGGAAGAGGAAGGGTAGATACCATACTTCTCCTGTTCCTTTCTCCTGTATCAGGCAACCAACAAGGCACTTGCTCATCATGTCAGACTGGTCTTCCTAGAGACTTTTCTGGTACATTATGACCCTATTGTTCTGTGACCCCTACACAGCAACTCTCGGGCCCCTCTTCTCTGTATGGGTTAAATACTTAATTTCCACTGTGAACACTAATCCTTCCTCTATTACGAGAGTTCTTGAGTCCTGGAGCTAGCATCACCAAACCCCCCCCCCCCCCCCGCCCTCCATAGGCCATGCAGTCATTTTGCGGGGGAATTGGCAAATTGCCTAATAAGGAACTGTTTTCCCTGTCACTTTTCTCTTTTATATCCCTTCTCTCCTGATGCACAACAGCAGCGGGTTACCCTCCAGAAGTTGACCCTCCAATTTTTCATCTGTCTAAGCGTACAGCTTTGATACTTGCAGATACAGTGGCATTTAATGACCAGGTGGATAGGCATCTAGAGTCCTTTCTTAAGGTGAATTTCATGGCCTCTGGTGCCACTTTATGTGCAGTCTTTGCTGTTGCAACTTTTAGGGGCATTATGTGTGGATGTGCCCAAAGAGGTAGATGTTTTTGCTGTTTCTAAGATCCTGTAGGCTAATGCGTATCTTCCTAAAGCTGTATTTGATTCTGCCAGGCTTATTGGGAAGTCAATAATTCTCTTTGTTGCAGCGTGATGTACCCTTTGGCTAAAGATTTGATTCGAAGACCTGTTCTCCAAGAAGTCTTTGGTTTCTTCTGCTTTTGTGTGCAAGCATCTGTTTGACCCAGAATTGGAAAAGTTTATTTGCCACGCTACTGGGGGCAAGCATGTTCTGTTGCCTTGTGTTACCCCCAAGCATTCCTTCTTTCCATGAAAGAGGTATGGCATTCATTACACCCCCTCCACACACACACACACGCACAAACACACACCTCATGCATGCATTCCCTCCACCAAAACCCAAACAAGTCTGGGCAGGCAAGAAGTCTACACGAAAGCCTCCAGCTCACAAGTCCACCTCTGCATGACTCACAGGGGTAAAGTCTGCTGCAGGCAATCTTGGACCTTACTTGGATTTGTTGGTTGAACCCTTTCCATGGTGGACTGGAGGGTATTTTGGGTGGTTTTGGAAGGGTATAGTATAGATTTCAAATCCCTTCCTCCTCATTGCTTCTTTTTGCGTAGGGATTCTTGTGATGTGGTTATTAGTCTTGCAGTTGATTTCTTTCCTGATACATATGCAGGCCTTGGTATCTGTTCCTCCACAGGAACATTTCATGGGTTCTATTCCAACCTTGTCATAGTTTCCAAAAAGGACAGCGGTTGTTGTCCTATTCTGGATTTAAAACATCTCAACCACCTTGTTTATACTCCCTGGTTCAAGATGGAGCCTTTTCTTTCTGTCATCACAACTATGGGTCCAGGGGAGTATTTGACTTCCTTAGACACATATGTGTCTTCCTTAAAAGACACATATCTGCTTATTCCCTTTTAAGCAGGTCCTCAGCACTTCCTTTTGGATTGGCGTTTTCTCACCGGGTTTTCACAAAAGTCATGGCAGCCCTTGCTGTTCATGTTCGTTCTCTGGGGAATTCTATCATTCTCTTGATTCTAAAGACTGCTTTCATGCTTGTAATTGTGTCCGTTTGGCGGCTTAATCCTGTAGATTTGAGTTTCACATTAACCAGGAGATTGTTCTTCTTTCTTTGTCCAACACAGGACTTCCCTCTCGGAAAAAAAGTTGTTTGAGTTCTGGGCAGAGTGGTTCTTTGGGTTCTCTAGTTTAGGTGATCCCCTTACTGTCTTGCCTTTTTCAGTCTTTGCTATACATTAAAACTGAGCATGTCTGGTCAGGGTAAAGTAAGGTAGAGAGGGAGTATCTGTCCCCAGAGAGCTTTTTTATGGGTGCCCTTCCCTACAGTGGCAGAATACTTTACCCTATGGTTCCTGTGTTCCACACGGTCTGACAGAAGTATTTATCTGTAAACACACAAAAATCCCTATTTCTAAATGTGAAATTGCCAGTGCAACATATAGATGATTTCAAAATCTCTTTAAAAATTAACAAAGTTGTTTTTAGGTGATATGGTCCTTTTAAGCCAGCCTCCATTTTGATGTTATATATTCTCTAAGTGGGTAATGTGTATAGTAAAATTGTCTATATTTTTTATTCATTTTATTTTCACCTACTTTTTTTACACATTTTTATGTCCCTGTCAGGGAGGTCAGTGAATTTCAATTCCTGGGAGCTTTCTTTTAGGGACTGTGAGAGCAGGGACAATGATACAGTGTTGAATTGTCTTTGCATCAGGACAACTGTATAGGCAATTTGACATATGCTTACAGAAAAGGTAAAGTCAAAAAGGTTGAATGTCACTTAAAATCTGTCAACAAAGCATTTTGAATTGGGTTATAAGTTTTTAAAGTTTATCCTGAAACCAGTGGTCTTGATATATCACTAGTTAGGCCTCTCTTGCTGCTGTTATTCCATGGACTTGAGCTAGCAAGCAGTGAGAAACTGTGATAAATGAGTCCCACTGGGTAATAGAATAAAAGTAGATTTCATCCAGTGACATAAAAAGGATGTCTTTGAAAACTCTAGTACATTTCCTGTAAGGCCCTGTTCATACAGAAGATGTAAACGGTGCTAAGATGCATCATCATTAGAGAAGCCTATTTGGTAATTGCTGCTCATCTCAAAAATGCTGCATTCCTACAGAGATCCACTCACATGTGGGGGCAAGGCAGGAATATGATGAAGGATGGCTCCTGTCTGTGTCAGCCATTTATTTTTTTAATCTTTTTCTTATGTTTTCAGATATGTAGTGGACAGTGGGTTTGTGAAACAGTTAAATCACAACCCTAGAGTCGGACTGGATGTTCTGGAAATAGTACCCATCTCAAAGTAAGTAATACAAATGCTTTATTATTTAAGAGATAATGGCCATGATGTGATTCCTTTAAACCTATTTTGTGATGGCTTTCTTTTGCTAAAGGAGTGAAGCTGTGCAAAGAGCTGGTAGGGCTGGAAGGACAGCACCCGGGAAGTGTTACCGGATTTACAGTGAGGAATTCTGGGACCAATGTATGCCAGATCACATGATCCCTGAGATTAAGAGAACCAGTCTGACATCTGTAATTCTTACCTTGAAGTGTTTGGAGATACATGACGTCATTAGGTAACTCACTACTCCCATAACTACATGTTTTTGTTCTGCTAAAGGCCTTGTTTACATTGCAGGTGAGCTATGTTTATTTCAAACATTCCTATTCAGTCTGTGGGGAAATTTGTAGATAAAATCAAGGATAAAGTTTTCAGTTGCTATGGAGTTCAATCCAAAATTGGTTACACATGTTCATATTTTGTCAAGCAGTACATCTTTCAGAAAGTACTTACCATCAGAGGAGTTGCTATTTAAGACCAGGACTTTCCCCAAAAGACTCAGGGCTTAAGTAGCCAAAGTTCACCATTACGTTAAAATGATAGTAATGTTTCACAAAAAACAGCAGCTCCAATTAATCTTCATAGTATTTGGGCCATGGAGAGTGTCATTTGAATACTGTCAGAGTTGTAGTTCATGAGTAACTGAATGAACTGAAAGTATCACCCTCCCGCCCCTTTTTCCTAGTGTAAGCCACCTCCCTTCAGATGTGGAATCTGGTCCTGGGACCAGACAGCTCACAGCAAGGGACAATCTTCTTACTGTGAGCAAAAGGAAAACCCTGCCCCCTTGACATGTTGTTCAGGTTTTTTCTTATGCTCACTGAAGATTGTCCCTCTCTGCGATCCATCCGGACAGTCTTGCTGCTCTGAGGTGAGCAGTGTTACATCAGTAAAAGGGACAGGAGGGGGATACTTTATCATTCAATTAATCTTGAACTACAACTCTGACTGTATTGTAATAACACTCTCCATGGCCCAAATACTACGAAGATTAGTTGGACCTGCTTTTATTATGCATCATTACTATCCCTTTAAGGGAGAATGGCATCATTAAATGCAACAATCTGGCAACAAGAACCGTGGCTTTAAGCATAGCGCCTCAAACAGTATCTAGCCACAACTCCGCTAACCGTGCATGCTAATAAATACTTCCAAAAATCGATCCCTCCTACTTTACAAAGTCTGTTTACTTTTATCTTGTTAACAAACTAAAGTTTCATATACCGGTTTATGCATCTAGGTTCCTGGCGCAATCATATGTCAACCACTTTCAAATAGGAACTTTAACTTAAGGAATAATTCATAACAGATTGTCAATACAGAGGTGCAATTCTGGAGCAAAGCAACAGCATCATAGGAGACAAAAGAAAATCACTACTGAGTTAAATGGGTCTTTGAACCCCTTGAATGCTAGGGGTTTCCAACACATTACACGTCCTGAACTCGGGCAGAGCCAATGATTGATTCACCCTTTTTATATGAGTTTGTGTTTACCTGATTCACCTGTGTTTATTTGAAGAGATTCAAAAATTGCACTGTTCAGATACCTTTGTCAGAGACTTAAGTGTACAGAAAAAAAAAAAAAAAAAAAAAACAGGTGAAAATAAAAATAAAATTAAATAAACTATAGGCAAATTAGCATTACAAGAGATACTGTTCCTTTAATGGACGACCACTTGAACTGATGCAGTGATCACTCACTTGGTGAAGAGAACCTTATTTCCACTAGAGGATCCCATGGAATGCAAGACGGGTGGAGCCATAGAGTTCAATGATGTGTACCACCACACTTCCATAAGACAATCTCATAGGAAGTAACTAAGATTGGCAATAGTGAAGGAGTATTACAAGTTTACAACTCTCCCATTTGGCATGTCCTCATCCTCAAGGGTCTTCACAAAAATGTTGGTGGTGTCCTTGGAGCAGTTAAGTGAAGAAGGGATCAATGTGATCTTATCTAGACAACATACTGATGATCACAGACTCAAAACAGCAGGCAGAACAAAAGTCAACTTACCTCCCAGGCTCAGGTCTTCCTGGGGATAAGCCTGAGTTCAACTACAGGAATGGCTCATCTCTCACAGGACAGGATATCCAGGCTAAGCAGAAGAGTGAAGTCCTTCAGGCACCAAATTATACTTAGAACACAAGACTTTATGTAGATTCTGTCCTGTGCAGCCCAGGTGGTTTCATGGCCAAAGCTTCCCCTGAGACCCATGCAGTACAGTTTCCTCAGTTTTGAAACTGAGATTCTGGAAACTCTTCTAAGAGGGTACCTCTCCTAAAGTCATCAAGACCAGAAATAATTGGTAGAAGCAAAACCTTCAAAGTAGGCACCCATTTGTGGTTTCAGATTGGGAAATATTAACTATAGATGCCAGTCTTGCAGGCTGACGAGGCATATGGAGAAAGTGGACAGATCAGGGTCTGTGGAATGCAACAGAGAAATCACTCCACATAAACCTTATAAGAATGAAAGCTGTCTAGATTTGCTTAATTCACTTTCAAAAATTCATATTGAAAAAATCTATCCATACAAGATTGGACAACATGTCAAAGTTATGTACATCAAGAACAACAGAGGCACAAAGAGCAGCAGCTTAAACAAACAGGCCAGAAGAAAACTGATATGGGCAGAGAACAATCTGAGCTCAGTCTCTGCCTTTCACATAGCCTATACCACCAGCAGGGAGGTCCGCTTTCTATGCAGGAGCCTCCTGGATCATGAAGAATGTCCACTTAATCAGCAGGTCTTCAAACAAATGTCTCTCACTTGAGGTAGGGGAAGACAGAAGGTATGCCCAGTACTTCTTCATATGGAAGGGTCAGGAAGTCTTATGATAAGATTCACTGAAGTTCCACTGGACCTTCACACTAGTGTACATCTTCCCCCCCTTCCCCATCATTGTGGAAGTAGTCAGGAAGATAAGATTGGAGAAAACAGAAGTGATATTAATAGCCCCCAGGAGGGTATGGTTTCACACCTAGTTCAATTGTAAGTTACTCCTCCTTGGGAGCTCCTTATCCTACCAGACCTTCTGATGCAGGGTCCCAGGGCATACTTGAAAACGAGAGAAATCTCAGTGTATTCTTCCTGGTAAAACATTTTCTAAATAAATTAATTAAATAGTTCAGCTCTTATAGCTGATAGCTTGAAGGCTGAGCGGAGCTCACTGAACTAAGAAGAATGTCAGAGGCAGTAAGTTAACAAATCATCAATGGTAGAAAGGTTTCAATGTAAAGTTTCTGTTGTAGTTTCTTGTCCACATTTCTCAAGTGGCGCAAGAACAGGAACATCAACAGAGAATCTATAATATCTACAAGAATTTGGGACTTCCTGCAAGCAGGGTAGGCTTGCTCACAGCTTCTCTAAAAGTACAGCTCTTGGCCTTTTCAGCAATGTTAGTGGCTCAATATGCAGAGGAAGACCTACTTGAGATTCCTGAGTAGGTTTTGCCTTAGAAATTGCCCTATCAGGCACATTGTTTCCCCATGGGACCTTAATCTGGTTTTAGACCAATTGTAAATAACAGAAAGCTTTTAAAGCAGAACTTTCACTTAGTATAAAATCACCCTCCAATAATCAAACATATGGCAACTCGCTTCATAATACTTCTATTATCTCTCAGAGTCTAAAGTAATCCTTGATCTTCAGAGACTGGAAACCAGGCATCAGCGCAGACATCTTGTCTTAGAGATGTCTTCGCGCCTGTGCTGCACTATGCCATAAGGCACCAGAAGGGACTGACGGCGCTGGTGCGCAGACAGTACTAACCTGGCCATTAGTCTCCGAAGAGTAAGGATTACTTTAGAATGTGGCACTTCTGAGAGGTAATAGCAGTATTATGAAGCTAGTCGCCATATGTTTATTTATTGGAGGGTGACTTTATACTAAGTGAAAGTTCCGCTTTAAGCCCATAGACAATATTTCTCTGAAAAAACTCACCCTGAAGGTGGTCTTTCTAATGTCCATTATTTCTGCCCGAATATTCAATGTATTTCAGCCTCTCTTGTAAACAAAAATACAAAAACGGAGGCACAGACAGTCTCTCTAAGCTTAGTATTAATAAAGCATGGAATAGCCATTGCCTTCACCCTGGTGCTCTGTTAGTATACAGTTCACATTTGATGGAGGCTGCCAGTATTGCCTCTAGTATATAGCACATTCTTGGTATCCACCCCAGGTTGGTGCTCTTGGTATCCTCTTTCTCTGATGAATTCTTCTCTGTCCGTAATATGGGAAATATAGGGCTATACTGGATAACATGGGAAATACTCAAGGGATGTTATGGAGGAGTCGCTATATGTAGTACTAATCAATATATAAAGAAAGCCCTGCAAAGGCCCAGTAGGTGCTCAGTTTTTATTAAACAATTAAAAACTACATAAAAAAATATAAATATATTCCAAAAAGAAAATCTGTATAACTTCACTTTAAAGAGATAGTAATGTCACGTTATAAATGTCCATCCGATTGTTCGCTGTAAGTTTCTCTACTGAATACTATGTTCGGAACATCCGTTACCTTTATATTTGGCTTGAAAGTCCAATTACAAGTTTGCCCCTCCCACCCCTTTCGAGCATGTCACGCTAACTTCCCTCAGACCCGAAAGCCGGTTGACAATGAGGGACAATATTGTGTCTGTCATTGAAAGGAAGCCAGAAAACCTGTCTCCCTTGACGAAGGAGGGCAGGTTTAGCCTTAGGCTGACACAATATTGTCCCTCGTGCTGATCTGTCCGAACCGGCTTTCTGCCCTGAGGGAAGTCAGTGTGACATGCTCAAAAGGGGCGGGAGGAGGAAACCTGTCATTGGATTTCCAAGCCAAATATAAAGGTAAAGGATGTTCCAAACATAGCATTCAGTATAGAAAATTACAGCGAGCAATCAGATGGACAGTTATTTTTTGATATTACTATCCCTTTAAGGAGCTCAACCAAGCAGAAATGAAGAAATAACTTGGCGTTGCTCCTGAAGAAAAAGTTTTGTGCCTACGAAATACGTTGAGCTTCTTAAAGTGGGGATTTTTCTTTTTTTTAATATATTTAGATTTAAATTTTTCATCTGTATACTCACTATTTTGTTAATTCATAAATAATAAACTATTATGTCTATTTTTTGAAAGCATTCTTACTTTACAGCATTTTTTCACACCTGCCTAAAACTTTTGCACATATATGTATCTCATGTTGGGATACTGTATCCCTGCTGAACACACCCAGGGGCAGGAGTAAATTTCCTCTTTTCTTCTGCATGCAGTAACCTGTCACCATCCTCAGCATGTCTGAGTTAAGTGAATTCCCAGTCTTATTCAAATCCATGCTCATCCCCAACATACACAATAACCTACTCACAGATACACATACATACAGATACACACATGAACATAAAAGCATACAAAAATAGGATTTTAGTCTTACCTGTTAAATCCTTTTCTGTTAGTCCATACAGGTTACTGGTAATTTTGGGTAGGCGATCAACCCCTTTAATAGGCAGGAACAATTCTGAGAAGTGACTGCTGGGTGGAGCCTACCTCCTCTCCTTAGCTTGCAGCTAGCCAATCCCCAACGAGTAAGATTTGCAGACTAACTATTGACTAGGTAGTAAGAAGGTAAAGGAAGACTCCTGTGAGCATGAACCCGAAAGGACCTCCACGTTCTGCCACAGGAGAGCCAAGCATGGTCCCTTGACAGGGTGGGAGACCAGTAACCTGTATGGACTAAGAGAAAAGGATTTAACAGGTAAGACTAAAATCCTATTTTCTCTCTCGTCCAATACAGGTTACTAGTAACTTTGGAATGTCCAACCATAAAGTTCCCCAGGGTGGAGAACCATGTTCCAGCTCTAACGGCCATATCCAGTAATGTGCAAAAGTTTTAGGCAGGTGTGAAAACATTTTATCATTTTATATTTCAGTAAAGAGAGAGTGCACACCATTCTTACTGCTCCATTTTGGCCAAGGAGATCTTGGTTTCACCATCTGATAGATATGTCAGTTAGAGCTGTGGCGTCTTCATCAGATTCCAGATCTCCTATCTCAAGGACTAATTCACCACCACAACCTACTCAATCTAGCTTTGACAGCATGGAACTTGAAACACAAATATTAAAGAACAAGGGATTGAATAATCCAGCCATTCGAACATTCTAAGAGCTTGCAAACCTGTGTCGTATTTGGAAGATGTATTTTTCTTTCTATGATCACAAAGGGCTAGAACCATTAAATTTCCTTCTTCCTTCCTTACGAGAGTTCTTGCGAGCAGGCCTTGAAAAGGGTCAAAGGGTTAACTCCCTGAAAGTTCAGGTTTCAGCATTGTCAGATCTGCGTCAGAGAAATATTGCCACTAACCCTGAAATCCAAACATTTATTCAGGGGGTAAACAGAATAGTTGCTCCATACAGAGATCCTATTCTACCATGGAACTTACATTTAGTTCTAGAGTCTCTTCAATCCTCTCCGTTTGAACCTTTATCAACAGCCTCTATTAGAGACCTGACCTTCAAAACAGTGTTTCTCACAGAGATTGTATCAGTCAGAAGAGTTTCAGAACTCTGTGCACTATCATCTTGTGCATCACCGCATCTTATCTTTCAAGATAAAATTGTTTTATGAACTCTTCTGGAGTTTCAACCAAAAGTGATTTCAGCTTTCCATATACATCAAGAAATTGCTCTTCCTTCATTGTGTCCTAGCCCATCTAACAAAAAGGAGGAATCTCTCCATACGTTAGACATAGTCAGATGCCTACGTCAATATGTCCAAGTCACGCAATCCTTAGAACATCTAATGCATTCTTTGTTATCCCAGAATGCCAACATCTAAGACAACTATTGCTGCATGGTTTAAACAGACTATTAAACAAGAATACAGACTGAAATCTGTTTCAGCACCTTTCAGAATCACAGCTTATTCAACCAGGTCCATTAGCTAATGTCTACCAATTAGCTAATGTCTACCAATTAGCTAATGTCTACCAATTGTGCAAATGTCTACCAATTGTGCAAATCCTCAACATGGTCATCTGTTCACAGGTTCACAAACTTCTACAAATTTAACATTTTTTGCATCTCAAGATACAGTTTTGGCTGGAGAGTTCTAAAGGTTCTTGTTCATTAGTTTTCTTTCCCTCCCACTAATTGTGAGACGTCCACATGATCCCTGCATACCTCAATAATGCTAGAGAAAAGGGGATTTTTACTTACCGATAAATCCTTTTCTCTTAGTCCATTGACCGCCCACAGAAAACTAATTGAGTGAGGATGCCCTGCCATTCTTGGCGGCTCTGTTTTATGTGTCTATTCCCTTCCTTATTCTGCTAAATGAAAACTAACGGTAAAGCTGAGGAAGGAGGGGATAGCCAGAAGGAAGTGGGAGGAGTTTTATTCAGAGTGCCTTGCCTCATATAAGTACGCTTCAAAACCTCATGGTCCTTTCATCCCTCAATGGAGTAAAAAAAGATTTATCGGTAAGTGAAAAAAAAAAATCCCCTTTTCTCTACAGATGCAAATATGCACACAGATATTGACACACACACAAATGCACACATACCCCAATGCAATACTAATATGTAAGAAAACTCATTACACATTGACATTTTAATGATAAGAACATCTAATATGATGTTGAAATCTCAATTTAAAAACGGACATCAGGAATATAATAATTTAAAAGCATGCTGACATCTAAAATTTAAATCTAAAATATTCTTTTATTCTAAACATGCATTTGTAGACTATCCTATTCAGACATCTTTTTTTTATTTTGTTTGTGCTGTCTGCAATGTGAGACAAGAGCTAAGGCAATTTAATGTATTGAATAAGAGCCTACAGCTGTTGTATTCAGGAAGACACTTATCTCAGTCGTTTAACCCTTAAGGATTGGCCGTGCATGCACGCAGCGGTCACTTAAGGACCACGGAGCATTTATTTATTTATTTTTTTTTTTTTTTAAACAGATTCTGGACTCCCCCAAACAGCAGTCCTGATACGTCATCTGTCCTTGAAGCAAATCAACGATCCTTAAGGGGTTAACAGACATCAAAGCACTATCGATTTTTACACACTTATTAAGACTGCTTTTTTTGTGGGAGTCAGGGAGCCGTGCAAAAGATGGAAGAATGTATAAGTCTAAATTTTAGGTCTCTGAAAACAAATGGAGAACTTTTTACAGATGCTAGCATGAAGTACAGTGTATTTAAAGGGATAGTAATACTTCGTTTTAACTTTATTTTATTTTGTAGGCATTAAAAAAACATGAAGAATGATATAAGTTTTATCTCTCAAACCTTTATGGTTTATGAGATATTCACAAGCAAAGTTTCCCCCTCCCGCCCCTTTTACCTACTGTAAACAATCTCTTCTCAGATGTGGAATGCAGTCCATAGACTGGACAGATAACAGAAGGGGACACTCTTATTCCTATGAAAACAATGAAATCCCTGCCCCCCTTGACAAGATTTTCAGGTTTTTCCCTTATCTTAATTGAAGATTGTCCCTCTCTGCAGTCTACCTGGGCACCTCCCTTCTGCTCAGGCTGAAGAGTGTGACATCAGTAAAAGGGGAGGGAGGGGGAAACTTTGCTTGTGAATATCTCATAAACCATAAAGGTTTGAGAGATAAGACTTATATCATTCTTCATGTTTTTTTAATGCCTACAAAATAAAATAAAGTTAAAATGAAGTATTACTATCCCTTTAAAGGGATATATGGCATTGACTTGTAAAATGCGTAAAGTCAATTTGCCTATGCTTTTTATTAATTTTTTTATCGTCAACTATTTTTTATATCCCTGACAGTGAGCTTTCTGGATCTCTCTTGTCAGAGAACTTTCTGATCAATTTACCATGAAAGCAGGATAGTGATGCAATTTGACTTTGTTTTAATGTTTTAATGCACCTGCATAAAGTTGTAAAAATAAAAGATTACTGTCCCTTTAAGTGTGTATAACTCCAGTACATTTTTAGGTGTTGGTTTTCTTTTATCTTTCATTTTGAAAGTTTTTGCAGTGTTCAACCAGCAGGGTGTGCAAGAGAGTCCAACATTTTGGCCGCCTTGATGCAGACAGCAGAAAGGTCATCCAACGTTCAATATTTGAATTAACCCTTTTAGGACCAAAGGGATGTGCATCTCATTGGTTTGCAAGGTGTTGTGAACCCCAATGGTCTAAAATCTCTATTGTTCACACTCTCTTTTAACGTCCAAAGGGTTAATATTTTTTCTTTAAGGACCACAGGGGCCCGCAAGGTTTTGCAAAATGGTGCACATCCTTCTAGCTTTTAAAGGCTTACACCCCTCTGGCACTCAAGGGGTGATGACGCATTGCTGGCACTCAAATGGTTAAACAAGTGGTCTTTATTAAATGATCTGTTCATCATACCCACAGATTCCCATATTTGGATCAACCAGAAGAAAAATATATCTTAGAGGCTCTTAAGAAGCTTTATCAGTGCAGTGCAATTGACAGGTAAGAGGCAAAAAAATCTCTTTCCCAATCCCATAATACCATCTTCCAAAAATAACTGTGCTACAGAGTGATTAATGAGCTGGAAGTAATTAAAATCAGGACTGAAATGCAGCTCAGAGTTTAATATGCTTAAATAGCTACTTGTTTTCAGAACTGTATAATGTTTAGTGTTTAATTTCTGGTATTAATCCCAATTGATGTTATACTTTAAACTATCTGAAAATATCAGTGTAACGTATAGATAAGTGTTTGTGAAACAAAAATAATTTATTATTACTAAATTGCTGTTATTGATTAGATGGTTAGAAACACATGAAAAGTATACATGTTTTTAGTTAGTTTTCCTGTAAAGTAAAGGGGAACATTTACCTCTTAAAAAGTGTTTTGAATAGGTTTAGTTATCAAATTAGTTTTAGGAAATGTGTGGTGTTGTTTTTTTTTCCCACTTACTTTTAAAGATATTTAATCTTCAAGCTGTGCTGGTCAGCATAATCTTTGGCACAGCTCTTCTTGACTTCTTATTTCTCCTCCCCCTCCCTCCCAGCTGCCCCAGGGAGAGCGTTCACTATTCCCTTCGGTGTGGTGTGAATGGCTTCTATCGTTACATCAAGTTCCGGTTAGCATAATGCTAACCAGAGTTTGATGTAACTATACAAGCCATTCACACCACACCAAAGGCAACCTCAGTATAATGCTAACCGGAGCTTGATGTAACGATAGAAGCCATTCAC
The DNA here is from genome assembly GCA_037306005.1 of Rhinophrynus dorsalis. NCBI lineage: Eukaryota > Metazoa > Chordata > Amphibia > Anura > Rhinophrynidae > Rhinophrynus > Rhinophrynus dorsalis. Next base: position 312,485,355 of record CM074719.1, read on the forward strand.
ACCACACTGAAGGGAAGCATGGACGCGCTTCCATAGGGCAGCTGGGAGGGAAGTGGGAGGAGAAGAAGAGCTGTGTCAAAGATTCAGGGAGCCTATTGTGCGGAAGTGCACAGAACAGAAGATTAAATATCTTTAAAAGTAAGTAAGTGAAAAAAGAAAAAAAAAACACATTTCATACAACTACTTTAATAGCTAAACTTATGCTAAAAACTTTTTAAGAGGTGAATGTTCCTCTTTAAATCAGATGTATTCGCCACCACTGTTAGGTAACTTTTCAAAAGTGATTGCATAGTAAACTTGCATGTTTTTGTAAGAGAGCTGCAGTATTTTTAGAGAGAGAGAGAGAGAGAGAGAGAGAGAGAGAGAGAGTGTGTGTGTGTGTGTGTGTGTGTGTGTGTGTGTGTGTGTGTGAGTGCGTGCGTGCGTGCGTGCGTGCGTGTGATTTTTTTTCCCCTGTAGTTCACACTGTTATTACATGTGATGAATATATGAGGCTAGCTCTCACACTTTCTCTTTCTTTCAATGTGGAACACATGAACCATGGAGTAAAGTATCCTCTGGCCAAGGGGGCAGGGCACTTGCCTATAAAGGCTCTCTGGAGGTGGAGACTCCCTCCCTACTCCACTTTATTTATCCCTGCCAGACATGCTCAGCTTTAAAGGGATAGTAATGTTTCGCAATAAAAGCAGCTCCAATTAATCTTCATAGTATTTGGGCCATGGAGAGTGTTATTTGAATACTGTCAGAGTTGTAGTTCAAGAATAATTGAATGATGAATTATCCCCCTCAAGCCCCTTTTATCTAGTGTAAGCCATCTCCCCTCAGATGTGGAATCTGGTCCACAGACAAGACAGCTCACAGCAAGGGACAATCTTCTTACTGTGAGAACAATGAAAACCCTGCCCCCCCTTTACAGGGTTATCAGGTTTTTTTATTATGCTAATTGAAGATTGTCACTCTCTGCAAGCCACCTGGACACCATCTTTCTGTTTTGAGGTGAGCAGCATTACATCAGTAACAGGGGCGGGAGGGGGATACTTTATCATTCAATTACTCTTGAACTACAAATCTGACAGTATTGTAATAACACACTACATGGCCAAAATACTTTTTTTTTTAAGTTTTAAAAGCTTTATTGAAAGAATAATGCAAGCATATATAATGTAAAAGAGGTACTGCACGGTCGACCAGAAACTGTACAGAAGTGAAAATATAGCCAGAAGACTCAACAATATGATTGCTATACCGTACATTAAACATGAGCAGTGTGCAATAGCATAAAATAGTAGATTAGTATAAAGAGGAGAATGCATGAACAAAGCTATTGGTACAGTCTATTCAATGAAAGGTTTGCAAGTAACAATCACATACGTACATAATATGCCGGAAGCATACTGACAAGGAAGAGACTGGAGACCAGCCTCAAAAACTGATAAGCAGGGAAAGAAGAGAGGTCTAAGCAGAAGCCAAGGAAGAAGGAAAGAATAACAGCCTAGTAATAGAGCAAAATATGATGTGAAAGCCACATCAGTGCAGATACTAAAAAGAAGAAGCAAGAAAGAGATGAATAAAGAAACAGAAGAAAACATATATGGACAAACTGACCTAGGCATTAAACCTGACACTCTGTTTGATATTCACATGAAGACCTCCAAGAGGTCCTGGGGGGGGACAACAAATAAAGCTGGACCTGAGTTATAGGTAACAAAGAGCTGAGACACTAGTCCAGCCCATTTTATATATGCAAGAAACTGCTGATCCATTAGAGCTGAAAATTATATGCACATAGATAGAAAACAGTTTAACCCAACCTTATGAAATACATATTCGAAGAGAATCCAAAAATACAGAATAATCCTACTGTGATAGGCTAAACAACATCATAATCCTAATACAGTATTTCCGACACCCTGAAGACATCGAAAGAAGGGGGAAGCAATCTCCCCCGGGCTCTCAGTGAATGGATACTGAAAACACATTTGAATAAAGATAGTGGCCAATGTGAGGAACTCTAGCATCAGAATATGGGTGCCGTCATAAGTACACTACAAAGATCTTCCCAAAGGGTCAGTACAGAAGAGTTAGCAAAGGACACACAGCAGCCAAATCAAACCAAACCCCCCTTAACTTGAGACACAGTCCCCCAGTGATAATAATAAGCAATTCAATAGGCCAATGAGGCATCGTCCAAGCCAGGGGTAACACCCCGGGCCCTAGGGGGCCACCCCACAGCTCCCCAATGCTGACACACTAGCCCCAAGAGCAATGTATCGCGCAAGGGGATACAAGGGCCACTGAATAGCTCACTTGCAGAGAGTCCATAACAAATCCAAGGAAATAGTCCGATGAATAGACCTCAAGGGCCTCAGCTGTCCTGCGCATCACGGATCCCCGGGTCCCAGGGAAAAACGTCCCATCCATAGTCTGCAGCCCCTAACACGGGGCATAAGGGCACACACTTCCAATAGTAGCGAGACAGTAAAGCATAACAGCCATGAAACGGCCCCCATTACCGTCAGGAGGTCGGTAGGGGTAAAGGCCGGAGTAGCCAGTAACTCCTTCCCAAAAACAGCTGCGGGCAAGCCATGTATGTGCAGCACCTGTCCCCCATCCTGACATCCCAGCTCAGCTACAGGATCCAAAAGATGATCGAGGGTCACATCTCTTTGGCACAACATGCTTTCAAGAGGTGCATGGTAATGAACCAGGTCGCCAGGTCCGAGCTCCAGAAAGGTTTCTCTGATTCCGTCATTGTCACTATGCTAAAGGCCTGCAAGCCAGTTTCAGCGGAGGCATATCATAGGGTATGGTCCTTTTTCATCAAGTGGTGTGAAGACCAGGGGACGCAGGCGCGTCCCTTTCATTTTCTGGTTATATTGGAGCCTCTTCAGGATAGGCTTCAGAAAGGACTTGGCGTTCGTTCTATTAATGCCCAGATTTCTGGATATTGTCTTGTTATCCGATGTGCAAACCTTTATACAGGGGGTGATGGCTCATGCCTACTGAGTCTTTTGGGATCCGTCTCCTTTGTGGGATTTGAATTTGGTCCTGGAAGTACTTCAGAAGGCTCCTTTTGAACCCTGTTGCCTTTCAGTCTTTGACTCTTAAAACAGCTCTCCTGTTGTTGATTGCTTCTGTCCTTGGTTAATGTGCAGGTGTCTATTGACTACAGAGGATCATTTTAGTGCCAGTTAATTTCTGTTAGAATTAGTCTGTGTTTTGAGAGTCTTTATATATCCCTCTGGTTCCTGTTTTCCACAGTGGACAAAAAAGTAAAAAAAATATTTTTATGTATTTACAGATTAAAGTCTTTTCTTTTATTTCATGTGGAACACTGGACTTCCCTCCTAGAGAAAAACATGTTACTTTGGGTTCTTTGATTCAGGTGTTTCCCCCTTCCTGCCTCATTCTGTTTTCAATCTTTGCTGTTCGTTACAACTGAGCATGTTTCGTGGGAATAAAATAGGGAGGGAGTCTCCTTCTCCAGAGAGCCTTTTTAGACAAGTGCTTTGTCCTCTTGGCTGGAGGATACTTTACCCCATGGCTCTTGTGTTCCACATGGACTATGAGAAAAGGATTTATTGGTGAGTACACAAAAATCCCATTTTTGCAGAGTAAAGGAAAGCTTACAGATTGCATATTTAAATTGTGGAGAAGTATATTTATTCTGATTTTTCTGTTGTATCTTTTATTTTAAGGAGTGGCTGTGTAACAAAATGGGGCCGGTTCATAATAGAATTCCCTCTGTCCCCCAATCTGGCTTGTGCTGTTATAAAAGCAACGTCTTATGGGTGTGAAGATATAATGCTTCCAGTGGCGGCTATGTTATCCGCTGAACATGTATTCATACAGTCAGGTAATATTCATGGGCTAAACCTACTCCCCCCTCCCCATTTAAATATCTTAATGCTAGAGGGGTGTCCAGTACTTTGGCTCTACGTCTCAAATGGTTAACCCCTGAAGGACGACCAATCACGCATGCGGCCGTCACTTAAGGACCACAGACCTTTTTTTTTTTTTTTTTTTTTTTTTTTGCGGCATCTGCTTCTGGGCTCCCCAAATGGTGTGCAGCCATGCAGGGAGCCCGGGTTCTGAACCGTCATGGGTCATTAAGGGGTTAAAGACTATTTCTCTTTTGTCCATTGTGGAAAACTGGAACCATGGGTATAAGTAGCTACCACTAGGGGGCAGGGCACTTACAGACAAAAGTTCTCTGGAGGAGGAGACTTCCTACCAGCCCCACTTAACCCATATTCATAAGCAGCAGCCTTAGATTTAAAGTGTTGTGCTTAGGATAGGAAGGGACTAAACCTTCTATTCTTATGTTGTTTTATTTTTTCAATTATTTGTTTTCCTTCTGAGAATCCATACCCCCCTAATGACTGGCTTCTTGTAATTGTCCTTCCTCTTGTAGGCAGAGCAGAATAGGACACAAATTTTCTCACTGAATAATACTCTGTATTTTATGTCTGCCAAGGTGATGGCCCATCCTGCGGGAATCCAGCCCCCAGGCCCGATTAAGAGGAGCCAAACAGTCCAGGTTTTATGAGTATGCCTTGTCCATGTGTCTGTCAGCTGGCCACAATCTAAGGTCTGTCTGTTTGGGCATGGCTGCTATTCTTTTTTTTTTACCTTATTTTACTTACTTTATTTCCTTTTAGTCTACTTTTGACTCTTTATGTTCAAGGATGTTTACTGAGATTGTAGGCTTTTTAAACTAAATTGGGCCATGACACCTTTAAACTTAAGCTCTCACAGCAGCTACCTTGGATTAGCAGCTGCTTTTTACTTATTCTACATGGCTCTGGGTGGGCTCTGGGCCACGAGGATGTGTTGGAGCTTCCCCATACATGTGGGAACCACTGGATTTGTGTCTCTGTAGCGTCATGCCAATTTTTTTATTTTTTGTGCATGCCCAGGAGGCACATCCGCAGCAGGCTTTCTCTTCAGGTGGACAGATTGTCTTCTTGTAGCTACTAGCCCCCTGTTTGATGCAGATACTTTTTCTTTTGCATTTCTACTTTATTTGGGAAATGACTCATCTTCTTCTACAGTGGATAATTGTCTGACATTTCATACTAGCCTCCCTAAAGGTGTCAGTTATGCCTTTCTTGTTTCAATGGCCCAATCCCTCTGAACAGGAGCCAGGGTGAGTCAAGGCACTTATCTCCTCTGTGGCATTGTTTTCATGCCTTGACCAGTCTATTTGTGTCTATTCAGTGGCAGTTATGTGAATTGTGTGGCCTCTCTGTGGTAAATCCATGGCTTTTACAGTTTATTTATGAGGGTTATGATATATATTTCAAGCCTCCTTGTGTTTCCTTTATGTTAAGGGTTCTTCAAGATCCTGTGAGAGCTCTGAAGTTCCAGGAGACAGTTCAAGCCTTGGTAGACATGAAGGTCTTGATTGTGGTCGCCTATCAGGAAAGATTTCTGAATTTCTTCATAATGCCCAAGAAAAAACGTAGTTGTCATACGGTTATAGACCTAAAATGTCATTTGTTTCTTTCATAAACTGAGATTCAAGATGAAATCTCTACAGTCACTCATTTCTGGTACATGTCCAGGGGAGTTTTTGCCTTCTGTGAACATAAAGGATGTATTTAGATTCATCCAGTTTTCAGGATCACCATTTCTGATTTACAGCCTTTCCAACTGGTCTGGCCACCACGCCATAGATTTTTACCAACTTACTGTGGAATTCTCTGGCCATATTCAGACTCGAGGGACCTTCTTTACATCTTATTTGGCTGACCTCTCCTTAAGGTGGCTTTGCCTGAAATTTTGTGACTCCATCTTCGGATGTGTGTCCATTCCAGAACACCAAGGCTGGGTGATCATCCTCAGGAAGTCCTTATTGTTCCTATCCCAATATCTTGTTTTTCTCTGCATTAAATTCGACATCCTCTAGGGACAGCATTTCTGCCAAGGGACTAAGTTTAGATATTATTCCAGCATGTGTCTCAGGCTCTGAAAAGTCAGTAAATGCCTTTATGGGTTGATGAGATTGCTGGTTTTGGCAATGAAGGCAGTGCTGCATACCCAGTTTCCCACACACAAACCCTGCAGCTGGACATTCTGAGAAACCGGCCCAGATGGCAGTGTCTTACCCACCTGATGTCCCTCTCGTCCCAGACAAGGTTAGAGCTGCTCTATTGGCTTCAGGAGACCCACCTGACTCTGGGTCACCTCTTTGCCATAGAAGATTGGTCCATGGCGATCACAGAAGCCAGTTTGTCAGGTTGGGGCCTCCTTTAGTTCTTAGGTGGCACAAAGCCTCTGGCCCAGACACAAGTGTCTGCTTTTGATCAGTGTGCTGGAACTTTGGGAGATTTGTCTAACTCCTCAGTATTGGTCCAAGTCATTTATGGTTTTAATTCAGCAATGTGAAGGCAGTGGCCTACATCAGCTACCAGGGAGAAACCAGAAGTGCGGCTACATGGTCCAAGGTTCAGCTGATTCTCTTGTGGGTGAAAGATCATGTCCCAGTCCTAGCGGTCTTCCTCATCCCAGGGGGTAGACTATGTAGAGAAGGAGTATCTCAATTGTCACCACCTGGACCCTGGAGAATGAGAACTAAAGCAGTATGTTTTCAACTCCATAGTTTGGAAGTTGGGTCTCTGGTTGTGGACTTCTCGACTGAACCAAAAGGTTTCTCAGTGTCGCTCCAGGTTTCTGGATCTGCTGGCTTATACATTGGACATGATGGTCATTCTGTGGCTTTTCTCCTCTGGCCTACATATTTTCTCCTCCTCCCTGATTCCCAAGGACCTGCAAAAGGTCAAGATGGACTGAGCACACATCATCCTAACTGTACCTCAGTGGCCTCACAGATCTGGATCTTAGACCTGTTCAGTCTGTAGATGAGCTATGGCATCTCCACAACTTCCCGAGCCAATTTCTTTAACTATGTTTAATACCTGTATGCCAGTTTCTTCTAAGGCATACCATATGGTCCAGTTGTATTTCTTCAAATGGTGTGAAGAACATAACCAGCATCCACATACTTTTGTCCAGGACAGTATCTCCAAGAGAAGTTTTAGCTCTTCTAAGGTCCAGAACTTGGCCTTCTCCGTTCTCTTTCAGAAATGTATTGCTCTGTTGCCAGAAGCTTGGGATTTTGTTCAGGGTATGGCACACATATACCCCATCGTCAGGGATCCCACACCTCCATGGGACCTAAATCTAGTCCTCGGAGCACTTCAGAAGGATATGAACCAACTGGTTTCTGTGTGTCTTTTGATGCTGAAGACAGCATTTCTTCTAGAGATCTTGGCTGAACTGAAGGTCTTGTCTTATAGAGACTACATTCTGTTTTTTTCATGCAGATAAGGTGGCTCTGCCTACTCATTTTGGGTTTATCCCCAAGGTGGTTTTTGATTTCCATATTAATCAGGAGATTGTGTTTCCTTCTGTTGGTCCTGCCCTATCTAATAGGAAAGAACTTGACCTTCACTCTCTGGAAATGGTTAGAGGTCTTAAATATGATGTTCATTGCACTGAATCTTTCACAAATCTAACATGCTTTTCTTTATACTTGAAGGGCCGCATGCAGGACAAATGGCTTCTAACGTGACAGTGGCCTCTTCAGTCAAGGCCTATGTCAATAAGAGGAGGCTGTATCTTTTAGAGTAATGACTCTTTCCCTCAGAGCAGTGGGGGCTTCCTGGACCTACAAGAACCAGGCAGTTGTGTAAGGCAGTGAAGTGATTGTCCCTTCACATTAGCTAAACGTTACTGAGTTATCATACTGGCCTCAGCTGAGACCAATTTTGGGAGACAAGTCCTCCCATTGGTAGTACCTGTGTAGGTGCTTCTTCTTTTAATTAGTTTTTACGTGGAGGTCTGTTGACACCTTATATTCATAGTTGTATTGGTTTGTCTCTGAGAATGGATTTGTTGTTGAGAGTTTTTTCCACCTCCCTGGAATCCTAGCTGGAACAGTTTTGGTATGTCCCTATGGTTCCCGTGTTCCACAATAGGCAAAAAAGAAAAGGAGATTTTTGTGTACCTACTGATAAATCCTTTTGTTTTAGTCCTTGTGAAACACAGGACATCCGTCTCAGAGAAAAACAAGTTGCTTGAGTTGTGGGCAGAGGTTTCCTTATTGTTTTCTGGCACAGTGACTGCCTTTCTGCCCTGCTATGTGTAAAACTAAGGCTGCTGATGATGGCCGGCGGTTAAGTGGAGCCTGGAGAACTTTAGTCTGCAGGTGTCCTGCCTCCCCATGATTCCTGTGTTCACAAAGACTGCAAGAAAATTATTTATTGGTATGTTCACAAAAATCCCCTTTTTCTCTTTCGTCCATTGTGGAATACAGAAACCATGGGGTCAAGTTTCTATCTCTAGGCTGCATAGCACTTGCAGATAAAGCTGTCTGGAGGAGGATACTCCTTCCTAGTCCTACTTAGGACAAGTAGGACCTTACTGCTCAGCAGCAACAGCAGCCTTTAGTTTTCATACGGGGATGGATGTGGAGCAACCTCTGTATCTACCTCCCCTTCGTGTATCGGCACCTATTGCGTCCTTTGCCTGCAAAAACCTGAAGACTGCATAGGCATCTCATCTGCCTGTGTGAGTTTTGCCCTGCAGGAAGGTACCTGTCACCAGTGTTGTAGAAGTCAAGCCATGAGTCCAGGGTCTCTGTCTCTGTGTATCTGTATGCCACTATGTGAGGTCTGTCCTGTGGGAAGTTACCTAATATGGTACTGAGCCTCACATTTTTTTTTTTTTTAATTGGCATACACATTATTATTCATTTTATTACACATTCTATTATTATACCTACTTTTTTTTTTTTCTAGGGTCATGGACCTTTTACATTTTTTGGGTCATGGTGTCTTTAAATGGCTTGGCGCTCGTAGTAACTTTATTATATCAGATGCAGCAACTTTCCCTTTTCTTTCCACTGCTCTGGGTGGGCTCTGGAGTGTGTGGATGACACAGTAGGGGGGTACTTACTGGTTCCTTAGGTGGGGGAGCCCCAGGATTGGGGATTTATTTGTGGAATGACTGAAGAGCCACCTCAGCTTAGACGTTTTTTTGTTTGTTTTTTTATTGTTTACTGGGCTCTGAGAAAGGAAGGGAAGTAGCTGGTTATCTTCTGCTTCCTTTCCTACCTTGCTACAAGGCTTTCTCCAGACTGTGGACAGTCCCTCGCTCCCTCTCTCTCCCCCCCCCCTTTTTCTGTCTCTCACAATTTGTTTGGGGAGAAAAGCCTAAAGAAGACATGGGGAAAACCTAGGACCAACAGAACCATGGCAGCTTTTTTAGTAGTGGTCACCTGTTTGTCTTACCAATATTGTCTCCCTAAGGGTAATTCAGGTCAGCTATGACCCTCTTGGGCTGTGGCCCCTGCACAGAATACCCATGGGGTTCCCCTTCTGAACAGGAGCCCGTATGGGCAAGGGCCCTAGCCTCTTCTCTGGCAGGCCTCCAGGGCCTGACCAGTCTGTCATCTTCTCTGGAATGTATTCTAGATAGCAGGGAACAGGGGCCCCCTGCCTCTTTTAGAAAAAGGGTCCTGCTCTTCTACGGAGAGTGAGTCTGTCAATCCAGGGGATGATTCCTCTGTAGAAGTGAAAGAGTGGCTTGTCTTTTACCCCTAGGTACTCCCTGGAGGAAGATCCCAGGGGCTCTGGGAAGTACTTCATTTGTGCAGTTCTAGATATCCTTCACATCTCTGAGGGTCCCATAGGGGAGACTATTCATGACATCTTACAAGGCAGAAGAGGATATTCCCTTTTCATTTTACGATTCACTCTTGACCAGGAATGGGGGAAGGTCTACGTGTCTAGGGAGTGTGACCTTCATCCCCTTTCTGCTGAAACATTAGAATTTTGGGGTACCCCTCTTGTGGTTGACCCCCTCCCCCAATCTTTTGCTTGCTGAAGTACACAACCCTACTGGTAGTCATTACTGCAGCAGTTAAGGGTCAGGTTAATAGACACCTGGATTCTCTCTTAAAATGCACTTTATGGCCATAGAGGCAGCCTTGCTTCCTAGTTATTGTTTCAGTGGGGAAAGCAATGAATATTTGATGCAACCTCTTGCTTCAGACAGTCCAGGATGATTCCATTTAGGGAAGACATCTTACATATGATCTCTAGTATTTAGTAAGTTTTGTTTATCTTTGTGAAGCAATGTTGGATGCAATTAAGCTTGTTGCCAAGTCCTCCACCCTGTCTGTAGCTGTGTGCTGCACTCTGTGGCTAACGATTTGGTCAGCTGATAAGTCATTTAGAAAGTCACTTATCACCTTGCTATTTGTATGTAAGCAGCACTTTGGTCTGGAATTAGCTAAAATGTTATATTTTAATGGCCTGAAATGCTACAGTGGCGCTGTTGCTACACCATTCTACGGAGGTTTATGGTCAACTGACCAGAGTTGTCCATAGGATAGTGTAGCAACAGCGCCTCTGTAACATTTAAAGCCATTTAGGTACTGCCTTTCAGCAGTGGGAGTAGATATCTCTTTATTATATATATATATATATATATATATATATATATATATATATATATATATATATATATAATTTTTTTTTATTTTTTTTTTTATTTTTTTTTTTAACATAAGTAAATTATTCTCCAATTAACCTCCAATTCTTAATTACATATCGGACAGTGTAAATTGCAAACAGGAAGCATTTCAATATATTTTATAGTCTTCCTCTGCTTTGTAAAAGTCTATTATCTTTATTTTCTTATCTGTGGACAGCTGCTTAGAGGGAGCCCATGGTTGTTGAGTGTAAGCACAACACCTTGAGAGGTTCAAAGTGTCAGGGATTTTATTGAGCTGTGAATTTGTCATCACCTAACTTACATTAAGTCCTAACAAATCAATGTAAGACCTTACAAAAGTAACTAGTGGATCACCTGGACGGGTGCCCAAACTTTTTTACGTCTGTTTTATCTCTTTCAATCTGTTAAATTCAGCAAATAAACAGTTAAAGTATATTACAATTTTCATATGTATGTCAAGTTTAAATCTGTTCCCAGCAGAGGTTATGTTAACTTATTTTCAATCGGCTGGTCTTTATGGGGTTTATTAATTTTTTTTTGTGTGTGCATTTGTACACAGACACTTTATAAGATGGCTCAGATAAAGGTTACATGTTTTCAGGCCAGTCTCCTCTTTCACACTGCGTCATGCTACACTTCATCAAATCAACTAAATGTGCTAACTAATAGCAGTGCAGCTAAACAGCAGGACATTAATAAATAATCACATAGCAGCTAATAATTAAACTATCGTATGCTCCCATTCATTATGCTGTGAAATGTGTCAAGGTTTAGAGTTTCAGTTCTGTTAACACCCTTGAGAACCAGAGAGGTGCAAAGCGCATTGCTAAGCAAAGTGTGACGCAGCTCTCTGGTTCTCAAGGGCATGGGTGGAGGGGGAATTTTATATATGGGGAGGCTTATAAAAGCCCTCTTTGCCAGGACATATGTAACTCTTCAGTGTTTTAATATAGTAGACAATAATGAATCACTGTTCGGAGTAATAACCTCTTCTATTTTACAATGCCATAAACGTGCAATAAATGCTTACAAGAAATCTGCGACTTTTCTTGTGTGATGTCATCGGGGCATAGGATATCTTTCACCGATTAAGGAGAGATATCCGATGCGCAGTTACCATAAATCGGTTTGTGGAGATACAGATACAGATACCCATTTTATTTCTGCTGCGCTGTGGGATGAGATTCTTGCTTGAAAAAGCCTTTCTTTCTGCGCCCACCAGATAGGTAAGCATGAAGGGAATTGTAGTTACGGGTATGCGATCTTTCATTATGCGACATGAGAGTCTGTAGCTGTCATGCAGTGCGAGATTCTCACGTCACCATTTTCATTCAAGCAAAATGGTTACTGTGTTAAAAGGTTGCACTCTGTTTTACGTGCGACCTTTTAAAAGGATGCCAAGTGGGCTTATTCTCAGCTTGCACCTACTTAAGTGGTAATATGGCAGTCCTGTTATTAATTTTGAATTATTTTTGTATTCAGCGAAGCTTACAGTTGAAATGGAGTTATACTAGTGAAACCACAGAATTTACCACTGAAATATAGCTAGACGACATATATATCACAGGGCTTACAATTGAAATCTACATGAGAGAGAAAGATGGAGGAAGGTAGGGAGGCACAGATAGCAGTGCTTTTTTAACATATGTATAATATACACAATTTTACCTGAGGTGTGAAAAAGGGGTAAAAAAGTGTGTATTATAGAAATTGTAGAGTAATAGAGAATTCATCCCTTAGTAAATTCTACTTGAAATGTTAATCTTTTAATCCTTGTCCTTTCCATCAGTCCAGTTACCCAGATCCACTTCTGCACCAAAAAATCTCCTCACTCATCTGTATTTATGGTGCCTTTCATACAGGTAGCTATCCTGCATGTTATTGCACCAAAGTCCAGCATGTTTCAAGTTTAATGAAATCACTCAGGAATGCAGTAAAGATGCAGTAAACAAGGTCTACCTTGCAACTTTTCACATAAGCTGAGTTGGAGGATGCACATTGTAACCTCCATTAAATGGCCCACCTAAGTAGAACACAACCAGTGATACCGACTAGTTCTCACTTGGACTAGCCAGAAGACATGCCCTTCCTTTGTTCTGGATTGGAGGTAGTACAGAGGAGAGCGGTGAATGACTACTCAGGTGACAGAACTATTGCTGGGGCCTGCAACAGTTATGTTGTCCATCTGAAAGAGCCCTTATTCTTGGAGTAAGCAGGGTTCATCTCTGTTTACCATTAGTAATGAAGGTGTATTCTTCAAAGACACAACACACCGTGTGAAAACAAATGTTAATCTATTACAGTGATGATGTTTTACAATCACCGCACTGTATGTTTTGCTTTTTAATGTATTACTTAGCCTCTATTGACCAACTTGGAAGCCTTTAGAACTGTACAATTCAATATTTAAGTATACACAATATGTAAAATGTGCTTAATAGTTTTTGGAAGATAAAGACTGAGTACATTCAAATAATGTGATTTTAATTAAAATAAAATTAATAAAAAAGTAAAAAAAAAAATGTATTCACCTCGTGGAGCAACAGTATTACTTGTATATTTATCTGAGACAGATAATTTAGAGAATTAGCATGTATGCAGTCCTCAAATTAATCTTATATTAATAAAATAAAAAGGCTGGCAAGTGGCCAAAATTCTCTGTCCATTCCAGCCACAAACCGGGGAGGCAGTAAGGAGGAAATATTCTAATCTCATCCATATCACTTGGCTATAACATACACAGGGGCATCATTTTGCTAAGAGTGGCTGGGGGGAAAGTGACTCCTGGCAAAATCTCTGCAATGGACTTCCCATCCCTCCCTTTCACCCTGTCTTTCCTTTTAACTTTAGCCTCATTGCCCTCTTCATTTAATCACAATTCCTCCATTCCCATTTCTGCTTTGTAGCTGACCGGGGCAGCAGTAAGGAGGTGATATTCTAATCTCTTCTATACTGCTTCTCCAGGAGATACAGGGGGTGAAAAAAAAAAGGCTGACACACATCACCCTATAACCCCACACAACGACTCACAACCAAGTTTTACTGTCACACCTCTCGCAAAACATGCCTCCAGCAAAGATCCCCAAATACTTAAAATGTTTAATCATATGGGTGCAGAACTTTCCACATACCTATGACACAAATGCTTAATGCAACACTCGCCGTTTAATTAATTGAAATAACCCCTTTGAAGCTAAAGGTTCCTAACACCTTTCTCCAGAATTCAAGGGGTTAGTAACAATGGTGGATTAATAGGACTCAATGAAGTGAAAAGATATTGAGGGTTCTGATGCCAGCCAGGGGATGAAAAGATAAGCTCTCACGCATTCCCCAGCAAGTACACTAGGAACTAATACACTGTGGAGGAAAGCATAGACACAAATAGCAGCAACACCCTTTTTCAACAAATATTTCAGGTTCAAATTTCTATTAACTATTGTTAAACCCCTTCCCCCCAACAAAGAGGCAAGATCCCGATATGACCACATTCAGGCCAACACACATGGCTTGGTAGTGGTGATTTTCATTACCAGCTCACAACAAAGTATGTATCGGGCAAGACTATGCAAGTTGTTTGAAGGTGTTCCTGTTCCTAAGGAGCCACACATTGTTCTAAATTATTTAGTTAACTTCCTAATATATAATACAATATAATAAGATGGAGTATCAAACCTACCTCTTACACATGATCCCACAATGCAGTGCCAGTGCTGCTGCAGGTCCACAGTCAGCTCAGCCCCCTGCCCAACCTGCTGTGGGACTGTCCTCTTTACCATTCATTACCTGCCCTCTCTGTGACCCTCACATGAACATTATGGTGCCCAAGAGCTGCTGCATCTGCCTGTTCCGTCCTCAGTAGGGGCAGATGGGAAGAAATCGGGCTTTTGCTGTTCGCTGTCTTCACTCCTCTCATACCGCCTTTCCTCCTGCACACATGGTGCTGCATTTCTCCAATGCCCTGTCCTTTTGCCACATGCTCAAAGAAACATGTAAATTAGATATGGAGGTATATGAGAGGGGACACAGCTACACACGGAGGCTGCCATTTGGCCAGGGAGGAGAGTTACTGAATGCTCTGACAGGAGCATGGTGAACTTAATTTTAACAAACATGCCCACTGCTGTCTCAGCCAGATGATGGGAATTGTAGTGCAGAAACCGAGGATTAACAGGTTTCCCCAACTGCCTCTTTATATCTCGCCTTTATCTATACTAACTTCACCTTCAAAATCCAATTTAATATATCTTGGTGCTCAAGTCAGAACTATTTTAATTTTACTTTTCTGTGCTTGGTGTGTGTGTGTTTGTGTGTCAGCTTCCTCTCTCTTCATGCCCCTGTGTGTGTTTGTCACAGTATGTTACCCTTCTTCTTATGGCTGTGCGTCACTGTATGTATTTGTACTTGTAACTTTCTATATACAGTATTGTGAAAAAGTTTTAGGCCGGTGTGAAAAAATGTTGTAACGTAAGAATGCTTTTAAAAGGATAGTAATACTTAAAATGTAAAAAAAAATATGTTGTAGGGTTTATCCCCCGAGTAAAACAAGGGTTCTCCCACTGCTGAAAGGTGTTTTATTCAAAAGTTATTACAGTTCAAATTTGATTTTTTTAGGTGCAATATAACAGTGGCCTGAAATTGTACAGTTTCACTGTTGCTACACCATCCTATGGACAGCTTTGGTCCCGGCACCTGTTTAATAGTAATGATAGTCATTAGCACCTGTTTGGTATAATTGTTTAATCACACACCTAACTATATGCTTACAAAATCCCTGAATTTCTTCAAGCGTATCTAGAGAAATTTATGCTGTTTTGAAGGCAAAGGATGGTCACACCACATATTGATATGATCTAGATTTTTATTCTGTTCACTCACTTTGCATTTTGTTAATTGATGAATATAAAGTATTAACATGTCTATTTTCGAAAGCATTCTTACTTTACATCATTTTTTCACACAATTCAATTGCAAAATAAACTGAAATCGTTGAGGGGAAAAAAAATAAAAAACTCACAATAACCTGGTTGCATAGGTGTGCACACCCTCTTATAACTGGGGATGTGGCTGTGTTCAGAATTAACCAATCACATTCAATCTCATGTTAAATAGAAGTCATTACACACCTGCCATCATTTAAAGTGACTCCGATTAATCACAAATAAAGTTCAGCCGTTCTAGTAGGATTTTCCTGACATTTGCTTAGTTGCATCTCAGAGAAAAAAGCCATGGTCTGCAGAGAGCTTCCAAAGCATCAGAGGGATCTCATTGTTGAAAGATATTAGTCAGGAGAAGTAATAAAATCAAAAGGTGCTTCAAAAAAGTGTTAGTTTAAGGGTGCGTACACCTATGCAACCAGGTTATTATGAGTTTTTTATTTTTACTCCTCAACGATTTCAGTTTGTTTTGCAATGGAATTGTTCATGTTATAGCTCACATTAAAGGTGGAAAAAGTTCTGACATGATTTATCTTTGTCTCATTCTTTAACATCACAAGAACCTGGCATTTTAACAGGGGTGTGTAGACTATTTATATCCACTTTATATATTTCAGCTATTGATCCTTCATTGAATAGGAAAAACTATATCTAAAGTCATCTTCATGACCTCTTAGCAAATGATAAAACAAAAAATTCTTCGGAATATAATTACTACAATAGAACACTAAAGTGGCACATTTTCCATAAATATGTGTCTCTAATGTGGCAGAGTGTCAAGGCTGTGAATGGGAAGAACCAAATTTTATTTTTAGTAATCAGCTCTTCTCCTAGTTGGGTATCTTTACTACGTTTGTTTTATGAAAACCTATGTTATAGAGCCTTTCCTGCTGGGTAAAACAAGGGCATTCCCACTGCTGTTTTATTCAAATGTTATTACAATTCAAATAAACCGAAAGTGAATTTACAGGCCTCTTACTTCCTGAAAGTGACATAAATGATAGAATGACTCCGCAGTTTATATCCCATTCTATGGAGAACTGTTTGTCATAGACTTTTCTCTCATATAGAATGTAACAGAATAATTAACTGGAATTTGACCTCCAGAGGGCCCTGTTAATGTAGAAAACATGGGTTTAGACTGTAATAACGCTGGAAATATTAATCTCCTAGCACTGAGAGAATCCTTTTTTTTAGTCAACAGGAAAAGGCCTTCAATAAATATTTTTTTTCATGGCACAAGTTTACTGGCCATGTAAAGTTCTTTAAAACCATTTAGGTGTAATATTCCTTATTGTTTGTATACACAGTAATGCTAATGTATTAACCCCTTAAGGGCCAGAGGGTTTTTTACACTTGAGGACCAGAGCCATTTAATTCGTGGATCCGGCACATGTGAGCGATCACATGTGCCGGCTTGCAGAGGGAAAATCTGAAACCGACGGCTCCTGTCTTGGACCAGTTTCAGTCACCCAGCATACTAAAGGTGCACATTGTAATTTAACTCATGATGTGCCAGGACCGTCACCATACCTATGAACTTTTTCTTCTTGACTTCCTGGAGAGGACTCAAGTGGTGCCGGTTGGAGGATATAAATGACACAATTTGCGTGGGTGGAGCTTAATTGAGGGTGAGGAGGACTTAATGGGCTGTCTAATGAAGTGGGTGGAAAGTGGGCAGAACAGGGTGAGGAAGGAGGAGAAGTGAGAGGAAACAGGCTGAGAAGGAGCAGAAGTCTGCAGAGTTTCATAAGAAATTCCCCACCACAGGACAATCAGCCTCATTCTCCAGAAATCCGGTAGTTCACTATAAAAATTGCAGTCTCCGTGGAAAATCCAGAGAGTTCCCAGCTAGGACCATGACTGGTCCATAAAGGACGAAACTTGTGACTATCCTGGTACGTCATTGGATGTTAAGGGGTTAAGACGTTCTAGAGCAAACCATCTGCACCACAGAGGACAAGTACAAATTCCCATTGGTTTAAACCCTTAACATCTAAACTACTTTCACTTTCATTTTCAAATTAACTAATTTGTATAAAGAGATTGGGAAAGAAACTGGGCGTGCTGTCTGAACTGACAGCTCAACTCGTCTGTGAGAGCAAGGGATCAAACATTCTCTGGGAAGAGCTGGTGATGCTTTTCTTACTGTCGAGAAAAATTTGATTCATTACAGTGCAGCTGCTTTAAGAGCCAGAAACATCTCTCCCAACGTTTCAACTGGCCAAAGAGGGACACTAGTGTTTTAGGTGGAGGTGTTGGGGGATGTGGCTGGTGGGCGGACATTACTGAGAATTTGTAGGTTATTTCATGACCTAATGATACATCTTTGTGTATCTGAATGAATAATTTAGCGTAAGACCAAAGTATTTTATTTACACAGACTGATTTATAAAACACATATACCGGAGATTAAATAAACAATGTGAGTTTTATTGCTGTGGAGCAATGTGATACACTTCTATACACACCTCACAGTCTGATCTCCTAAAAAAGAGAGACACCAGTGTAGAACAGAGGGATTTGGGTCTCAAAGAGAAATTGTCAATCTTAAAGAGGGACATTTTGGGAGGCATGTGCATTCTCAGCAAGTGAAGCACATGTTAAAGACTCAGGATCAATATCTGTGAGAGCTACAAATTTAAAAAAAAAAAAACAAAAAAAACTAGTACTGACAGATTTTGGGGAGAACTAGCCAAAACTTACCATCCAGCCTGGTATAGTCTGACGGGTGTTCTGACGTTTTGACAGCAGGAAGTGTCACAACAATCTGAGCTGACAGCAAATCCACACTTCTCACTAACTGATCAGGTCAGGAAGTCCTATAGCCCGAGCAGCATTTCATGAATAAACTATTCATTTTTGCTGGGGCAGTGCATATCAGAATGCCCAGCACACTGAACCAGCACAAGAGTGCATTGACAAGATACGAATGTTCTTGAGCACAATCTAGCTTATGGATTTTTTCCAAGGCCATTTTTACTTTGCAGTTGCAATCTTTATAATTTTTGCCATTATGGGTATAAAAGCGCCCCCCCCCCCCCCCCGGCACTGAATGCAACTCACTGTGTTAAATTAAATGAGTCAGACTCCGAGTACCTGCTAAGGATGATGACTCCCATTAGGCAAGTAGTCACACTGATGTCAAAATAAGTTGACTGGCTCAGTGCCAGCATCCTCACTCACGTACTGAGGAGGACTAACTGAGGAGTTGACCAAGGGTGGTTTAAGGCATATGCTGCATGCGTGCGCATCTAATGAAGTGCAACGCACATGCTCAGTAACATTTTTGGCATAAACCTGGGTAACGGGGCAGAAGCCTAGGAAGTGGGACTAACTGTGAATGCGACTGGACAGCTGGATTGGGCCCCAAAATTGGGCTGTCCCGCATAAATCGAGACAGTAGGCATCTATGCCGACACCTATAAATAAATGCTGTTTGCGAGAATGGAAGAACTAGAAATTTAGAGGTATTTTAGGATACACTAATTATGTGCAAACAATACGGGGCAGAACCTGAGTATAATTCTTTTTGCATATTTATATATTAATACAAATAGGGACTATTTATGCACACATGGTACAAAAAGAAATATCATTCAATTTCTAAAAAAAAACAAAAAAAAAAAAAAAAAACAATGTGTATTTTGCCTCCCTGAACACCCACACAGCAAGAAATGTGAAATTTGATGCGGTTATTAAAGGAGTGCTAACACATCCTAATAAACCCCACTTTTCTTTCTATTGCTGCAATATCTTAATGGCCTGTGAATTTTGCCCTTGTGACTTTTGGTCAAGAGATAATCACTCCTGGATGCTATGTCCTTGGAGGCAGACATGACAATTGATGACAGTTTTTCAAACTGAAACAGGCAGAGTACATTAGCTTAATTAACCCTTTATGCCCCAGATTTGTGGTCAGCACATTATGAAGCATTGTGCTGCACACCTGTCTAGTCGTAAGGGGTAACATTACTGTGGGTGGAGTTTAAAGTCATATGGCCCTGCTACAGCTGTCATTTCTGGGTACATGAACGTGAGATATATATGTTATATCTTGAACAAAGGTACTAGGGGAAAAATTCACAGGGTCCGTTAACGCTAACTGCCAGAGAGGTATGCGTTGGATACCTCTCTGGCACTCAAAGGTTTAAGACCCCGTGGCCAAAGTAAGGTAAGTAGTGTGTTATTAGTTTCACTTTAAGGGGTGAAATAGACACAGTGCTTAGGGAGTTAAATGGGACAACCTTTATAGAATCTTAAAGAGGTCTCCAGAGCTGTGTGCAGCAACACTTTAGAGACCAATAGAATTTAAAGGGTTAAAAGTACCATTTATATTGACAGGACTTTAGGGAATTTTTACAGAGCAGGGGGGCATGTTAGGAGCTGGGAGGGAGAAGCTGGCAGAGTGCAATGTATATGGCGTGATGCTTGGGTTTAGGAACACATGGACTGGTCTACCCAGCAGGGGTGGCAGATGATGGGAGCAGAGTGAATGTGGAGAAGAAGGGGTGTGTGTTTTTGTGTGTGAGTGTGTGTAGAAACTGTGGGTGTGAGGCACACACACTGGTAATGGTGTGCTGTTCTTGCTAATGTATTATATTTTAGTATACTTTATGTTTACCCAGTGACTGAAGCTGACCTTTGTTCAGTATGTGGTGCACTAAGGCTGTCTTGTTATTTAAGTAAATGTATTATTAACAGTAGTTAGAGCATACTGATCTGTGGTTAAGCTAGTTATACATGTATAGTGGCTAACAATGCTTGAAATTAACATTTGTCTGTAAATTCACACTTTTTTAACTGTGTTTTAACCTCTTATTGACTTAGTTTTTACAAGAGAACTTAGAAATGTATTAAATTATTTTGTGGTTCTGTTTTAGATGTTTAGTTTATTTTTGTCAGAATTAATATGTAACTAAAATAGCCATTCCAATTTACAAATAGATCTGTATTTCTCTATCGTCCAATATGGAACACAGGTACCATGTGGTTGAGTTCATTCTTTGGAGGGCAGAACAAATTCTCAATAGAGTCTTGTGGGTGGAGACTTCCAGCCTCTTCTGCAGCTCAACCCTCTCCCATCCTCCAGTTATGATGTGTTCTCTTAGGTGAAATTATGGCCAGGACACTTCTCTTACTTTTTTATTTTCATCATTTTTCTGTTAGCTATGGGGCTGGGGCTCTACTTCCTTCACAATGGTAACCTGAAGAAAATGAAGATTGGTGAGTAACGCTTTGAGTGCCTTATTCCACTTTGTCTCTACTTGCACCTCTTCATATAGAGGTTTTCTCTGAGCCCTTGGGCTCTTGCACTCATGTTGGGTATTTCATTACTGTATACTGTTCTTTCCCTGAGTTCTGGAGCAAGAATGGCTGCATGTGGGATAGTTAACCCCTGCTGTTTTATTTGGGTTGGGGGATACTGTGAAGAAACAGGTGGTTAAACTTTCATGTACCTGTGATATATGAGGACTGTTGGATTACATGGACACTACAGCAATACATCTGCTATGGACTTTTCCTATCTCAAGTCCTTTGAACTCAACCTCGCCATCTATTGGTTGAACCTTGCATTGCAGCATTGTGCTATGCACTGCCGTCTTGGTTGTTGACAAGCATAGCAGCATTGTTTGGTGCACTGCCATCTATTGGTTGGTGACATACATTGCAGCATTGCTGGGTCCCATGCGAGTATGCAAATATGTCAATATTGCATTCTGGTACCTTCAGTTTCTCTAAAATGTTTTAATTATATTACCCCATCCTACACCCCAAAATTGTGATACTCTGTTATGTTTGTTGTATGTTTTGTCTTCTGTGTATTGTGATATTTTGTTATATTCATGTCGCCCCAAGTTAAATGTATGCTGTGAAAGACCTGGTATTCAATTTCAATAAACTTAGGCGTGTGTGTTTCCTGAAGCAGATGTTTAGGTTCTGTTATTGAGGGTGGGGATTGAGGACACCAGGCCTGTGTAGCTAAAAGCGCCTTGTTGAAGGCGGTGTCATTTTACCAGGGCAGAGGGGCTAGCTCCTGCTTGGAGGAGACGTTGTTGTTGCAGAGGGAACTGAACCTGTTCCCCAGAACAAGGCAGAGGGGTTAGTACCTGCCCAGTAGAGATTTCGCAGCAGAGTGGGACGATACCTGCTCTGCAGTGACCTGTTCCAGTGGGTAGAAGTGTGAGTCCCTACTCAGGTCACTGCTCTCCATTGGGCAGACTGCACCTGGTGGTCTTCCAATCTGGTTGACCGCTCCTCCTCTGTGTAGTGCAGCTAGATCCAGTGGCAATCGGCCCAGGTCTGTCCGGTGGTCCTCTGAGGCCAGTCCGGTGTAAATGACCTGGTAGGTGCCCCCCTAATGCTACAGTGGTAGGCGCCTGCTGTGGGGGCCGTCACAGATACCCCTATGGTAGGCCTTAGAGGAAACAGGCTCCCTAACCTGAATCATAGTAGAAATGACCTCAGTGGAGAAACCCTTTTTCCACAAGATGTGGGCTTTACCAACCATGCTGTCAAAGCCGGCTTTTCCACATCCTCTTTCCAAAGGTAGTCCTGAAGAAGGAGGTCCAGTCTGGTAGGAAACAGATACTGAATGGAAATACTCACCAGTTCTGTAAACCATGCCCTCTTGGTTCAATAAGGAGCTACCAGAATCACGGTTGCATCATCCATCCTGATCTTCCAGAGCACCCTGGGAATGAGAGGAATCGGAGAAAGAAGTTCCACTAAATCGACATCGCATCCTTGGCAAAAGCCAGAGGAGTAGATGGTTGAAACCTTCCTGTTGTTCCTCATGGCCATCAGGTTGATCGTTGGCAGTCCCCACTGTAGAACAATAAGGTGGAACAGTTCCGGATTGAGTTCCCACTCTCCTGGATCCACGTCTTGGTGACTCAGAAATTCTGCCAAAACGTTTTCAACCCCTGTAATGTGAATGGTGGAGATGGCTGGAACATGGGTTTCTGCCCAACCCAGAATGTACCTCCCCTCATACTAGGTGGTGGTGCATCGAGTGCCACTTGATGGATGATGTAAGCCACGGCTGTGGCAATGTCTGACTAGACTCCCGAATTCCTGTGTCACTTCTGGATACCATGTATCTAAAGCTCCCTAAAGTGTACCAGAGAGTAAGGCACCACTTCTAGGGTAGACACTAGTCTAGCCCGAACGCTCATGTACTCCCTGACCATGGCTGAGGGCCACTCCAGGGCCTGAGACATACCCTGCATAATCTGCAGGATCTTGTCCTCTGGCAAAAACCTTCCCTATCCAGGTGTCAAACCTCATGCCTAGGAACACCAGCTCCTGGGACAGCACAGAAGACTTCAACATGTTCAGAATCCACCTATGGTGAATCAGGAGTCAAGCACATTCTTGTACGTGCTGGGCCAGGAGTTCCTCTGGAGGAGCTTTAATCAAAAGGTTGTCCAGATAAGGAGTCATGAAAATGCCCCAGGTGTGGATGAAGGCTGTTAAGGCCCCCATAACCCTGGTAAACACCAGAGGAGCCAAGGTTAAACCAAAAGGCAGACCGATGAACTGGTAGTGCTCCAAGCTGAAGGTAAAAGGCAGATAGCGTTGACTGTCTGGATGGATCGGAATGTGTAGGTACATATCTTGAAGATCCAGAGAAGGCAGATACTCCCCTGGGCACATTGCTGTCATGACAGAATGCAAGGAGTCCATCTTGAAGCATGCAGTCTCCACATGCATGTTGAGACATTTGAGGTCCAACATCCTTCTTTGGAACTACAAACAGGTTGGAATAGAAACCTGAACCTTGCTCTTAGGGAGGTACTGTAACCAGAACCTTCTTTTCCAGCAGTGAGTTCACTGCCTCCTGGAACAGCACTGTAGTGACTCTGGGCATATTCTGTACCCTTCTGAAATTACCCTCAAAACCCGCTGGTCCATGATAGAGGATTACCTTGCATCCCAAACAGGTGAACGCGTCTGCCTATGGGAACTTGTGGACCAGGATTCCTCTAGTCATGCGGACTTGACAGACTTAGCCCTTCAAGCTGTTTGCTTGGCTTGCCACTGCTGCCTGGGCTTGGGGGGGGGGGCACGAGTTGGAGGCCTGTGAAGTTTGCGGCCTTTGCACCTCTGTTTTGTGGGGATGAAAAAGACAGAATCCTCGCCATAGTAGGATGTTTGGTGGGCATCTGAGGCAACAAGGTGCTCTTGCCCCCACTAGCATTGATAATGATCTGTTTCAGCTCAGGTCAAACAGAGACTTGCCCTGAAATGGTAAGGAAACTAGTGACTTCTTGAAAGGTTCGTCCACAGACCAAATCTTAAGGTGCGTTGCACAGTAACAGAGAAGGTTGAGGCTATAGCAGACAATCTGTCCGCCTCGAATAAGGCCTCAGAAACATGGTGTTGGCCACCTTCATGTTGGCTAAAAAGACGAACAATTCCTCCTTAGAAGCCTGCCCTTTTAACCCATGCAGAGGGGAAAAAAAGGCCCCAAAGCAGCCCCAGTGGCTGAAAAATTAGCCCTGAGGATAGAATCAGGTTTCTTATCCACCAAAGGCAGAGCAAAGGACGTGGCTAGCCTGGATACAGGGGGATCCACAGAAGGGGGATAGACCACTGTGCCTCTGAAAAGGGGTACACTCTAGAGGGGTCTTCCACTCATCCAGAAGAATCTGGTCCAGAGTGGCATTAGGGAGGAATACAGAAGAATATATTCTACGTCTTTGGAAAATATCCACATAGGAAGGCCCCTCATCAGGAGTGTCAGGGACCTGAAGGGTCTCCAAAACAACCCTAATAAGCCTCTCAGCCGAGGGAAGGGGGTCTGCCTCATAAGAGTCCCCATAGGAGTAGGAGGAATCCATATCTTCATATTCCGCTTCCTCACATTCCCCCCTCTGAAAATTGCTCATCAGAGGAGGCCCCTAAGAGTTCAGGCAAACTCTGATATCTAGGGGCCACATACTTGAAAATAGTGGGGGCTTGCAAGACTGAAGAGCCCCCTGGAGGGAGAGGGGAACTTGTGCTACTGTGGACAACAGTGATTTCAGCCAAGCTGGCTCTTGTTCAGTGCTGGAGATGTCCAGTGGAGTAGTGGGGGCCACAGCACAGGAGGGGCAAAGAGATCCAGAATACTCTAGAGGGAAACCCCATTTGACATGAGGAACAGTAAGCAAGGGGGGGGGTCAGTGATGCCTCTGAGTCCTTAGTCTTCGTTCTAGCCCCATGTCCCTTAGAATCCAACATCCTGACAGGAGTAGTGTCTAAACTAGTATAAATCACTAGTATAACATCCCCAGACTAATAGTTCACTCAAAAAAGCTCAGAAAGTACTTATCTGGCAGGCAAAGGGTTAATATGGAGAAGGAAAGCAAGGATAGTCTGCCTCTGTGCAGGATGAGCAAGAGAGAAGCAAACTGTTGATTGCAAAATGGCAGCCAATCGGAAGAAGGCCCACGAAATGGGCATTCTGGATAATGTAGTCTTCTCTGTTGCTGTTGCCTAGCAAGCCTACAACTCTGTCCGTGGACCCCCAAGACACTCAGGAACCAGATCTAAGGGCATGAGGAAACAAGAATAAAGAGCCCACTCTGTTTTCTGTATTCCAAACAGTTGCAGAGAGATGTCCGTAGGAAGTTCGCCCATGGAAGTAAATGGAGCAAAGTTGGCAGAGGCACGGGAAGCGTTCTTAAAGGAGCTACACACTCCAAAAATGGACAAAATAACAGATACCCCAATAGACCAAATATCCCAGGGAATATGAAGGGGGCACCTAAGAGACAGGCCACTGAAGGGAAAAGTCCACAAAATGCTCCCAACCTGGATAAAACATACTCCCAATGCAGCCATCCTTGCTCCTTAATGCAGGGGATTAACATTATACAATTAATAAAATACCCAACATGAGTGCAACCTCTGCATGAAGAGATAAAAGTAGGGACAAAGTGGTCCATGGCACTCAAAGGGTTATTCACCAATCCTCAGGTTTTCATAGTGAGGGAATCACAGCCCCAGATGACTCTGCTGGGAGTGAAAGCTTAGGCTGCAAGATTCTCTCAACAGGGCTGCAAGGGTCCACACAGCACCTGCACACTGGTCAGTCCACTGCAGGGGAAGCCCATTAATGGTAACCTGCCTAATGGGGGAATTTTAATGGCCCCATATCTAACAGAAAAATAATAAAAATGTAAGAGAAGTGCTCTGGCCATGATTTCACCTTAGAGAACACGTGATAACTGGAGGCGGGGCTAGGGTTGAGCTGCAGATGAGGCTGGGAGTCTCCAAAGGAGGATCTCAACCCCATTGTACCTGTGTTCCATATTGGAGAATAGAGAAAGAAGGATAAATAGCCAATGGTCCTCCAATTGCAGTCAATTTCCCACTGGTGTTATCTTCTAATTTTTCCATAGTTACAGTATATAAAATAAATGGGCAAACAGAAGGTGAGCCCAGGCCAGCATGTCTCATTTTACTGAATTTGGAATAAAAGGACCACGATAGCACTAATGATAGTGCTATATGTACCCTTGTTCTATATTACAAATGTTTTGAGTATATTCTGGAACATTTCACTTTAATCACTGGAACTTTTGTTACGTACAGAGGCTGAACACTGGGTCCTGGTGCAGTTGCACCTTCTTCACCCTCTGTGGTTATGCTAGTGTGAATGGATTCTAGCGGTACTGCTTGGCAAAGTCACATCCACACACACCTCTGGCCTTGCACAGTGTGCCTGGCAATGTGAGCAGATGTGAAATGTGTGTGCGCTCGCTTATGTGCCCTATAGCAGTACCCTTTGAGGTTTCACCTTTTAAAATGTCACATGCTTAAGAGCGTACAACCTTTTGAATAATTCACCACGTCGCCATGCTCAAAATGGAGACATGACAATCTCGCACTGCATGACAGTGCGAGATTGTCATGTCGCCTACTTAATGGTCGCATACATCTTGCGCTGTCATGCCCACTTTAATGACATCAGTGACATACAGTGTGGATTACAAGTTGAATTATTAATCTGCAGCACAGCAGACGAAGGCACTCCAGCTGCAGCACACAGAGACACTAAACAACTTTAAAGCAGCAGTCACATCGGTGACAGTCTGGATTACAAGTTGAAGTATTATCTGCAGCACATCACACAGAGGTGCTCCAGCTGCAGCACATGGAGGCGCTAAACATCTTTAAAGCAGTGGAGAAAAAACTCCAGGTATTATTAAGGTCTGTTACTTGTTATGTAAGATGTGACTGCTGCTTTAAAGTTGTTTAGTGTCTCCGTATGCTGCAGCTGGAGCGCCTCCGTGTACTGTGCTGCAGATAATACTTCAACTTGTAATCCACACTGTATGTCACTGATGTCATTAAACCGGGCATAACAGCGCGAGGTGTAGGCGACATGACAGCCTCACGCTGTCATGCAGTACGAGATTGTCATGTCGCCATTTTGACCATGGCGACTTAGTGAAGCGTGTGACATTTCAAATAGATACCCACTTTGAAAGCCAGAGAGGTACTCAATGTATTGGAATGTGTTTCTTACCCCACTGGCACTCAAAGGGTTGAGTGGAAACTGCTGTTCTTGGTGCTGAAGTCTCTCTGCATCCTCACTGCTCCCTTTTTCCCTCCCCAACACATCAACACCTTTATGCCAGGATGATATGCTAATTATCAGTCTCTCCCCACCCTCCCCCGGCATCCTTAATTGTTAGTGCATATACTGGTGTGTGTTTCTATTGCCCAGGCGATATTCTCGTCATGCACAGTCAATCATTGACCCTTAAAGTGTGATCTTGCCAGGCCTCTTTGAGAGCACCTGCAATTTCTCATCACTTTTATTTTGCATTTGAGACAAGAGACACTGTGATAGGTTGCCATGCCTTTCTTACTGCTTCAGATGAGGAGGTTGGGTATCCTTCCCTTCGCCTGCTACCAGTGATGTTTATTCTCACCCATGTCCATCCCAGCACCATAATAATTCCATCTGAGATTCTGGATCCTATATGATAAGAAGCCAACAGAAGACATAATTATTTTTCAGAAACCACTTTTCATCCTCCACAGTAACTCTCGGTATGTGTGCTGTCGTAGAAGACAGATGAGTTTAGGGACTAACTGTCCCTTCTGTGATGTTGGTGCATCTCCATAATCATGATACATCTGATAGGATATTTTACAAGATCATGTCCAGAGGCAGTGGTTAATATGTAAAATAAAGATAGGAGGCTTATTTTGCAAGACATTCCCCTTTCTACATTCTGTCAGCACACAGAGTTTGTATCCACCAACAGATTTACATTCCGTCAACACAGAAATCCTTCACATCCACCAAGGACATGCCTTACATAGAATTAACCTTTCTTATGTTCCCTAGCTCCATTTCTTTGACTGTCAGAAGATGTCGCAGATAGGCACTATTTAAGAAGGCATAGATGTGTGTTTTTTTTCTGTCCCATAAAGGTTTGGCCAGGACTCTTTGGGCCCTATGTTTTAAAAAAAAAAAAAAAAAAATTAGTTTGTATATTCTTATGTAAATTTGTCTGTTTTAGCATGCTTTATATTTAGAATGGGATGTTCAAAACTGTATTTTTTATATTCTTTGAAAGTTTGGAAGATATACATTTTAATACTAGAATTTTTGTGGAGTTAACACTGCCATATTTTGTGACCACGTCTGCTTCTAAGATAATTTGTGTATAAACATTTTCATTATCTTGAAAGTATAAAAGTGTCATTCTCTAAAAATTTGACCCCAAAATTACATTTACCCCCAGTTTTTCTTCTGGTCTGGGGGAGGGAGTGTCCAAATTATAATTTGTATCATAAAGTGAGTAGAGTTGTATTGGGGTGCAAAGGATTGTGAGGAGTAAAAGCAGGGTTTGCCTTTAAATGAGCAGGAAATGGAAAGAACAGAGAGGAGAGTGACTGGAAGTAGCAGTGAAGTGGGTGGAGTTACAAGGGAATTCACTGAGCCCTGATAATAGGCCTCTGTCACCAGAGATGCAGTAATTCAGTATAAAATCCAGAGTCTCCAGGTTAGATCTGGAGAGGTCCCAGTTATGATGCTAGAGAAATCAACCCAATGTTGAAGCAGTAAGTTGAAGACCTCTAGCATTCAAGGGGATGAAAGCCCCCATTTAAATCAATGGTAGTTTTTATTTGTCCCCTGTGGAGGATTTGGTTTAACTCCAGAATTGCTCCAGTTCATATTAGCACATCAGCTTCTTCATATTTAGAGGGGCAGTGTCTCATATAACAGAAAATAAATACTTTTCCTAATAAATACAGCATTGGGTAGCTTATCGTTGACACTCCTAAGTGGACTCACAAATGTAAAAAATGTACAATTATTTTTTCCTCCATATTCTTCGGATCCTCTAAATTCAGCTGATTTTTCTTCTGTGTCCACTCCACGGCAGTAGAGTGGGCTTTAGTCTCTGCCTCCCGGCTGGTAGGACCAATCGTTTTGCTTAAATATCCCCTTCTTACTCTCTATAACACACAGGTATTGGCTTTTTCCTCTTCCGTTCCTCCCTTCCCCGCTTGTCCGCATGTGTAGCCAGTGTCGCGTTCCTTGATTACCCATATTTATAACCTGGTGGCCGGACGCACGCTGATGACGTCACACGTGCGTTCCAAAGGTGAAAAGCACACTGTATTCGGCTATAGGACATATAAGGGGCAGACACAACGATGGATTCAGGTTAGTAATAATTTATTTTGTACTTTAATGCTACATATTTTGTTTTTATGCACCATGTCCAGTTCCTCTATGCAAGGGGGTAAAGAGAAGTCTGCTCAAGTTGAGCAAAGTAAATAGTGTGTGTCCAGCATGTGATGCTAAGTTAACCCCATCTGACACCACCAAACTTTATGCTGAGTGTCTCAGAAAAGCAGCTGGATAGGATATGTCATCACATTTTCAGAGTTTGTTAACTTGGATGAAAGCCTCCATGTAGGACACGCTTTCATCAATGCAGCAATCTGTTACTCCAAAGAAAAGGGCTCGCACTGAGACCCTGATGAAGGCCCCTCAGTATGTACCAATGCGCAAGAGGATAATTTAAGCATTCAAGACTTGGACTCCTTATATTTTTTCTGAAGAAGAGGGTGAAATCTTGGAAGAAAATATCTCTTTTAATTGTTATAGAGCAGAAGCATTAATAATGGTCATTTGAACAACATTAGGGATTACTGGGGTTCATGAGGAGTTGGATGTGATGGACATGGCTTTTTTAGGTAAAAAGAAATCCTCTTCAGCCTTTCCAGTTCACAGTTCAATACATGATATTATCAAGACAGAATGGTCCAAAGTGGATAGACGTTTTTCTGTGTCTAAACGTTTTCTGAAGATGTTTCCTTTTGAAGAATCAGAGGTGCAGAACTGGGTTAATCCACCAAAAATTGATGTAGCAATTTCTGAATTGGCGAAAAGAACTACTTTGCCCATGGAGGATGGATCCTCTTTATGAGAGTCAATGGATAGAAAAATGGAGAACCTACTAAAGAAATAATTTTCCTTGCTAGGCCAGAATATGAAGGTGGTCACGGCTATTGCATGTCTATCCAGAGCTATGCGTATTTGGCTGACAGACCTGGAAGGGAAAATAGAGTCCTCCACATCCAGGGCAAAACTTCTAAAGCAAGTGGCAACAATTAAAGAAGCAAATAATTTTGCTTGTGACTCTTCCCTGGACATCCTTAAGATACTCGCCAAATCTTCAGTAATGTCCATAGTAACTAGAAGAACCTTGTGGATTCATTCCTGGGGAGCAGACTCTACATCCAAGGCAAAACTGGTAGCCTTACAGTTTTTGGACAAATCTCTTTTGGATCACAATTAGAAGATTTAATCAAAAAGTCATTAGGTGGGAAAAGTGCCTTTCTTCCCCAAGATAAAAATCACCTAAACCTTTTCTTGGCTTATAGAAGGTTTCATCCACAACGTACCTTTGACCAATCCAAACCAAATACCAATCAGAGGGAAGGATTCAGAAGAGATTTTTCCAGAAAAAAAAAAACAATTCAGAAAAGATTTTGCCTGAAATTCAGTGGGCCCCTTCCCCAGGGTCAGTAGGGGGCAGGCTTACCCAGTTCTCACTGGTTTGGGATCAGTTTTGCCAAGATCGGTGGGTACATCAGACAGTGGAAATGGGGTATCCACTAGAATTTCTGTCCATATCAAACAAAGATTTTTTTTCAGAAGTCCAGTCTGCCAAGATCATTAAGGAAAGCAAAAACCATGAAGATTTCTGTTCAGCAAATGATGAAACACTGGGTCATAGAAGAAGTTCCACTAGACCAGAGGAAGAAAGGCATATACTCCATCCTGTTCTTGGTACCAAAACAGTCCAGGGGATACAGAACAATTTTAGACCTGAAGTTTATCAATTCCTTTATGAAAAGTACATCCTTTCGCATGGAAACTATAACATCAGTAATGAAGTCAATCCCTCTCCACGGTTTTCTATCATCGACAGATCTACAGGATGCATACCATTATGTGATCATAAGACCCTGTCACCGGAAATTCCTACGCTTTGCCACGGGGACACAACACTACCAGTTCAGAGCCATGCCTTTTGGTCTCTCATCTGCTCCGAGGGTCTTCACAAAAATCTTGGCAGCTTGTTTGCAACCCTTGAGACAGAAGGCTATTTTGGCAATATCTTACCTGGACAATATCTTGATCTTAGCAGCATCCAGACAGCAGGCAATGCAGTTTACAGAATTGACCAAGCAACATCTGATGGATTCAGGTTGGCTAATAAACCAACTCAAGAGTCAAATGACTCTAACTCAAAAGATCATTTTTCTAGGGACTTGTTTGAACACTCAACTTATGATTGCATCCCTATCAGAAGACAGGATATTAAGAATCCTGGAAACAGTTCGGCATTTCATACATACAGCGAGACCAACAGGACAACATTTTTCAGTGCTTTTAGGGGTCCTTACATCAACCACCCAGATAGTGCCTTGGGCAAGGTTTCACATTAGGGCCATTCAGATGAATTATCTCAAATTTTGGGACAAAACCCCTCTACAACACCAGTCAAGTAATTCCTCTTCTCCCATCACCAAGAAGGGAACTACAATGGTGGTCAAGGTTAAAGAATCTGAAAAAGGGTCATTCCCTTCTGGATCTAGAATGGAAAATTGTAACGACAGACGCAAGTCTAAACGGATGGGGAGGAGTATGGAATTCCATATCAATCCAAGAAACATGATCAATAACCAAAAAAGTACTCCACAGAAACATCCTGGAGATGATGGCAGTTCAAAAATCTCTAGTCAAATTAGAACAACACCTTCAAAACAAAGCAGTTTGGATTGGACAATCAAGAATTGCATGCACTTTCCTGTAAATCTCCTTATAGTTCCTTTTATCAGGACAAGGTGGTTCTACGGACTCATCCATCCTTTAGATCTAAGGTAGTTTCAGATTTCCACATCAATCAAGACATCGTGTTGCCTTCTTTTTGTCACAAACCATCTTCAGACAAGGAGAGAAAACTTCATAATTTAGATCTAGTCAGATGTCTGTCATACTACCTTGACAGAACTAAAGCGTGCCTGAAATCAGACTCCTTGTTTATCCATTTCTTTGGGAAATTTAAGGGAAATACCATCTATTTCCAGATGGATCAAGGATTGCATCTTACTAGCATATACTGATGCCATGGTCAAACCACCTATTAAGATTAGGGCCCATTCTACAAGATCTGTATCTACTTCATGGACCAGTAAAGCAGATGCATCCTTAGAAGAAATCTGCAAAGCAGTCACGTGGTCTTCTTCATCCACATTTATTAGACATTATAAACTTGATTCGGGAGGGAAGTCCTAGAAGCTGTTGCACTGGTATAACGGTAGTATATTCCTCGTCTTTATAGATCTCTCTGAGCGGGGTCCTTTCTTACCGATTGAGGGGTATTGGGTTTTTTCTATAACTTGTAAATTTCCCCTCCCTTCTGGTACACTACTTGTGTATATCCCATGCTACTGCTGTGGAGTGGACACAGAAGAAAAGGGGACATTTCTATTTCTTCTGTGTCCCTCCATGGCACACCCAACCCTGATTTTAACATATAATGATTTATATTTTTACAGCTTTGTTAAAGAAAATAACTGAATACGGAGGGTACCAAGGGGATATTTAAGCAAAATGATTGGTCCTACCAGCTGGGACTAAAGCCCACTCTACTACTGTGGAGGGACACAGAAGAAATAGAAATATCGGTGAGTAAATTTCCACTTTTTTCCCCCTTTGAACCTTCCACTGATGATCTAAAGCTAGCCCCAAAGATGGAAAATTTAAACGGCAGCTTGAACTGAGAGGGATGGGTGGGATTTGAGCAGTAAACATCACCGGCATAAGAAACAGTGAAAGCAAGGACAGAAACAAGACTCTCGTTACACTCCCTTTTTAAAAAAATATTTATATGTGAATAAGTGATATTAGGGTAAAAATAAACATACATATCTGATTTCTTTTCTCCAACATACTACTGTATTTGGAAGAGGATCGAAGTAATTAGGAGGCTAGCAAGAATTTGAGAAGCAAAAGCACAAGACTAGGAGCGTACCTGGGCTTTCACCAGCGGCCTCCAGTCTCAGAGGGCTTCACTTTGGTCTTCCAAAATTCCCATCTTTATAGAAAGGAATCAGTTTAACCCTCTGAGAGCCAGAGGTGTGCACAACATATGTTAATAAGATTGTCAGTGAGCCAGTTCTGGGTGAATATGTAGATGTTGCTGCTTTTCCCACAGATGGGAAGAAAGGAAGAGGAAAGCTACAACTAAACTTAGAGGTCCTAAAAGTAAACCTATATTTGGGGGTGCTCAATTCACAGTTCCAACAGCGGCCTCAGGGTTCTTAAAACTGCCTTGCTAACAGACACAGAGAAATAAATATAGTGCAGGAAGACTTTAGAGAAAGGGAAAGCTGTTGGCAAGTAGCAGTGTCAGTGATATTTCCAGACAGATTTTGGCCAGTGTACTAAGTATAACTGGATCAATTCAAGGGAAACAAAGCAGTACTATGGGGAGCAGAGAAAAAGAATCTTGAGTTAAATGGAGCTTTTAACCCCTTTAATGCTAGAGAGTTTTCCAGCAACAATGCTTTGCACAACCCTCTGGGCCTTGAGTGTTTAAATGAATTGAAATATATGATCCATTTGGTTTGCTCCAGAATCGATTCAGTCCTCCCTCGTGCATCAGGTTTGCTGGGCCATGTTAGCTTGATACCAGGGGAGAGATTCACTAAGAAGTGATCAGGGGAGTGCTGGCAACTTGTGGCCTGGGGGCCAAATACAATCTATTGGCCCATTTCTTCAGTCACTCCAGCCCAGTGTCCCAGCCCAACCCCTTTAGTTACTTTTACTATTGGTATTAATGCTGTTAAGTAAGGTAAACGAGACCACATAGCTTACAGTTGAAATGCGGCTCCTCTATTGATACCATAGAGCTCACAATTTAAGTACAGCAACATGATTGATACCATAGAGCTTACAAGGGAAATGGGTTATTCTGTTAGTGTAGCACTATTTGGATTGTAGCTCTGTGGTATCATTTATGTAGCTCCATTTCAATTGTAAGCTCTGTGGTATCACTAGTGTAGCTCCATTTACAGCAGTAATTGGGAGACTGAGTGAGGCAGTGGCCCACTGGCCCAGACGTGACCAGTCCAGGGGGCAATTGCTCCTCTGCCCCCCCAGGCCAGCCCTCCCCTGGAGGTGATAAAGAGGTGATGAAGTAGAGATGACTTCTCCAGTTTATCACTTCTTCAGTTTCTGTTATTCTATACAGCCTATTCACTAATATCTCCAGAGTTGAAGAAATCTTAGTGCATAGGCTCCATTAAATAACATAGGAATTAGAGAATTGATACACTAGAGAAGTCATCTCCACTTTATCACCTCTTTATCACTGCTTAGTAAATCTCCCACCAAAACTTTATGGGATTTGTTATTAGAATAAGCCTAAAGTGCTATCTTCATTTATGGATGTTCATTCATATGAAGGGGTTTGTTTGATTTGACAATAATCCTCCTTTTTGACTTTTCATATTCTGCAAGTACGTAATATTTAGTCAAATACTATACTGTATGCCTATACATTTTCATTTCCCCTTTTTATACTTTTATGCCCCTGACATTGAAGCCACTGAAATTCTATTTCACGTATCACGGTGGGTGAAAGCAAGGATAGTGATACGTTGTTGCACGATCCCTGCAGTACTTCATACTCTGTATGATGAAGTGGAGGCAGACTTTTCTGCTACAGAGAGAATTCAGCATTTTATTCCTATCCCTGCTTTCATACTCACTGACAGAAAGTAATTCATTTGCACCCCCTCCCCAGGCACTAAATGGGTAAACAAAATACAGCATAACTGTGAAGATGATCTACTAAGGAGAAATTGAACACTTCCAAGTTAAGCCAGTGCATCATAGCGTACAAAAAAAAATCCCAACATTTTCCATTGTTTTAACCCTTTGAGTGCCAGAGGGGTACGGAATGCATTGCAAACCAATGCATTCCGTAACCCTCGGGCACTCAGCAGGTTAAATGGGGCTTCTAATGTATTAAATGCAAGACCGTTCTCCAGCATATTGCTTTGCAGTATGTTGCGGACATCTCTGTTTTAATCAATGGGAATTTTTTCCCTTGTGGTGTAGACAGAATTGGTCCAGTTGTTCTTAGTATCTCAGCCCACTGTGTGCAAGGAATCACACTGCATTGTAAGTGGAAAATAATTATAAGTGTTGAACATGGAGACTAAATCTGCTAATGTAACTGTTAGGCAAGAATAATTAGCTATTCGAACAGAACTCAAAGGCAGGCTTGTCATTTATAATTGTAGAGAAATATTATCAATGTAAAAATTGTATAGAGTACACATAGAGTAAAGAGGGGGAAGCTTAGACGTGTTTTCAAATGTATCTTGGTTTTTTCTCAGGGGAGCCCCAGAAACAAAAAGAAGCCGAGCCAAGGCACACGGACTTGATTCAGTTGGCTGGTGGGTGCAACGACTTTGCCACCCTGCTTTACGTTTTTGAACAGTGCAAATCCAGGTGAGTTTTAATTAATGCCAGAGAAATTGTGCACAGGAATATATCTGAGGTGACATTCTGCGTCTATATGAATTTTCTGGGCCATAGGTGCAATTCAGGAGCAAACCAACTGCATTATAGGGGAGAATGAAAACATAGATGTGGAAAGGAGGTATATTTTTTTCTAAAAGCAGGAGTGTGTAACCAGTGAGGCCTTCGAGCTGAGCTATATTGGCTGGCTGAGGATGATCGAACCAGTTTCCCTGTTGATTCCTCTACTCTTGCTCTGTCAACAAGTAACAACATGGACACATTAACACAAATATTATATAGATGTGTGAGACACTTAAATAATTACACATGATACACTGTCCCTCTTTATTAATATCAAACTTTGTGAGTTGTGGGTGAAACCTACAATATGTTGAAGTGCATTAGTAACTTTTTCCTCCACCCCTGTGCATCAGTTAGGGATTTCTGTTGCGGGAACAGTATATTTTCTCAATAAAACAAGCTTGGTACCTACATCAAAAGAGTAGTGGCATTACTTTTACCCTGTATGACTGTTTCTGTTTTGAAGAAAATGTTACAGCTTTTGTGTTTTTTTTTTGTTCTGTTTTGTTTTGTTTTGTTATAGTACAACTCCTGCATCTTGGTGTCATAAAAATGGAGTGCACTGGAGAGCTTTAAAATCTGCACTTAGTGTTGAAAAGCAACTTAAAGATATCACCAACAAATTAAAAGAGGTATGTGGCATTGTTTTGTAGCCGTAGTCAACATAATTCACCAAGGCCATAAGCACAAAACAGAAGTGGAGGCATTTTGGGGCAAACCAGCTACACCTTAAGAGACAAAGAAAACCCCCCATTAATTTAAATGGTGAGCTTTAACTCCTTGACTGTTATAGAGGTCTATAATGCATTGAAAAGGAATGGGCTTAAAACCTCATTTAAATCAGTGGGTATTTGGAGAATGATTATTTGTTCCCTATGGTGCCGTTGGCTTGTCCAAGAATTGCTGTACTGTTCTTTTGTGCATATGGCCCATAAAGCAGACAAATACTTAGCCCGGTGGTTGTTCAGCTCCTGCACCTTTGCATTTTTGTGCCCTGACCATAGACCTGTCAAAAGTGTGCTACAACCTAATGGAACTGACTTGGTATGGTGGGGAACTTTCCCTTTAAGATGCATAAATTTCTCATTGTAATAAGAAAAATGTATAGTACCTAGACACAAAGCAGAGGCTAACACACTTTGTGCAATTATGGAACAATGCAAGTGTACCATAGGTGAGATGTGAAAATGCCATTGATTTAAATATGGCTTTTAACCAACTGAATGGAAAGGAGGTCTGCAGACCATTGTGTTGCAATGCACTGGAAACAGATTTATTATTCAAATGGGTTAAAATCTAATTTAAATCAATGAAATTGGATAATGTTCATTTGCCGTCAGTTTACTCTAGAACTGCACCATCCGTAGCTTATTGAATATAGCCCTTTTCAAGGGTGTACCTGCATGGGATACAAATGGTGCATTTGTGCCAGAGCCAGCATCCGAGGGGACCTATCTGCCCCACAGTCTATTAGGTTCTAGATATAGCTCTGCGAAAATATTTCTGTGTTTGGGAGCCCAAGAACATTTTGAACTGGGGTCCTACAGGGAATAGTTACGCCATTGACCCCTTGTGCTCAATGACAGTAATTTTTTACTTCACAATTTTGTGCAGTGTCTATAGTACACCATCCTTACTGTCTTTGATGTTATTATACGTACACATGCAACTCACATGTACATCTGCACATCTGAGATACAATTCACTGAATTTCAAGTCAAGTCACAGGTTGATAACTTTAACAGCGGAACTCTGTAACCAAAGTCCTGAGCTGCAGTTTATAAATAACTAGTTTCACAAGAATGTAAAATTACCATTAGGATGCCCACTGTTTCTTGATTAACCCCTTAATAACCTATGACAGTCCAGGACCGTCATTGGTTAAAGGGGAACTACCACCCCGCAATAAGTTCACATTATTCAATTCTTCATCTGACGACTAGCTGCTTAGTAGCGCTAGTCGCCAGAAATATTACCCGGTTTACAAGATATTCCACTTTTTCGGAGGCTCACAGTAGCAGGAAGCACGGACATCTCGTCATAGTGACGTCCGTGCGCCTGCGCCGTCAGTCCCTTTTGGAGCCAATTTTGCAGCCCAATATATTGCCGCCAACCCATCAGCATTTGTTTACAAGGAAGAAATATGGCAACCCACAGACCTTTTAGAATTCAAGAAATTCTGAGCCCTAACAATGACAGTGGGAATAGTAAAAAAAACAAGTATTTGATCCTACTGGAGTAAAAACCCCATATATGATACCCCTATATTCTCCAAAACAATGACCAGGACTAGATACAAAATGATTTTGCGCTTTATGCACTTTAGCGATAATTCCCTGTGCCTCCCAAAAGAACACCCTCAGTATGACAGACTGTTCAAAATTCGCCCCCTAATAAATCATTTACAGGAAAAGTTTTCCCAAGTATATACCCCCGTAAAACACATAAGTATAGATGAATCCCTTATGAAATATAAAGGCAGGTGAGGTTTTAAACAATACATTCCCTCCAAGCACTCCAAATTCAGCATTAAATTTTAAAAATTGTGCGAAAGTGCCAGGCTATACCCAGGCTTTTCGAATTTACGAGGACAAGGACAGCCAACTTGACCCTCCTGGTTGCCCCGAATCTCTGGGAACAAATGGGAAAATAGTTTGGGATCTAATTTACCCCTTATTAAATAAAGGATATCATTTATATGTTGACAACTACTATACCAGCCCCCTTTTATTTAAGTCACTTTTTTATTTTGACACAGTGGCCTGTGGCACTGTCAGGTGCAATTGCAAAGAGATGCCCAAAGAATGTAGAGCAAAAAAACTAAAAATCGGGACGTCCTCAGTTTTGTGCCAACAAGAGCTGCTGGCAGTTCAAGGACAGAAAAGATGTCTACATGCTTTCCACCATGCATGAGGACAAAACTGTGGCAGTCTCTGTTCGTAGAAGGGGGGTACTAAGAGAGCCAGTCTGCATCAGAAATTACAACAAGCACATGGGGGGAGTTGATCTATGTGATCAACTCATGCAGCCGTACCTCACCATGAGAAAGTGTAGGGCATGGTACAAAAAGATTGCCATTTACATGATGCAGACTGCAGTATATAATTCTTTTTTGATTTACAAATTGGCAAACCCCACTCTAAAACTGAAGTTTTCTGCAGTGTCAGCTCCATCTTATTTCCCAATTTTTGTTTCAAGGGGCAACAGAAATAATTCCACCAAATCCCGGGGTAGTACACTTTATAAAATCCCCCCAACCCCCCAAAAGAAAACCCCACAAAAGCGCTGCAGGGTTTGCTACAGTAAGGTAATATGGAGAGAAACCCCCACTTACTGTCCTGATTGCCCTTCCAAACCTGGCCTCTGCATGGGTGACTGCTTCAAGCAATACCACGCAGGCACAATGCAGTAGTGCTGTAAAGTTAATTTTATTATTTGGCCACTTTTCCCCCCTGAAATATCCTGTTTTTTTATTTTTCAAAACACATCCCTCCTTAGATCTAACACTATCAAAATGTAATGGGAGGCAAAGCACTCTAAAGTTTTTTCCATCTCTGATAATGGAAACACACATGTTCCCTACTGGGCCCAGTAGCTCCCCCAAACGCTGACAAACCTATGCATATGGGGCATTGCCATAATCAGATGATGTAACTCACCACTAATGTAAAGCACTTAAGAAATCTGCAAATATCATCTGATTGAAATCCAGAGCAACACTAAAATATGTGTGAAAAATTGTGTTTCTCTGCCTTACTGCAGGTTTTTGGAGGGATTGCTGATAGAGTGGCAGCAAAAACATTGAAAAAGCGCAAATAGAATGAAAGCCAGGATTGTCTATTCTTCTTCAACATATACTTTTGGGGGTCAAATTCATTGCAGCATTGCCAAACAGTCCGAAACGAGACAAGGCACCAGCTGTAAAAACGGCATGTCTGTAAAAGGAAACTCACGTGTTCCAACTGGGCCCAGTATCTCCCCCCAAAACCCTGACAAACCTATTCATATGGGGCATTGCCGTACTCAGAAGAAGGAGCCGAACACTAATCAATGCAGTTTATAAAATCTTCACCTATCCTGTGCTTGAAATTCACATCAACATTGAAGTCTAAGTGTGAAAAACGCCGTTTTTTTTTTTTTTTTTTTTTTTTTTTACTTACCTCAAGTTTTATGAGGGATTGGTGGTAAAATGGCTGGGTATAAAATTTGAAAACACACCTAAACTGAAAGCCTGGGGTGTCTATTTCCAAAAATATACACTTTTGGGAGGAAATTTTAAGCTGGAGCACTGTTACGTAGCCCCAATTGAGACATTGCACCAGTTAAGCAAGATGTGAAAATTCAATATTTGTTTAAAATTGGGTCCCGTAGCGCCCCCAAACCTTGAGAAACCTATGCATATGGGGTATTGCCGTAATCAGAAGAAGGAGCTGAACACTAACCAAAGCATTTTTAAAAACTTCACCTAACGTGCTTGAAATTCACATCAACATTGAAGTCAAAGTGTGAAAAACGCAGATTTTTTTTACTTACGTCAAGATTTATGAGGGATTGGGGGTAAAATGGCTGCATAAAAAATGTGAAAACATACAATAAATGAAAGCCTGGGGTGTCTACTTTCCAAAAATATAACTTTTGGGGTGAAATTTTAAGGTGGAGCGCTAGTACACAGCCCCAAATAAGACATGGCACCAGTGACTCAAGCTGTAAAAATTCAAAGTGTGAAACTGGAAACGCATATGTTCCAATTTGGGCCCCATAGCTTCCCCAAACCTTGAGAAACCTATGCATAATGGGGTATTGCTGTACTCAGAAGAAGTAGCTGAATACTAATCAATGCATTTTTTAAAATTTTCAATTATCCCATGCTTGATATCAACAGTAATATTGAAATGTAGGTGTGAAAACTGCAAAAAAACAAAATATTACCACAATTTCTAAAAATATTTCTGGAAAAAGAGCTGCATAAAAAAACTCCACAATTCTCCTGATTATTTACCTTATGTTGTCTAGTTTTCAGAAACATATACGTTTGTGGGACATTTTTGATTCTGGCACCATTAACTAAGCTATGATGTTCACATGCCAATTGTTGAAAAATTACAGGTTGGAAATAATGGCGTCCATCTTGTAATATTTACCTTGTAAATGTGAGAAGGGGATTGAAATACTAGGCTTATGGGGTATTCTTATATTCAGGAGAAGCAAATGAATATATTTAGGGGTATTTTTTTGTCATGAACTAATGGTATGCAAATCCTGACAGGAAAATGTAAGCAAAATATTGTTGTTTTTTTCCACTTTTTTCTATTTTAATCAGACGTCATCGTTCTTTCTGCAACAGGGAAATCCGGTCCCAGGACCGGCGGAGGCTCTTCAGTAGAGCCGAGATCTTGTTATGCAAGACAAGATCCTTCACTAAAACGGTCTTCTACGTGTGCTTAGTAATCAAGACCGTTTTAGTGAAGGATCGTTTCTTCTATAACGAGATCTGGCTCTGCTGAAGAGCCTCCGCTTGATTCAGTGAATGGATTCCCCTGATGCAGCAAGAAAGCTGACGTCAGAGGAGAACGAAGTTTAAACGCGGCTATGCCACAAACCATAAAGGTTTGAGAGATGCCGCTGGTGGCACTTAATTCAGTTTTTTAAGGGCTTCAATATAAGGGATAGTAATTTTGAAGTATTACTATCCCTTTAAGGGGTTAATAAGTCCTATGTTTCAAATGGTTGCTATTTCTAGAATTAGACATTTTGTTGCACCCCACTGGTCTTCAAGGGGTTAACATGGCTCTTGTAGCAGTTTCAAGACCTCACACTACTTCCATTGATGTTTGAAGTACATCTAATTATATTTTTTTAAACATATTATTTGGTTTTATTTTGCACGTGTTGTACTCCACTGCTTGTTAGTTTCAGTTTACAAAATGTTGTATATGTTCCTGCTTTCTAATTTATGAAAATATGATAAAACTGAGTGTAATTTTTTTTTCTGTTACTTAGAATAAGGACTTTCCAGTGGAAAGGTTTGACGGTCCCAGAAGTGAGATGCTCAGGAGATGTCTATGTGCTGGGTACTTCTCCAATGTGGCCAGAAGGTAAGGTGTGCACATTTTATTACCATCATCAGGAGATAAACTACCACTAGTGTGGCAGGTGCAAAGCACAGCGATCCATTTTTAATGCTGACAACAGAAAATGTTTAGGATTTTGAAGTAATTTCCAGTAAATTGTAAAAAAATTGGTTTACACTAAGTTTACCACTGACCACCATACTGTTGCCTCAGCTGCTGCACCTTTAAGCCTTTGAACACCAGAATGCTTCCCAATGCTTTTCAAAACAATGCATTGGACACCCTCTCTAACACTGTTCAATATTACAGCACCCCTTGCCTTGCTTTTGCTGCACTGTGGTTTACACACATTTCCAGAACTGTACAATGAGACAAGAAAACACATGAGAGTCAAAAGAGGTAGTTGGTGTGCTTTTATTGGACAAGAGATCCTAAATACATGGTTTTCCATAACATGTCAATCCTTTTTTATATAATAAAAGGCCAGAAAGTTTGTCACTATGCAGTCATGCACAGTAGAGACTGCCCGCGTTCGGCCACTCTGTACTGCGCATGATTGCATTGCGTGAGTGAGGCGGTGCAATCGCGTGGATCAGTGAGGTAAAGGCAGTACGCAGAGCAGGTCCGGGTAATGTCAACCCTCTGAGTGCCAGAGGGGTACACAACGCATTACTTTGCAGTGCGTTGCATACCCCTCTGGCGCTCAAAGGGTTAAGAGGCCGGTCCTGCTCTGCTTACTGCTGTTACCTCACTGCTCCACGGCCCATGCACACGGGCTTTTACACTAGTATAGTAACAAGATACAGCTGATAGGGAGAGTTTGATACTTTTATTATGTTATGATGCTAATAGAAAAAAATAGAGGAAATCTGTTAAAATGTAAATAATACATATTTCCTTTACTGTTAATCCTGGCTATATACAGTGCAGATAATTGTCCGAGGTGTCCTGGTTTGTTAGAATATTACCTATAGTGTTTAGAGACTTCAGTGATATTACTACATGTTCTTGTCGCCTTGCCAGCATAATACAAGAGTCCTCACTTTGTACTAGTAGTTAGTAAGAGGAATTGCTGTAGTCTGGAGTCCCCGGGGCATGGAGCATAAGTTGCACTAATGGTCTGTCTAGTAAATGGCTATGAACCCTTTTATCCATGCTATAGTGCCTGAGTGAGAGAATTATTCCTCAGTTCCTATCTAGTACTCTTTAGTAAGGGGATCACTCTCGGGGTCTGCAGGGCTTTTATCCCTTGTATTGACAAGATGTAAAATAATTAAGTATTGCTATATTCTTACATTTTCTTGTGCATGCTATAGGGGTGGTGATCAGAATTAAGTGATTCAGAGGCCTGTGCTGGCAGAGTTATGTATGCCAGTGTGCACTAAAATCATTTGCACATAATCATAATGCTGATTCATTACACATGACCATTTATTTAAATGGGGTTTTTGACAAATTGAATGCGTTACAGCATTGTCTGTTATAGTGCTCCAGATTTGTACCTGTTGTGCTTATGAATTCATCTTCATTTGGGCTGTATGTTCAGAAGCAAAGGGGAGAATTTTGGTGTCAAATCAACTGCTCTAAAAAATATATACAAACTTTATATATAAATAACCTAAGACCAGATGTTGGAAGAATATCCATTGATTTCACTCACTGGGGAAAACTGCCTATTTCATTTATGGAGCGAATAACTCTCATTAAAATGGTTACTTTCCCTAGATTTCTATATATCCTGCAGATGCTCCCACTGTATCTGCTGAAAAGAGACATTGACTGCATCCACAAACAGTTCTCAGACTTTATATGGCAGCATAAAAAGCCCAAAGATTAATCTTAAAAAATTACAACAGTTTAAGTCCAAAGGGGCTTCGGTCTCCCGGATCTTAGACTCTATAATATGGCTAGTCTCATGTGAATAGCAAAAGACTGGGTCGAGCAGACTAATATTTATACAGCTGGAAAAAGGACCAACAGTTTATACCACCAAATATAGATCTGCGTTACCTGCTGCACGCCCTGGCTGCTAGGATCCCCCCTATTTGTCTGACAAACCCACTGCTCTCTACTACGGTTAAAGCATGGCAGCATATCCGGTACACCCTTTAACAAAACAGATACACTTGCAAATTTCTCTTGCTTCCTAACAATTTAGAATTTTAGGATGGACGGGCAGATGATCTCTTCTACCTATGGGAGGACAGACAATCTGTTACCACTAAAATAACAGCCTCCAAGATATATACATTTATTTTATCCCCTATTATGCTCATGAGGAGGTGGGTTTGAGTTCCTGGACGTCTGGTTCTCAGGGCGTGGTCAAAGAGCTACTTCTGAGAAGCTTTACTAGAAGGCTGAAATGTACCCTATCTTAGTATTTTCAGGAGCTTCAATACAGTCTACTCCATAAAACATGTGTCGCTCCAGTTTTAGCATACAAGATTTTAGTGGCCAAGATTTTAGGCATCATACATCTATTGTGGTGCTGTTCTATTAGTCAAGAGTTTGTGGTTTAAAATAACAAAATGTATTAAAAACATGAGTGGAGTGGAACCGACGCTTGGATCTCCTCCTT
The DNA here is from genome assembly GCA_037306005.1 of Rhinophrynus dorsalis. NCBI lineage: Eukaryota > Metazoa > Chordata > Amphibia > Anura > Rhinophrynidae > Rhinophrynus > Rhinophrynus dorsalis. The sequence goes on from CM074719.1 coordinate 312,529,611, forward strand.
TTTAATGGGGATATATGCTACAGTGACACCAATCCCTAAACATATGCCGAAACTGATGGACATAGTGATCCTTCTAGAAATTAAAGGGATAATAATGTTGTAAAATAAATGTCCCATTGAGTATTCTCCATAGTTTTTTGTCCATACTCAGCATTATGTCCACTTTGTAGTTTACAAGTAAATAAGTTATAAAGAGTCCCCCTCCTGCTCCTTTCACCAACGTAACTTTTGTCTGCAAGCCGGTCCAAATGGAACGCAGCGAGGGACAATCTTCTGTGTGTAAGGAGAAACCTGCCCTCCTTCATCAAAGGAGGCAGGGTTTTCCTTATGCTCACAGTAAGAAGATTGTCCCTTGCTGTGAGCTGTCCAGTCAAGCTACCAGATTCCACATCTGAGGGGAGGAGGGGAACAAGAGGTATAAAGGGGCAGGAAGGGGACTCTATAACTTATTTACTTTTGTACTACAAAGCGGATAGTATTCTAATAGCGCTGTGCATGGACAAAACACTATGGAGCAGGGGTTCTCAACCCGTGCTCTCTGTGGCCACTAACAGGGCAGGACTTAGGAATTACCCTGCTAGAGCATGTGTGTTGATCAGAGGCTCATTCACCTTGATTATTTCACCTGTGCTTTCACAAGGAAATCCTCAAATCCTGGTCTGTTAGTGGCCACTGAGGGCACGGGTTGAGAACCACTGCTATGGAGAATACTCGGCAGGCATTTATTTCACATTACTATCCCTATAAATGTATTTTGTCTTACTGAACAAATGACTCCACTCTTTCTTTGAAGCAATGGGCAGATAGAGGGGGAGAAATGTATGTAAATTTGGGAACCCTTCTTTAAAACCCTCCACAGAGAGGCTCAAATGCATTTTTCACTGTCGTCCAATACAGGTCACTGGTACTTCTGGAAGGCGATTCGCCCCTTTAATAGACAGGAACAATTATGCAAATGATTGCAGGGGGCAGAGCCTCCCCTCCTACTTAAGCCACCTTCAGGCCAGAGCCACTAGATTGATTTGTTCCTGGGTGCTGTGCACACCAGGTAGAGAACATCTATGCATTCAACTTAGTATTTTGTTATTTTTTATTCAAATATGGAATACCACCATTAGGAGGGCGACCATGGCTGTGAATTGCCCTCTTTAAAGTGGCTGGTGCAGCTTCCAGGGATTTTCTGTGGACCTTATGCCCTGAAGGGGGAACAGCTTGAGTTAAGCAGCTTCCCTACTGGGGAATTTACCTCTGGTCTATTCCCACTTCATCATGGTCACCTGAAGACAGAAGTCCTGCAGGAAAGGTGAGCCACCCATTGAGTGCTGAAGGTCCATTTGTCCCCACAGTGTCCCTTTGCTGGGCTTGTATTTGGGAGTTTGCTTTGCACTCCAGCACTCATACGGTGTTTTTATTTGCATTCAATGTTTTAATGCAGTTTCTGTGGTATTCTCTGGGTTTGGAGCCTTTAATGGTGTTTAGTTAGGTGTTTTATGTATGTTTGGGCACTTTTTAATGTTTTGTTAAACTTTATTATACATGGTGTTCCGCGCCTTTAAGCGCGGCTTTCCCGCTTAGACGCTATGGCTCCTTTACTCTCTATGAGATTTCACAGTGTGGGACATATCTCTGGAACCGCTTGTCACAGCAACTCCAGAGAGGGCTCATTTTAATGCTAAGCTCTTGCTCTATCATCCGGTGTGTATTTTATTAGTGTGGGGTATTCAGGGGGGCTTCGGGCACTGTTTGGGGTACTTGTATGGGGAAAACTACATTTCCCATGAGCGCCCGGTTCACGCTCGTTTCTGATTGGCTATCCTGACGGCCGCCATTTTGTGGAGCTCTTCCTCAGCGAGTACACTACGCAGGGACCGAGCCTTCTCTCCCCTCAACAGATTAACCCTTTGCTGGCCAGATAAGTCCAATATTAGGCATTTCTGGGGTGAAACTTTAATCTTCCACACTTTTACTGGGTGATAGAGTTTAAAGTGGGGTATATTGACGCTGTGAGCATGTCTACTTCACTGGAGCTAGACCCAAGTCAAAGGAGGATGGTGGGGTCTGCCCCCCCCATGGCGTTTTGCTCCTCTTGTCACACTGGGCTATCTAGTGATAATGTGGGGGATCTATGCCCTAACTGCACTGGTCAAGATAGCAACCCTGGGCTTCCCAGCCATGCTATTGAGCCATCTTGGGTGAGGGAGTTTAAAGCTGCCACTAGGGATCTCAGATCCACTCTTCAACTCTTTCCCTCTCAGGTACAGGGGGCTCTCCAGGTCTGGCAGACCCCCGCTACAATCAGGACCTCCCTGCCTAAGCCACAGGGTGCTCCTGATGTGTCTGATTCTTCTGAAGAAGAACTCTTGCAGGATTCTGATGCTGAGGAACGCACTGTTATTGAGTCTAACAGGTCCATTGGGGACCCTTATGAATGTGACCCTGAAGTTTCGGCTGAGGGTCTGATTAGAGCTGTACTGAATACGCTCAACCTTCCTCTGACTCAGGAATCCACTTATGATCCTACTGACGTTTTTCAAAAGAAACCATCTAAGCCTGTTGTTTGTTTTCCAACTAACCCTACTCTTGCCCGTCTAGTCTCTGAGGCATGGAAGAATCCTGATAGATCCTCCTCTGTCTCCAAAAAGTTTGCTAAACTGTACCCTTTTCCTGAGACTGAGCTGGCAAAATGGGTTCATCCCCCCAAGGTGGATGCTCCTGTTTCCAGGCTATCCAAGTCTACCGCTTTGGCTGTCTCTGATGCCTCTGCCCTGCAGGATTGGACGGATAAAAAGCTAGAGCTTTCTCTATTTTTGCCTCTATTGGCACTGCCATGCGTCCAACCTTTGCAGTGGCGTGGGTTAATAGAGCCATTGCGGCCTGGACTGAACGACTGACTGACGCAGTTCGCCAGGATGCACCAGTATCTGAACAGTTGCAGCTTCTTGCTAATATCACTGAAGCTCAGAATTATGTTGCTGACGCTGCCTTTGATGCTGTGCGCATGATGGTGAGGGCCTCCACTGCTTCTGTGGTGGCTAGACGTGCCCTTTGGCTGAAAATTTGGTCTGCTGATACAGCCTCTAAGGCTTGCTTTCCTTGCCCTTTCAGGGGAATTTGCTATTTGGGTCTGAACTCAAAGAAATGATCAGTGAGGCTACTGGCGGTAAAAGTACTCTTCTACCCTCAGTCTTTAAGAAAAAGTTTCCAGCCAAACGCAATCGGTCCTTTCGTTCCTTTCAGACTGAGACACGCTCCTCGGCCCAAACGGGTCCTCCCGCTACGCGCTCCTCCTCCAAGCCCAAACAGTCCTGGAAGCCCAAAGTGGCCCCCAAGGCCAAGACCTCCAAGACTGCTTCGGCATGACTCGCCGAACCCGGGTCTGCATCCGGCTGTAGGTGGACGTCTCCGCATCTTTCGCCGGACTTGGGAGGAGTCAGTGGCGGACCCATGGGTTCTTCAGGTGGTGTCAGAGGGATACAGGATCCCTTTCTCCTCCCTTCCTCCTTTTCGGTTCCATTTTACTCGTCCTTCTCAGGAACCCACAAAAAGACGTCTGTTCGACGACGCTATTCAGGATCTCTTGGACAAAGAGGTTCTGGAAGTGGTTCCTCCGGAGGACACAGGTTCAGGATTTTATTCCAACCTGTTTGTGGTGGCCAAAAAGGATGGAGGGGCTCGTCCTATTTTGGATCTCAAAGATCTCAATGCCTATGTGGTGACTTCCCACTTCCGCCAGGAGTCCCTGCGCTCTGTGATTGCAGCTATGTCTCCAGGGGAGTTCCTTGCCTCCCTGGACCTTCAGGATGCTTATCTTCACATCCCTATTCATCCAGAGAGCAGGCGGTATCTCAGGATTGCCTGCCACAGGGGACACTTTCAGTTTTCAGCTCTTCCCTTTGGGCTGACTTCAGCTCCTCAGGTCTTCCAGAGAGTGTTGGGCTCCTTGATAGCTGTGCTTCATCAGGACGGGGTCAGGGTGACCCCCTACATGGACGATCTCCTCCTCAAAGCTTCCTCGGCGGAGCTTCTTCACCAGCAGTTGCAGAAGTGTATCCACACTCTGACCCGCCATGGCTGGATCCTGAATCTGGACAAGTCGGACTTGGTCCCATCTCAGAGGCTTCTGTTCCTGGGTCTCCTGTTCGACACTCGCCAATGCATGGTGTTTCTGCCGGAGGATGTGGCTCATCAGATAGCCATCCGAGTGGCGGGGATTCTGGAACTGGACTTAGTGCCGGTAACGAAGTTGTCGTCCCTGGTGGGGAAGTTCATTTCCACGATCGAAGCGGTACCTTTTGCCATGGCCCACTCCAGGGAACTTCAGAGATTTGTGATCCAGACGTACAAGAATCATCCAGATCATCAGCATCTGTCAGTCTCTCTACCTCCTCATGTGGAATCGAGTCTGCACTGGTGGTTGGATCTCTCCCATCTCCTGAAAGGGAGATCCTTTCAAGTTCCTTGTTGGACCACGATCACAACGGATGCCAGCCTTCGGGGCTGGGGTGCTGTGTTGGGTCGCTTCAGTGCTCAGGGGAAATGGGGTCTGGAGGAATCTCTTCTCTCCATCAATGTTCTGGAACTACGTGCCATCCGGCTTGCCCTGAGACACTGGGAATCTCAACTGACCGGTCTTCCGATCAGAGTGGAATCCGACAACGCCACTGCGGTGGCTTACATCAACAGGCAAGGCGGCACAAGAAGCGGCACCGCCTGGTTGGAGGTCAAGGATATTTTGTCTTGGGCAGAAGATCACGTGCCTGTCATCTCTGCAGTTCATATTCCAGGCGTGGACAACGTCATGGCGGACTTCCTCAGTCGTCATACCGTCGACAGCGGAGAATGGGCTCTTCATCCAGAGGTGTTTCACTTGCTCACCCAGAGGTGGGGGATGCCGGAGGTGGACCTGATGGCCTCCAGACACAACAGGAAGGTTCCGGTGTTTTGCTCCCGGCGGAGGGACTCCCTTGCTCTAGCAGTGGATGCCTTATCGATCCCTTGGGATTTTTCTCTGGCTTACATCTTTCCTCCTCTTCCTCTATTGATCAAAGTCATCCAGAAACTGAAGCGGGAGCGTTGTCCTGTTATCCTGATCGCTCCAAACTGGCCTCGCCAGTCCTGGTACCGGAGTTGATGGCCATGTCAGTGGCAGATCCGTTCCCACTTCCTGCCCGTCCGGACCTACTTCTTCAGGGATATCTGTGGAAGGAGGATGTTCACTCTCTCTATTTGATGGCATGGTGGTTGAATCCTCGATTCTAGCAAAGAAAGGATTTTCTCCTTCTGTGGTGTCAACTATGCTCAGTGCTCGTAAGCCTGTGTCCTCCAAGATCTATCATCGCATATGGTCAACTTTCGTGGCATGGTGCTCTGAGAAGAAATTCTCCCTTGATTTTCATCTTCCCACTGTCCTGGCCTTCTTGCAGGACGGTGTTGATAAGGGGCTCAGTTTGAGTTCCCTCAAAGTTCAGACTTCTGCCTTGTCTGTGTTTTTCCAGGAAAGGATTGCTATCCTTCCTGATGTGAAAGTTTTCTTTCAAGGTGTGACTCATGTTCGACCTGCCTTCAAGAGTCCTGCTCCCCAGTGGGACCTCAATTTGGTGCTGGGAGTTCTCCAGCGGCCCCCGTTTGAATCCTTGGCTTCCATTCCATTACGTCTCTTGACTTGGAAGATGGCCTTCCTTTTGGCTATTGTTTCAGTTCGCCGGGTAGCAGAGTTACAAGCTCTGTCTTGTAAACCTCCTTACCTGGTGTTCCACAAGGATAAGGCTGTGCTTCGCACTACCAAGGAATTCTTACCCAAGGTTGTGTCCGAGTTTCACATCAATCAGGAGATTGTGGTTCCCTCTTTCTGCCCTAATCCTTCATCTGACAAGGAACGAGATCTCCATTTGTTGGATGTGGTGCGTTGCCTCAAGTTTTATGTTCATCGCACCTAGTCTATCAGGAAGTCTGACGCTCTATTCGTCATTCCTGAGGGGCCTAGGGCAGGGAGACCGGCTTCCAAAGTTACCATTGCCTCTTGGATTAAGGCTACTATCCGTGAAGCCTACAAGTTGAGGAATAAGCATGTTCCCTTCCGGGTGACTGCCCATTCCACCAGATCTCTTGAGGCCTCTTGGGCCTACAAGAATCAGGCTTCCGCTGATCAACTGTGCAGAGCGGCTACTTGGTCCTCTGTGCACACTTTTTCAAAGCACTACCGTGTTGATGTGCTGGCCTCGGCTGATGCCAGTTTTGGAAGGAAAGTCCTGGAGGCAGTTTTGCCTGTGTAGGTCTTCCACTCTGTGATCCTTAGTGCTTCCTTACTGTTGAGCCCAGTTGGCTCTAGTTCTGTGTGCTGTGTTAGTTCAAGGGTTGTTCCCTTGGTTGGTGTCCGTTGACACTTACAGTTTGGGCTATGTAATTAACTGGTTCATAGCAGTTTTAATGACTTGGGCCTTGTCCTGGTCCTTGCCTTATTCCCACCTCTGGATCAGCTCAATGTTTGTACATCCCAGAAGTACCAGTGACCTGTATTGGACGACAGTGAAAATAGGATTTTAGTCTTACCTGTTAAATCCTTTTCACTTAGTCCATACAGGTCACTGGTCTCCCACCCTGTCAAGGGACCAGACCTGGCTCTCCTGTGGCATTCAGTGGGAGACCTTTGGGGCATGCTCACAGGAGTCTTTCTTCTTGCTTACCTGGGGTCAGTTTTAGGGTCTCAAATCAATCTAGTGGCTCTGGCCTGAAGGTGGCTTAAGTAGGAGGGGAGGCTCTGCCCCCTGCAATCATTTGCATAATTGTTCCTGCCTATTAAAGGGGCGAATCGCCTCCCAGAAGTACCAGTGACCTGTATGGACTAAGTGAAAAGGGTTTAACAGGTAAGACTAAAATCCTATTTTAGAACAGTTTTAGATACACCTTCTGGATGGATGCTGGCAATCTGTTTAATGAATTTGGGGATGCATGATGTCTATCTGATGTGACTGTGGCCACAGATGTTCCAACATGGAGGACCATGGCTGTTGGGGGGGAATGTTGCTCACTGGGGTCTGGGCAGTTATAGTTATTTATTTTTTGTTTAAGTTGTTGTTTATACTCTGCATATTCTTGCTCTCTAGGGTCCATTTGGTATGTGGCGGGGTGCCGAGGTCGGTTGGGCATCTCCCTGCTGGCTTGACAGGCCTGGGGCATTGCTTTACCCGGGGTTAAATCGGGGGCTTTGCTTTACCATCACTAATTATGGACATTTATGATACTATATTTTTATGGTTTATGCATCGGAGCAGATCATCTGACTCTATGCAGACTAGATCACTTGGGATCCTTACCCCTAGCAAACCTAAATATATTAGCAGAGCAATGTAGGCCCCATGAGGCAGACCCAATAGTATTAACTACCACTTACTGATGAGTATACTGATATGGCTCAGAGTAATTACTGTGTACCGCTATTTTATAGTTGTTGTTTTCTTTCTTTTTCTATGTATTTGTTTATTCTGGATAGATGAAGTTTTGTCAAAAATGTTTAAACGCTATAAAAAGTTTATTTAAAAAAAAAAGGCGCCATTTAAATCAGTAGGAACTTGTATTTGTCCCCTAAGGTGCAGCTGGTTTACCACAGAATTATGACAGTGGGGTTATGCAATGCATTGCATACTCCTCTGGCACTTAGAGGGTTAAACTCTAGTGGTCTGGATTTATCCTGGGGAAAAATTAAAATTCCTTAAATTCCCACTGATGTAACTCTTTGAGTGCCAGAGGGGTACACATTGCATACCCCTCTGTCTCTCAGAGGGTTAAATGTTGATTTTAACACTTTGAACACTGGAGAGTTCTCCAACACATTGCTTTGCATTGTGTCAGAGACCTCTTTAACATACATGAATTTAAAAAACCTCCCTTAAATGAATGTTGATGTTTAGGTATCCCATATTGTGCAGTTTGCTCCACAATTCTTCTCCTTTTCTTCTGAAAATATGGCCCTTTGAGTCCGAGCAGTCAGACCCAGAAGTGCAGGTGAATATAGTCTTGGGATATGAAAATGAACCCTTTAAGGACCACAAGGGTATACAACATACTGCAAATCAATGCATTGCATACCCCTCTCGTCCTAAAAGGGTTAATAACAAATTGTGAGCTAGGAAGGTTTCCAAGAATGCAGTGCGCAGGAAGAGAGACAATCTGCCTCCTGACAGTCCCTACTTCCATCTGACATGTAATAAAGGGGGTCCATCACAGAAGCTGTGTTGTTATGGCACAGTAGTGCAAGGGTTAATATTTGGACTATGAAGAAGGCATTCACATCTGTTGCTAATTAACCTGGAGAATCCATTATAAAGCACTGAAGTCTGTTACTGTTTCATTTCCAGTTACATTTTAGAGTCTGCTCACACAAGTGACATGAATGTGATGCAGCACTGTTCAAACCCACCTGTGTCATTACTTACTTCCTCCTTTATTCACACTGTGATGTCCTCCCTCTGGGTGTGTAGACAATGGCTGGTGCACATTGACAAAAGCCATATAAGACTGGCTGATGCCTACATGGGTTGGCCAGACACTAGGGGTTACAACGAGCATCACAACCTCCAAGATTGTTTGCGTGATTGATCTGCATAGGCCACTATGCAGGTCAGCCCTGCTACATTTTGGCTGCACTCTAGATTGTATCTAGGCAAGTTGCAGCATGTTGTGTTGGACAGCTTTGACCATGTCATCAGCCCAATCAACCCCAGTGTCATGTTCTACACAGGTGACATGTTTATAGACTAAAAATCTATTACTAAATCCAAATCCAGGAGAGAAAGAGTGTGTTTGCAATAGTATTTGTAAAAATAGTGATGTGCATGACAGACACTGTTTAAAAGCACAGAGTTTAGCACTGTATGTAAAAGGAAATAATACAACATAATTAAATAACAGGGTTCTCTGATAGTTCAGTGCAATGTGTTGAACTACCTTCTGGCAATAATAAATATATATGTGTTCATATAGTGTGTTTTTTAAAGTATAATCATGATGAGAAAAAAGTCCCTGAAAGAAAGTTGTTATAGCTGATCCAGGATAAAATACCGAACATATCTTAAATACACATAGTTATCAACCTATTTTTATCTGTGAAAACAAACTTACTATCAAAATAAACCATAACTTGCAATATTATCTATCTTATGTTTATATGGAAAACGTGAAAATCAATATATAAAGCAGAGAGGTCCAGCTGGAGAATGGTCCCATTTTAGACCTCAATTCAAATGACACCGTTGGCAAAAAAAACAAACAAAAAAAAAACACCGCCCGCAGTTTATCAAGCACGGTAAGCAATTCAATTAACTGTACTATGAAGAAATACCGGCAGAAAAAAACAAACGTCAGGAGCTAAAGTTAGCACCCATTTGAACCCATTAAAATGAATTACATTTTGCCATTCAATTCCAGGTGTTAACGGACCCCAGTTTATTGCAAAAATCTAGACCTCCTTTTCCTCCTTTTTTTTTTTTTTTTTTTTTTCTTTCTGTTATGCCACACAGTCCCTTCCTGTTCGTCGTCTTCTTCATTCTTCTATCCTCCTTCTCTTCATCTTCTGTCTTTTCTTCCATCCTCTTCTCTTCTGATCATCTTCTGTTGCAAACAGATATCCCTGTAAAGCAAAATAAGGTCCACATTAATATTGATTTTAAAATATTTGTCCAAGTGATGTATTTGTTAATCCTTTGAGTGCCTGTGGGGTACGAAACACATTGCAAATCACCTCTCTGGCACTCAAAATCTGTACTGGCATTTCATTAATTAAAAAGTAATTTTGGGCCCAATGTGACAAAAAATATATCACAAATCCATGTAGCATAATAAATTTGTTGTCCCCCCCCCCCACACATAGAAAATATCAGTTTGTCCAATCAAAATACAAAATATCCCCAGGCAGTTCAAGTGTTAAAGATGCTGCTGCTTCCGCCGGCAGCAATATTGCAGGCCAAATATCCCCCATCCTTGATACCTTTTGGGCCGTTGCACTAGCATCCCTGTTAAAAAAAATTTAACAAAGACTGGTCATATAAAAGCCATATGGTTTCAAGCTTACCATTGGCTGGGATATATGTTTACGCACCTCCTAGCCAATCAGTTTCTAGCAGGTTTCCTTACCACTCCCACTAGAAGCTAATTGGCTGGGAGGTGTGTAAGTGCAAATTCCAGCCAATGGTAGGCTGGAAACCAATTTTTTTTTATTAATGGAATGCCAGCACAGATTTAACCCTTTGAGTTTCAGAGAGGTACACAATGCATTGCTCTGCAATGCATTGCATATCCCTCTGGCACTCAAAGGGTTAACAAATACATTACTTGGACACATTTTTTAAAAACAGTATTAATGTGGACTTTACTTTTTACAGGGACATCTGGTCGCAACAGAAGAAGATCAGAAGAGAAGAAGACAGAAGATGAAGAAGTAAATTAGAAGATGACAGAAGAAGGCGGACAGTGGATGACAGGTGTGTTAGGGCTAGTATTGTTGCACTTTACTGCTAGGGGTAGTGTAGGGTTAGTGTTTGGGAGGGTGACTTTGTGTTTGAGCTCATGCTCAGTGTTTGACATTGTGTCCGACACCAAGCGTTAGCTGTTTTCCTTTGATGTTCCCATTACTCATGCTATTTAGCATGAGTTTTGGGAACTTAAAACACACGACAGACATCTGGCACCAAGTCAGGTTCTGTGGTTTTAGTTGTTAGGGCAATTGGCTGGCTGTGGTAACAAGGCCATTAGCCATGTTTGCCTTACCGGCCATTTTGAATCAAGGTCCTACTCTGGTTCAACTTCTTGGAATCCTTCATATCTTCATTTCATCTCTCCTCACCTCTTTCCTTCAGTACAGATGGAGTGTGATTCCCTTGGAGGAAAGCTCAAGCATTTCCACTAAAATTGGGCAATGATGGTTTCAGACTCATGTGTCTTTTCAATTAACGTCCCAGGGTACCGGCTTTACTTCAGCTCACTAAAATTGTCAAGGTTTCAATTCGAACCTGTTTATTGCTCCCAAGAAGGATGGGTAGTTCACAGCAGTTCTTGACTTCAAGTCCCTAAACAAGTACTTGAACCTTCACAAGTTTAATAAGGTCTTTAATAATTGCCATGGAACTGGAAGAGTTCCTTTCCTTTTCAGAAACATGACATCTGTTTGCATATTCCTATTTGGGACAAGCACCACCGATATCTTTGATTTGCATATCAGACTCTTCAGTACCAGCTTTAAGCCTCCGTATTTTGGCTTGTAGCTGCACTTAGTGTGTTTACAAAAGTATTTGCCCCTCTGGCAGCACACTTATGGAAAAAAGGGAATCAACAGAACTCCCTATCTTGAGGACTTACTGATGAAAGAAAGGTCCATGTCTCTTCTATAGCAGTATGGTCAAGTCATAATCTCAGCCTTGAAAAATATGGATGAATTCTGATTCAAACCTAGAATACGTGCAATACATGACTTTTTTAGGTCTGGAAATCAACACACTTAAGCAGAATGTGTTTCTACCTTCAGACAAGATCTTAATAATAAAGTCCAGGATTATTTCTCTTTTACAAGAAAAGAATCTTACTGTCAGGAACTGTACATTTGTAAACAAAAATGTGGGCCCCCCTCCCCAAATTACTTGTTTTTGTTGATTTTCTAAGTGAATATGAGTTAACCCAACCTCTACAGTGAACAGACTTAAACTTAACATCTCTCTATAAATTGCAATGCACAGTTACAGATTTACTTAATTTGACGGAATGAAAAAAATGATGCAGAAAATGTGACGTGCAAAAGTTTGGGTACCCTCTCAGTCAGAACTTAACATTCCCTTTGGCAGAAATCACAGCCACCAAAATTTTCTTGTAGCCAGCTCACATTCTTTGTAATCTTTAGTAATTTTTTCCACTTTCCCTTGCAGACTTAATCTAATTTAGAAACATTCTTAGGTTGTCTTGCATGCACTGAATGTTTGAGATCTACTCAGATTTTTAGTAAGACTGTGGACCGTGAAGTAATTTCAAAACCTTTAGCTTTTGTTTCTTGAAGTGGTTCATGGTTGATTTTGAGGTATTTTTGGGGTCATTATCTTACAATATACAGCCTCTTTTCAGCGTCAGTTTCTTTCCTTACTGGTGGGACATTATCTTCCAGGATTTGTTGATACTTTGTAGATTCCATTCTTCTCTCTTAACGCATAATATTTCCTGTGCCACTGGCTTCCACACAACCCAAAGCATAATAGATCCACCCCCACCCCCCGTGCTTAATGGAAATGTATTTTTTTCTTCAAATGCTTCTTCCTTTCTTTTTCCAGAAGTATGTTTGGTGATTGTGGCCAGTGTGTTCAATTTTAACTTCACCAGACCACAACACTTGGTTCAAAAATTCTTCTGGCTTATCAGAGTGTTGTGTTGCAACTTCAGATGTTGACTTTTGTAATGACACCAGATGTAAGGTTTCCTTCTGATGACTCTTCCATGCAGATCATGTTTGTGCAAGCAACACTGCACAGTAGACCAGTTCACGACTACTCCGGTGCCAGCTAAACTTTGCTGCAGGTTCTTTGCATTGATATGGTGGTTTTGCTTAGCAGCCCTGACCAGTTTATGGACAGTTCTAGCTTTTCTTGGTCTTACAAATCATGTCTTGACTTCAGCAGTTCCTCTTCCATTTGTTAATTATGTTTCAGACTGTGGAAATTACCAGCAGGAAGCATTTAGATATCTTTTTATAGCCTTTCCCTGCTTTTTTAAGAGTAAGTAGTCTTCATTTTCTGATCCTCAGTCAGCTGATTAGAGGAGCTCATGAGTGCAAATACAACACCCTGATAGATTTGAAGAGTCAGAAAATTTATTAAGCTCTGGAATTATAATCGCCTAACCTAGATTAAGGCCTAACATGTCAATTCTGAGACCTTACAAAAAATTAAAACTTGTAGAGCAACTAGAAGGGTGCCCAAACTTTTGCACATGCCACATTTTCTGTTTTACAGTCTGTAGAAATGTGTCAAGTTTAAGTTTTGCTCCCTGTTAACTTCTTTTCACTTAGAAAATCAACAAAACATGTAATTTGGCCGGGGTGGCCAAACTTTTGCATACAACTCTATGAACATACACAGAAAAAAGGATACTTCAGTGCTATATAGACTGCACACTTTAATATATCTAAAATACTTGATGCTGCCACCTGCTAATCTGCTATCCCAGATCAAATCAAAAATAAAAACCTGAAACCGTTACACATGGATTTTCTAGTTATGGAACAAAATGCAATTCTTGCATCATTGCATCCCTATGTATCAAGTGACATGACAGTCACTAGGATGGTGACTGAATGATCAGAATTTCCACAATGGGCATGCCTTCTTTCTTTCTACTTGGATAATTGTCACAACAGATGTAGCCTCAGGAGCTGGGGAAAATATGCAACCATCTATCTATTCAGGGTCTACGATCAAGACCAGTCCTCAGGGCTCATACAACTTCATCATCAATCTTAAAGGGACATCTCATTTATATACAACCTGACGGTACTACGACTGTAGCTTACTTAAATCACCAAGGTAGAACCAAGAGCAAAGCAGCTTGGTTAGGGGTACAAAAGATCATATACTGGGCAGAAAACATCTCAGCAGAAAAATTATAAATCCAGGCAAATGGTAGCTCAAACAAGATATCTTCAGGCATAGATCTAATGGCTTCCAGACTCAATGCAAAGCTTCCTGTACTTTGAACAAGTGGTGCAAAATCATCAGCAATCAAAGCAATGATGAAACATTGGGATTACACTCTGGCATCTATCTTTCCTCCAAGAGAAATCATCTCCAGGGTAGATCAGGAAAGAGAAGGTACACTTTGATGGATCTATCAATAAAAGAAACTTGGAATCTGCCCATCATCCAGATTTAATCTCCTAAGGTACAGTCAAGCCAGTCTGATCTTAATGGCATGGAACATCAATCCACAACATTAACCCCTTAGGGACCAGTGACATTTCTGACATGTCACTGGTGTCCGTGCTTAAAGGGATAGTAATGTTTCATAATAAAAGCAGCTCTAATTAATCATAGTATTTGGACTTTGGAGAGTGTTATTTCAGTTCTGTCAGAGTTGTAGTTCAAGAGTAATTCAATGACAAAGTCTCCCCCTCCTGCCCCTTTTACTGATGTACCACTGATCAGCCAGATCAGAAGGGAGGTGCCCAGGTAGTCTGCAGAGAGGGACAATCTTCAATTAAGATAAGGGAAAAACCTGAGGGGGGCAGGGTTTTCATTGTTTTCGTAGAAAGAAGATTGTCCCCTGTTGTTTCCGTCTGGTCTTACAACCTGATTCCACATCTGAGAAGAGATGGCTTGCACTAGGTAAAAGGGGCGGGAGGGGATATTTGCTTGTGAATATCTCTCAAACCATAAAGGTTTGAGAAATAAGACATTTCGTTCTTCATGTTTTTTTTAATGCCTACAAAATAAAATAAAGATAAAACTAAGTATTACTATCCCTTTAAGGACTGGTGACAGTCCTGACACATCATGGGTCTTGTGTTCACAACACTTATGCGGGTGGAGTTACTTTTAAAGGATACTTTTACCTCACAGTCGCTGTGTCTCCCTGTGTACTTTGGGAAGGTCCAGAAAGTACAATAAACCACTTTTTGCCTCTCCCTGCTTCATTGAATACCAAAGTACTCTCATTTGACAGAAGAGATGCTTCTCTTTCAAACAAAGGTATTTATGGCGTTCTCATCTTTTCAGGGTTAAAAATGAATGTAATGTTCTAAATAAATAAATTAAAGAAATAATGCATATTTTTACCTTTAGCTCCATCTTCTGGAAAAATATGTCCACACCAGACTAGGGGTTAAAAAGCAAGTTGGCCCCTTATTTGATAAAGCTAGCTGTCTTACCTAATATTGAATTTCATGGTTTTCAGAGATTTCGGTATATTTGAAAGATGAATAAACAACACTATTTTTTTCTTTCTTCGTTGTAGCACCATCTTCTACAGATTTGATAGGAAACTAACATAAGTGTAGAAATGAATATAACCAGTCCTTGAAATTAGGATTTTGTACACCTTTAAAACGATAAAACATATAGGGTTACGTTGTTTATTTCTCGTATTTTTGTGTCTGAAATGAAGAATGGTGAAAAATGGAAAAAGACAATTTGGCAATTTTTCAGTTGCTAACTTTTATAGTTAACACGTATTTGTTATTTAGTTAAACTTAGAACCGAAGTTTTAGCTAGTGGAACATTGGTGGGGGGGCACATTATTTTACTGGCATTTCAATCAACTTTTTTTTATTTATTTTTTGCATTCTGGGTAAAATTTTGTAATTTCACTGTAGAGCTGCAACAAAATTGTGAAAACAAGTTTAGCAGAAAAATGGTTAAACCTAAGTAAACATGACACAAGCCTCTGTCTTTATTGCACTCGACTAGCCCTGTGCAATCTAAAGACTATCCGTTGTGATACCTATACAATGATTTGCACATTAATCCACATTTTATTTGAACCACAGTTGTTTCTCATTTTATTCTGTTCACCAGTAACACCTCAAGGACCAGCACACCTCTCTGGTCCTCAGTGGGTTAATCATTTAATATCCGTGATGCAACTTCAGTTAAGAGTTTTAAATGTACAATATAAACCATTCAGTATCTCTCTCTTAGGTCTGTGGGAAGAACATTCTGCACGATGGATGGACACGGAAGTGTGGTACATATCCATCCTTCATCTGCTGTAAGTGTTACATTAAGGTTTAGTTTACTATACATGACACATATATACTGTTTATGTAGTTAATTTTGAACAAAGGCTTACACTTAACTTTCTTTTCAATAAATCTTTTGCTTGTCATTAAGGATTGCACAGAAATATTCAGGAAGGTGTCTGTGTTAACACGAGATATGAACTCGGTAACATGACCCATATCCTGTTCTCATTTCCTATGTCAGCTGAATTAGAGGAGTACATTTTGCTGTGGATGATAAAATACCTACACTTTGGTGTACGAAGTGCTAAATGCCATTTTATCAAGCAGAAAGCTTTGTATATGGTTACTAGGCAATAGCGGTGCATAAAACAAGTTATTTGCTATTTTGTGCCATTCATACATCATACCTCCCAAGTGTCCTTCTTTAGATGGGTCAGTCCCTCTTTGAGACTCACATCCCTGTGTCCCCCTTTCGCACCCTGATGTCCCTCTTTTTGGGAGATCAGGCTGTGTGGTGTGTATATAAGTGTATCACTTTGCTCCACAGCCATAAAACTCACATTAATATTTGTTTAAATGTCAGTATGTTTATAAATTAGTCTGGGTAAATAAAATACTTTGGTATTGCTCTAGATCATTTAAGTTACACAAAGAGGTGTCAGTAGGTCATGAGTTCACTTATAAATTTCTGGTAATGCCACATCCACCAGCCATGCCCGCAGTTACACCCCCTAAAACAAGTGTCCCTCTTTGGCCATTTGAAATGTTGGGAGGTATGATACACAGGGCCGGATTTGCCGTAAGACAGAGTAGGCATCTGCCTACAGGCGCCCCCCACAGAGTGGAGCCAGTCATTGAAATAAAAAAATTATATATTTTTGTTCACAGCGCTGCACGCTGTGCACAGTAACAAGCCGCCCACCACATGGTAAGGTCCGTGCTTTCTTTGGCTCAGACAGAAGGCACAGACCTGTAGCTACTGTTGCTCCCTCGTCAGCTCTAATGCGGAGCGCTGGGAGACGACATCATCTCCCAGCGCTCTGCATTCCTAAAGAGACTGCGCGGGAGTAACAGCTGCTACAGAAGGAGGCACAGACATCTGCCGCTGGACCACCAGGGAGGTAGGAAACGTATGCAGGAGGCAAAGTGGGGGCAATGTGAAGATGATGTGGGCAATGTGGAGCTGATATAGTGGCGATGATGTGGAGATGATGGGGGTAATGTGATGGCAAGCTGGAGCTGATGGGGCAATGTGGAGATGATGGGGGCAAGTTGTAGATGATGGGGCAATGTGGAGATGATGGGGGAAAGTTGGAGATTATGGGGGCAAGTTAGAGATGATGGGGGCAATGTGAGGGCAATATGGAGCTGATGGGGGATAAGTTGGAGCTGATGGCAGTATGGAGCTGATGGGGGATAAGTTGGAGCTGATGGCAATATGGAGCTGATGGGGGATAAGTTGGAGCTGATGGCAGTATGGAGCTGATGGGGGATAATTTGGAGCTGATGGGGGATAAGTTGGAGCTGATGGCAATATGGAGCTGATGGGGGATAAGTTGGAGCTGATGGCAGTATGGAGCTGATGGGGTATAAGTTGGAGCTGATGGCAATATGGAGCTAATGGGGGGCAATGTGAGGGATATATGGATATGGGGGGTAATGTGGAGATTTGGAGCATTATGGAGGTGTCCAGTGGAGATGGCAAATGGGGGGGCGCTTCAGATTTCTGTGCCTACAGACTCCTGAGATGTAAATCCGGCCCTGATGATACATTGTCTGGTTATGGAATATATATGTTATATGAATACCAATAGTGTGCAACAGAAAAAGCAGCTTATGTTCTATTATGAACATCCACAAATGAGAGAAATACAAATTCCTATTAATTTGCATGGGGCTTTTAACCCCTAGAAACATCTGCAATACATTTGCAAAGCATTCTGGTATTCAGTGGGTTAAATGCATCATATAAATCAAAGGGAATTTGAGCAATTTTTATTTGATCCCTACTCCATTATTATTCCATGGGCGAGGCTCACAAATATATTGTAAATTGGAGATATTTTCTTGCATAGGATCCATAGACTAACACAGGAATCGCACTAATTTTTATTAAATATTTACCACACCATGGTGCATTGCCTTTGTTTTTCTTCAAATATTGCCATTCACTTGGGAGATGACCATGGGAATTACTCATGAGCAGTATTAACATGTAAATGTATTCTTTGTGTTGTATGCCAAACTAGCTGAATATTTTTTAAAAATGTTTAATATTTTAACAAAAACTATTTTAACAAATAATTTACAAATGTATGCAAAACAAGAGAGGCAAATGTACCTGAGAATAATAAAAAACAACAAACTAAAATAAACATGTGTATCCCCCACTGTAGCATAGAGACATGGGAAATGTGTTAAGTCTCCCATCTGGAAGCTATATTCTACAGCAAAACAAAAATGGAAAACAAATCCGATAACACACAAAAGCACAAACCGCTACAACAAAGTGTGGCGAATGCTACATAACATGTTTATGAAAACATCATAATTAGAACAATTAAACTGGGCCTTTAGCCATTTGAATGCTAAGGAGAGGTCTCCAACACATTATGTTTAACCCTTTGTGTGCCAGAGAGGTATCAATAACACATTGCTTTGCAATGTGTTGGATATCCCTCTGGCAATCAAAAGGTTAAACCCCCACTTTGTGCAGTTGGTATGCTCCGGAATTGCTCATCTTTTGCATTCTGCCTTTAACCCCTTAGTGACGAGGACTTTTTGAAACTTGAGGACAAGAGAAATTTTGGACTTTTTAGTATGCCTTTGTGCAGCTGTATTTTTCTCTAATGCATTTAGTTCACCCACAAATTATAAACCATTTTTAAAGCATAAGTAGTGCTTTATTTTGATACCACATTTATATGGACAAACCACCATTTCATTCAATAAAATAAAAAAAAAATATGGGGGAAAAACAACTTTTTATAGGCTTTCCTGTCTTAATTTGTGCTTAATAAGTACATTTTTTAGAGGAACTGGATAAAAGGTATGAACGGGTATTAATACCTCCAAAATGTCCCTTTTTATGGGGGTACTGTCCCCCTTAGGCGAAAATCCCTATGTCACTCATTCCCTCCCTGTTGTCTCTCTTTTAGGACATCAGACTGTGTGGTGTGTATAGAAGTGTTTATTTAAAGTGTTAGTAATGTCCATATATAAAAATGCTGTATCTGAAGCTCCATGTACAATAAAGTGTATTGGTAGCATTCATTTTAGAAATCATCCAGTCATTTTTTAGTTTTTCACCTTTAAAGTTTACTGGCAATGGAAGCCCGGCAGCCATCTTTAAACATCCAAAGAGCCAGCGTGTGCCTGTGAATTCTATCTCTGCTAAGCGCACTCCACCTGAATTACCCGATGGGAGGGGGTGAAGCGCTCAAAGGAAAAA
The DNA here is from genome assembly GCA_037306005.1 of Rhinophrynus dorsalis. Classification (NCBI taxonomy): domain Eukaryota; kingdom Metazoa; phylum Chordata; class Amphibia; order Anura; family Rhinophrynidae; genus Rhinophrynus; species Rhinophrynus dorsalis. Next base: position 312,548,768 of record CM074719.1, read on the forward strand.
AAAAAAAGGCAGGCTACGCACTGGCTTCGCGTCAATACAGAGGGGGTGGCCAGCTACTGAATTGTGTCCCTCACTGAGATCCGTCGTGTCGGGCGACACCAACTGAGCTCCAAGCAGTTTACAAGTAACTTGATAGAAAGGGGCGGGAGGGGAAGACTTCTAGGACGATTTTAAAGAATTTGAGACAACAAAAAACTTTCAAACCAAGGGCATACTATTTAAAAAACTAAATTAAAACAAACTAGACATAATTTTTGTTGGACATTACTATCACTTTAAATTGGTCCAGAGTAATAAAAAGCACATTAATGTTTTTCTTTTATGTCCCCCACCCCACTACCTCAAGTCCCCAGTACCTCAAAAGTGCCTCATTTTTTGCCATTTGAGTCACTGGGAACTCTGTTCTCTGCTTCTGTCTTTTTCACTATTACAGTGAGGGAGAGAGGTAGAGAACACTGGCAAAGTATAGAATACATTGCCTTTGTCATTCTCTCAAGTGAAATATGTGATCACTAGCATCGATCACATATACCGAATCAACAGGGAAAAGATGAAACTGACTGTTCTGGTCCTGGAGCACTGAGGTACAACCTCCCAGGCATGATCACAGAGCGCCATGAGCCTTGCTGTAATCATGAAGTCTTTGACTTGCCAGGACCGTCACTTTGTCCATAAAGGATGGGATGTGACTGTCCTGGCAAGTCACGAACGGGTTAATGTTTGAGCAGAACACTGGTTAAACCCCCACTCAGAGAAGAAGCTATAACTGTAGCAGCAAACATCACTGAAGCTGATAAACTGGAGCAAACCAACTGCATCAGAGTGGAGAAATATGTGTCAACATTGATTTGTTTCACAATGAGCTTGGGGCCCCTCTAGCAATCAGAGGATTATAACCCCCATTTAAATGATTTGTACCCTATAGTTATATCTGAGACCTCTCAGGGTTTGACACAGGGACTCAGGGTTTTGACCCAGATCTCAGGGTGAAGGGTCTAAATCTCAGGGTGAAAGAGTCTGACATTTCCTATTAGATGATCTGGACTAATAAACTGCTTATTTCATCTCTAAATTGGTGCCATTTGTACCCGAATGGCAGAAGGAGAAGTCCTGTTTGTCTTGTGTGTGCCCAGGCAGTGATACCTCTGCTGTTTCATGTTAACGGTTTATTTGCGGACTGACTGGAACACCTCTGGGTTAGAGTAACAGGGACATATTGCTTAGAATCTATGTTCTGGAGCATTTTAACCCCTCAAGGACCAAGGATGTACATGTACATCATGGGGTGAACATCCCTAAAGGACCCATGACGAACATGTACGTCATGGATTTCAGGGCGCAGCTGCACAGCGTTCGGGGAGCCCTGAATTGGATCCTGAAAAAAAATAAAAGCTCCATGGACTTAAGTGACTGCGTGGCTGGTCCTTAAAGGGTTAAGGGATAAAGATGCAGAAAGTTCCAAAGTTTACCTCTGGTGCCATTGGTTTGCCCCAATTCTATTTATTACATCAGGCTTACTGTACTTGCAAGTCTCTCCAAACCAGAAACACTGTAATGTTTCAATGCTCTTAAATTTCTATTTGATGTTTAGTTACCTAGAATATTCTTTTACTTTTATTAGTTTCAGTATAATAATGTTAGCAAGGTTGGTGTACTAAGAAAAAGCAGAGCAGTTCTGGAACAAACCAACTGCACCATGGGGAACAAATACAAATTCCCCAAATTGCAATTGATTCAAAGGGTTAGTAATGCCCGTAATTCACTTGCTTCAATATTGTAGATGTAAAAAAAACTAAAGTATATGCAGAAAGTCCCATCTCTCAAACCTTTACAGTCTGAGAGATATCCACCGCTAAAGTTCCCCCCTCCCTCCCCTTCTCCTGACATGAGCGCTTTACTGACAGCAGGAGATCTTCAGCAGAGCCACAATAGCGAAATGTAAAAGGAATGACTTCATTGGAATGGTCTACAAAGTGTGCCTGGTTTGCAAGCACACTTTGTAGACAGTCCCAATTAAGTAGTTCTTTTTAAATGTAGCTATTTCGGCTCTTCTGAAGAGCCTCCTCGTGTGGCACAAATCAAATCTCCTGCTATCAGTTTTATAGCTGACATGAGGGAGGGGGACGTTTAGTGGTGAATATCTCTCAAACTGTAAAGGTCTGAGAGATGGGACGCTTTATGTTTTTTTCCTCTACAATACTGAATCAAGTGAAATACAGGCATTATTGACCCTTTTAATAGAACTTTTAGGCTATGAAATGTGTACGAGGTCTCAGAGGCTTTGCGAAGCAAGGATTTGGAGACACCTCTGGCATTCAAGAAAAGCCACATTTAAAGCAATGGAGCTTTTTATTTATTCCATAGGGTGCAGTTTCTTTAGCCCTGATATTGCTCCCACTTTTTCCTCAGTACATCAGCCACTGTATAGTGTTAACTATCTGGGTGCCAAAGGGGTATCCAACACATTATTTTGCAATGCTTTGGATACCCCACTGGCACTCAAAAGGTTAATGTTAAAGAAATCTGTTTGGTGTCAGCGATTTTTAGTGGTTTATTGTGCAATAATCTAATTCCGTTTTTATTTTCAGTTATTTGGAAAGGAATCACAGCTAGAATGGATTCTTTTCCACAATGTTCTGGTCACAACTAAAATATTTGTCAGGACTGTGTGTCCCATCCGCTATGAATGGATTAAAGACTTACTTCCAAAGTTGCATGATATCAATGCCTATGAATTAAGCAATGTGGCCAGAGAGGAGGTGACTGATGAGGAAATATCCAAATGGAAATCCAAGGAAAGTTCAAAACAATCCAATGGTGAGATTTAATTTAAGGTCTGCTTTAACATGTTGTTTAAACCTGCTCTGCCAACTAGAGTTCCACTTAGAAATCCATGTAGATCTGGTCTTCTTTTTTTCTATTCTATAAAAGAGAAGGGAGTTACGTGATGGAGAATTCTCTGGCAGTGCTTGCCACACCCAGGGGCAGCAGTAAGGAGGAGATATTGTAATGTCCTTCATCTTGCCTCTCATACAGGGGTGTGTGAGGCCTCTCCTGTCAAAATCTGTGCAAGGAGTCCCCCCCCCATTGCTAAACTCGTATGTCCATGGCCTCCCCTATCACCTCCCCTTCACTCACTACTTTCGTAGCGGATTTGGTGTCTATTCCCCATGCGTTTCGCATGTCTTCCCCTTCAACTCCACTCACTGCCTTCATCTCCATTTATGTATGTCCAATGTTTGCCTGTCCTCCCCTTCCCCAAGTTAATTCAGAAGTGTCCCATGCCTTCCTAAATGGTAAACACATCAGCACAATAATACACCTGTGAGGAAAAACAAAAAACAGGCGATTCCTCACTCCACATTTCGTCCTCTTCACTGACTTTCCCTGTGCATTTTGTCCCCTTTATTCACTTACTGTGTCCGCTCTCTTTCATCTGCTCCCACCCTCACTTTCATCTCTTCAAAAACGACATACCCGACTCCTCACTCCACCTCCTTCACTTTTCCCCATCTCCACCAGTCACAACTACACTGGCTCTGTCACTACTCATACAACACAGAAAGGGATCAGGACTCTCCCTGTCCCTCCCATCTTCCCCGTTCAGTGTATGTGTTTTTATTTCTTTTTATTACATTATGCTGCATAGTACAGTTTGATGGTACCCTGGATCCAGGGTTTGTCATGCTTATGGGAGGCTGAGAATAGGAAGAGCTCTCCAAATTAAATATTTGATGTTTCCCTGGTGACTAATTCAGTAATTAATGGAGCTGGGGGAGACTACAATGTTTTTTAATCTCTTATTGTGCTATACTGCAGCTTTCAGTGTGGGTGTTTGTGCCTATTGCAGTTTTTCTCTGATCATCAATGAGATCACAGGGAGGCATGTACAACAAACAAGGGCTGTGCGAGTCTTCGTCCAGACTGCACATAAATTCACTGTGCACCATGGAGGATCTATTTCCCTAACCCCTTTAGGACCACAGGGGTATGCAACACATTGCACCTCAATGTTTTCTTTAGCTCTCTGATCCTTAAGGGATTAAACTAAATTACTATTTTCAAACAGTATGTTCTGTCCTCCCCCCCCCCCTCACTTTTTAACTTACACCAGCCTTGTAATGGGGAATAAAAGCTGATCTAAATCAGGAGCCAATTCACCCAGGCTCACAAACATCTAACTGATCGAGCTGCACTCACATTACAACTGATGGAGGGGTAAAGTGAACAGAATTGGAAAGGGGAGGGGAGGATGGGTCTGTATTGGAAACATCACTCACATTCCCCAGCCTTTGCATTACTCCTATTTCTCTGTCGTCCAATACAGGTTACTGGTAACTTTGGGTAGGCGATCCACCCCTTTAATTGTAGGCAGGAACAATGCTGGAATTGTATCGAGGGGGTGGAGCCTACCTTCCCTTCTTGGATGCAGCTAGCCAACCAGCTCCAGAAAGATTTGTTCCTTGGTGAAGACACAGGCAAGAGAACAGTCCTGCTATAGTTTTAGAATTTTTTTTATTTTTCTGTTAGAAATGGAATACCACCATTAGGCGGATTACCATAACTGACAATGCCCTTAGATGTGGCTAGCTCAGTAACCAGGTGCTTTTTGTGGATCTTAAACCCTGGGGGGAAAATCTTGGCAAGTTCTTTCCTCAGGAGTTGCCCACCGAGGCTTCTTCTTAATACATGGTAGTCTGAAGACAGAAGATCTGCAGAAAAGGTGAGCAACCCTTTCAGTGCTGCAGGTCCACATGTCCCAAGGTGCCCCTGCGCACAGGGGTTTACCTTTGGAGTTTCTTTTGCACACTCCTGCACTCATTGGGTCTATCTGTTGGGTGTTTTGGAGCATGTTTATGTGGTACTTTAACCCTTTAGCTGCTGGTTTTGCATCTTTTGGGGGGGTTTCTGACACGTTTCCTGCTGGTTCTGTGTTTTTTGGGTATCCTAACATGTTCTAGTGATGCTTCATGCATTTTTATTTTACTGTTTTAATTTTGTAAAATTTGAGTAAAGGCGCGCTTTACCACATAGGCGCCATTGCTCCATTCACTCCTATGGGACTGTATGGTTTGGGACATATCTCTGCAACCACTTAACCTAGAGACTTCAGAGATGGCTCATTTTTCTTGTCTGCCCTTGCTCTATCATCCGGTTCATGCTTCCAGTGTGTTGGGGGGCTCAGGGGGCTTCGGGCACTGTTTGGGTACTTTTTCTGGGAAAACTACATTTCCCATGAGTGCTTGCTTCGCGCTCTCGTTTCTGATTGGCTCCCGCCGCAACAGCCATTTTGTGCCATTTCCAGAACAAGTATCCCACGCAGGGCTTGGACTCTCCTCCCCTCTGCTGATTAACCCTTTGCCTGCCAGATAAGTCTATTTTAGCGATTTCTGGGGTGAAACCTTAATCCTACACACTGTACTTCGGTGATTTCTTATACTGTGAGGTTATTTGACATTGTGAGAATGTCTATACCGTTGGAGCTTGGGGCCAGACCTAAGAATAAGGATGCTGGGGTCTCTGTATCCCCTATTGCACATTGTTCTTCCAGTCATTCAGGGTTACCTAGAGAATTCTCAGGTCATTTATGCCTGCATGTTCTGATGTCCCTGAGAGTCTCCCAGGGACCCCCAGCTATGCATTAGAGCCAGTTTAGGTGCAAGAGTTCAAGGCTGCTACTAGGGACCTTAGGTCTACATTGCAATTCTTTCCATTCCAATTATAGGGGGTCTTCCATTCTTGGCAGACCCCCTCCTCTGTCAAGTCTTCCCTGCCAAAACCTCAGGAAGTACCTGACGTATCAGATTCCTCTGAGGAGGAACTGCTGGTGGATTCAGATGTTGAGGAATGTTCTGCTGTGGGCTCCTCTCAGTTTTTTTGGGATCCGTTTGAGGCTGATCCTGAGCCCTCGGCTGATTGCCTGATCAGGGCTGTTTTGCATACCCTTAACTCCCTTAGTTCAGGAGGTTCCTTCTGATCCCTCTGATGTGTTTCAACAGCCTAAAACGCCCCTTACTTGCTTTCCACTTAACTCCACTCTTGACCGCCTTGTGTCTGAAGAGTGGAAACCTCCGGACAAGAAACCTTCTGTGTCCAAGAAATTTGCCAAGCTTTATTCCTTCTCTGAGGCAGCACTTGCTCAGTGGGTTCATCCTCCCAAAGTGGATGCTCCTATCTCCAGGCTACCTAAGTCTACTGCCTTGCCAGTCTCTGTTGCGTCTGCTCTGAAGGACTGGACTGACAAGAAACTTGAGGTTTCCCTCAAGTCCATTTTTGCCACTGATGGTACTGCCATGCGTCCAGCATTCGCTGCAGCATGGATAAACCCGGCCATTGCAGTCTGGACTGAGCAGCTCACCCTGGCTGTCTGTCAGGGTGCTCCTACTTGGGATATGTTGCACCTTCTTGCCAACATTTCTGAGGCACAGCACTATGTTTCTGCTGCCTTATTTGATGCCATCCATTTAGCGGCTAGGGGTTCCACCATGTCTGTGGTTGCCAGACGGGCTCTTTGGCTCAAGAACTGGTCTGCTGACACTGCTTCCAAGAAAGCATTGCTCTCCTTATCTTTTCAAGGTACTTCGTTTGGGCCAAATCTTAAAGATCTGATCAGTAAGGTCACAGGGGGTAAGAGTACACTTCTACCCTTGGTCCCCAGGAAGAAAACACCACTTAAGCGTAATCAGTATTTTCGTTCCTTTCAGAAGGTTCCCTCAGCTCCGGGTGCCTCCTCCAAGACCAAACAGCAATGGAAGCCCAAGGTCCCCTACAAGCCCAAGGCTTCCTAGCCTTCTTCGACATGACTCACTGAACCCAGGTCCCCACTCTGCTATGGGTGGTCAACTGCGTCACTACCACAGCTTCTGGAAGGATTCAGTGGCCGATCCGTGAGTTTTACAGGTGGTGACGGAAGGGTACAGGATCCCTTTTGTCTTTCTTCCTCCCTTTTGCTTCTTTCCTACTCATACGACTCAGGGGGCGGAGAAACGCCGGCTGTTCAATGGAGCTATTCAGGCTCTTTTGGACAAGGATGTTCTACAGCTGGTTCCAGTTCAGGACAGAGGTATGGGTTTTTATTCAAACCTCTTTGTGGTCTCCAAAAAGGATGGCGGTTGTCGCCCCGTTCTGGATTTGAAGGATATCAATTCCTTTGTGATCGGACCCATTATCACCAGGAGTTTCTATGGACGGTGATTACTGCTATTTCCCCAGGGGAATTCCTTGCATCTCTGGATCTTCAGGACGCATATTTACACATTGCCATTCATCCAGAGAGCCGGCAGTATCTCAGATTTGCCTGCGACAGAGGGCATTTTCAGTTTTCAGCTCTTCCCTTTGGTCTGACTACAGCTCCTCACGTTTTCATCCATGTCCTGGGGGCCTTAGTGTCTGTCCTCCACCGGGACGGCATCAGAGTTACTCCATACATGGTCGACCTGCTTCTGAAAGCCCCCTCTGCGGAACTTCTTCATCAGCAGGTTCAGCAATTCATTCATTCATCACGGGTGGATCATCAACATGGACAAGACAGATCTTGTCCCATACCAGTGTCTGGTCTTTCTGCGCCTTCTCTTCAACACTCAGAAGAACATGGTGTTTCTCACGGATGAGATAGCTCACCAGATCGCCCACAGGGTTTCTGCGGTTCTGGCTCAAGATCCAGTTCCAGCCAAGAAACTGTCCTCTCTAGTGGGGAAATTCATCTCCACCATAGAAGCGGTCCCGTTTGCCATAGCGCACACCAGGGAATTCCAGAGGTTTGTGATCCAGGTGTGCAGGGGTCAGCCAGACCTTCTGGGGATGTCAGTGTCCCTCCCTCTTCATGTGGAACTGAGTTTGTCATGATGGCGGCTGGGGAGCAGTCCTTGGTCGCCTGAGTGCTCAGGGTCAGTGGTCTCCGGAGGAATTTCTCCTTCCCATCAACGTGGTGGAGCTTTGGGCGATATTTCATGCCCTGCGTCATTGGATCTCAGCTGGAAGACTGTCCAGTCCGACAACGCCACGGCCATGGCTTACATCAACAAGCAGGGCAGAACAAGAAGTCTCACCATTTGGTTAGAGGTCAAGGCTATTTTGTCCTGGGCAGAAGAAAACGTTCCTGCCATATCCACAGTGCACATTCCTGGCATAGACAATGTAGTGGCGGACTTCCTCAGTCGACACACAGTGGACAGCGGAAAGTGGGAGCTGCACCCAGAGGTGTTCACCCTCATTGTTCAGAAATGGCGTCTTCCTTACATCGACCTGATGACGATAAGACACAACAGGAAGGTTCCAAGGTTCTGCCCTGTGGATGCCATGTCCATTCCTTGGTTATTTCCTCTGGCTCACATCTTTCCTCCCCTCCCAGTGTTGCACAGGGTGTTACGGAAATTACGACTGGAACGCTGTCCAGTCATTCTGATTGCTCCATACTAGCCTCGCCAAGCTTGGGCTCTGGAGCTTCTGGATCTGTCTGTGGCAGAGCCATTCCGGCTCCCTTGCCATCCGGATCATCTTCTACAGGGTTACCTGTGGAAGGAGGATGTTCATTGGCTAACTTTGACGGCTTGGAAGTTGAATCCTCAATAGTGAAGAAGAAAGGTTTTTCTTCTGGGGTGGTGGCTACTATGCTCAGTGCCCGCAAACCTGTTTCTTCCAAGATCTACCATTGTGTCTGGTCGACCTTTCTATCTTGGTGTGCTGACAAGGACCTGTCTCAGGAATTTGATCTGCGTGCGGTCCCGGACTTTTTGCAGGACGGTGTGGATAAGGGTCTCAGTTTGAGTTCCCTTAAGGTTCAGACTTCTTCTCTCTCTGTTTTCTTTGAGAGGAGCATTGCCATCCTTCCTGATGTCAAGGTTTTCTTCCAGGGCGTTGCTCATACTCATCCAGCCTTCAAGAATCTCGCTCCTCTGTGGGATCTTAACTTGGTTTTGGGCGTTCTTCAGCATCCTCCATTTGAGTCTTTGGCTACTATTCCTCTAAGCGTGTTGACATGGAAAATGGCCTTTCTCCTGGCGATAGTGTCCATTTGCTGTGTGCGGAGTTACATGCTCTGTCCTGTAAGCCACCCTATTTGGTGTTTCACGAGGACAAGGCGGTGCTTCGCACTTCTCAGGAGTTTCTCCCGAAGGTGGTTTCGGAGTTCCATATCAATCAGGAGATTGTGGTGCCTTCTTTCTGCCCTGACCCCACCTCTGACAAGGAGAGGGATCTCCACTTGTTAGATTTGGTGCGTTGTCTCATGTTTTATGTACATCTCAATCTGACACAATGTTTGTCATTCCTGAGGGTCCCAGGGCAGGAAGACCTGCATCCAAAGTGACTATTGCTTCTTGGATCAAGTCCACTATTCGTAAGACTTACAAGCTGAGGAAGAAGCCTGTCTCCTTTCGGGTCACTGCTCTTTCTACAAGATTTACTGGGGCTTCTTGGTCTTACAAGAATCAGGCCTCTGCTGATCAGTTGTGCAACGCTGCAACTTGGTCATCTGTGCACACCTTTTCAAAGCACTACCGTGTTGATGTGCTGACGTTCTTGGTGCTTCCTTCACTTTTGAGCCCTGTTGGCTCTAGTTCAGTGTGCTGTGTAACAGTTTGGGGTGTTGTTACCTCTGTTTAATGTCCCTTGACACTTCATTGTTTTGTTGTGCTATCTCTGATTTGATGGTTCATATCTGCTCTGGTGACTTTGGGGGCCTTGCACCTGGTCCTTGCCTTACTTCCTGCCTCTGGGAAACTCAATGATTGGACATCCCAGAGTTACCACTAACCTGTATTGGATGACAGAGAAAAGAGGATTTTAGTCTTACCTGTTAAATCCTTTTCTCTTAGTCCATACAGGTTACTGGTCTCCCACCCTGTCAAGGGACCATGCTTGGCTCTCCTGTGGCAGACTGTGGGGTTCCTTCGGGGTCATGCTCACAGGAGTCTACTTTTCCTTCCACTATCTAGTCAATAGTTAGTGTTCCAAATCTTTCTGGAGCTGGTTAGCTAGCTGCAGCCAAGGAAGGAAGGTAGGCTCCACCCCCTACATACAATTCTAGAATTGTTCCTGCCTACAATTAAAGGGGTGGATAGCCTACCTAAAGTTACCAGTAACCTGTATGGACTAAGAGAAAAGGATTTAACAGGTAAGACTAAAATCCTCTTTTATACAGCAGCTGCCTCAGTGGCTGAACCCCCTTCAACACTTTGGTCCTAGGAAACTTCATACAAGTTATCCAGTAGGGTAACTGTAAAACAACAGTGCCTGACAGGGCTTAGCAAGGCATTGCAAAGCAGCAAAACTTACAGCTTCTCTTTGATTATCCTTTATTTCTCTTGCACCAACATATTCCAAATCATGAGTCTAGTTCAAAGAGCTAACAATTTGCTTGAATTTAATTCGAAAATAAAGATTATTAACCCACTGGCTACTAGAGATGTTTCCAATGCATTGCTTTGGACACATCTGTAGCACACAAGGGATTAAACATCACATTTATCAAACAGACATGTATCCAATGCAATGTGCTGTATATCTCTCTGGCACGGTTAAAAGAACATGAGGCTGATCAATACTATAGTAGCAATGTGCTCACTGTGCTGCCTTTTTTTTGGTGGAGTTTGTATTGTTTATAATTCATTTTGTATGTATTTTAAGGGCTGTCTTAGTGAACCTTTTAACCCATTGAGTGCCAGAGGGGTAAGCAGCACATTGCTCAAAGGGTTCAATTGTTTTATTTTGTAAGCCCCTACTCATTCAATTCAACTACACAGTCCTTGCAATAAATGTTCATACAAAATTAATAACAATCAATACAAACTCCACCAAACCAAAAAAAAAACAAAACGCCTTCATAGAATTGCTAGTAAATTATAAGATTATAACTGAAGTCATAACATTGTACCCTGAGATTCAAATGACGTATCTCAGGACCAAGCACTTTCAATGCCAGTTGTCCTGGATTTTTTTTTATATACATTTTAACTCCTTGGATGCTAGAGAGACCTCTAACATCAGTGGATTTTAAGGGGCAATGCTTTAAATATTTACAATCAAACAGGCGCTTTAGAATGCTTAAGCCCTTAACGACCAACGACATGTCAGGATTATCATCATTTTGTTTTTTTTTTCTGGAAGGACCGGTGTCAGTCATGGTACATCACGTATTATGTGCTTACAGAGCTCCTGCATGAGTGCTGTAAGCACTAGTGGGGGGTTTGAAATAGACCTCTGCAGGACAGGAGCAGTCTGTCTCAGACCCCCATTCAGCACACTGGTATACATCAGTCACGTGTGCCGGCACACCAACAAAGGTCAAAACGGTCCTTAAGCGAGGGTCACTTCCCCAGACCGCTTATAGTTAAGGTGTTAAGACCTGTATGCACTTCCTTTGTTTGTTGTGTTGCTGTTTGATTTGTACCCAGGCTGCCTTCTCATGATGTGCATTTTACAATTTGTTGAAAACCTCTTTAGCATTCAAGGGGGTCAAAAGCCACATTTAAAACAAAGGGATTTTTTTCCATATGGTGCAGTTTATTAGCCTTCAGAATTGCTCCATCTTTTCTTTTATACATGCTTTCCAATCTACGACTTGTAACTATGCATTTCTCATCTGTTATCTGAAATCAAATTGCTGAAATAAAAAGCAAGATAAGAGAATCTCCTCAACCATCTTCTACCAGACACTTTTGAAATGGGGCATGATCGTTGTGTGTGTGTGTGTGTGTGGGGGGGGGGGTGTAAAATTGCAGCAGGCAGAGAGTCTCTGCCTCCAGAGAACTCTTTATGCAAGCTCACTGCTTCCTTCAGGAGTATACTTAAAATATGGTTCCCAGGTTCCACAGCTGATGAAAGAAAATGTTCAGTATTTTCAAACAGTGTTTGCTGACAAAAAAAGTACTATGCCATCAACTTTCTGCTTTTGAGTATCCGGTTCTAAAAACAAGAGATACTGATTTTTTTGTTATGGACCTGATGGCATCCCATTCTAAAAGCATGGTTTGCTTGTTTTGCTACAGAACCTAGGACCAACTAGCGCTTAGTGGACTTAATGTACATTAGGTGTTAGTTGTCCCAGTGTATGTGTTTTTTCATTTGAGTGGTTAGGACAACCAGGACAGAGAAGGCACTCCTTTTGTGCTCCTTCCAAACCTTTTGACTCCGGGTCATCAGTGTCACTTAGAGGTAGAGAAATTAGCTTTGATGGCTTTGTTTAAGAGGTGTGAGGACCAGGGGTTATAGCCTTGTCCCTTTCAGCTTCCAGTTATTTGGGCCCTTCTTAAGGAAGTACTTAGTCTTAGTTCTATCAAAGTCCAGATTTCAGAGAAGTATTGTCTTTTTGCTGGATGTGCAAACCTTCCTGCAAGCGGTTGCTAATGCCTGTCCAGTCTTTTGGGATCCAGCTCCTTTGTTGGACTTAAACTTGGTCCCAGGAGCACTTCAAAATGCTAATGTTTAGCCTCTGTCTTTTTTTTTTTAAACTCTTAAGACAGCTTTCCTGCTTGCAGTTGTGTCTGTCCAGTAATGGCTTGGGTAGAGGCTCTCTTTTAAACCCCCTTTCAAATTTTTCATTCTGATAGGGTGGTTTTACGAAACCTTACATATAAGGTGACTGCTTCATAGATCAGGGCCACCATTCACGAGGCCTATGTTCTTAGGAATAAGCCTCTGCTGTTTAGAGTCACTGTTCACTCCTCCAGAGTGATAGGTGGTTCCTGGGACTAAAAGAACCAGGCCACTGTGGAGCAGTTGTGCAAGGTGTCAGTGTGGTTGTCCCTTCACATATTTGCTAAACACTACAGAATCAATGTTCTGGCTTTGGCTGCAGACAGTTTGGGACAGAATATCCTACAAGCCATAGTGCCTGTGTAGGAGTGGAACATAGTAACCATGGGGATATACCAAAGCTATCCCACCAACATTCCAGGGAGGGAGATTAAAACCCCTCAAAATACAGATCAATTCCAACAGAGATGAAAGGGAACAATTGTGAGCCTCTTTGGTATATCCCCATGTTCCTATTTTCCACAGTAGACAAAAGACAGAAAGGGATTTTTGCCTGTAAAATCCTTTTCGCTTAGTCCATGTGGAACACAGGATCTTCCTAGCAGAGAAAAAACAAGTTGTTTGAGTTCCGGGCAGGGGTATCGATTGGGTTTTCTGCTACAGGTGACCACTTTCCTGTCGTACTTCTTTTATTCTCTTTGCAGTAGGTTAAAACACAAGTGCAAGTGACAGATCACCTTGTTCTCTATGTTCTTTGTTTTTCTATCCTATTATTTATTTTCATTTTCATCATCTTTTTTTTATAGAGCAAAAAAGATTTTTGTTTCCACAATACACAACTGTGCTTCTGGGACTAACCACTAGTGTATGTTGAGCTATTGAGTCGTAACACTGCCATTTATAGCCCAGTAGACAGACATCTTATTAGTCATTGGCATTTGTATTGTTTTATGCTTAATTGCTACTTCAATGTACCCAACTGTATTTAAGCTGATTACTCTCTGCACATGGATTCCGTCAGGGTGTCAGCACTGTCCCAACCTTAGGCAGCTGGGGAGCAATGCTGGAGAGCATGGTTCGGGAACAATGCTAGTCAGACCTATCGCTTGCTGCAGCCAAAGCAAGATAAAGGTGTGAAGCCAGATGTCTGATCCTGATTGAGCCAGGGCCCTGACAAAGATATGATAATATGTGCACCTGTGAAGGTTCTGGACAGAGGACCCAGTAGGATCCCAGATTCAAATCTTCTACAATAGGTATCAAGAAATCGGAAGGTTAGACTACTAAAAGCAAACACGGAACAACCAGGAATGGTCTCGTACAGATAGCAGGCTGAGACTGCTCAAAGCACAACCAGAGGGCAATAAGGAATAGCCCTTTACTGATATTAGGCTGGAACTACTCAAAGTTCACTCAAAGCACAATAGGGAATGGCCCTGTAATGGTAGCAGGCTGTGAATGCTCAAAGTTTGACCAGAGCACAACAGAGAAGCTATTCACCAATAGTACATGAAGATATCTCTGAGTCGGAAGGTTGGAGATGAAACCCTGATGGAGATTCAACCAGGGTCGAATAGAACCCAGTCAATATATTGAGTATTATGGATCTTCGACCAGAAGTCGAAGAATATCTGACTAGGATAAAGGGTTATAAATCTTTGACTAGGAGTCGAACCAACTCAAATTAAACCAGTGTGATGGATATCAGACCGTGACTCGAGGTTGATATGACTAGGATAGCAAGAGCTCGACCTATCCCAGAGATCAGAGTAGATCCCAGTATCAGAGGAAATAATACAAAGCAGGGTTGAGAACGGACAGGAGAAAAGAGTGTGCTCACATCAACATACCCAGACCATCAGGCCAGGGCCAGGATACTTAGTTAAACACCCCAGAATACAACAAGGTGGGACCGCTGACAAATACTGCCCTCTAAGTTTTGACTCACATGGCAGTGGGGAACTAACTGTCGAGTTGAGCCAGATGAGAAGGCCCAGACAGAAGTCGAAGTTAGACTGTGGGGTACAAGTCAACAACAATTTCCCAAGGGAATAGCACAGGGTATGTAAGAGATAAGCAAATCCGTAGTCAGTAAACATAAGCCAGGGGATAATCAGGTGGAAAGACACATGCAATCCGTAGTCAGTAAATATCAGCCAGGGAATAAACAGCCAGGAGGACACAAGCCAAGGTCAAGGATGCAAACAAAATCCCGTCCAATCATAAACAAACTTGAATAATCAGGCAAGGCTCTGTTCTAAAACAGCCCTTAAAAAGTTTAAAGGATTAATTAGAAAGGACTCAGGCCCCAGAAGCTAAGGTGGTAAGCATAGTTCAGTCCAAGAAAGAAGCAAAGCACAGCGTGACAGATTCCTGTTTTATCTTCTTAACAACAATAAAAACAGTTTAAAAAAAAAAAAAAAAACTGTACACTTTTTGTCTGCTATCCTCAGTTGCGGTACTTGGTGCAATACTGGTATCCAGCACAGGACGAAGGCCTTTTATTAGAAGCTTGTAATTTCCTGTCCTAGGTGGAGCTATCTATCCTAGTTTTCCGCCATGGATTTACAAGTAAATAGAATACTTAATTTCCATAATGGCCCACTGTCTGGTAATCTTTTCATTTAACTCCATTTTTTTCAGCTGTTAAAAATGTGTGCAGTAAAATATTTTAGAAAATTGTAGAAATTAAAGTAATATTTAAAAATGTATGTGTTTTATGTCTTTCATTTCCTTTCTTTGTTTCATATTAACAGATGGATTTCAAGAATCAATAAACAAGGTTAAAAAAAGAAATGATGATAAATCTATATCCGATGCCAGAGCTCGCTACTTTCAACGCAAGCAGCAGCAGAAGTCTGAAAGATCAAATGTGCAGGAGATGGAGCCAAGTTGAAAGATGTGAAAACAAGGCAGAATTTGTATAATAGGCAATAATGATGCTGTAATATAATGTGGCTACCTCTAGATCTCAGCTTTTGTTGGCCTACAACTCTGGCTCCCTGTGACCAACTGAGAATAATGGGAGCTGTGGTTCAACAATGGCTGAATAGAAAAAGAGTACTATTCACTCGTATAACTGATAATCAACACAATTAATGTTATACTTACTATGGTTTTGAAATAAATGTATTATGACATACAGACGTTAATTTCAGAAGTGATACATCAATGCATATACTAAGGGGAACGTACAAACCCAGCAATACACAACTTAAGTTTGAACAAGACCTTAACGCAAAAGGCTGTCTACCTAATACACAATCAGAAAAGATATCATGCAGTGATTCTCCACCAGGGTGCTGTGGACATCAAATTAGGGTGCTCCATGTTTTCTGTGTCGAAGGACAAAAATGTGAATATTGTCTTTTAAAGGGATAGTAATACTTGAAAATAAGTTTATTTTATATTGTAGCCCTTAAAAAAACATGAAAAATTATATGTCTTATCTCCCAAACCTTTATGGTTTGGGAGATATTCAGAAGTAAAGTTTCCCCTGGAGTGACATCATTGCTCCACCCTTCAGATTTGGAATCCGGTCCCTGGACCGGTTGTACCTCTCCAGAAGTGCTGAGATCACCATCTTTAAAAAGAATTTCTTCATTGGAATGGTCTACAAAGTGTGCTTTCAAGCCAGGCACACTTTGTAGATAGTTCCAATTAAGTAGTTCTTTTCAAAGATCGTGATCTCGGCACTGCTAAAGAGCTGCCGGTTGCTCTGTGGACCGAATTCCAAATCTGTCCACTAGATGGCAGACTTGGCTGAAACAGCCAGGAAAAGTGAATTTTACAATATTTTACATGTGAATATCTCCCAAACCATAAAGGTTTGGGAGATAAGACTTATATCATTTTTCATTTTTTTTTAAGGGCTACAATATAAAATACAATTATTTTCAAGTATTACTATTCCTTTAAGTGTAGAAATATGGAAATTGTTATGCACAATATGTTTATTTTTATTACTATGATTGTAAGACCTAATAATATCTGTATATTTATGAATTGTGCCCTTCACTCTGCCCTAGAAAAATTAACATGGAAACATTAAACATGGTAGGGATGCCCCAAAAGTTCTAGATCGTATGCCTTGAGCAAAACAAAGGTTGAGAACCATGATATAATGTAAAATGTTTTTGTTAATAAAAATAAAGTTTTTGAGCTAAAGTGCTGAATATTACCAGGTAACATTGAGGTCAAGATAAAACCAGCCAATATACGATCAAAATATTTTACTCTAAAACATAATATATAAAAATACAGCTGCAGGATAACAATTGTATAGTAAAATTTTTTTAAAAATAGACAGTAACTACATCTGTTTAAGTGGCAGCATTGTATAACTAGTATTGTGGAACAGCAAGGTATTAGAGTGAGTTGGTACTGAAACGGTGTATATTGAGACTGGAACATCCTACCCCAATAGACAATGAGAGAATGAATGATGACATATGCTAAATGAATTGATAGATGGAATAGAAAAACTTAGTCCAAAATATTGTTTTTCATAGTAGAGAGATTAAGATGTAAACGATGATGATGATGCTTCTTTGATGGAAATGGTAGTTAAATGGTTAAACTTGAACGTCCAGATGGCATAGAACAGAAAACAAACCCAAAGAATGATGGATATTGCTCCAAACTGTTTTTAGTATACCAGGAGATGCAATGATATCCGTTTTTAATAAACCATAGATGGTGTCAGCCAAATCTGGGAACGGACCCTGTGGGTGTGGGTACAGGTGTGGGTACAGGTGTTGGCTGGATAAACTGTACATCACGTGTATATTGTGTGAATGAGCATGTATGTATGTATGTATGTACACATATGTATGTATGTATGTATATAGCACCAACAGGTGTACTTAGCACTGTACAGTTTACATTTTGTATAGAGGGGTACAATAAGTGCAGTGATTGTGGTTATAAAAACAATCAAAAAGGGAAACCAGTTGAGTATACATTAGGATAGGAGGTCCCTGTCCCATAGAGCTTACAATCTATTCATACCAAGTCTAGAGCATTGCAGGGATAGAGAGGTTACAAACAGCCTGCTTATTCAGTACATGGATTAATGATCATGATGACAGGAGAGTTTGCAGCAGTAACTGACCAACTCCCTCACTTAGCCAATGTTGTTCCTCAAGTTCTGCTTTTGGCACAGGCTGGCAGCATTGCAAACAGCTGACGTTTTGTGGTATTGTCTCCCTTCCCTTGTGCAGGTGGCTTTTTCTTCCCACTGCATGATAACCTCTGCAGTCTGTCTTTCACCTCCACTCGTTAACTCCACTCTAAGCTTTTCAGTAACTGCTTTTTTCTCTTTTGTCCATTGTCCAACACAGGCTGGCCACTTGAACAACAGTGCTCTCTGGAGCTGGAGACTCTGTTCCAGTTCCACTTTACCCCACCAAGCACTAGCAGCCTCCATTTTAAAGTCACTGCAAAGGAAAAGCATCAGGGCTGAAGAATATCTTTGTTGTTTTTTATAACTTACTTGGGGTGTTTTTTGTTCCTCTTACACTGAGTTGAACAGGGTGCATACTTTTGTAAGGTCCTGTTGTGTGCATGGGGATGGCTATTACATTTCTCAGCCACTCTTTCTTTTCTACTTTTCTCTTACATCCAATATGCAACACAGGTACCATGGGGTTGAGTCCCTCCTTCTGGAGGGCAGTACATGTCAAAAGACAGAGTCTTGTAGGTGGAGACTCCCAGCCACTCCTCAACTCAACCCTTGCCAAGCCTACTATCCAGTATGAATGTGTCCTCTGAGGTGTATGGATGGAGCAGAGACAGACTCTTAGTTTTTAGCTTTTATATTGTTTTTATGGAAGATATGGGGCTGTCCAAATTCCCCATTAGGCGTGTTACCATTACTGGGCTTTCACTGGAGTGGATTGACCAGTGTACAGGTGCTGTGCAGCCCACCCAACATAATATCTTGGGGCTCTGTTTCTTTGTTTTATAATGGTAACCTGAAGAAAGAAGACTGGTGAGTAACCCTTTGAGTGCCTTGGTCCACATTATCCCAGTCCTGTGCATCTGTGGTCTCTGGGTCCTTGCTGACTCCTGCACTCATGCTGGATAATTTTATTATTAAGATTCTGTAGCTTTCTGTGCTTTGGCACAAGGGTGGCTGCAGCTTTCAGGGTTAACCCTTTCTCTGCTGTTTTTCACTAGTTTGGGGATGTTGTGGTCTAATGTCCACCTTTCTCTTATCTGTGGTATCATTTTAGGTTGCCCTCATATGTTCCCTGGGGTTTCTGGATCTTTGGGTACCTTAGTTGGTGCTGATCAAAATTGTGCTGCGCCCCTTTAAGAAAGGGTGCCTGCGCCTCCGCTATCTTTGCTCCATTGACATCTATGGGCAAACTTCATTGGGACATACAGAAGTCAGAGTGGGACTCTTCTTGTCTCCTCATTCCCTTTCATCCAGTTCATAACCTGAGCGTCTTGGGTGCCTATGGTGATCCACTACTGGAGCTGTAGACAGTGCTAGGCAACAGAGAAGACTAAGTTTTCCAGGCTTTCTTCAGACAGCAAAACTGGCAGCCAGTCACCATTAAACTTCTCTCTTGCTTATCCTACGCAGAGGCAGACTCTCCTAGATTAACCCTTCGTCTGCCAGATAAGTACTTTTTCTGGGCTTTATATGGTGCATTGTTAATCTGTGGGTTCTATTAATGTTCTTGTGCTAGTGTAAGTGTCACATTACGCTTTCGCCGCTGCTCTGTTCATGGCCACTGCCGGGTCCCCGCTTCGGGCTGCCGCCGCTTTCCTGCTTTGGCGCAAGCGCGTGTACTTACGGCTTTCTCAGCTGACGCACATGTGCCCGCTGCGTGCGGACATTAGGTGTTCCTTCGTTGCCGCTGCTTCCTCTCACTCCCATTGGGCACAGTTCTGTAGCCCAATGGTAGTGTGGCTATGTGTCTTGCCCATTGGACATGCTATAAGTCCATTTGGGCATTCTCTATCAGGTACTGTTCTGATTGGGCTTGGTTGAGTAGCCCATTAAGACTTAGGTCTGCCTCTTCCTCCTATTGGATGATTACTGTTTAAATCCCCATCCATTCCTTCAGTCTTTGCCCAGTTCACGAGCTTGTTGGTAGTTCTGTGAGTTTCTGTGTATTACTTTTGCTTTCTGATATCCTGACCCGGCTTGTCTGACCACCGCTGCTCTCTGATATCCTGACCCGGCTTGTCTGACCACCGCTGTTCTCTGATATCCTGATCTGACTTGTCTGTTTCCCCCTCTTCTGGCCTCTGGTCCTGGTTCACATGGTTCCCAGTTACTCCCATCCTGGTTGCACCCTGGGTGGAACAATCTGGTTTCGCAACCAGCACCTTTAACCAGCTTCAGCTGCAGAAAGGGAGTACCTGGCACGCCGTCAACGCACCCGAGCATCACACCCTAGCGTCAAACCCAAGCAACAACCAGTACCTAGGCTGCGAGGGTCCCTACTCCCCCCCCGTAGTGACAGTTGGAACGGGCCAGCCGTTCTTACGGATCCTGCTGATCTGGCTCGCCTGGCTGCCAGGCAAGAACACCAGGAGCAAATCCTGGCATCACATGCTGCCCAACTCCAGAGCCTGGAGAGGAAGATGGACACTGTGCTTGAAATGATGCGTGCTTCGGTTACACAGCCGACCTCGGCCTCTACGCCGAGCACTGCTTTTGCACTTTGGGGTCTTGGTACACCCTCATCCTGACTACAATCCCCCCGGATTCCATTACCGGACTAATTTTCTGGTCATCCCTCCAACCTTCGTTGGTTCCTAAACCAGTGTTCCCTTCAGTTTCAAACCCTGCCTCAGTCCTTCAGCACCCACACTGTGCAAGTGTCTTTCATAATCTCTCTCGCTCCTCAAGGGTGATGCTCTCGCATGGGCCTCACCATTGGTGGAGCAATAGTCCCCCTTGCTTGATGACTCTGAGACCTTCATGGCTGCCCTGAAGACAGTGTTTGATGTCCCTGGGAGGAGTGCCTCCACTGAGGCTGCACTTGTGGATCTGTGCCAGGGCCAAAGGTCGGCGAGTCATTACACAGTTGAGTTCCGGACCCTGTCCTATGAGACCAACTGGGACCAAAGGGGCTTTGAGGGCAGCCTTTAGATGAGGCCTTAACGAATGTCTCAAGGACGACCTAACATTCCGTGACGTGCCGGAAGACTTGATCACATGGTGCCTTGACCTCGAACAACATATGCACGAGAAGCAACCAGAACAAGTATGAGGCAGAAGACTTTGTGGAACTCCATCGTCCGCTCCTACAGAGGGATCACTTCCGCGCGAGACTACCATGGAAGTTGGAGGAGTTGCACTCTTGTTAGAGGAGGAGAAAAGGAGAAGACGCATGCAGGGTCTATGCCTCTATTGCAGTCTCAAGGGACACATGCTGCAACAGTGTCTCACCCGGCCAGGAAACGCCATGGCTTAACTGACCAAAGAGGCAGTTCCCTAAGCCCTAAGACCCATCCTCTCTGGTCATCTTCACGCATCCATGTTCCTTTCACCATTAAATGGTCTTCCAGCTCGACCTTTGTCTCGGCCTTCATTGATTTAGGCGCAGCAGGGCTTTTCATGAATCTCAATTGGGCCAGGTCTCTTGGCATAACCAGTCACCCCAAGTAACTGTCTCTCTTAGTCTCCTCCCTTGACCGCAAACCTCTTGGCAACAGAAGAGTTGTACAGGAGACCGTACCCCTGCAGGTCACTACTGGGGTCCTTCACGTTGAGACTGTGGCGTTCGACCTAGTGTACTCCCCTCTGGAGCCTGTTATTCTAGGTCTACCTTGGCTCCGCCGCCACAACCCCATTATCTCCTGGAAAAGCGGTGAGCTTGTTAGATGGTGTTCCTCATGTGCTCAGTACTGTCTGTCTCGACCTTTAGTGCACCCCATCTGTTCGGCGCTGTCTGCGGCACCCTGTCTTTCTGCCCTTCCACTTGCCTACCACGACTACAGTGATGTTTTCTCCAAAAAGAAGGCTGAGATCCTGCCCCCGCACAGGGCTTACAAATGCCCTATTGACCTGCTTCCAGATACTATGCCACCCAAAGGGCGCACCTACCTTCTCTCCCGTACAGAGATGACAGCTCTGGCTGACTATATCCAAGACAACCTAGCCAGAGGCTTCATCCGTCCCTCGACATCGCCTGCTGGGGCCGGGTTTTTGTTTGTGGGCCTGTGCATCGACTATAGGGGACTCAACCAGATAACCATTAAGAACAAGTACCCACTGCCCCTTATCCCAGAGCGCTTCGACCTAGTCCAGGGGGCAACCTGTTTCACGAAGCTGGATCTCTGGGAGGCATGCAATCTTGTTCGGATCTGGACAGGAGATGAATGGAAGACAGCCTTCAATACAAGATTCGGGCACTACGAGTACTTGGTGATGCCCTTTGGGCTCTGTAATGCCCCGGCTGTTTTCCAGGCCTTTGTTAATGATGTATTCCGAGATATGCTAATGTCCCACGTCCTTGTATATCGTGACGATATCTTGGTCTATTCTCCTATGCTGCCTTTTCATAGAATACATGTCAAGGCTGTTCTCCAGCGTCTCAGAGAAAATGGGCTATATGGCAAGCTCGAGAAGTGTTAATTTGAGAAAAACAGTCTCCCCTTCTTGGGATATGTAATATCGCACTCTGGATTAGTGATGGATCCTGCCAAGTTGTCGGCTGTCACCCAGTGTCCACTTCCCATCGACCTCCGTGGGATGCAATGCTTTTTATGTTTTGCCAACTACTACCTGTGGTTTATCCGGGACTATGCTTCAGTCACTGGATCCATCACCGCCTTCACTAACAAGGTGGCTGACCCTAAGAGATGGCCAACTGAGGCCTTAGCTGCTTTCACTACCCTCAAGACCGCCTTTACATCTGCCTCCAGTTCCCGGACACGTCCAGACCGTTCATCTGAGAGGTAGACGCCTCCGAAGAAAGTGGGGGAGCGGGGCTGTCTCATCGAGATCCTGATACAAACGTCCTTCATCCATTTTCCTTTTTCTCTTGCCAACTGACCGCTGCCAAGAGGAACTACGATGTGGGCAACAGGGAACTCCTCGCCATCAGATTCGCCTTAGAGGATTGGCATCACCTTTTAGAGGGTTCAGGAATAACCTTTACTATCTACACAGATCACAAGAACCTGCAGTATCTGGAGAAGGCTAAACATCTCAATCAGCGACAGGCCCACTGGGCACTGTTCTTTACTCGGTTCCAGTTCATGATCATCTACCTCCCAGGATCTAAGAACACCAAAGCCGATGCCTTGTCTAGCCAGTTTGCTACCGTGCCTTCTGGAGAGATCCCTGACCCTATTATTCCTTGCACCAAATTTATTTCCACTATCTCCACAACTATGTTGCTCAAGATACAAAAGGCTCAACAGCAGACAGGCGCTACATGCCCTCCAGGATGACTCTTTGTTCCTACCCTTTACTGGGCTGAGGTCTTGCAATGGGCCCATCAGTCACCTATATCAGGTCATCCAGTCATAGTCTGAACCCTGGATCTTGTCCAACGACAGTTCTGGTGGCCTTCCATGCAGTCGGATGTCTTTGACTTAGTCCGTGGATGCCAGCACTGCGCCCAACACAAAAGACCTCATACCAAGCCTGCTGGTCTCCATCAGCCTCTTCTGGTTCCTTCTGTTCCTTGGACGTACATTGCCATGCATTTCATCGTAGACTTGACACCTTCTAATAAGAACATGGTGATTCTAGCTGTGGTTGATCGTTTTTCCCATCAAGCCCATTTTATTCCGCTACCCAAACTTCCTTCGGCCCCGCAGCTTGCCAATGTCTTCCTTAAGGAAATATTTTCCGACTCCATGGTTTACCCCTTCAAGTTGTCTCCGACCAAGGAAGCCAATTCACTAATGGTTCTGGAGGGCATTCTGCGCCCGATTGGGCATCTCGGTCCATTTGTCCTCGGCCTACCATCCTCAGTCCAACAGACAGACGCAACGGACCAGTCAGTCAAGCAATTCCTACATCTGTTCGTTGGACCCCTGCAGAACGACTGGTCTAGTCTCCTCCTCTTGGCAGAGTTCACATTTAATAGTAGTCGGCATGAGGCGCTTCAGTGCTCTCCCTTTTTTTGCCGATGGGGGCTTTCATCCTTGCTCCCTGCCCATTTCTTCCTTCTCCGGGATTCCGGACGTGGACTTTCACCTGGACGACCAGGAGTCACATTGGTTGCGAGGGAATTCTCGTCTGGTTTCTGCTGCTGCTCGGTTCAAGAAGGCACACCGTTGTCTATGCCTGGTCCATCCATTGTTGTGGGCGACGAGGTGTGGCTCTCAACTAAGAACCTCTGACTACGTCAGCCGTCGGCGAAGTTTGGTCACCTGTTCATCGGCCCCTTTTGAGTCCACTCCCAGCTGACTCCGGTGAATTATGCCCTGGACCTCCCGTTTTCTATGCAGATCCCTTCCATGTGTCTCTCCTAAAGAAGGTCCTCTGTACCCGTTTCTCTGCCCTGCTCCGTGGTCTCCCCTACAGTGCTGGTCGACGGGCAGGAGGAGTATGTTGTTCGCAAGATCTGGACTCACATCTCGTCCATGGTTCTCTGCAGTATCTTGTGGACTGGCGTGGCTACGGTCCGGAAGAACGATCCCGGGTGCCAGCCACTGACGTACATGCCCCGGTTCTATGGTGTGCCTTCCATTGTGTTCTTCCTTCCAAACCCAGTCGTCCAGAGGCCTCCTGTTCTGGGGGGGGTCATGTCACCTTCCACGGTCGCCGCCGCTCCATTCCTGGCCGCAGCCGGGTTTCTGCTTTGGCGCATGTACTTCCATCTTCCTAAGCCGACGCGCATGCGCCCGTTTCATTGCCCGCTGCGTGTGGATGTTAAGTGTTCCTTCTTTGCCCCTGCTTCCTTTCACTCCCATTGGGCACAGTTCTGTAGCCCAACGGGAGTGTGGCTATGTGTCTTGCTCATTGGACATGTTATAAGCCTATTTGGGCATTCTACATCAGGTACTGTTCTGATTGGGCTTGGTCCAGTAGCCCATTAGGACTTAGGTCTGCCTCTTCCTCGTATTGAAGGATTACTGTTTAAATCCCCAGCCATTCCTTCAGTCTGAGCTTGTTGGTAGTTCTGTGAGTTTCTGTGTATTACTTCTGCTCTCTGATATCCTGACCCAGCTTGTGTAACCACCGCTGCGCTCTAATATCCTGACCCGGCTTGTCTGACCACCGCTACTCTCTGATATCCTGACCCGGCGTGTCTGACCACTGCTGCTCTCTGGTATCCTGACCCAACTTGTCTTTTTCCCCCTCTTCTGACCTCTGGTCCTGGTTAACATGGTTCCCAGTTACTCCCATCCTGGTTGCACTCTGGCTCAACTGGGGTGGAATAATCTGGTTTTGCGAACAGCACCTTTAACCAGCTTTGGCTGCAGCAATGGAGTACCTGGCATGTCGTCTATGCATCCGAGCATCGCACCCTAGTGTAGAACCCAAGCACTAACCAGTACCTAGGCTGTGAGGATCCCTACTCCCCCCGTAGTGACAGTAAGGCACTTTTTCTGTCAGGATGTCTGATACTAAAGGTTATGGGAGCATCCCTGGACCCTTTGCTTACTGTTCCTCATGTCAAAAGGGGCTTCCTTGAAATTATTCTGGATCTCTCTACCCCTCCTGTACTGTGGCCCCTACTACTCCACCAGGGCCCTCCAGCACTGACAAAGAGCCAGCTTGGGTGAAAACCCTTCTGTCCTCAGTGGCCCAAATCCCCTTCTCCCTTCAGAGAGTTCTCCAACCCTGGAAGCCCCCTACTACCTTTAAATATGTGGCCCCTATTTCCCAGAGTGTTCCTCAGATCCTAGGGGTGCTCCTTTGAGGAGAAATTATCTGAAGAAGAGGATGAGGAAGGGAAATATGAGGAGATGGACTTCTATGGGGACTCTTTTGAGAATGACGCCCTTCCCTCGGTTGAAAGTCTCATTAGAGCTGTTTTGGAGATGCTTCATGTGTCTGACACCTCTGATGAGGGGGTCTTCTTCTATGCATGTCTTCCAGAGGCATAAGAAATCTCTTCCATTTTTCCCACTAATGCCTTCTGGATGAGAAAAAGACCCCAGAAAAATGGCTGTCTATCACCAAGAGGTTCTCTAAACTATACCCCTTTTCAGAGGCAGCTTTGGCACAGGGTGCATCTCCTCCAAACGTGGATCCTCCTGTCTCCAGATTGGCAATATCTACTGCCTTGTCTTTGAAGATGCAGCTGGAGTCAAGGATCCAGCAGATAAGCAACTAGATTCTATTCTCAGGGACAACTTTGTGACTACTGGTGCGACACTTAGTCCTATCTTTGCCTCTGCCTGGGTTAATAGAGCTGTTGCTGTTTGGGTTGAACAGCTAGCTTATGGAGGCTGTAGGTGCCGAGGTTTCCAGGGATGATTTTTTTGGTTATTTTGGCCAACATTAAAAAGGCCAACACTTGTGTGTAGGAGGCTCTTTTTGAGGCAGTCAGATTGTCCTCTAAGGCCTCTGGCTTTTCTGTTGCTGCACTATGCTCTTTGTGGCTTAAGATTTTGCCTGCAGATCAGTCTTACAAAATGTCACTGGTTTCCTTGCCGTTTAAGGGCAAGTCTCAGTTTGGTTACACAATAGGTGAGCGCTAAAAATAATATATTTTTTCTTCCTAGTTGAAAGCAAATAAATATATCAATGAGCTGTACTAAAAACCCCTATCCAAAAAAAGAGTAGTAGTATGTGCATATAATGTGGGTGAGCACTATCGTAAAAATATATAACCGTTGTATAATATTAATTTCAACCAATTAAACGTATGTATGTTACTCACAATTCCTGAGAGGAAACAGTTAGTTGTATTTTTCACTCCCATGATTAAAGCAAGACAAATACATGAAAAAAAACAGAAATGCAAACTGTACAGTGATCTGTATTTACATATACATCTTTATCAATAATAATGTATGAGAAGAATATATTTTGTGAATAAGAGTGTCCCAAATCAAATTATTAAAATGTTTTTTGTTTTTTTTGTAGAAATAATAGTCAAAATGTTGCTAGTCTTGATATAATGTTTGATAGTAGTATATTAATAAGATGAATGTTAGACTCCCTTCTATCAAACAGTGCTTGACTGATCTGAATGGTCAAGTCAAGCTGATATTGCTAGTGGGGTAATTTGTTCAGCTGCCCTCACTCAGCTTCTACAGGATTTCCAATTAAAACAAAGGGTTAAAATAAGATTTTGGTACTCACACTTTGGTGCTGGCCTGGGAAATATGTTCAATTTTCCCAGGACTTTGGTCAGCATGTATCCGGTCCAGAAGAGTTGTATCCCAAAGGATTCCTGCTCCAAATTGGGAGTTATAAATGTATATATAAATATACGCGTTGTGCAACTAAATGTTATTTATTGAAATATAGTAATAAAAATAAACATAAATGACAAATTAAAAAATTATAATATAAAAATCTGTATTTAGCGGGCTAACAGTAAAAGCTCAATGCGTTTCATAAGATAGTTATTTCTTCAGGAGCAGAATGATTGTCACAAGAGCAAGACAATATTCTAATCAGTGAGTCTTTTTCCTGCAATTATTGAGACTTCTTGTGAGTTAAATTGTGTAGTCCTCTGAGACTGTGAGACTATGCTAAAAATCAAAATATCCGTTAGATATATCTCTGTCTTGGTCTCTATTGGAAACACAGTTGACAGAAGAATAGGGCGGAGCAGGGAGAGAGAGAGCTGGGGCAGCGATGTGCAAGATTACTGGACTGGAGGATTTTCTTTTAAAGAGGCATGGTAAGGATGATGGGAGTTGTATGTGGACACAAAGGTAGAGACGTTTACAGAGGCGACATGAGAACCTCACGTAGGGTGAGATTCTCATGTTGCCATTTTCAACACGGTGACATGGTTAATTGCAGCTACTAGCCTCATGACATTTTCCATGCAACTTTTTAAAAGTGAACCGGATCACCAGGTTCTGCATAGACTACTGGAGGCTCAACGATAAGACTGTGACTGATGTGTATCCCATACTGTGACTGATGTGTATCCCATGCCCTGAGTAGATGAGCTCCTTGACAGGCTTTGTGGAGCCAGCTTTGCATCAATCCTCAACCTTAGTCAAGGGTACTGGCAAATCCTGCTGGCCTCCTGTCACGGTATTGCATCCGCAACATGGCCCTCCCAACATGGCCATGTTGCGGACGCAATACCTCAGTACTTGATGCCTTATATAGATTTCTCTCCTTTTAGTTACCTATTTTAGGATAAGTATTTTTTTTACATTTCTTTTTTTCATGATATTATTCATGGTACTATTATTTGATTGATTTAGTATATACTTTCTAATTCGCTATCATACTTTCTTGCACCTATTTGTTAGCACAGTGTCAATTTGTATACATCTTTGTGGGAATGTATTGATTGTATTGGGTTTTTTTATTTACTAGATAGGGTTGAGAAATCTAATATTTTGTATTTACTATATTATATTTATGATATTAGCACCAACATCTGAGGAATTGTTTGTTCTGCTATGTTTTTAATTGATTTTAAATGTGATGTGTATTTTGGTTTCCTAATAAACAATTGCTTTATGTTTTTTATTTACTTTAGTCACTGTATTTTTCTCTCCTACTGGTTTCTTTTGGTGTTTGGTATTATGTATTAGTCTGCTCAGGAGTGCACGCTACTATTTGAGTAAATATTTATCAGTATTGTTATAACTTCCAGTGCCTATCTGCTTATTAGATTTATTCCTATATCTCTAATGTAACTATGCTTTGCTGAGCTATCTTAATCATGTGAAAGTTACGCTTTAACTAGGGCACATCTACCAATAAGAGATAGTGTTAGCTCTTTCTATGAATCTAGTTCTTTACAGTTGTACCAATAATAGGGGAAAGATTCAGGTTATAGAGATTATATGGAAAATTATCTAGAAGGGCACCCAGATATTTAATAGTTTTAGGTGAAAGCACAAATGGTAAGGTAGGAGGGAATTGAATCTCTCTGTTCGAGTATAGTTTCAAGACTTGCGTTTTCAACAAAGAGCATATGCCAAAATGGCTTAAAATATTTTTTGGGACAGCTTCTTGATAATGAGAGACTAATAGCCGAATATTATTGGCAAACTTTGCCAATTTAAGAGAGGAGTCTGCTAACTTGAATACCTTGGAAATCTGGCAGATTTTGCAGTTTATGGTGAAAGGTTCAACAGCAATATTGAACAGCAGGGAGGACAATGGAGACACCCCTGTCTAGTTTTCCTCAGAAGAGAAAATGAATCAGACACCACACATGCTGCTAAGATCTAGGCTTTTTGTAAACTGAGTAAATAAAATTCTGGAATTTGCTTGAGATGCCAAACTGAGTTAAAGTTTTGATTAAACATGTCCATCTAACATTAAAGGCTTTTTCAACATCTACTGCAATCAAGGCATGATTATGTGGTGTGTTTTAACAAAGTCTGTAATAATGCAATTGCTATGAGTACTTTTCTTATACTTTTGACTTCTGATCTACCCTTGGAGAATTCCATCTGGTCCTCATGTATTATGGAGGGTATTATTAAAGCTAATCTGTTAGCCACGATTTTTGTAGATATTTTGATTGAATAGGGATATGAGTACATAAGATTCTCTGAGCAGTTTGTCCTTCCCTTGTTTATGGATAACCCTGATAAAGGCCAAGTTGCTAGATGGGAGGTTGACACCAATGTCCAAGATTGTGTTGTACACCTCAGTAGTGGGAGGCAGATCAGAGTTCAAGGCTTTATAGAAGTTATAGGAGAATCTGTCTGGGTCAGGGGCTTTACTTTGTTTATTATTTTATTTCATGTTCCATAATCCAACTATTTAGTTGTTGAAGGGTAAATTGGGGAATTGACAATTCAAGCTAACACGGATCTATTTTATGAAGATAATAATCATCTGCATATAAACTGATATTTTAGGTATAAATTGCCTGGACGTGGTTAGTCTAGTTTCCATGTGGAAATGAAAACTATGGTTTCTGCTCTGAGGATCAAAGATTCTAGGCCTGGTTTGAGATAAAAGGGTGCTTTTCCCTCCTGTACCTTGGCTAATTATTTTTTCAAGCTTTTTTCCAAAAAGCATGTTCCCTGTAAATGGAATTGATAACAGCTGAAACTGCTGAACAGCTAGCTGCCATGCAAGCTACCTCTAATACCATATCAGTGCAAATTTGTTTGGTTTTTTATATCAGGTAAGTTATTTGAAAGAATTCTCTCTTTGCCTCATTATTTTGTAAAGCTTGTGCCAATGGTTTCCCTTAGGATTATATTGCTCTTCATGGCCATGTTGCTACAAAAGAATGACTAAGAATAGCCTCCATACTGAAGAATATAATTTTTAATGTTGATTTCAAGGTCTAAGATTCTTCTTCATTGTTTTCCTCGGATGCTTCCCAGTGTTCTTCCAAGGAATCAGGCCTTATCCCTGCCCTGAGAATATTTTTGATGGAATTGATATTATTGTGGAATTTATCCTGCTCAAATGAACTGGCAGTGTAGCTGATAATCCAAGTCAACCCACTGTGCAAGCTCAAGCATTTTGAAAACAAAAGCTGCACCTGTTTGGATGCAGGTCGGCTGAAAGCCCGATATCCTTCCAAATTACAGTACAGTATTTGTGGGGGTTATATGATTGGGTTGAATTGTTCATAAAAGGGTGGTCTACCTTCTTTGCAGGGTAGATCAAACCCTTGCTTCCATTCCTGTTGTCCCCCCTCCTCCCCCCAATTGAGAGTAGCCAGGAGTCAAGTTTTCACTGCCTCTATATGGACACACTCGAAGTGTGTTAAACTTGAAATAAATGTTGGGATGGATACCACCATAGCCTCCTCTTCTCTGAGCACTTAGAAAAAGGGTCTAGCTGACACAAGGGGGAATATAAAATAGGTTGAAGATGGCAGGAGTTTCCTGGTGGAGGGTATTTTTTTTACCCTGTGATTCCTAGGCCCTCCAATCAGATGCAAGAGAAAACAGAATACTACAGACTAGGGGAGTCCAACATTCTACCCATCTGACTCAAAGGCATACCTCCCAAGTTCCCATTTTTAGGAGGGACATGGTATGGTCATGTGTTCCACAACAGAATAAAACTTGGACGCCCTTACTATTGACAGAATAGAAGGGCTGGAATATACAAATATGTGCAAGCCTAAATGATATAATAACGCAGTGAAGGGAAGTAGCGACATTGTACACTTCACTATAAGCTAATTCTGATATCAAAAACAGCCTACAACACGAATTTGATTTGCAGAAATGTATATAATTAACGCAGATGCATTTATATTTCTTTCGTTCATTGTACGCGTATAAAGCTACTTTGAGTATGTCAAATGTGGGGAGCAAAGGAGTAATGACATAAGATGCTATTAACCCACCCTGTGTAGGCGGACGCTAGGAAGTCATACACAGGGTGACATTCAACGAACACCCACAGCGAGCACTATCAGCACCAAAACGAACAAACCTTAAACATGTGACCAGGAAGCCAAGGCCAAGGTAGAGAACTACCGGAAATGACGTCACGCGCATAGTCGCATGATGTGGCAGAATTAAAAGAAAAAAGGAGTTGCAAATGAATCCAGAGTGTGCACTCAAAATATTATTTCCTGAGTCAGTTTCAATACTAAGCGTATTTATCTCATGTCATTCAGTTTGTTGGCCAGACCCAGTGCAATAACATTAGTAGCGGACAATCATTGGGCGGATTTAGTGATCAGTTTCTGACGTATCCCTCCGCCAAACGTTGAGCAGTCAGCAGTGCAGTATCCCTGAGCTGAGTAGGCGGGGCGGTGGCTGTGGGCGAAGCTGTCGCTCCGGATTGCAGAAGCCGTACACCCATTTCCGCCATTGCGGCTCCTGCCCGAGAGAGATCTGAAGGGAAAGACAGGAGTGTTTCTGACAGAGCTAGCAAAGAGATCGCTGCTCTTTGCTGTTCCCTAGTCCCCTGACTGAAACATCCGACAAGAAAGTACGTGACAGTAGTGGATTGAGAGAAGGAAGAAGAAAGAGAAACCAGTTCTAGTAACCGCCATGGCTCAGATTCTGCCCATCCGCTTTCAGGAGCACCTGCAGGTACCGGAATAGGAAGGCCGTCTACTTTTCTAGCAGCCTATTTTTTATAGTGTTGGGTATTAATATTAATCTGTTTTGTGGTGCTTGGCTCCGGGCTTTTGGGGGTTAATCTCGTTCCTGTCAATGTCCTAAACGTGTAATTCATATTATCTGCTGGGGGGCGGGGGGTAGTGACAGCAAGCAGAACACAAGGATGATCAACCTCAGGAGGTGGACAGTAGGCCGATCTGTGAGAGCAAGGTGTGCAGTATTAGTCCAACAGCCCTTCCCCATTCATCACTCTTTGCTGCCATGTCATCCTTAGCCTGATAGGCAACGACCTTCCTCATCTCATCTTTTTTGTATACATTACTATGTATGCTTGTATGACGATCAGCTTCTACACTTGTGTGTGTAAAATAAATTATATATCATCAATAAACAGATATACTTAATTTAACTGAACAACAAAGTATTCCTGATATTTTTGGTTATACTTAAGCTTTCTCAACACAACGATCCCTGCTGACCACTCAATCTCTAGGTATTTCAAAGCGTTTGAGAGTACGTAGTTTATAGTTACACAGGAGTATCGTTATGTGACACAACCATACGTATATACACGTTATAGTGAATCCTTCATATTGCATGTAAAACACAGATCAATTCATATGAAATTACATTCCGTCATTGATTCATACATTCAGGATTGTAGATGCATACAGAGAATAGGCATTTTATATACAGAACACCAATATATTCTGTGGCATTATACAGAAGGAGGGGGGAGGTTGTGCAAACAAAATGTCATACATTTACAGATTAAAACAAGTGAAGACAGGGCCCTACTTATGAGAGCTTAAAATCAGGCTGCTTTGGTGTAATTGTCATTTTTTTCTTGCTAACAACTTAATCATGCTTTCTTTTAATATTTAATTATTTGTAAGTGAACTGTAGATATAGTAATATTGGCTTCATTAGACATTTCCACCTGTTTCTGTTAAAGTGTTTAACTTTTGATAATTTGCTTTTCCTTATTTTATGTGTAGCTATAATATAATCCTTTCTTCCACGTTGGCTTCAGGCCTTGAAGCCCATTAGCTCTTAGGGTATAAACTGATCGCGGAAGAGATACTTGACATGTTATTCATTAGCTGTATTTAACAGAAGTGAGATTTCACGCAGGTGTATTGTGAGTTCATGCATGAGGAAGAGGGAGTGTCATTGTGTTCCCTATTGTGAAATATGAAGGTGCAGTGAGGAATGAATGAGCTTAGGCCTAGTAGTAAATGGCAAATCCACATACCTGTGAAAATTATCTTGTGTTTTGTTTTTCACTTCTAAATGTTTGGCACTCAGTGGTTGCCGTTGGGTCAGTTAGTGGATTAGTCGTTGTGGCTGGCTTACTTGTACTGAAAAAGGAATAACCTTATACCCTGAAATGATGGAGGCTTTTGAGGACTATAGTTACCCATGATAGGTGTATACTCTTACTGCAGGTTCTGGCCATCATTCTGTTTAATCGTATTACATGTGTGTGTGCTAAATTTTTGTAGAACAAGAAATTTAAACCTGGTACTTTCTTTTTAACCCTTTGAGTGCCAGAGTGGTATGTATTGCGTACTACTTGCACTCAAAGGGTTAAGCCTGTTCAATTTCTGTTTCAGGGAATTACTGAGACATGTCATTAAATGCTTTACTGCTCTGTTTAAATTAGGAAATTATATTTTAAAGTTATTTAAAATTGATTGTGCTTAGTTCATATAACACCATAGAATGGCAAGGCAATTTTTTTCCAGATTTTTGTAACAGTGATTAGTTTATTTGTGATTAAGTAGCCAGTTTATATAGTTTCAGTTTTTGAATGTGCTAAATTCAGTTAACTGCACAAAAATGACAATGTAGTTGCTAGACTATTTTTCATCAAATAAAAACCTTTTTTTTTTTGTATCCTATCTAAATATTTGCTGTGCATATTTTATATTCATAATCTCTGTTATATATTTCAAACAACATTTCCATGTCTTTACTTGTGTATTAAATTTATATTTATATCCATTGAGTTGTTACCTTCAATTTCAAGGAATAAGTAGGGTGCACACGGCTTTGTTATAGGGTGTTTTAACACATTTATGCCTAAAGTCTGTTCCATCAAAACAGATGTTTTCCCCTAGTTCTGAGGTTTCATTCCTGTTAGTATTAGAGACAGAATTTTGCATTTCAATATACATACCAAAGTGGCTAAAAAACCCCAAAACACATTTCAGATTCCATTTTGTAGCAAGGTTGCTCTTTCTTGACCCTCTAAACCTTCCCAGGTTCAGTCAGTCAGGACTGCTGAGCCAGGGGGAAAAGGCTTATTTGGTCTCTAAGCACCCAGACACCCTTAGCACACTCACACAAGTCCTTTTTTAATCCACAGAATGCCAGGGTGCTTGCAACACATAGTTTACAATGCATTGACTAGCAAACTGGCATTGAAAGGGTTAACTGCCAAGAAAAAAACAAACATACATTAATCGAACAACCCCATCATTAACTCCTCCATTGCTGTATTTGCTGGCAACGCATTACAATATGTGCTTCCAGTCAGACTGGCAAAGGAGGGGTTATATGTGTTCAACATTAATCAGTTGTCTGTATGACCCAGATGACGTAAGTATTTGACATGATACAGCTCTGACCCCCATCTCTCCATTCTTAGCAGATCAGGATGGAAAACGTCTTAAAAAAATAAAAGGGTTCCTGGGACTACAGCAGATTAATTCAACCTTCAACAAATTAAATTGGGGAAAATTGGTATAAGTTCACCCATTTTTTTTTCTTTCAGATACAACAAAGTACATTAATATGGGGGTGTATATACACCATATTAAACCATTAAAAATGTAGAGGAAGTGTAAAATTTAATGAGGTCCGGATCCCCCATATTATTCTATTGATTCCCGTAGGAAGGGGGTATGAATCCCTTTCTTTGCCATCACTAAGGGAGAGCATGAATATGTATTTAAAAGAAGGGGAAATTCCTGATTCCCCCCCCCCCCCCAATACTACTTTAATGAGAATACTGGATATCTTCCATAACCCTATTTCTGTTATAGTGGGTGTGTGTATTTACATTAACCCATGCCCACCTTGATGTCTACAACACCTGGGTCCTTGATAACCTATTTAAAAGAAAAAACAAACTATCCCACTCCAGTCTTGACTGGCCCATTGCCCAGGCTGCTGTAAGAGGGCCCCCCCAAAACCCCCCCCCCCAAAAAAAAACAAAAAAACAAACCTCTAAAAACAAAACCCCCAAAGCAAACAATTATTGTTTGGCTTTCATATATGTGCATGCGTGATGTGTAACCCATTCCAATCGGAGAACAGAGGAAGGGGTCATGTATCGGGCATATGTCTGTGTGACCCCTTTCTCCTCATCTGTGATTGGCTGGGAGTTGACATTAATATGATTGCAGAATTGCCCAGCTGGAAATATCTGCTGATTCAAGAAATAGCCAATATTTGTGACTGTAGTGGAATCCTGGCATTTTTTCAATGCAAAGTAATAAATGCAATGGTTAAAAAATCTAGAACCTCTTAATTGTTTAAAACAAGCTAGGAGCTTGTCTATTTTTGTCTGAAGTCTTCCTTTAGTTCACATCTTTTTGAGCAAACAGTATTCACCAGTCCTGGGTGATTAGGGTCATCTAGCTAAACTTCACTGTACCATGCAATCAAACACATCCTAGTTTATAAAAACATGTAAACAATTTTATTCGTAAATGTATAAAAATAGTACATATCAAACGACTCATGACCTCAGATAACCGGAGGCTCATGGTAACATAACGTGTTTCACGTATTCACCGCTGATCATGATGGTAAGGGTCAGTTGTCTGTACAGATTGTAACTGAAATTAACTAGGAGTATAGATTAATCTGACTGCTGTTTGAAGGATACTTACATAGCTAAGTACTTCTTTTTAAACACTATAAGAACCCTTTATTCCTATGGCAAATTTCACCTCCGAAAGCACACTCTTGGCGTGAACTGATTCTCAAATCTAGCCCTCGTGATACACTGCCAAGTCAGGTCTTAAGATATCCCTACTTAAGCAGCAGTAGATTAATCACTGATCCACTGAATGTGCACCTTTGACCAAGCAGGGATATTGTTGGACTATCTATTTCTGTTGCTGCAAGGATTCCTTTAGAGAAACAGTGGTATAATTTGTGGCAAGATATTAATGAACACTGTGCTGCATGATATGAAGTTAATTTTATAAATAATTACTGGTATTCAAGTAACTGGCTGTGGTTAGAAAAAGGGCAAATTTATTTTTCGTTCAGTGGCATTACTAGAAAAACAAGTTTCAAATTGTATAGTGTATTGAGCTACACCTTTTAACCCCTGCAGTCATGTCAAAATAGTTAATGTTGTATACAGTCTTATACAGGAATAAGTTGTCATGTTTATTTGCTGTACAGGTTAGCAACATAAGGTAAAGTATTAAATGGGCCAAACATTTAACAACTTTTACTTTAACCCCTTGAGTGCCAGATAGATCCATTGCATTGCAATGTGTTGTATACCTCCCTGACACCCAAAGGGTTAATATTTTGCTGTAAAAAAAATACACTTGTGTTTCACTATTACACAAAGGCATTATGCCATCTCCTTAATATATTGTCAGCACACATTCTCAATGAATTGATGAATGGTCTGGTTAATGATTATGTGAAACCTTTCTTCCTGTCATTGCTCCACACCCTTTGACCTTGGATAAAGTAATTTTTATATTTGATGGTAGTCTCTTGAGCAGCAGTATTAGATAACACAGTGATATGCTCCAAACTGTGCCAGTCCATGTCAATTTACTTATCTTTGTAAAATAACTTGTATTTTGTTTTTGGAAATATGCAGTGGCAGCTCAGTTCATTCAAATGCAAGCTCTTTAAGAATAATACTGAAGTTTAGAGGCAAGCATTTGGTGTTCTGTATGGTGATTTGTTAGGGCACTGTCGCAAACGAGTATCAAAGATATCTATAAAAACATCATGTGAATTGTTTATTGAATAAACATTTTGGAGAATGTTGTTCAGTTTTCATATGTATGGTTTACAAACTTTCAAACAAAGTCATCTCTGCAAATCCCAGTAGTTAAGGCCTACATTTGTTGGTTGTGTGTGTAATAAATAAATAAATATATATATATATATACATTTTTTTTGTGTGTGTCTAGCACATTGGCTTTATTGTCCAGGATCAAGTGCTGTCGAAAATACTATACAATCTTTAAAGGGATAGTAATGTTTCACAAAAACATCAGCTACAATTAATGTTCATAGTATTTGAGCCATAGAGAGTGCTATTTCAATACTGTAAGAGTTGTGATTCAAGAGTAATTGAATTATAAAGTTTCCCCCTCCCACCCCTTTTACCTAGTGTAAGCCATCTCTTCTCAGATGTAGAATCCAGTCCATAGACAAGACACACAACAGCAGGGGACAGTCTTCTTCCTATGAGAACAATGAAAGCCCTGCCCCCTGAACAAGTTTTTTAGGTTTTTCCCTTATCTTAATTGAAGATTGTCCTTCTCTGCAATCTACCTGGGCACCTCCCTTCTGATCTGGCTGGACAGTGTTACATCAATAAAAGGGGTGGGAGGGGGATACTTTATCATTGAATTACTCTTGAACTACAACTCTGACAGAATTGAAATAACACCCTCCAAGATCCAAATACTATGATTAATTAGAGATGTTTTTATTATGAAACATTACTATCCCTTTAATTATGGATTGATTGTCTTCACTTCTAACTATTTAACTCATTGGATGCTAGAGACCTTTCTAATGCACTTTGTTGTATTCAGGTGTTTAAAAAATAAAAACATTAATTTTGAACACGTTGGTAAATTTAATAGTAATGTGTTTAGGATATGCCACTCCCCCTAACAATTTAATAGGCTTTTGCTCATTTTTTTTTTTTTTTTTTTTTTTTTTGTCAACTTACTCATTTTTGTATGCAAGTGCAAATTATAGTTATATGCATTGTCTCCAAAACAAACAGAGGGCACAGATATATTTAAATATGTACATCTAGCCAGCATTTGTTAAAAACTATTTCTTAGGTGAATAAACCCCCAAATATATTATAAACTACCTTTTCACTAGCTATATTTTTGCTTAGAGCTAA
Source organism: Rhinophrynus dorsalis (assembly GCA_037306005.1). Lineage (NCBI taxonomy): Eukaryota > Metazoa > Chordata > Amphibia > Anura > Rhinophrynidae > Rhinophrynus > Rhinophrynus dorsalis. The sequence continues at coordinate 312,586,509 of CM074719.1, forward strand.
CACAGGCTTATACATTGATATAATTTCATATTGTTTTCATTATCTTCTTAAAATTGTAATGCCCCATATTTAAAAACGATTATTGCAATATTATAGAAAAGAGTGGGGAAAAATAAAAAGCAAATGAACAGCAGTGTATATAAAGTAGAAATAGATACTTTCACTTTCCCTAATGCCGATACTGCGCATGCATTTTTAATGAGCCTGTTCAGATTACCTTGGTATTGATTACTTACTGTATTCATTAGTGGAAAAAAACTACAGTAGTTTACATATAATCTGTACAGACGGTAAAAATGTATATTAAAGGTTTTACATGTGCATAAACAGACTATGAACATGCTAATGTACAGTAGGTGTACATTTTTATTCTGCATATAACATCAATAATTCTTTCCACATTCCAGAATCTTGTTAGCAGTTGACGGCGAAAGTGGAGTGTTCATGGGAATAATTGAACTAATACTGACCATTTTTATAGGAAAGTTAGCCCTTTACATGCCAGATGTTTGATTTTTTTTTTTTTTCCCTTCTTTTCTTTTCTATCAGTTTTTAGATATGATTTCCATAAGTAACTTTGCAGTTATGTATGGAAAATTCCTTCTGTATAACTAGCAATATCGGCACAGCTTTGCCCGTGTGGGTTATAAATAATAATAATGCAGTTGCATATATAATGTTTTATAAGGAGAGACTTCCCTGAGTCTGAGTCAGTAATATACCCAGTATTGTCTTATTTGCTGTTTTTCATATATGTGATTAGCAGCACGTTCTCTTTGCAAGTGCCCACGAATGGGGTGTTTTTTGGTGGTGGAGCTGATTGTCAAAGATTTTATTACACCAAGGCGCCTCCTTCGCACTCTTCCGTGGTGTGTGTGGTGTTTTTTTGTTTTTTTTCTTTCTAGACACTACAGATGACATACTAAGCAATTGTATTCATTATGTATGTTATCCACTGCATTACAACCCGATGAATTGGATACTTGTCCGGTACAAATGGGGTTAAAACATTAAAAGTAGATTTAAAGGGGAACTACCACCCCGCAATAACTTAACCTGCATTCATTCTTCATCTGGCAACTAGCTGCTTAGTAGCGCTAGTCGCCAGAAATATTACCTGGTTCCGAAGATTTCTCCGTTTTACCGAGGCTCACAGGAGCAGGAAGCACGGACATCTCGTCACAAGTGGCTCCAAAAGGGACTGACAGCGCAGGCGCACGGACGTCACTGTGACGAGATGCCCGTGCTTCCTGCTACTGTGAGCCTCGGTAAAACGGAGAAATCTTCGGAACCAGGTAATATTTCTGGCGACTAGCGCTACTAAGCAGCTAGTCGCCAGATGAAGAATGAATGCAGGTTAAGTTATTGTGGGGTGGTAGTTCCCCTTTAAATTTAGGACTATTTTCCCATGACACCCAGGTGAATCCAGAAAGGAGGTAATGTTTTAACCCCTTAACAACCGACCGATCGTCTGGTTCCGGACTCCCCGAACGGCGTTCAGCCGCGGGTGGAGCCCGGAACTCCATGACGGTCATAGTACGTCATGGGTCATTCAATCGGATTGACCCTTGACGTACTATGACCGTCAAGGGTCATTAAGGGGTTAATGACTAGCTTGTTGAATTTATTCAGCTCTGAAAACTGGCAAATGACTGCAAAAAAAAAAGTATCAGTAATTGGTATCTGTGAGTACTTGAAAAAAGTATCGGTACTCGTACTCAGTTCTAAAAAAATTGGTATCGGTGCATCTCTAGACTGCACTGTATAGCCCCATCGGATCTACTGCCAGCTGTTTGGTGGGTGTGAAGTCAGAAAACTTCCCTTTTGGTTGGCAGCGGGGCTGGCTGCAACCTAGAATTCTGTGATTCACAGCCACAAACGTATGAGCATGCTGCACATCCCTGTAGACTTTCAAGGATGTCCATAGCAGTCTGTGGGGGATTGCCAAGTTACTTCCCATGTGACTGAACTGCTAGACAAGAATTCTTGCAGGTCAGAGTATATGGTATGATCACAGGAGCTCTGGGGGTTTCTTTTCACATTAACCCCTTAAGGACCCATGACGGTCCTGGACTGTCACAGAATTCCGGGCTCCCTGTGTGGCTGCACGCTGTTCAGGGAGTCCGGAATTGGATTCCGGGGAAAAAAAAAAAAATGGTCCCTGGTCCTTAAGTGTCCGCACCATGCATCCTCAAGGGGTTAAAGAAAACAAAGGAATATATTACAAAACAGAATATATAGCAGTTCAGAAACCACAGTTTAGTGGAGTGCAGGATAGATGAATAGGGTGCATTCTTGACTCATCTGTCAATCAATAAACTCTCCATCTGACAGTCTCTGGAGAAATCAGAATGCTTAGGGGTTGTGAATTCATCATGTGCATCTCCCAACCCATACATCTGAGTGGAGTGCTGTTTAGTCACGACCTTACATAAAACCAAGGTTTGATTGATTTGTCAAGATTTAGTTTGACTGTATAGTGGATACTCTCATTTACTCACAACACTTTTGCAGATGGAGCCATGTGACATCTTCACTGATGTAACTGGTTGTCTGTATGCAAAATAAATCTGTTTTATTGCATGCCCAGATTAGGCCTCCACAAGAGGGATGTACCTGGATGTACAAAGCTGCTGCACATTAGCAGAAAATTAGAAACATTTGTGTTAAGCTGTCCGCTCTACACAAGTGACCAAGAAAAGCTTTCTCAAAGGGATGCATCCATACACTAATGTAGGTCAGGGAGTGCAGTTCCAAAGTGCACACAGATGCTCACTCTAAAAAGGGTTCACTTTTGAATTGTCGCACGCAGAATAGCATGTGACCATTTAACTCTTTCACTTTGGATAAAAATAGCGGCGTATCAATCTCGCAGTGCATGACAGCATGAGATTGTCACGTCACCTAGTCAATGGCCGCATTTAATAGTTATACAGATGGTGATTGTCTTCAATCACCTTCCGTTTCAGCTTTAACCCTTTGAGTGCCAGAGAGGTACGCAACGTATTGCTCAGTAGCACTAGTCGCCAGAATTATTACCTGATTAAAGAGAAATCGATATTCTTCCAAGACTGACAACAGGACAGAGCGCGGACATCCTGCCATAGTGACATCCGCGCGCCTGCACTGTCAGTCCCAGCCGAGTCTAGGAGGCATTGCTAGGAGCTGGCCAGCTCCAAAAGGGACTGACAGACTATGGCAGGATGTTCGCGCTCCGTCATGCTGTCAGTCTTGGAATAATAGTGATTTCTCTTTAATCTGGTAATAATTCTGGCGACTAGTACTACTGAGCAGCTAGTCGCCAGATGGGCAATTATGTGGTGCAGTATTATTACTGGGTGGTAGTTCTGCTTTAATCTGGACTATTTTGTCTGCCTCATTCATGATACTTTTAAACTTGATTCTACTCTCCCTCCCAACTGCCACTACCTATTATGAAGAATAGTTTAATTTTAAATTGACAAAGCAAAATATCTTTTAAATAAAGAATGGCTAACACCTGATATTCAAATCTCTTGTCAGAATCGCCCAAGTCATAAAGTGTTTGTGCTGCAATATATCTGTTAAAGTGGAACTGTGAATGTATCAGTTCTGTTTCCCTGAACTTCTAGAATAATGCATTTTACCCCAAAGCACTAGATTAAAGGGATGGTAATGTTTCACATAAAAAAGCAGCTCCAGTTAATCTTCATAGTATTTGGGCCACGGAGAGTGTTATTTCAATACTGTCAGAGTTGTAGATCAAGAGTAACTGAACGATAAAGTATCCCCCTCCCATCCCATTTACCTAGTGTAAGCCGCCTCCTGTCAGATGTGGACTCTGGTCTCTTGACAGGACAGCTCACAGCAAAGGACAATCTTCTTACTGTGAGCATAAGGAAAACCCTGCCTCTCCCTTGACAGGTTTTTCCTTCTGCTCACTGAATATTGTCCCTCTCTGCGATCCATCTGGACAGTCTTGTTGCTCTGAGTTACATCATTAAAAGGGTCTGGAGGGGGATATTTTATCATTCAATTACTCTTGAACTGCAACTCTGACTATTAAATAAATGAGAATTTGGGGAATTTTCATTTGACCCCTGTTGTGTGATTGTGTTCTACTTTTTTTGCTGAATTATGCCCTTGCTGCTTAACCCTTTAACGACCCATGACATACATGTACATCACGAGGTGGATGTCCCTAAAGGACGTACATGTACATCATGGAATTCCGGGCTCCCTGTGCGGCTGCATGCTGTTCAGGGAGTCCGGAATTGGATGAGCCAAAAAAAAATAAAATAAAAAAAAATGCTACATGGTCCTTAAATGATGCGGCCGGTCCTTAAGGGGTTAAAGGGAATAACACTGCAGCCTTTGCTGATGGACTTCGGTTGTTTAGCTTGACCGGAAATCAGTGACACCACTTCAGTGTCTGTTGATTTCATGGGAACCACAGAGATTGGGTGTTGTAATGTGCATTGCACTGATTGTGAACATCTTTAGGTGGCATTACAAGCATGTCCTACTGCAAATTCCGTATGATCATTGCTGATCATAGCTGTTCCTGCATGCTGTGTTGGACGGTCTCAAGCTTGACGGTAGTCATTGGCAGTTCCAAAAGGCTAATGCAAACTAACTAGTGCAACAATGGAAACACTGTGATAATCTCACTGGTGTGAAGTAGTCCTAGGACTTCCTTGACGTGTTTATCTTAGTCTGCTAAACCTTCGGATTACATTGTCCTTGAAGGAACATCTATATTTTAATTAGTAATCTAATACAAAACATAGATGGGAGTAAGTTTGTGAACATAAAAGGATTGAGAAGGATATTCATTTTCCAAAAACGCTGGAAATTGTTACTTGGGTTTTTTCTATCAATTTATAATCAAGATTGCAACATGGAATACATTATTGGTGATAATTACTCCCATTTCATTATCTTGCTTTTTGATATTCCTTGCCTTTCTTATGCATGCCATACAATTCTGCACATGCATATGGTTCTATTACATCTTTACTAATCAGAATTGAACAGTCAACACCGGTCTAGTTTTCATCTATTAAAAAAAAAAACAAACAAAAAAAAAAAAAAAACCTTGAAATTCAGCATCTTCATCTTAACCCTTTGGGGAGCAGAGGAGTGTGAAACACATTGCAAAACAATCTGTTGCTCACACCTTTAGGTCCTAAAAGGGATAGTTTAGACAAATGATCAATTTATTTTCTTTATAAAAGTAGCCTAGGCTGTTTTGTTGCTCTGTATACACAGTCCCCTTTTTGGTAAGGAATTTGAGGAACTTGTTCTTGGAGGTGGTTAATGGAATTTACTATCCCTTTAAGTAATTTAATCCAGTAAAGTCCCATAAAAAGGATGTTCTAAATCGTAGCTGCACTAAAAAAACATTCAATGTGCTTAATCCCTTCTCTCAAGCCATTATGGGTTGAGAGAAATAAGAAAATAAAGTCCTCCGCTCCCTCCCCTTTCTGCCTGATGAGCTGTAAAGCTGTCAGTGGCAGAATCCAGTTGACCGACTTTAGGCGGCTCTTCAGGAGCGCTGTCATCTAGATGTCTAGGTATAATTACTTCATCGGTATGGTCTACAACGTGTGCCTGGCTTGCAAGCACACGTTGTGGACCATTCCGATGAAGTAATTATACTTGGATATCTAGATGATAGCGCTCCTGAAGAGCCGCTGTCTGGTTCTGGAAGCAGGATCTCATGACGCCTGCTGTACAGCGGACACATGAGAAGGGGGAGGGAGCGGAGGTCTTTCTTGTCTTGCATCTCTCAAACCATAACGATTTGAGAGAAAGGATTAAGTACATTGAATGTTTTTTTTTTTTTTTTTTTTTTAGTGCAGCTACGATTTAGAACATCCTTTTTATGGGACTATACTATCCCTTTAATCAGTCGCTTTATAATTGCTTATAATTAATATGCGACTTGAACTCCTTAATGCATTTGTCATTCTGTTTATACTTGATGAACATTAATTGTTTGTAAACTTTCATTTTTACTTTTGTCTGCCAAGCATTTGATGTTTTAAAGTGATATTAACCTTTTGTAATGACTTCATTTGTTCTTCAAATGAATTATATGTAATGTCACGTCGCTGTACTTTCTGATCCGTGACCTTGAGGGCAGGAATAGTGGCACACTAAGGGTGCCATTCTTTTTAATTAATGCATTGACAGAGAATGGGAATGTTGAGTTTAAGATACATATTTATGGAAATGATTGTGCACAATATGCATGTTTTTATCCTTTTGATCATGGAACTTAATAGTAACTATATATTTATATGTTTGTGCCCTTCATTTTTCTCTTGACAAAGTGGGGTACCCTGAAATTTGCAGATTCTGTGTTAAAGGGATAGTAATGGATCATTTTAACTAAATTTAATATTGTAGATATTAAAAAAAAAAAATAAAGTAATTGATGCCAGTCCGATCTCTCAAACATCCTCAGTTTGAGAGATATACGTTTACAAAGTTCCCCCATCCCTTCCCTTTCATAGACATGAGGCTCTAGCTTACAGCAGAAGATCCCGGTCATGGTACAGGCCTGTGGCTCCTCAGCAGAGCTGAAATAGCGTGATCTAAAAACAAATACTTAATTGGAACGGTCTGCAAATTGTGCCTGGTTTGCAAGCACACTTTGTTAGACTATTCCAATGAAGTTTTTTAAGATGTCTCTATTTCTGCTCTGCTGAAGAGCTGTCGGCTGGTCCTGGGACCAGAATCTCCTGCTGTCACCTACAGGGCAGACTTCTGTGAAACGGCCTGGAGGGGGGAACTTTGTAATCGTATATCTCTCAAACTATAAATGTTTGAGAGATCGGACTGGCATCAATGACTTTATTTTTTTAATATCTACAATATTACAATTAAAATGATCCATTATTTATTTATTTTTTTCTCAAACACATTGAGAACCACTGCACTAGAGGCAGTCTTTTCTATATCGATAACAGTCCCTGACAGATCTCTGTAAACAAAATGTCAGGGATCTCTGTCAGCGCCGAAAAATATTGAAGATGGAGGGAAGAAAAATAGTGAATAATATATAGGCAAAATGATTTTACATATTATGCACTTGCTGAATATGCAAATTCAGAATAAAAGGTTGTGATCACTTTAAAAAATAGGGAAATCCGTTGAGAACAATGGCCAACATCCTGTTGTTGAGAGTTTTAAGTTAAGGAATGCTGCTTGGTCAGCAGTTTGGTGTCCTTCCTTGCAGAGAACAGTTCAGTGCCTTAATCAGCTGATGACTTTTAGGAAAGATGGACCATGAACTGTCAGCAAATTTTAGCTGGTTTGTTATTACAATGGAATTGAAGTGGATTAAAGTTAACCCTTTGAGTGCCAGAGGGGTACGTTGCATTGCGCACCCCTCTGGCACTTAAATGGTTAATTGGCCATTTTGGCTTTGTATGAAAAATAAATAAATATAATATATATATATATATACAGGGCTCAAAATTTCCACTAGCCAATGGCGAGTGAAAATTTAGCCCTGGCGAGTAGAAATTCAGCCCTGGTGGGTATGTTATGACTTGCAGTGGCGAGTAACTATTCAGGTCTGGCTAGTAGCAAAGGACTTAAAATTATAAGCCCTGTAAAAGATATATACACCTATATGAACAGCACAGGAGACCGCAGACACATTTTTGGGGTTATTATTGCAGTGTTAGAAAATGCTATAGTAATGTTACCTGTGTAGACTTAGCCTAAATGTGGCACCAACAGGCAACAGAAAATGTTTTTTTAAACAAGTCCTTTCCCAGTCTTCTGCTTAGTAAATTGTAGTGGCTGCTGCACAGATTGTGTGTTACATCTCATGCAGTTTGACTGAAGCTTTGATTGCAATGATTATTTTTTTCCCCCTTTTATCGTCATTGTCCCCTTTAAAGTATGAGTGGCCAAAACTACCATAAGCTTAGGAGACAGGCAAAGAAGAGTTTTAGGTGTCGTAAGTAGGGATGCATACATACAAGCCTTGGTTCCCAATATTTGTGTGACCACAAAGAGCATAATTTGCATCAAAATGCTATGTAGCAGTTTAGCTAAATCCTTCATAGAAAAGTGGAGTACCCAAAGCTGGTAGCCACTGCACACAATAGTGCCATGGCATCCTGGTTGAGAAACACTTCTATAGCTTATTCTGTAAGTTTAGGAACTGGAGTCAAAATGTTAGGAGCCTGAGCTCGCAGTCTCTTGGGATTTTTCTACCCCTGTCTTAAAGGGATAGTAATTGTACAGTGGCGCTGTTGCTGCACGATCCTATGGACAGCTCTGGTCCCGGGACCATAAATGTCCATAGGATGTGTAGCAACAGCGCCACTGTAAAATTTCAGGTCACTGTGATATTGCACCTAAAAAATTCAACTTTGAAAAATAATAACTTTTGAATAAAACACCTTTCAGCAGTGGGAGTACTTTTGTTTTACTCAGGGGGATAAACCCTACAACATATTCTTTTTTTACATTTTAAGTATTACTATCCCTTTAAAGTGATAATAATGTTTCCCAAAAACAACAGCTCCAATTAATCTTAATAGTATTTGAGCCATGGAGAGTGTTATTTCAATACTGTGAGCATTGTAGTTCAAGAGTAATTAAACAATAGTTTCCCCCTCCCGCCCCTTTTACCTGGTGTAAGCCCCCACTCCTCGGATGTGGAATCCAGTCCATAGACCAGACAGCTCACATCAAGGGTCAAAATTCTTACTGTGAGAACAATGAAAACCCTGCATTGCTTGACAGGTTGTTCAGCTTTTTCCCTTATCTTAATTGAAGATTGTCCCTTTCTGCAATCTACCTGGACACATCCTGCTGCTCTAAGCTGAGCAGTTACATCAGTAAAAGGGGTGGGAGAGGTTACTTTATCATTCAATAACTCTTGAACTACAACTCTGACAGAATTGAAATAACAATCTCCAAGGTCCAAATACTATGAAGATTAATTAGAGCTGCTTTTATTATGAAACATTACTATCCCTTTAAAGGGATAGTGATACTTTATTATTACTATTCCCCATATTGTAGATATTTGCAAAAATAATTAAATTGCCCCCAAGTTCATCTCTCAAACCTTTATGGTTTGAGAGGAAACCGAATGCCCCGAGTCCCCCCCCCCCTTCTCTGAAGTCAGCTTTGTACCGACTGCAGGGATATCCGGTCTGACTTTCATCAGGCGGCTTTGCAGATGAGCCGAGATTGCGTTATTTCTTTTTCATTATTTCACTGAAACGGTCTTCTACGTGTGCTTGCAAACCAAGCACACGTAGAAGACCGTTTCAGTGAAATAATTATTTTTCATTAACGTGATCGCGGCTCTGCTGCAGAGCCGCCTGATGAAAGTCAGACCGGATATCCCTGCAGTCGGTACAACACTGACTTCAGGGAAGGGGGAGGGGACTTTTCGTTTGGTTATCTCTCAAACCATAAAGGTATGAGAGATGAATCTGGGGGCTATTAAATTCTTTTTTAAATATCTACAATATGGGGAATAGTAATATTAAAGTATTACTATCCCTTTAAAGGCAAAGTACTTTTTGTTCATAAAACTGTAGCTGTGTTAAGTTGTTCTGAAGCTATAGTACAATCTACCACTGTACATGCCTTCCCTATATAGGGGACCAACTGGGCTTTCTGTAATAGAAAGAATGGTCAGTGTCTCTCTTCCCTTCTCCCTTATCACAAGCAGGTCTAGGAACAAAGAAATCAAACAGTCAGGAAGTTAAGAGGAGATTTTGACTCTGAGAAAATTCTGCATGAGTTTCAGTGCTTGCTTACAATGCACAAGCTATGGAAGAGACACCTGGAGATTTCCTCCAACCTTGATCTTAGCCAGGGCACCAAGCAGGCATACTGTACTTTCAGAGGAAGACACTTAACTGTGGCATGCTGAATTATTATTATTAATAGGGGTGTACCGAAATTTCTGCAGATTAAATGTTTCGTCCGAAAATGGCATTTTCGGCAAAAAAGCCGAAATAAAAATACATTTTTGGCCAGCTTAGAAGTGATAGTTGTGTTTATTTTGGGATTGTAAATGGGCTGTGATGAACTAGCCTTTTTAAATAAGATAATAGTAGGTGCTGATCCTTGGCACGGAATGAATGAATATGTTTTTATAATGCCACAAGTGTATGCAGCGCTTTACAATTTAAGGCTTTAGACAATATAGGGTTACAGATGCTTTGTAAAGTGAAACATTGTGTGTGAAGTCCCTGCCCGAAAGCTTACAATCTAAAGTGGTAATGGGAGACATACAAAAGGGTCAAGTGCTGCATACAGTGCTAGAGTTCTGAGGATGATGGGGGACACAAGTAAATTTATAAGAGTGTTCTTTGTACAATATCCGTGCCTTCTAGCATGTTGAAGTTTTATCCAGGAGATGCATTTTCAAGTGAGACCTCATCAGAGAGGTGCAGTGGCGCGGGAGGGAGGGAGAGCATTTCATATACACGGAGAAATGAGAGAAAAAGATTTTGATATGTGAGAGGGCTGCAGACGCAGAGCTGAGAGAAGACAGCTGACTGTTAGCACTGTACAAAGAACCAAATTGTGTGAGATGCTAGCTGTAAGTACATGATTAGTTTAAAATTCCATCACCCAATCTCATTTTATGTGTTTGTATACCTTTAAATGATTGTTGCACATGCCTTGCTTTTAGCAGATGGTGTTTGAATGGTCATAATTATTTAAGGTAAATCTGTCTTGAGTGCAAGTTGCTTGGATACATCCGTATTTAAGCCGGACATCAACAAAGATCAGAGTACCATCTGCTGCCCGTTCGTGACATATAGGTCCTTTTGCGTAAAGAAAGAGGATCAATTCTGTAGCAACCCAACTGCACTATAGGGAAGAACTGAAAATTACCATTGATATTAATGGGCTTTAACTCTTTATATGCTAGACACAGCACTTTGTTTTTTAATGTGTTGAGACTTCTAGCATTTAAGGGCTTAACGATCTGTATTCCAGAGGGGTATCCAGTGCATTGCAACACAATACTTTTGATATCTATCTGGCACTCAAATGGTTAAAAGCACCAATTAAATCAATCAGAACTTTTAGTTGTTCTAAATGGTGCAGTTGGTTTGCCCCAGGAACGTTCTACTTTGCAGGTCATGTGGTGGTTTTAAAAAATGTCAGTCTAATGTAGAGGGAGTGCTTTCAAAAATATGGGAGAATTCCACCTGCAACCACTGGAGACAATAGCAGGTGGACTTTTCTTTCCTGTCATTGAATTTACGTGGGACAATTTTACAACAACTGCTCTAATTGCATTCAAACAGTCGTGCAGAATTAAGACTACTTTGTATTAGCTTACTAAAAGTAGGTAATGCATAGTTACATAGAGTTCCAAAATAATGATTCTATAAATAGTCTTGCATGTATACAGCAAATAATAAAAATGTAAATCCACATTTAACAAATACATAGAAATGTGGTATTTTACTGCATTCTTTAATCCCTTAAGGACTGGCACTTAAGGAAAATGGATCTTCTCCCCCCCCCCCCCCCGATCCGATTTAGGGCTCCCTGTACGGCGTGCAGCCGTGTGATGAGCCCTGAATTCCATGATGTACATGTACTTCCTTGGTCCTTTAGGGACATACACCCCCATGGGTCATTAAGGGGTTAAAGGGATAGTAATGTTTCACAAAAAAAGCAACTCCAATTAATTGTCATAGTATTTGGGCTGTGGAGCCCATCATTTCAATACTGTCAGAGGTGTAGTTCAAGAGTAATTGAATGATAAAGTATCCCCCTCCCGCCCCTTTTACTGATGTAACACTGCTCACCTCAGAGCAGCAAGACTGTCCGGATGAATCGTAGCAAGGAACAGTCTTCGGTGAGCATAAGGGAAAAACCTGCAAAACCTGTTAAGGGGTGGGGGTGGGGTTTTCCTTATACTTCCATAGGAGTATACATATTTTCTTTCTGGCCCTTAATTCCTTGAATCATAAATAATTTTATGTCATGCACGTGGGTATCTGAATGGCACACCGAACCTTAGTAAATAGAGGTCATTCTAGTGGTAGAACTTTTAATTTGCATCCCCCTCTTACTGGCCAGATGTGTCTCTACCTTACTGAGTATAACTCAAGCCAAAGTGTAAAAGTGAGAAATCTAAAAATAATAAAAAGTTTATTATAGAAAATGTAAGGGCCACCTTGAACACTTACTCCCTTTAAGGGCATTTATCATGTTTTACGGAGTCTGCTGCTGTGAGAGCATAATTACTAAAAAATAAAGCCTTGGTTGCGCTGGTCAGCCCTCCAGGAAACTGATCTCCTTGCCTGCAGTGCAAAATGGAATTGTGTGACTCTTGGCCACAAACTTCACAGGTCGTGAGTGCATCCTTCTTAGACCCCCTCTGTTTTTATTTCAAGCCAGGCAAAGAGGGACTATGGGGGGGGGGGGGACTATGTCAAGCAGGTCTGGGAGAGTGAGACTTCACTCTTCCATTTTAGTTTCTTATCACGAGACTGAGGGAGCTCTTTTTTTTTTTTTTTTTTTTTCTCCCCAGACCACTTTTCTGCTCCTCTGTTGGTCCACTGGTTTCCACAATGCAACCCCAGCTTTATCTTCTGGTCTGCTCCCAGGGAAAGCAGATAGTTGCCCTTTAACTGCAACAATTGGCTGAAAACCTTTTAATTACATCAGCCTTATGTTTGAACATTTTAGTGATCATTTGAAAATCTAGAATGTATAAGTTACTAACTAAAACACCATGAACTGATGATGCACCTTTAATCCTTTGAATGCTAGAGGTGAACACAGCCCATTGCTTTGCAATGCGGCTTACCCCTCTGGCACTCAAAGAGTTAAGAACTGAGTAGGAAAACTTTTGTTGTTGCATCTGTATATCACAAATTGCCCAACTTCTGGGGTCCACACCCATACATTTCTCTAGAAGTCCTTCTGTGCTAGTGCGATACAAAAAGTAAGGGTGTGTTCCTTCAACGTCCTCGATACATTTCAATCTCTTAATTGAAAAGGAGAAAAGAGGTCTCTGGCCAGTGCCTCTCAATAGTGATCAGTACAGAGCAGCAACCCTTCCTAATATTAAACAACTACCTAGTCATAAAATACTAATGTCTGCTGCAGATTCTTTTTTGTGAACTCCAAAATTAATCTTCAATCAGTACTGAATATAATGTTGGAGGCAGGCATGATCCTTTTTGTATGAATTCAGTGGGGTGAGGTGAGGTAAAATCCTATGTTTTATGCAGCCTATGAACTAGAATCTCTGAGCCCCTCTTTTTTTTTTTTTTTTTTTTTTTTTTTTTTTTTTTTTTTCCCCCCCCCCCCCCCCAAGTGTAAATCATTTCTCACCTTAGTGCACCCCCCCCCCCACACACACACTTTCCAATCCATCCACATGATAACCAGCAGCCTTTTCAGAGAGCCAGTCCACGTAGAATTGTATAATAGTGTCCATTAGTATTTTCTTCTACTAAACAGGAATGCAGCAAATGACAAAACTCAGTGTAATACTGTTAAAATATAACTCCCTAATCAACTGACTATCCTATGGCTCACGCCTCCTCATGTATTTGCTCCATGCATTCCTACTAACAGATGGGGCTGTTAGAAATTCAGACAGTACCTTGAGGGACACTCTGGAACGTATCCAGCGTGCAGCCCGTTGGTCTGAACGTAGCACCAGTGAACTGTGGAGGTTCTGTTTGGAAGCATAGGGTTTATTCAGGTGTATTTGCCTCAGGAAAGTGCTCCAGCTAAGGAGCCGGCCCATTTAAAACCTCTTCAGAGTGGTGGGCCTAATCACTGCCTAATCTGGCAGTGAGCCAGACAGCATATGAAAAATGGGGAAACACTGCAGTGACTCTTCATGTAGCATGTTTGCTGTTAAAATGCCTACTACTCCTAACAAACCACAAACAGATAAGAGCAAAACATGGATGAAGCTGCTTCAGCAAAGGAAGAGCAATCTACTCAGAAGGTGAAGATTGCTAGATTCATCAAAAATTATGTATAAATTACATGAAGAAAGTAGCTGGAAGTAAGATTCTGACATGGTTTAAAGGGATAGTAATACTTTGTTTTAACTATTTTATTTTGTAGGCATTAAAAAAACATGAAGAATGATATAAGTCTTATCTCTCAAACCTTTATGGTTTAAGAGATATTAACAAGCAAAGTTTCCCCTCCCGCCCCTTTTACCTAGTGTAAGCCATCTCTTCTCAGATGTGGAATGCAGTCCATAGACCAGACAGATAACAGACGAGGACACTCTTATTCCTATGAAAACAATGAAATCCCTGCCCCCCTTGACAAGCTTTTCAGGTTTTTCCCTTATCTTAATTGAAGATTGTCCCTCTCTGCAATCTACCTGGGCACCTCCCTTCTGCTCTGGCTGAAAAGTGTTACATCAGTAAAAGGGGCAGGAGGGGGATACACTTTGTCATTGAATTACTCTTGAACTACAACTCTGAAAGAATTGAAATAACACTCTCCAAAATCCAAATACTATGATGATTAATTAGAGCTGCTTTTATTATGAAACATTACTATCCCGTTAAGGAATTTGTTCAATAGATGAAGGCCTCAATGCACAAGACCTTTTCTGCAATGCAGGAATCATCTGGTGGGGGGGGCAGAGGACTTTGGATCCAGCAGATGAGGGCCCATCTAGGATGCTGGGTGATGATGGAGGCCATATACGGGAAGTAGATTCAGATTTTCCCTCACAGAAGGTATGTGATGTCATGGAGAACACAGTGGGCCTTTAACTTGGAAAGGTCAGAGGCCATACTGAGGAATATATTGGGGCTAACCAACACCTGCAAAGTTCTAGTTATTATGAAAACCGTCTTAGTGGGACACAGTAATGCATACCTGGTGTTCCCAATTCACCATTCTATAAAGCATCTAGTCAAAGCAGAGTAGAATAAAGACAAGCAAAAACTCATGTGGATTTAGCACTTCTCACCAAAAGAATAAGAGGATAGTTCAGCTTTAAGGGATACCATGGACAAATGTGCGAACAGAGCATTGAAGAGAGAGTGCATTGTTATAGGATAGAACTAAAATCTGCAACATCGATGGCCTGCATGTCATGAACCATGAAGATCTGGTTGAAGGGATTGCAAAAGAAGATCAAATCATCTGTGTCCTGGTCAAGCTTACAAAAGGAAGTGACATTGGGGAAAGAAGCCATAACCTTTTCATGTGACACATCCCTGGATATTATCAAGCTTCTGACAAAATAATCAGCAATATCTGTTACAGCCAGACATGCCTTATGGACCATGGCCTGAGAATGGATATATCGTCCAATAACAAACTTTTATAATTGCATTTTGCAGGGGATACAAAATTTGGACAGCAGTTAGAGGAAATAATCAAGAGAACCGTGGGAGAAAATAGTTCCTTCTTGTCACAAGTAAGCAGGGGCATAAGATACTTGTGAGTGTGTTTTAGCACACTCACAAGGTGTTTATAGATCTTGTAGGCAGCTTTTGTTTTATTTTGGGACCATAATAGAACAGAGCAAGCTCAATTCTTCACATAACACCAAGGGAGGACCCAAAATGAGTTTCCATGGAAGACACTATTTAACAAAGACTGTAGGTACTGCCTGATCTCAAACACCGGCTCCATTAGGGGGCAGACTGGAACATGTTTTGCCAACTTGGCTAACAGTGAAGTAGATAAATGGGTTCAGAAGACTGTGGAAATGTGGTATTCACTTTAGTGAGTCTGTCCCTAACAGAAGAAAATTTAGGTCAAAACTTAAATTATACCAAATGGACGCAAGGACAATGATGACGCTAATAAAATAGATCTTGTTTAGGAATGTTATAGAAAAGGTCCCCCTGTGAGTCAGATGCATTCTGGAGCCCGTTCCATATTATTTATGGTTGCCAAGGGATCTAGAGGATACAGAACTATAATGGACATGAAGTGGTTAGACAGATTCATCAAGACCAGAGCACTAAGGTGAAAAGCACTGCTTTAGTCATCAAAGCAATACTGGTCAGAGCCTTTCTAACTGCATTGCACCTCCAGGATGCCTGCCATTACACTGATCAGTTTGTTTCATTGGAGGTTCTTAATATTTACTGCGCCACTATCACAGCATTTGGGAGGATTCAGTGGCAGACCCATGGGTTTTACAGGTGGTGACGGAAGGGTACAGGATCCCTTTCGTCTCTCTTCTTCCCTTTCGCTTCTTTCCTTCTCATACGCCTCAGGGCGCAGATAAACGCCATCTGTTCGGCACTATTCAGGCTGTTCTGGACAAAGATGTTCTAGAGCCGGTTCCAGTTCAGGACAGAGGTCTGGGTTTTTACTCAAACCTCTTTGGGGTCTCCAAGAAGGGCGGCAGTTGTTGTCCCATTTTGGATTTGAAGGATCTCAATTCCTTTGTGATCCAGACTCATTATCACCAGGAGTCTCTACGTACGTTGATTGCTGCTATGTCCCTGGGGGAATTCCTTGCTTCTTTGGATTTTGAGGACGTGTATTTACACATCACCATTCATCCAGAGAGCCGGCAGTATCTCAGATTTGCCTGCGACCGAGGGCACTTTCAGTCTTCAGCTCTTCCCTTTGGTCTGACTACAGCTCCTCACGTTTTCAACCATGTCCTTGGGATCCTTAATGTCCGTCCTCCACCGGGACGGCATCAGAGTTACTCCGTACATGGACGACCTGCTTCTGAAAGCCCCCTCTGCGGAACTTCATCAGCAGGTTCAGCTATGCATTCACTCTCTCACTCATCACGGGTGGATCATCAACATGGACTAGTCGGATCTTGTCCTATCCCAGTGTCTGGTCTTCCTGGGCCTTCTCTTCGACATTCAGAAAAGCATGGTGTTTCTCACGGACAAGGTAGCTCACCAGATCGCCCACAGGGTTTCTGCGGTCCTGGCTTAAGATCCAGTTCCAGCCAAGACCACAGTGACCACAGTGACGACGGACGCAGCGTCTCCGGCTGAGGAGCGGTCCTGGGTTGCCTGAGTGCACAAGGTCAGTGGTCTCCGGAAGAATATCTCCTTCCCATCAACGGGTTGGAGCTTCGAGCGATATTTCATGCCCTTCGTCATTTGATATCTCAGCTGGAAGACTGTCCAGTCCGGGTACAGTCCGACAACGCCACGGCCGTGGCTTACATCAACAAGCAAGGCAGAACAAGAAGTCTTGCTGCTTGGTTAGAGGTCAAGTCTATTTTGTCCTGGGCAGAAGAACACGTTCCTGCCATATTCTCAGTGCACATTCCTGGCGTAGACAACGTCATGGCTGACTTCCTCAGTCGACGCACAGTGGAGTGTGGGAACTACACCCAGAGGTGTTAACCCTCCTTGTTCAGAAGTGGGGTCTTCCTTACACTGACCTGATGGTGACAAGACGCAGCAGGAAAGTTCAGAGGTTCAGTTCTCAATGGAGGGACCCTCTAGTTCTGGTGGTGGATGCCATGTCCATTCCTTTGTTATTTCCTCTGGCCTACATCTTTCCTCCCCTCCCAATGGGTTTTACGGAAATTACGACTGGAGCGCTGTCCAGTCATTCTGATTGCTCCGTATTGACCTCGCCAAGTTTGGTTTCCAGAGCTTCTGGATCTGTCAGTGGCGGAGCCATTCCAGCTCCCTTGCCGCCCGGATCTTCTCCTCCAGGGTTACCTATGGAAGGAGGACGTTCATAGGCTAGCTTTGACGGCTTGGAAATTGAATCCTCAATATTGAAGAAGAAAGGGTTTTCTTCTGGCGTGGTGGCTACTATGCTCAGTGCCCGCAAGCCTGTTTCTTCCAAGATCTACCATTGTGTCTGGTCGCCCTTCCTATCTTGGTGTGCCGATAAGGACCTGTATTAGGAGTTTGATCTGCGTACGGTCCTGGCCTTTTTGCAGGACGGTGTGGATAAGGGCCTCAGTTTGAGTTTCCTTACGGTTCAGACATCTGCTCTCTCTGTTTTCTTTCAGAGGCGCATTGCCATCCTTCCTGATGTCAAGGCTTTCTTCCAGAGCGTTGCTCATTCTCCTCCTGCCTTCAAGAGTTCTACTCCTCCATGGGATCTTAATTTAGTTTTGGGCTTTCTTCAGAGCCCTCCATTTGAGTATTTGGCTACTATTCCTCTACGCCTGATGATGTGGAAAATGGCCTTTCTCCTGGCAGTTGTGTCTGTCTGCCTTGTTGCGCAGTTACATGCTCTGTTCTATAATCCTCCCTATTTGGTGTTTCACAAGGACAAGGCGGTTCTTCGCACCTCTCAGGAGTTCCTCCCCAGGGTGGTTTTGGAGTTCCACATCAATCAGGGGATTGTGGTGCTCTCTTTCTGCCCTGACCCCACCTCTGACAAGGAGAGGGATCTCCACTTGTTAGACGTGGTGCATTGTCTCAAGTTTTATGTACATCGCACTGAGTCTCAGGCATTCTGATGCGTTGTTCGTCATTCCTGAGAGTCCTAGGGCAGGAAGACCTGCATACAAAGTGATTATTGCTTCTCGGATAAGTCCACTATTCATAAGACTTATGATCTACACGATCTATTGGGGCCTCTTGGGCTTACAAGAATCAGGCCTCTGCTGATCAGTTGTGCAAGGCTGCCACCTGGTCATCTGTGCACACCTTTTTGAAGCACTACCGTGTTGATGTGTTGACATCGGCTGATGCCAGCTTTGGGAGGAAAATCCTGTGGGCAGTTTTGCCTGTCTAGGATTTTCTTTGGTTCTTGGTGCTTCCTTCACTTTTAAGCCCTGTTGGCTCTAGTTCGGCGTGCTGTGCAACAGCTGGGGTGTTGTTACCCCTGCTCAGTGTCCGTTGACACTTCATTGTTTTGTTGGGCTGTCTCTGATCTGATGGTTCATATCTGCTCTGGTGACTTTGGGGGCCTTGCGCCTGGTCCTTGCCTTACTTCCCGCCTCTGGGGAAACTCAATGGTTGGACATCCCAAAGTTACCAGTAACCTGTATTGGACAACAGAGAAAAGAGGATTTTAGTCTTACCTGTTAAATCCTTTTCTCTTATTCCATACAGGTTACTGGTCTCCCACCCTGTCAAGGAACCCTGCTTGGCTTTTCTATGGCAGACCGTGGGGGTCCTTCGGGGTCATGCTCACAGGAGTCATCTTTCCCTTCCACTATCTAATCAATAGTGTTTCAAATCTTTCTGGAGCTGGTTGGCTAGCTGCAGCCAAGGAAGGAAGGTAGGCTCCACCCCCTGCATACAATTCTAGAATTGTCCCTGTCTACAGTTAAAGGGGTGGATCGCCTATCCAAAGTTACCAGTAACCTGTATGGATTTAGAGAAAATGATTTAACAGTTAAGACTAAAATCCTCTGTTTTCTGTAGAAAACAATGATTAATGTCATGGGAAACCTGCTGCAACAAAATTGCCTTCATGAAATAGGCACAGCCTGGCCAGACTGCACGCTGATGTGTCAGATAAGTCTTATAACTTGAAGTTCTATTGTGATGTCCTCGCTATAACCACCTACTTTCAAGGTGGAACACTTATATTTATAGAACAAAATGAAAGGGGCACTCGCCCACTTATGCAGAGATAATCACTGCACTTTTATTCAGAAGTGTTTTGGCTAACATAATGCGCTTTCAGGCCAAGTGAACTTTTAGAGGAGCTGGCATCCTCCTTCCTCAGCACACCACGCTGTAAGTAGCCGGCCATCTGAGGTCCCTTATAAACAGTACGCATCACCCATTGCAAAGTCCCACTTTTACTTTTGTCAGCCAATATTACTACTTCTGCCTCATCACCAGTGATGTAATGGGTATTAAAAAGTTAATGATTGGTTACTGTGTCACCAAGGCAACAATAGAGTAAATATGCCTATTTTAACAAACTCACTGTTTTAAATGTAAGCTATACCATACCTTCATACAGTTTGCTGTTGATATTCCCTGTAAAGTTCACTGCTTCTTCAGGAGGTTAGTCAAAACAAAACCGAGGAAGTGGTAAGTGGAATGGAAATTACTCCCCCACCCCCCTGGCTGCTGAAAAACTTCATTTCATAACCAATTGCTGTGATAATACTGAATATATCTGTGAATGTTACAGTATACTCTTTCATATAACATCAAGTTGGAGTTCGGCCTTGGTCTTTACTTAACATCCACATATTTCTTAACACACACAACATCTTTCTCTGAGCACCCCACTTTTAAGGCTCTGCTACCCAACTTCCTACATATATCCTTGGGTAAATTGTAAGTGATAGACCAGGTGCAGTGGCCAAAGTGAAAGATTAACGTCTTGAAGACCAGAGCAGTGTGCCACATTTATTCAATACATTGCATAACTCTGATCCTCAAGGGGTTAAAGTGGGGTAGATGATGGGATAAAGATTTCTATGAGGCTAGGGCACTAAGAAGTAGAGTGATCCTGGAGTAAACCATCTTCACCTTAGGGGAGAAAAAAAAAAAAAAACCCTGCATTTCCATATTTTTAAATGGAGCTTCAACCACTTGAATGCCAAGTCTTGAATGTATTGCAAAGCAATTCATTGGAGGCCTAGTATTCGAGGGAGTTAAAAGTTCCATTTAACTAAATTGTATTATTTATTTGTTCCCTATGGTTCATCAAGTTCAGGTGTGAACGCAAATATGGAACATTTAGGAGCCAAAGACACTTTTAGGAAGGAGACTATTTATATAAATATATTTGTAAAGTGTGCCCCAATATGTAGGAGCCAAAGTTGTACTTTTTCCATCTCAGACTTAATTTCCCCCTAGACTTTCTCCACCACTTGGTGCCTCATCCTCAATGCTTTTCTGGAATCTAGTAAATATAACATTAAGTGCAAATTGTCTTCTTTATTTTAACAGCTCCAAAACCTGGGAATTAACCCAGCCAACATAGGCTTCAGCACCCTCACCATGGAGTCTGACAAGTTCATCTGCATTCGAGAGAAAGTTGGAGAGCAAGCCCAAGTGGTGATCATTGACATGAACGATGCCAGTAACCCAATTCGTAGACCCATTTCAGCTGACAATGCTATAATGAATCCAGCCAGCAAGGTCATTGCATTGAAAGGTATGTCATTCATTTTGATTTGCCATTCATCATGAAGTATTATTTTCTGTGACTGATTTGCATCTGCAGAGTGCAGAGATCAGTACAGAGGATGGTGTTCCTAATATATGTCCCGGTAAAGAATTTTGCCACCAAATGTATTAATTATAATGGCACATCCTTAAAGCAGACATGTCACCCTAAGTGTTAGGTACTTTTTAAAATAACTATGTTGTACTAGCCATTTGATTTTGAATAGGAATATGTTTTTTTATTTTTGATGGCACAGGCTGACACGAAAGTGCTGAGCCATTTTTATCACAGTGTGCTATGACTGAATCTAGACAGATCCCATACACAGTGTGTATTTCCAATTGCAAAGTGAAAAGTTTGGTCGTGAACAATGCAAATAATTAGCATAAAGTGCTACTTGCAGATTTGAATTGTCTGTGTATCCAGCTAAACTTGTCTTCAGGTGACAAGTCCACTTTAAAGGGATAGTAATACTTCGTTTTAACTTTATTTTATTTTGTAGGCATTAAAAAAACATGAAGAACGATATAAGTCTTATCTCTCAAACCTTTATGGTTTAAGAGATATTCACAAGCAAAGTCTCCCCTCCCGCCCCTTTTTCCTAGTGTAAGCCATCTCTTCTCAGATGTGAATCAGGTTGTATGACCAGACAGATAACAGAAGGGGACACTCTTCTTTGTATGAAAACAATGAAAGCCCTTCCCCCTTGACAAGTTTTTCAGCTTTTTCCCTTATCTTAATTGAAGATTGTCCCTCTCTGCAGTCTACCTGGGCACCTCCCTTCTGATTTGGCTGAACAGGGGGGGATACTTTGCTTGTGAATATCTCTTAAACCATAAAGGTTTACGAGATAAGACTTATATCGTTCTTCATGTTTTTTTAATGCCTACAAAATAAAATAAAGATAAAACGAAGTATTACTATCCCTTTAATACACATTCTACATTGTGTATAGGTTACATATTGCAAATATACGCTGCAAACATTGTAGCCTGTATTTTTTCATTGCTGGGAAAAAGCTTTGCAATTCCTGCCTTTCTTGGTTTTTTTTTTTTTTTTTTTGTTCCAAAATCCTTAAAATCTAAAGCATTTCTGATGCATATTGAAAGCCCCCTTGTTTTGTACAGCCTTTGTGGGATTATTTTTGACTGTTTACCATGTAAAGAATGAGAACATGTATAGCCATACATTTATTAGAAATCCCCACTAATCTCTTATACAGAGAAGCTAATAATGTCTAAGAAATGATACGCGCACTATACCTGCTGAAGCACTTTATTAAGTTTACTTTAATCTCTGCAAACGTGGAGTTCTTTACAAACCACACAGTTAATTTCCAAAATGAATGTCTGCTGTTTTTCTCACGCTGAGAAAATTTGCCTGCCATTTCTAGTCTTCATTGACTGTAGGCCGGACCAGATATGTATATGGACATTTCTTCTCTGTAATGGCACAAGGGTGCAAAAAATGTCACACAGCAGCATCTAAGGAGTCACCATCCCAAAAAATAAACAGTTATTCATTCTCATTGTGAAGGTTTTTGAAACTTTAGAAACTTTTGTAAATATGAATGGAGTCAGAATAGGAAAAGTACTTTTATTACCTGTTTTCCGGTTTACACACATTTTAAAAATATTTTCTATCAGTACATGATATTTAAGAGTATGAGAACCCTGGTTATTTTAGGTGATACTGTCACTTTGACTATAGCCTACAATATTTTTTTGGGGAGGCTGAGGGCCCATAAGGTATATATGCAATGCTAGAATATATCAGGTGATTAGTTTATTTATATTTATGAAGATGAGCAAATTTGTTATTTTTGTAAATGTAGTTGCTGTCAGCAAAGTGTTTTAAATCAAAAACTTGTTCAAGATGTATTTTGTGTTAACCCCTTAAGTACCAGGGGGTTTGTATATAGGAGGACCAGCGGCATTTTATTCTGGGCTGGCACATGTGAGCAATCATATGTTACCAGCTCGCCGAGGGAAAGACGGAAACTGACTGCTCTAGTCTTGGAGCGTTCAGTTTTAGCCTTCCGTCATGAACACCTGTGATCATTTAACTCATGACATGCTAAGGTCGTCAGTGGCCCTTAACAGATTGAAAGTTGTGATGGTCCTGGCACATCCATGGTCGTTAAGTGGTTAAACATCTCCTAAAAATAATTGCCACTCAGTAGTTGCTAGGCTATGTGTATCCAATTTTTTTCCCCCAGTGATTCAAGATTTAACATAATCAATCAGTTCTGTTGTTAGGTCCATGAAGGCTGACGTGACAATAACACTTTAAGTAACAGAGGGTTGTATGGCTGACATCAGGATGACTGAAGATATCTCTTGAATCCAGGCGCAAGGAAAAATGTGGAGGTTTCATTAGGTTTTTCAGGCCATATTAGAGAGATGGTAATGTCCAATCAAAACCCTGCATATGATTGTTCATAGTAATTTGTTATAATGCATAGTATATTTTAAAATTGTGTTTGGCTTTATAGTCTTCTTTTAAATTCAATTAAAAAGGTTCCTGCCTCTTTCAATTACATCAGGCAGGGATCCCTCTGATCAGAAAGCCGCCCGCTTCACTGGAAGAATCCTGATGAGGGACAATATTGTGTCTGGTAGTATATGGAAAACCCTGCCCCCTTGACGAAGTAAGGCAGGGTTTTCCTTATACTGACACAATATTGTCTGTCTTTGCTATCCGTCCGGACCAGCTTTCAGATATTCAGTGACTTAAAGGGATAATAATGTCTGTTTGTATTACAATATAATATTGTAGCTATTACAGCAATAATTGAAACAACGTAAGTCCTATCCCTCAGACCTTTATGGTTTGAGAGATATATTAAGATAAAGTTCCCTCCCCTTTCCCTGACCTGTAAATCTGTCAGCAGGAGATTCTGGTCACGTGACCCGACAGAGGCTCTTCAGCAGAGCCAAAATATTGCTGTCTAAACACAAATACTTAATTGTAAAGGTCTACAAACCATGTACACTTTGTAGACTGTTCCAATGAAGTATTTGTTTCAAGATCTCACTATTTCGGTTCTTCTTAAGAGTCTCATCTGGTCCCGGGACCAGGATATCCTGCTGACAGCTTTACAGGTCACGTCAGGGAAAGGGGAGGGAAGAAGGAATTTTATCTTTGTATATCTCTCAAACCATAAAGGTTTGAGAGATGGGACTTACATTGTTTAATTTATTGCTGTAATAGCTACAAAATTATATTGTAATACAAACAGACATTACTATCCCTTTAATTGAAAGGGGTGGGAGGGAGAACCTTTCAAATTGATTTTAAAGAAAAATATGAAGGTAGCACTATTTTAAAATATGCTATACATTATAACAAATTACTATGAACAATCGTATGTAGAGTTTTGTTTGGACATTACTTACTTACAAATTACTAATCCCCATATTGTAGGCATGCTAAAAAAGAAATGTATTGCCCCCAGTGTCACCTCTCAAACCCTTATGGTTTGAGAGGTAATAGCTTGCAAAGTTCCCCCTCCCTTCATTCTTGCGTGCATCATCCAGAGCCGAGATCACGTTAATAAAAAAAAGAAATCTTTCACCGAAACAGTCTTCTACGTGTGCTTGCAAACCAAGCACGCACAGAAATCCATTTCATTTAAATAATTCTTTTTTTATTAACGCTATCTCTGCTGTGCTGCAGAGCCACCTGACTGTCGTACGACAGGCTTCCCCTGCAGTCAGCTACAACGCTGACTTCAGGGCAAGTAGAAGGTGGGGGGAACTTTGCGAGCTATTATCTCTGTTGAGAGATGACACTGGGGACAATAAATTCCTTTTTCGCATGCCTACAATATGGGGATTAGTAATTTGGAAGTATTACTATCCCTTTAAGGTGTGGGTTATTTTATGGGCATGTTACTTCCTATTATAAATGTATATTTTGAATAATTGTAGTATGTCTACTTCTAGCTATGAATAAATATGCAGAATAAAATAAAATAATTGACGTATGTCTCAGAATAATAATGAAGAATATATTTAGATATAAAAGTGATCTACAACTGAATGTAACGTTGCTTTGAAAAATTTTACTTTAATTTTTTTTCCCTGAAATGTGGCTTGAAATTTTAATTCTAGCATTCAAAAGTTTTGATCTTTAATGTTGCATTACTCTTGTTGTCTGTCACATTTTTTTTAATGCTTTCTTGTGTGTATGCAGATGGTGAGTTATTTCAACATGGATTGTTTAAGTTGTTGTCCAGTTTTATAAAAAGCACCATACTAAAATGTTTTTTGTTTATACGCATGCTTTTCAAATTATTACAACAGTGTTGTGTGTGCGCTCAAAGCAGCAACACTGTTTGATATGATGTAGGCATTTAGTGTACTGTAAGCAAGTCTAAAACCTAGGCCTCATGCCTGCTTTTCCTGACTTTCGAGTTCAGTATTCACTTTCTGCTTTGCAGATATTTTAGTATTCTTATGTTGAACTATTATCTGCCTAATATAGTCAGAATACAAAATGGAGTACAGAAAGTGTAATTCCAAGCTTGTTAAGCATTTTTAGGTCATCCGCTTACTAAAAGAATAAATGTTACTGCTGCTTTCAGAGCTAATTGTAAAGAAAATTAAATACATAAAACACAGTTATTGCCTTGTTTACAGGCACGTAACACATTCAGAAGTTGGTTTGCTTTTTATAATCAGGACTGTGGCTTTCACAATTTGATTCTTAATGTTTCCCTTTAGTGTGCTTTACATATTTCCCTAATGTGCTTTACATATTGTTTGGGATATGACCATAAATATGGACATTGTTCAAACAACCTTCATAGAACCAAGGCAAAGAAATAAATGGAGCTCATATTTTAGAAAGGCTAGTAATTCAGATTGTTGGCATTAGAACTTTATCTTGGTATATAACTTTTCAGTAACCCTTGTCGACCTTTATCCTTGCGTTTTATAGTGAATACTGTCAACCCATTGTTAGGATAACCTGTGACCGTTTTCCTTTGTGTGCTTGTTTAGTTACACGCATCCCTAGTATACACATATTGGAATACCTGAACATCTGTGGGTTTTGGGTGTTTGCAAAAAATTTGTTTGAAATATGATTTCATCACTGAGAATAGAATTCAATTTAAGATTTTCTGGTCATTCCATCATTGACATTACCACTGTCAAACAGCACCTGTTTTAACACGTTTGTAAACATACACCAATTTTATAAACACTGTGTGCTTGATATTTTTCAAAGGAGTTAAAGGGATAGTAATACTTGAAAATAATTTTATTTTATATTGTAGCCCTTAAAAAAACATTTAAAATTATATGTCTTATCTCCCAAATCTTTATGGTTTGGGAGATAATCACAAGCAAAATTTCCCCCTGAGTGATGTCACCGTTCTAGCTCTCAGATTTGGAATCCGGTCCCGGGCCGTCTGCAGCTCTCCAGAAGTGCCAAGATCAAAATCTTTAAAAAGAATTTCTTCATTGGAATGGTCTACAAAGTGTGCTTGCAAGCCAGGCACACTTTGTAGACAGTTCCAATGAAGTAGTTCTTTTTAAAGATCGTGAACTCGGCACTGCTAAAGAGCTGCCCGCTGATCTGTGGACCAGATTCCAAATCTGTTCACTAGATGGCAGACTTGGCTGAAACAGCCAGGAAAAGGGAACTTTACTTTATTTTACTTGTGAATATCTCCCAAACCATAAAGGATTGGGAGATAAGACTTATATCATTTTTAATGTGTTTTTTTAAGGGCTACAATATATAATAAAATTATTTTGAAGTATTACTATCCCTTTAAATATATTGTGAAGTCTCCCTGTAATTAGATCATTTTTCCTTCAGTTCCTGAACTGTGTATTTAAAGATATATATTTTGTACACACTTCCACCCCCTTACATTTCTCCTAATGTGAAGCTGAGACTCTAATAGAATCAGAAGTAATTACAGGATTACTGCTCCCCCAACAAAAGGAGCAATTTTGGAACTGGATAAGCTTGATGTTCTTGTAAAATGATTTAATGAAAAACGGATCTCACACTTTTAAACTTCCAGGTCTCCATCTGATCGTAATAAATATGCTGTTGCAGTGCTTTTACAGCTGTAAAATAAGGATGCTCCCACTGCATTTAAAAGTTTCTGTAGCTCAGATTTTGCTATTTTGTGATCTTGTCACCAGGTGGCATTGTTAGCATTGCTGCCTATGGAGAGATTTAACTAGTGATAGAATCTCCATAAATGGCAGTAGAAAAAAAAAATACATTTTATGGTTTGGTTACCATATGGCCCTATTTGATTTTAAAGGGATATTAATGGTTGATTTTAATATTGTAGACATTAAAAAAAGTTTAACATTGATGTAAGTCTTGTCTCTCAAATCTTTATTGTTTGAGAGATATATAACTTGCTAAAGTTACCTTTTCCTGGCTGTTTCACACAAGTCTACCATGTAGCTGACAGCTGCAGATTCCAGTCATTTGAACAGACAGAGGCTCTTCAGCAGAGTTGAAATCACGCTGTTTAGAAATAAATACTTCATTGGACCGGTCTACAAAGTGTGCTTGCAAACCAGGCACACTTTGTAGACCGTTGTAAATAAAGTATTTGTCTTTTGATGTTGTTATATCGGTGCTGCTGAAGAGCTGCATCTGGTCAAGCGACCAGAATCTCCTTCTGACAGCTTTACAGCTCGTCAAGCAGAAAGGGGAGGGAGCGGAGAACTTTATTTTTTATGACATTACTATCCCTTTAAAAGGTGTTATAACCTTTAGAATAATACTAGTGAATGCTACACAGTGTTGCCAGTGGTATTTTTGGTGGCCATTGCAAGGGAAGTGCTGGAACTTGATGGAGGTAAGTCTCACTGCAGAGATTTTCAAAGGGTTGTCCAGAGGGGCTTTATCTCCCTGATCATTCCTGTGAAAATCACCTCCCCTGTGAATTTTACTACAGTGAATGTGGCAGGAGTAAATGCGGTCTTACTCACAGTTCAGAAAGCCTTTATTAATACTTCACCCATTAATGCAGTGTAAAATGAAGGATATTTTACTGCCTCCACACAGTATTTCACACATCACAGATACTTTCCACTTACTTCAGTAGTCTCCACCTCAAACTAATCCTGGATCTTTAAAGTGATAAATTAAGCAATATCGGGATACACTGTTGTAAAAAAAAAAAAAACTTTGTTCTACATTTCTCTGATGTCCAAATTTACATTTCTCTGTCATCCAATACAGGTTTCTGGTAACTTTGGGTAGGCGATCATCCCCTTTAAAAGGCAGGAGGAATAATTCTGAGAAGTGACTGCTGGGTGGAGCCTACCTCCCCTCCTTGGCTGCAGCTAGCCAATCCCCTTCCAGTAATATTTGTTCCTTGGTCAAGACACAAGGCAAGAGAACAGTTCTGCTATAGTTTTAGCTTTTTTATTATTTTTCTGTTCGTTATGTGATTCTACCATTAGGTGGATTACCATAACTGACAATTCCCATCACCCAAATGTGGATAGCTCAGTTTACCAGCTGCTTTTGTGGACCTAAGCCCTGGGGGAAAATCTTGGCTGCAAGTTCTTTCCCCAGGAGTTGCGCACCGAGGCTTCTTCTTGATGTATGGTAATCTGAAGGCAGAAGATCTGCTGAAAAAGGTGAGCACCCTTTGAGTGCGGAGGTCCACATGTCCCATGCTTCCCCTCCACGCAGGGGTCTCATTTGGAGTTCATATTACATACTTAATGCACTCATTGGGTTTATCTGTATGTCTGTGGGGTGTTTGGAGCAAGTTTCTGTGGTAACTTAACCCTTTTGCTGCTGGTTAGCATCTTCTGGGGTGTTGTGGGCACTTTCCCTATTGGGGCCAATGTTTATTGGGTCTGCTGACTTGTTCTAGTGGACTTTTGAGTGTTTTTATGTTTTGGTATTCACCTTGTTAACTTTGTGTTCCGGCACGCGTTTACCACATAGACGCCATTGCGCCACTCACTTCTATGGGACTTTACAATTTGGGACATATCTCCTCAACCGCTCTATGTAGCGAGGTCAGAGATGGCTCATTTGGTTGGTTTGCCCTTGCTCTTTTATCCGGTCAATGTTCTGGGCATGTTGGGGGGCTCAGGTGGCTTCAGGCACGGTTGGGGTACTTTTTCAGTGAAACTACAATTCCCATGAGCTCTTGCTTCGTGCGCTCGTTTGACTGGCTCCCGCCGCGGCAGCCATTTTGTGCCTTCACTGATCAAGTATCCTACGCAGGGCTTGAACTCTCTCCTCAACAGTTTCATAAAACACCAGGAGATTGTGGTTCCTTCTTTCTGCCCTAACCCTACTTCTTACAAGGAGAAGGATCTTCACCTGTTGGATTTTGTGCATTGTTCTATGTTCATTGCACTGAGCCATTTAGGCAGTCTTTTTGTCATTCCTGATGATCCCAGGGCAGGGAAGCCTGCTTCCAAGGTAACCATTGCTTCTTGGATTAAGTCCACTATTCGTGAGGCTTACGAACTTAGGTAGAAGCCTGTTCCCTTTCAGGTCACGGCTCATTCTACGAGGTCTGTTGGGGCATATTGGGCCTACAAAAATCAGGCCTCTGCTGATCAGTTGTGCAAGGTGGCCACTTGGTTGTCTGTACATAGCTTTTCCAAACGCTATCGTGTGGATGTGCTGGCATCGTCTGATGCCAGTTTTGGGAGGAAGATCATGGAGGCAGCCTTGCCTGTCTAGGATCTCCTTCGTCTCTTCAGTACTATTTCACTTTTGAGCCCTGTTGGCTCTAGTTCAGTGTGCTGTTTAACAGTTCCTGGGGTCTGCTTTTACCCCTGTTCAGTGTCCGTTGACACTTTGCGTTTATTGTAGAGCTACTCATGATCCTTTGGTTCATGGGTGCTCTTGTGTCTTTGGTGGCCTGCGCTTGGTCCTTGCCTTTCTTCCCGCCCTGGGAAACTTAATGGTTGGACATCCCAAAGTTACCAGTAACCTGTATTGGACGACAGAGAAAAGAGGATTTGTAGTCTTGCCTGTTAAATAGTTTTCTCTTAGCCCATATAGATTGCTGTTCTCCCACCCTGTCAAGGGACCATGCTTGGCTCTCCTGTGGCAGAACGTGGGGGTCCTTTCGGGTTCATGCTCACAGGAGTCTTCCTTTACCTTCTTACTACCTAGTCAATAGTTAGTTTTCAGATCTTACTGGAAGTGGATTGGCTAGCTGCAAGCTAAGGAGAGGAGGTAGGCTCCACCCAGCAGTCACTTCTCAGAATTGTTCCTGCCTGCTTGAAGGGCTGATCGCCTACTCAAAGTTACTTGTAACCCGTATGGACTAAGAGTAAAGGATTTAACAGGTAAGACTAAAATCCTCTTTTCAGACTTTTGATTCTTCTACCCAGCTGCTGTACGCCACACACACATGTTGTGAGGTACACTGTGTAGGAGGAGCCACAACTTAACCCCACTTAAAGTAGAAATTAACAGAAATGTAAGACCTCGGCTAACCCCACATTTGAAACTCCCCTACCTGATTTAAGAAACAGCTTACCTGATTTCAGCTGGTTTGTTTCAAGCAGAAACCGCCCAACATATACTTGTGAGTACACTTTACATTGACTGGAAATTATTTGAGCTTTTGTAATTTATATTGAGAGTGCTCCTACAAGAAATTAGATTTTTTTTTTTTCTTTGTCTGAGCAGGGCCTCAACAAAAACAAATCTAAGATACAGTTTCTTCCTCCATACCTGTTTTCTTTTTTGTTGATCATGTGAACTATATTGTAAATATATGGCCATCTTTCATTTTAGGTTCCAGTTGCTTTTTAATCAAACAATGATTTAATTTTTTCATCTGTAACCATCACTGATCTAGAATGTAGATCCATCCCTGCTAGATGTGAATATATGATATTGCAAATACTGGGAAAAGCAATTTTTGTTTGCATTCCTCAAATCTGCTGTGTCTTAAATAGAACAGTGGTTCTTAGACTGGGTTCTTTGTAATTCCCCTAGTTTCTGAAGAGGGTTACTACTGAGTAAATTAAAGCGGAACTACCACCGCATAACAAGTATATCTTAAATAACTCCCCATCTGGCGACTAGCTGCTTAGTAGCGCATGGGCATCTTGCCTTAGTGACGTCTGCGTGCCTGCTCTGTCAGTCCTGACCAGCTCTAATAGGCGTTTCTAGGAGCCGTTCGGCTCCGGAAGGGACTGATAGAACAGGCGCGCAGACATCACTATGGCAAGACGTCCGCGCTCTGTCCTGCTGGTCAGCTGGGGAAGAAAGGAGAAATCTATTTCATAAGGTCATAATTCTGGCAACTAGCGCTATTAAGCAGCTAGTATCAGATGGGGAGTTATTTAAGATAAACTTGTTATGCGGTGGTAGTTCCACTTTAGATTAATATCAGACAGAGGATCAAGACTGCAGTCGTAGACGGTGTGGTTCTGGACAGGTAATAGATTAAAATCTTAAACAGTGCAGGTGTTTCTATTTCATTTTAACCTATCCCCTGCAAAATAAAAATCTGTTAGTTACCTGATAATGCTGCATACTTTGATATTAACCCCTTAAGGACCTAGGACATGTATGTCATCGGGGAAAACGTGCTTGAAGGACCCATGACGTAGATGTATGTCATGAAATTCAGGGGTCTCAGAGTGGCTGCACGCTGTTTGGGAACATCTGATTCAGTTTCCAAAAATACATATATAAATAAAAAAAGCCTTGCAGCTGGTCCTTAAAGGAACAGTAAAGCTTTTGTTGTTGTTATGAAAACCTGTTAGAGCATTTCCTGCTGAGTAAACAAGGATCCACCCACTGTTGGTTATTGTATTCAGATTGTCAGGAAGTAGATTAACCATTTGAGTGCCAAAGAGGTATCCAACGCATTGTAATGTGTTTGATAACTCTCTGGAACTCAGAGGGCTAAAGGGCATTTACTTCTTGCTCAAGCTGACAGCATGACTCAACAGTTTCTATCATAGTCTATTAAGACTTTTGTCGGCTCTCCTAGAGGCTACAACAGAATAACTCATTGGAATCCAACCACTAGAAGGCACTGTTAACTCCTTTCAGTGCTAAGCAATGCACTGGATACTCCTCCAAGGGT
The DNA here is from genome assembly GCA_037306005.1 of Rhinophrynus dorsalis. Taxonomy (NCBI): domain Eukaryota; kingdom Metazoa; phylum Chordata; class Amphibia; order Anura; family Rhinophrynidae; genus Rhinophrynus; species Rhinophrynus dorsalis. The sequence continues at coordinate 312,618,610 of CM074719.1, forward strand.
TAATTTAAAAAAAAGAAGCCTTTAAAGGTATAGTAATGCTTAATATGTAAAGAAAAAAAATGTTGGCGTTTATCCCCCTGAGTAAAACAAGATTATTCTCAGTGCTGAAAGTTGTTTTATTCAAAAGTTAATACAGTTCAAACTTGAATTTTTGAGGTGCAGTATCACAGTGGCCTGAAGTTGTACAGTGGCATTGTTGTTACACAACCCTATGGGGGTTTATGGTCGACTGACCAGAGTTGTCCATAGGATGGCATAGCAACAGCGCCACTGTACAATTTCAAGCCACTGATACTGCACCTCAAAAATTCAAGTTTGAACTGTAATAACTTTTGAATAAGACAACTTTCAGCATTGAGAATACCCTTGTTTTACACAGGGGGATAAACACTATAACATATATTTTTTTACTTTTTAAGTATTACTATCCCTTTAAACTGGTAACTGATCCTCTCTCAGCAGTGGGAGTATACCCTTGTTTTACTCGACAGGAAATCATGAATGAGAGAAATGCACTGCACTGGAGACCTATCTGTCCTTCAGTGGGATGGAAGAACATTAAAATCCATTGGGAACGTTGTGTTTTTTGTTTTTTTTCCTCTCCCCCCTATCCTGCAGTTCACCTCCTGAGTTGTACCAGTTCCTCTTGTACATCAACCTCAGTGGGGCTGAAGTATCAAAAAGTGATGCAGCTTTTGAGCAAACCAACTGCACCATGGGGGAAACAATTTAAATATTCATATTGCACTTTTATACCATTAAATGCTAGGGAGGTCTCCAATCCATTGTTTTGTAATGCGGTGGAAACCTCTCTAGCAGTCCAAAGTCCAATTAAAACCAATAGAAGTTTGGGGAATTTCTATTTCTCCCATACAGTGGTGTTGGTTTACCCCAGGATTGTTTCAGTACCTCTTAGTGCATCAGCCTCTGTGTGTTGAAATTATACAAGTTGGATTTTATAAATTAACTTTAGACAATTAGATATTTATCTTTATGCCACTTACACTACATTAATATAAATGCTTGATACACCACCTGTAACCAGATTTTAACTTCTTGTCTAACCTGCTTTTGCAGGTATTAAGTTATGCAAACTGAGTTTAACTTAAAAATAATTAAATAAAATGATTGCACTGTTTTTAATCTTTTTGAAGCGGTCAGCGGAGAACATGCATCATCACACTGTAAGTATCAGATGTGTAGGTGCATTAGTAGTAGGTGCAATGCTTCTGCTTCTTCAGGACACCAAACTAAGACGTTCTCTGTACTCCTGTTCTTTTTGAACAAGATGGAGCCAGTGAACGGTTCTGAAATGGGTGATAGTTAATATGATTAACACAGAATGTATTTTCGCCTCCACATTTGAAATCTCTAATCAGTCACAGGATGGCAGTCTCTTAATAACCTGTCTTTCAGACTCCAGAAATGGATGTGTGAAATGCTATATTTAAGCCTTGATTCAGCAGGCGAAATCTCAAAGGGGGGGTGATCAGGGATAGCAATCTCATTCATGCAACGAAGTTGAGCATTGCTGAATTTTGACGTTTGATATAGGTAGACTAAAACAGTTATTGAACAATATGTCCAGTTAATATGTATGCATTTCCAGAGTAGTGTATATCTGGTACAGTTTAGTAGATTGATGCAACTGTTGTGGTTGTCATATTGGATACACTTTTTTGTCTCAGTGCTTCTCTTCTCAATGTAAAGTTTGACTCCATGCATTTTGAAATCTATGTCTTGGTCACTTCATGTTCTAAAGAAAATGTGAACACTCTAAAGGCGTCAGATTGGTTACTCTGCAACCTAAACATTTTTGAACTTTGTGTGTTTTTGTGTGGTTAAAAAAAAAAAAAAAAAAAAAATCCCAGACAAAATAGTCTAGAAAAAGTGTCAATATTTTCATTTAGTTTCCTTGAAAGTAATACGAATACTGTAAAAGTTACATTCTCTACTGCTTAAACATATTTAATTAAAATTAATAAATCCTATTGGACATGTCTGTATGAGGTTATTGCCACCCAGCACTTCTTAATGTCGGAATAGTTAAGACCAGGTCATATTTAATATTCTGAGAAAATAATTTATTTTTTTGTCTTTTTCAAATGTGCCAAACATTTTCTTTCCTTATTGTCTTCCATCCTATACATTTCTTTGATGAAAGTGACGGGAACATAGTTTTATGGCACAAAATTATAGTTGTATGGCTTTTGTATATTTGAAAACTTTTTTGCAAATAAAACAGTTGGTTTAGAAACCTTTTTATCGTTAATGGGATTAAAATACCAATTACTGAAAAAATTGTAATTATGACAGGCTATCAAGAATTTAATAACAAAGTTTTCAAAGGCTGAGATTAGGAAAAAAATTAAGTAGGCTAGAAGGAACAACATATTTAACAGTTCAGAATATTGAAATATGGTTAGCTTTAGTGTGTGGTTAAAACTTTCCGTAACTCTAATGCTGAGTTTGTTAGAAACCATATACCATAGCTACCTTAACATTGGCAGTTAAATTACTAGCTATAAACCACTATCTGCAAGTTGAGTACCATGCTGTAACATCAGTCGTGAGAAAAAGCTGTGTTTCCCATACTTTTTCTTCAAATTGGTTAACACTTGTGTAAACCAATTTTTCTACATTCTTTCTTTTTTTTTCCACTCCACAAAGTTTGAAAGCCTTTTCTGTAGAAATGTTTGTGTTTGAAAATACCCAGGTGATCATATTTTGTTTTTCTTTTTTTAAATGCTATGCATTTATAAAAGGAGGCCATGTTAATGCATGATGTAACATTTTTGTCACGTTTTGCAGCTGCTATACTTTGGTTTTTAATCCCTTTTACTTATGACTAATATAAAAATGATGGTGAGACAACACACTTTAACGTTACACTTTTAATTTACAGCTGGGAAAACTCTGCAAATCTTCAACATAGAAATGAAAAGTAAAATGAAGGCCCACACTATGACAGATGATGTCACCTTTTGGAAATGGATCTCTCTGAACACTGTTGCCCTGGTTACTGACAATGCAGTTTATCACTGGAGTATGGAGGGTGAATCTCAGCCAGTAAAGATGTTTGACCGTCATTCCAGCCTGGCAGGCTGCCAGATCATTAATTATCGAACAGATGCAAAACAAAAGTGGCTGCTTCTGACTGGAATATCTGCCCAGGTAGCAGGAAAAGATGTGTGAAGAGGACTTTTTTGTATGCCGTCATGATACTTGGGTAGAGCTAGTATAAGTTATAATCTTTATTAAGCAGTTATGAGAATAAGACCTTTTCAGAGTGATGGTGATAAATATTATTCTTCATCAGACAATATCATGAAAAATAAATGTACGCAGTGTGTTGTCCTTGCCCACACTGTTGTCAAACACTAATGTTAGTAGGAAGGATACATTTTTACAGAATATTAGCTCTGTATTAAACAGACAACACATAAATGAACATTTGTCATTTTAAAATGGAACTCTCACCTCCCATAAAGTAATCGGTATCTAAATATTTGTCTCCAATAAAGCTTCAATCCTCCAAGTCATGTAGGAGGAGGAAATTGAAGTAATAAACGCTGCCTTGCACCTACTTCCGCATAGACTGATGTTACCTGCTCTGTAACCACAGTCAATCGTTCTTTCTCTGCTCCCCTCCCTCTGTCCAGCCTCCTCTGATGACAGAGCCTTTCTGCCTGTAAACTGGAGTGGTCTCATTGGCAGAGATCAATATCTCCGACATTGGAGGAGGCTGGATAGAACGAGGGGAACAGAGGCAGAATGACGGTCTGCGGTTACAGAGCAGGCAACCGCAACCACAATCTATTCGGAAGTAGGTGCAAGGCAGCGTTTATTACTTCAATTTCGACCAACTAGAGCTTTATAAAAATAAATGAATGAACTTTTACACACATTCGCTATATAATGTAACTATTCAGGCTAACTTGTATAAGGGTGATACATCCTCTTTAAATGCATTTTTTTGAAGATGTAGAACAGATCCTAGTCAATCTCGGGAACTCTTGCTGTTGAAATACACCTCCCATCATCATGGGTATACTCAGATTTACCTCCCCCCCCCCCCTTGCAGACACCAGTGCCCATCGTTCTCACCCAGCTCTTGGATGGGTGTGGATAATGGGAGCTGCAGCATAAAATTGTTGGTGATCCAAAGACTGACTACTGGTGAAGAATATTATAAATAGCATTTTGTCTACAGGGATGTTTATCAAAGCATTCTTTAGTGAAGTAACAGTCAACCACTTTCTGAACTCAACATAGTTTGCAAATGTATAGTATGTAAAGTGAAATTGCCTATACATTTATATAATTTTAAGGGGATGTTAAGTTGTTTTTTGCTTTCTTTTTCCTTTACCCTTTGAGTGCCAAAGAGAGATAAGCAATGCATTGCGTACTACTCCGGCACTCAAAGGGTTGTCTACTAAATACAGCATACTGAGTTGTCAGTGCTACAGGGATTGTGTTCCATTGCATTACTCTCCTTGATGTCATAGTTCTCTGAGAGAAATTTCTGCGGAAACAAGTCTCGGGAGCTCACTCTCGGTGGCATAAAGTTTAAACATAAATAATAGATGAATATGGGGGGTGGGGGAAGCATAGGCAGTTTGACTTTATATATGTGCATTTGCTGAATGTGAGTCAAAAAGGAAAAAGACAAAAGTGATAGGAGGGCAATATGCTATATAGTGAGAACAGCCCTCTTACACACTCACTCACACTCACTCACTCACACTCTCTCTCTCTCTCTCTCTCTCTCTCTCTCTCTCTCTCTCTCTCTCTCTTGATCTGAATGAAAAATTGGAGTAATTATAACCTCCTGAATGTTAGAGTGGTGTTCAACTCATTGCCTTACAATGCGCTGATAATTTATATAGCAGTCAGTGTTTTAAAAATCCCCATGGCAGTTGTGCGATGTGCAGTTTTATTTGACCCCATGATACAATTAGTTTGTCAACATAAGACCCAAAGAAAGATACTCACACTCCCATTCACCCACTCATAGACTCTCTATTTTTTAAATTTTTTTGGTTTTGTTTACAACTAAGATTTCAAAGACTTCTTTATGCTATTGTATATCTAGTTTGTCACTATTAGTTAATATGCAATGCACAACTGAATATTTTTAGGATGGGGAATAAGGAATTGGATAGGAAAGATACCAGTAGCTAGTTAGGTTCATGATGCATTGAATAATTCCAGACTCGCCAGTGAGCAGTAGTTTATGGTTTATCAAATGAGAGGATACACCCAAAGTGTAGATATTCTGTCTGTCGATCAGCTGTATTAAGCGAGCACGGCTGCTATTGAAGCTTTATATAATTTTAATTTGAGTCAGCGTAAATCTATACTGAATACTAGATCTCAGTTTCATAAATAACCCCTGCCTGTGTTTCAGTTCCCCATGGTGTACTACTACCACAAGTTGAAACATTGCTTTATCTTACTGGGGTGCGTCTTGCCCCTCAGTGCTAAAATCAATATGTGGATGGACTTTTCCTCCTAAGTAAAACAAGGGGGCTTCCATGGCTGGGAGATACTATGTTCAAAACCCAAATGTTTTATATTCTTAATCTGTTGACAAGTGCACGCCCGCTTTCCAGACCATTGTATAATTTGGTGTATGGGATCTGTGAGCCTCAGGCTAACATTTCTCCATAGAATGTAACTTCTCCATCACTTTGTCAGTATGAACTGTAGTACCTTTGAATGAATTGTGTCCTAGCAATGGGAGTACCTTTTTATTTAATTTTTTTTTATCTCGCCAGGAAAAGTCTTATAATGATTTTTTTTGTATATAATTTTACTGATACTTTCATGTCACAGCAACACCATTATAATCAGATTATATTGTTCCTTTTTACTGTTTTACGCAACACTTTGGTTAATACTTGGTTAAGTGTTAATTGATTTGATCATAAATTTGCTTATCCTTTATTGTATAACCCATTCTGTAAATACTTACTTACTGTCTAGCAAAACCGTGTTGTTGGAGCCATGCAGCTTTACTCCGTGGATAGAAAGGTGTCTCAGCCAATTGAGGGCCATGCAGCCAGCTTTGCTCAGTTCAAGATGGAAGGGAATGCAGAAGAATCAACCCTGTTTTGCTTTGCTGTAAGGGGTCAAGCTGGCGGGAAGGTAAGTGCAATCCAGTAAAATAACAATCGATCAATCAACATTTAAACCAAAGCGTAGATGCAATTGGAGTGCCACAAGTTAGCATTTTATGAAAGAGCTCATGCTCTATTTTTTTTTTTTTTTTGTAAATGTGTGTTTTTTTTGTTTTGTTTTGTTTTGTTTTTTTCTCTTCTATAAAACTGAAATTGTTGCCAAAGTCAGATGGGTAACCTTGTACCATTTCTATTTAAGAACAGGAGTTTGATTTGCGAACCCATATAAAATGTAGCTCCTGCTCTGCCAGAATGGGTTTGTTCATTTTCTTGACTGACTCGGATGTTTACATTTTCATTGTAAGAGCCAAAGTAATGTTAACAGACCAGTTATTCTTACAGCTTGGGGTCTTCACGTGTTAATTACAATCAAAATAAGTTCTATGAAGCAACTTGTTATTGCATGGCCTTTTAGCAATTGTGCTTTCCTTGATACAAAAGTCCTAAAATATTTACAAAAGCTACGATATTTGTTGTAATGCTTCTTATTTTCAATTTCAGGGCAGGTTATTGTTGCTAGTTCCTTTCTTAAACGTATTTATTATGTTTTGTAGCTGCATATCATAGAAGTCGGGACTCCACCTACAGGGAACCAACCATTCCCAAAGAAAGCAGTAGATGTCTTCTTTCCACCAGAGGCCCAGAATGACTTTCCTGTGGCAATGCAGGTATGTTGAACACTCCCTCTGGTTTGTAAGCTCTTCAGGGCAATGAATTCCTCCTCCATTTGTAATTACATTATAATATTATAATTGTTTCTCTATATTTTGTATGCAGTGACTTATCTTTTATTTATAAAGCGCCAAGATATTCCTTGTCACTGTACAAAAGACCTGCATGTACATACATTATAGAATTATTGGCTGTTGTAAGGTAGAACATTGTTGCAGCTAGATCTCATTGAGTAGAATGCAGAATACAAATTATTTGCAAATTTTGGGCAAACTAGCTCCTTCATATGTGTCAGATGAAAATTCCCCAGTTTCCCACTGAATTTAAATGGGGCTTTTAAACTCTTTAATGCTTGATGTCTTCAGTATATTTCAAAGCATTTAAAGGGATAATAATACTTACTTTTTAAAAGTCTTCAGTTTGTAGATATTAAAAACCCAAAGTCCCATCTCTCAAACCTTTATGGTTTGAGAGATATTTGGGACCAAAGTTCTCCCCTCCCTCCCCCTGACATCAGTGCTATAGCTGACTGCAGGGGAATCCAGTCCAGGGACCGGCCAAGGCGAGATCATGTTATTGAAACAGAAATCCTTCCCTGGAACGGTCTTCTATATTCGATAACGTGATCTCGGCTCTGCTGAAGAGCCTCCACTTGTCCAGGGACCGGATTGCCCTGCAGTCAGCTAGAGAACTGATGTCAGGGAAAGGGGAGGGTTTGACAGATGGGACTTTGTGCATTTAGTTTTATTTTTTAATATCTACAAACTGAAGACTTTCAGACTTTGGTGATATTAGTGTACAACAAAATTGCTTCATTCTTCTTTTTACTTTTCATTGTTCAGTCATTGATGCTTTAAGGATCAGAGTGATGCACAATGCATTGCAAAGCAATGTGTTACACATCCCCTGGTCCTTAAAGGAATAGAGTGTTGAAGGTTTTTGTTTTTTTTTTCCCCCATGCATCATTGTAACAAAACTTTTGTTTGAAGTTATTTTCCTGTTAAGTGAAACAAAGAGATTTCTATTACATCATATGTGTAACACAGGAATTATGTGTTAAAGTCTCCTCTTCCAGGGGACAAGGCACCTGACTTGGCACTTGACAAGGAAAGCTCTCAGAGCCAGAGACTCCCACCATGCTTCACTTTACCCCCAAATGGACATGCTCCGTTTTAAGTGGCCTTCTACAAGATGGAAGCAGGGCAAAGCTTCTCTGTTAGTTAGCTGCCTTTTTTGTTTTATTTTGATAGGATAGGGCTTTGTGATTCCCCCATTATTCAGGCTTTTATCTCTGGTCTCCTTTGCAGGTTTGAACCAGAGGACAGACTTCAGGGACATGGGTCTTGTGGAGGATTGTTTGCATTATCAGGCTTTTTCTCATAGCTTTCTCTGAGCAACTTACTCACTTGCTATATAGTAGACTGAAGAGAACAGATTCTTTTGTTGACTGCCCAGGTCTTGTGACTGTATCCCGGTTTCCTTTTGTGGAAGCCACATTTCTCTCTCTGGTGTTAGAGCCTGAATAGCACTCTCTACTATGGGCTTGCTTTGGCATCACTTACATTAAATTAAAAATAGATGTTCCTATCCTCATTCTTCTGCTATACAGTGGGATTTTATTAAATCCTTGCACTACCTTCTGACTTTGTAACCTGGGTTTCTAGGACTTTATCTGTAATTTGAGCAAATTCAGATTTCTGTGCCTACAGGCTCCTGAGATGTAAATCCAGCCCTGGCGAGAGGGAGATAGTTTATCATTCAATTACTCTTGAACTACAACTCTGACAGAATTGAAATAACACTCTCCAAGGCCCAAATACTATGGTGATTAGAGCTGCTTTTATTATGAAACATTGCTATCCCTTTAAAGGTTCTGTTGGCTATGTCTGAGCCTAAGGGAGTCATGGGCAAGACTAACGCTACTAAGGTTTTGGGGAACCCCCTAACACCTTTGATCCCATTAACCCGTTGCTCCCGATGCCAGATTGAAATCCTTAGGGGATTTTCTGGTATCCTCTGGTTCTGAACTCCTACACTACCTCTGGAGCCCTCATTTGTTGGATAGTAGCCATCATAAGATGGTAAAGGCTTTAGTTTCTTCAGTGAGTGTTAGTCATTCACCTATGCAAGGGGTCTTTAAAAAACAAACAAACCAAAAAACAAAAAAACGCTTAAGGTCTGAGGGCCACTGATTTTAGTTCCCCTCCTCTCACTGTTTTCCAGAGATTCAAAAGGAAGTTGCCATTTTTCCTTCTCACCATTCCTTAGACCAGGTACTCTTGGAGGAACGGCGTTTGTCTGATGGGGGGGTGCTGTTGCTTCCTTGACTTATCTAGCTGCCCCCCCCCCCCATTGTTTAGAGCAGAGGCCTGAGTTCCTCACAGCTAGTTATGCATGGAATGGTACTCCAATTTTTCTATAGCCCCCCCCCCCCCCCAATAAATAAATAAATAAAAATGAAGGTGCAGAGGCCTGAGTTCCTCACAACTAGTTATGCATGGGATGCTACTCCAATCTTTCTATAGCGCCCCCCCCCCCAATAAATAAATAAATAATTGAAGGGTGCTGTCCTGTTCTGGACTTAAGGGATAGTAATACTTAAAATGTAAAACAAATATGTTGTAGGGTTTATCCCTTGAGTAAAACAAGGGTACTCCCACTGCTGATAGGTGTCTTATTACAACTCAAACTTGAATTTTAGGTGCACTATCTCAGTAGCTTCAAATTTTACAGTTGCAATCTTATGGACCACTGTGGTCAGTTGACCATAAACCTCTATAGGATGGTGTAGTAACAGCGCTATGTACAGTTTCTGGCCACTGTGATACTGCACCTAAAAAAAAAAAAAAAAAAAAATCAAGTTTGAGCTGTAATAACCTTTGAACAAAACACCTTTCAGTGGTAGGCGTATGCTTATTTTACTCAGTAGGATAAACCGTACAACAAAGCCTTACTATCCCTTTAAAACTTCACAACCATTTTGTTCTTGCTCTGCTCTGGTGTTCAAGGTGGAGTCCTTGCACTCTGTCATTGCTGCCATATGTACTGGGAAATTGTAAGGTGTCCTTTATATCTAGGGAAGCCATTCTGCATATTCTCATCCATGCATGTTAGAGCTTCCTGCAGCTTTCATTCCAAGACCATCATTTCCAGTTTAACACCCTTTGTTTTGTGTTTGCCTTCTCTCTGTGAATTTTTACAAAGTTATTGTCAGCTCTGGTATCTCACACCTGCTTGCTAAAGATCTCTTATTCCCTTCTTAAACTGCCTTATTTGAAGGCCTTATCAGAGGAAACCCTGCTCCTTCAGATTCAGTCTTGCGTGTCCTTTCTGAAGCAACATGGCTGGGTGCTCGGTTTTAAGAAATCTTCTCTGGTTCATCCTAGGTCCTTCACATTATCATATGGATTAAACACTTTTTTGGGGTGGGGGAAGGTTTTTCTGTCATCTCCTCTGGTATCTCAGGCAGTGTGTTGACCATATGTAATGGTCCAACCTGACGAAGGTGAACATTTGTTGGTGGCTTCATAGGCCCCATATGTCAATAGGATTGGCTGCTGGTTATTCCAGATTGGGTCATAGTCACAGTCCCACTCTGGCTCATCTGATAGCTCGAGGTCCTTGGACAAGGGCAAGAGAGTCTTCTGTCCATCAGTGTTCTGGTGCTTTGGTCATTTCACCTAGCTCTTCTGAAACAGTCCCAGGCCTTTCAGAAATTTTTGCTATATGATAAAAATGAGCATGCCCAGGTGGTGATAAACAAGAGCAGAGTGGGAGTCTGCACCTCAGGGAGGCTTTATAGTCAAGTGTCCTGTAGGAAGACAATTTACCCCATGTTCCTTTGTTCCACTAGGACTAAGAGAAAAAGATTTATCTGCAAGTATACAAAAATCTCCTTATACCTACAAGACTGAGATGAATCATTCAAAGGTTGATGCAAAAGCATAAGTAAACACCAACTGGTGATTTTGTTGGCTGTGGAGACTTTGGTCAGGCATAAAACTACATTGAGTGCAACACCAGCAGCTCCACCCAATTGCAACTTTTATACTATGTTTGAATTATAATAACTTCTGCATTAAAGATCTCCTAGCAATCAGGACACCTTGTTTATTGGGCAGGAAAATTCCCTCTGTTTACTGTTCCTTTAAACTTTAATGGATGTAGTGTTATATTAATTGTTGAACTGTTTAATTAATATTGTGTTTAGAATGAAATGTTTTCTTTTACAGATTAGTGGGAAGCATGACGTTGTTTTCCTGATAACAAAATATGGGTATATCCACCTTTATGACCTAGAGACTGGCACATGCATCTATATGAACAGGATCAGTGGGGAGACCATATTTGTCACTGCACCCCATGAAGCCACGGCTGGAATAATTGGAGTGAACAGAAAGGGTCAGGTAAGAACCATACATAAGCTCCCATTGGGCAACTTGCTCAGTTTTTACCCCAGAGGTGTTATTGCATTTTTTTCACTGTTGTGTACTGCTGTTATTTTTCTTAAAGGGGATGTATCACCTTAAAAAAACTTTTGAGCATATGTTTTGTTACTAAAGTATTAGAAAAGCTGTTTGGTTTTTTTGTAATGTAACTGCTTTTGAAGATATTCTATTTTTAAGTCAGAGAGAGCTGTGCTGAAGAATCAGCGCACTGCATTATGCTGACTGGCACAGCTCTATGTGGCTGCCTAATTCTCCTCCCACCTCCCTCCCAGCTGCCCCAGGGAGAGCGTTCACGCTTTCATTCAGTGTGCTGTGAATATCTTCTATCATTATAGCAAGCTCCGGTAAGCATTATACTCAAGTTGCAACCTCAGTATAATGCGAACCGTAGCTTGATATAACAATAGAAGCCGTTCACATCACACCGAGGGGAACCGTGAACGCGCTCCCTGAGGCAGCCGGGAGGGAGGTGGGAGGAAAAGACAAGTTGTGCTGTGCACATTATGCGGAAGTGCACAGCACAGAACATTAAATAGCTTCAAAATTAGTTACATTACAAAACAACAAACAACTTTATTAATAATACTTAAATAACAAAACATATCCCCCCCCCCTTCTCATTTATCCTACTTGCTAAACTAAATCCTGTTGTGCGTTTTGTGCATCTGTGACTTTTAGTTTGGAAATAAAATGTATTTTCCACAAAAAAAAACAAAAAACACAAAACCTGTGATCAAAATTTTTTATGCTGATACATCCACTTTAAACACTTTGAGTGCCAGAGGGGTATGCAGCACATGGCATCGTGATACGTTGCGTACCCCTCTGGCACTCAGAGTTAAATGTAGTAAAGAGTTCTATTACTGGTATTCATTTTATAGTGATCTAAAGGGCACAAGTCATTTTATGAATATAACCCCTTTTGTGTATAATAGGGATGACCATCATGTTGCTCCCCCTTCTTTCCTTGGCATGCAGAGTGTTAATAACCCCTATTATTTCAGCTGCCGATTTAGTTAGTTCAGAGAGAGTGCTCTGAAAGTGCTTTGAGTCCCACTGGGAAAAGGTGCTATATAAATACTAGTTATTATTATTAGTTATTATTGTTCTGATTTAGAACAATGTGCAATACTTTTACAAAAAAAGTAGTAGTTACTCTCTGCTTCATTGTTCTCTATGTAGCCTTCCCTGTCATTGATTTAACAATTTATTAGGAACAAACCTCATTCTTGCCAGAAGTCATGTTTTCTATGGTAAAAAAAATAATGTTTCACACATGCAATAGTCCAAAGTCCTCGGACTTATCTGAGGAATATTCTTGAAGTTTGACTCGTTTTCCTGGGTGTGTAAATGCATTTGCAGTTTCACTGACTGTGTTTGAACAGGGTGTAAGTTTGTTCTTGCTCATGTGCTGTAGAACAGTTTTTATCCTGAGGTCCTCAAGTAACCCTAATAGTGCAGATTTTCTGATTTCCTTGCCCGAGCACATGGGTGTAATTAGGAGATCATTTATTCTGATTAATTCACCTGTGCACTGTAATCCCCAAAACCTGCAGTCTTGTGGGTGCTTGCAGTAATACAGGTTAGATACACTGGTATAGAATTAAAATGGAAGGAAAAACAAAAAGGCAGTAGCTTGGTCAGGTTCCCGGCCCTGCCACTGGCTGTTCTCTAACCACTAGAGCAGGGATGGACAGTTATTTTGTACTGAGGGACACATCTCGGATCAGAATCCAATAAGAAGAAAAAAAAATGCTCCATGGTCCTTAACTGCTGGCAGGGGTTTAAAAAAAAAAAAAAAGTCTCAAATTGTCTTCCAACATTGTGACATTACTATGAATACTGTGGTTAAGGAGATGGTAACAGACAAATTAAAGGCAAAAAAAGTTATCTTAAAATTGTCGCTACAACATATTTATTTTAGCCATGGCCACAGATCATGCCGTAAAACTGTTTTCATTCACATTGCAAAGGAGTTTTTTTAAACTCACAAAAAAATGCATGCCTTCAGCCAATTACTGTGTGGAAGTCTGAACAATTATAATATAATAGTAGAGTTTATCCTCCTGAGTAAAACCAAGCTACTCTGGTACTCTAGCTGCTGGAAGTGTTGTATTCAAAAGTTATTGCAGCTCAATGTTTTTTTGTTTTTGTTTTTGTGCAATATCTCACAGACCTGAAATTTCATAGGATGGTGTAGCAACACAATCATTTTGAAATTTCAGGCCATTTAGATACTGCACGTTAAAAAAAAAAATTCAAGTTTGAGCTGCAATAAGTTTTGAATGAATCACAGCTGAGCAGTGGGAATATCCTTGTTTTAATCAAGAAGATAAACATTACAACATATATATTTCTTACATAGTGTTACTATCCCTTTAAGAAAATCGTCCTCACTGTTTTGATTAAATGCTGGTTTCCTGCTCTAACCCCTTAACGACCGGTTGATCGGCACGTCGTGGTCAGTTAAAGGACCACAGAGCTTTTTTTTTAATTTCCGATTCTGGACTTCCCAAACGGCGTGCAGCCGTGGGGGGAGCCCAGAATTCCATGATGGTCATAGTACGCCATGGGTCGTTAACGCGGATCAACCCATGACGTACCATGACCGTCAAGGGTCGTTAAGGGGTTAAGCAAGTGCTTTCCAAGTGTGCCATATGTAAACTATTGTATTCATTCTAATTCTAGGTTCTTTCTGTGTGTGTGGAAGAGGAAAACATCATACCGTATATCACCAATGTTCTACAGAACCCTGACCTAGCTTTGCGTATGGCTGTTCGTAACAATCTTGCTGGAGCAGAGGAACTATTTGCCCGTAAATTCAATGCTCTCTTTGCACAGGGAAATTATTCAGAAGCTGCAAAGGTGGCTGCAAACGCACCCAAGGTATGGAATCTAATGTTCTGTAAAAAATTTATGAAATAAGGGCTTCTTTTTAACACAAATTGGTGGGGGGGACCTTTGTGATTTGTATGTCATTTTGGTGTATATTTGCAATATAGATAACCTAAAATGAAGAGATCACAAACACATAAAGTGAAATTGGTTGATACTTTTATCATCTAGTCGATTTTATTATTCATTTTGTGTTTGAGCCCTAAAATGTAATCCTAGATTTATTTATTTATTTTTAATAGTATTTATAGACTGTCCTATTCAGACACCATTTGGTTAATTGTGAGAAATGAGAGCTAAGGAAGTAAATTTATTGTGGTTGGTACCCATCACTCTTTTATTCAACAAGGCCTGCAGAGGCATTTTAATACGTGAGTGTACATCAGGACCTCTGTTTCAGCAGGCATCACCTTGTGTTGCCAACATTCCCTGTTTTACAGAAGGAAACCGTTTCAACTGTGGTCTTATGGCCAGGGTGGAGTGATGGTTTCTGGGTGCAAACACACACATTGCTACTTTTGCCTCTAAAAGGGAGTTTATGTATGTATATGTATTTCACTGTCGTCCAATACAGGTCACTGGTACCATGGGATGTGTAGTCCCCTTTAATAGGCAGGAACAATTATGCAAATAATTTGCAAGGGGCGGAGCCTCCCCTCTTACTTAAGCCACCTGCTGGCCAGAGCCACCCATATTGATTTGTTCCTGGTGTGCTTGCACACCAGGCAGAGAACAGCTATGCTTCTTAGAGTTTTATTATTTTATTCAAATATGGAATACCACCATTAGGAGGGTGACCATGGCTGTGAATGCCCTCACCCGAAGTGGCTAGTGCAGCTTCCAGGGATTTCTGTGGACCTATACCTGAAGAGGGGACAGCTTGTGTTAAGCAGCTCCCCTGTTGAGGAAATTACCTCTGGTTCTTTCCCTCCCTATCATGGTCACCTGAAGACAGAAGTCTGCGAGAAAGGTGAGTCACCCATTGAGTGCTGAAGGTCCACTTGTCCCCACAGTGTCCCTTTGATGGGCTTGTATTTGGGAGTCTTAATACACTCCAGCACTCATGGGGTGTTTTTATTGCATTATCTCTATTTATGCAATTTCTGTGTTATTCTCTGAGTTTTGGAGCATTGGGTATTCATTTATTTGTGTTTCTCATGTCTTTTATGCTTGTTTGGGCACTTTTTAAAGTTTTACTAAACTTTATTAAAAATGGTGTTCCGCGCCTTTAAGCGCGGCTTTTTCCCGCTTAGCAGCAGAGCTCCTTTACTCTCTATGGGAATTCACAGTTTGGGACATATCTCTGAAACCGCTTGTCACAGCAACTTCAGAGTGGGCTCATTTTAATGCTAGGCTCCTGCTCTATCATCCGGTTGGTGTTTTATTACTGTAGGGGGTTCAGGGGGGCTTCGGGCACTGTTTGGGGTACTTGCATAGGGAAAACTACATTTCCCATGAGCGCTAGCGCGCGCTTGTTTCTGATTGGCTGTCATGACGGCCGCCATTTTGTGGTACTTTTCCAAGGCGAGTACACTACGCAGGGACCGAGCCTTCTCTCTCCTCACCAGATTAACCCTTCGCTGGCCAGATAAGTCCGTTTTTAGACCTTTTCTGGGGTGAAACTTTAATCTTTAACACTTTTCTGGGTGATAGTGTTGGTTGTGGGGTATATTGACGCTGTGAGCATGTCTACTTCACTGGAGCTAGGGGCTAGACCCAAGACTAAGGAGGCTGGGGGGTCTTCTACCCCCATGGCGTTTTGCTCCTCTTGCCACATTGGGCTGGATTGCGATAATGTGGGGGATCTATGCCCTAATTGTACTGATAAGGATAGCAACCCTGGGCTTCCCAGCCACGCTATTGAGCCATCTTGGGTGAGGGAGTTTAAAGCTGCCACTAGGGATCTCAGATCCACGCTTCAACTCTTTCCCTCTCAGGTACAGGGGGCTCTCCAGGTCTGGCAGACCCCCTCTACTATCAGGACCTCCCTGCCTAAGCCACAGGGAGCTCCTGATATCACTGATTCTTCTGAAGAAGAACTTTTACAGGATTCTGATGCTGAGGAACGTACAGTTATCGAATCTAACAGGTCCATTGGGGACCCCTATGAGTGTGACCCTGAAGTTTCGGCTGAGGGTCTGATCAGAGCGGTTCTGAATACGCTCAACCTTCCTCTGACTCAGGAATCCACTTATGATCCTACTGATGTTTTTCAGAAAAAGCCATCTAAACCTGTTGTTTGTTTTCCAACCAACCCTACTCTTGCCCGTCTGGTTTCTGAGGCATGGAAGAATCCTGATAGATCTTCCTCTGTCTCCAAAAAGTTTGCCAAACTTTACCCTTTTCCCGAGGCGGAGCTGGCAAAATGGGTTCATCCCCCCAAGGTGGATGCTCCTGTGTCTAGACTATCCAAATCTACTGCCTTGGCTGTCTCAGATGCCTCTGCCTTGCAGGACTGGACGGATAAGAAATTAGAGCTCTCTCTTAAATCTATTTTTGCCTCTATTGGCACTGCCATGCGCCCCACCTTTGCTGTGGCATGGGTTAATAGGGCTATTGCAGCCTGGACTGAACGACTGACTGAAGCGGTTCGCCAGGATGCGCCTGTATCTGAACAGTTGCAGCTTCTTGCTAATATCACTGAAGCTCAGAACTATGTTGCTGATGCTGCTTTTGATGCTGTGCGCATGATGGCGAGGGCCTCCACTTCTTCTGTGGTGGCTAGACGCGCTCTTTGGCTGAAAATTTGGTCTGCTGATACAGCCTCTAAGAAAGCCTTGCTTTCCTTGCCCTTTCAGGGGAATTTGCTCTTTGGCTCTGAGCTCAAAGAAATGATCAGTGAGGCTACTGGCGGTAAAAGTACTCTTCTACCCTCAGTCTTTAAGAAAAAGTTTCCAGCCAAACGCAATCGGTCCTTTCGTTCCTTTCAGACTGAGACACGCTCCTCGGCCCAAACGGGTCCTCCCACTACGCGCTCCTCCTCCAAGCCCAAACAGTCCTGGAGGCCCAAAGTTGCCTCCAAGGCCAAGACCTCCAAGACTGCTTCGGCATGACTCGCCGAACCCGGGTCCGCATCCGGCTGTAGGCGGTCGTCTCCGCATCTTTCGCCGGACTTGGGAGGAGTCAGTGGCGGACCCATGGGTTCTTCAGGTGGTGTCAGAGGGATACAGGATCCCTTTCTCTTCCCTTCCTCCTTTTCGGTTCCATTTTACTCGTCCTTCTCAGGAACCCTCAAAAAGGCGTCTGTTCGACGACGCTATTCAGGATCTCTTGGACAAAGAGGTCCTGGAGGCGGTTCCGCAGGGGGACACAGGTTCAGGGTTTTATTCCAACCTGTTTGTGGTAGCCAAAAAGGACGGAGGAGCCCGTCCCATCTTGGATCTCAAAGATCTCAATGCCTATGTGGTGACTTCCCACTTCCGCCAGGAGTCCCTGCGCTCTGTGATTGCAGCAATGTCTCCAGGGGAGTTCCTTGCCTCCCTGGATCTTCAGGATGCTTATCTTCACATCCCTATTCATCCAGAGAGCAGGAAGTATCTCAGGATTGCCTGCCACAGGGGACACTTTCAATTTACAGCGCTCCCCTTTGGACTGACTACAGCTCCTCAAGTCTTCCAGCGGGTGCTGGGCTCCTTGATAGCGGTGCTCCATCAGGATGGGATCAGAGTGACTCCCTACATGGACGATCTCCTACTGAAGGCCTCCTCAGCGGAGCTTCTCCACCAGCAGTTGCAGAGGTGCATGCACACCCTGAACCGTCACGGCTGGATCCTGAATCTGGACAAGTCGGACTTGATTCCTTCTCAGAGGCTTCTGTTCCTGGGTCTCCTGTTCGACACTCGCCAATGCATGGTGTTTCTTCCAGAGGACGTGGCTCACCAGATAGCCATCAGAGTGGCTGGGATTCTGGACATGGACGAAATTCCAGTTCCGAAGTTGTCGTCCTTAGTGGGGAAGTTCATTTCCACGATCGAAGCAGTACCATTTGCCATGGCCCACTCCAGGGATCTTCAGAGATTTGTGATCCAGACGTGCAGGAATCATCCAGATCATCAACATCTGTCTGTTTCTCTTCCTCCTCATGTCGAGTCGAGTCTGCACTGGTGGTTAGATCTCTCTCATCTCTTGAAAGGGAAATCCTTTCTAGCTCCTCTTTGGACCACAGTCACAACGGATGCCAGCCTTCGGGGCTGGGGTGCAGTCTGGGGTCGCTTCAGTGCTCAGGGGAAATGGGGTCTGGAGGAATCCATGCTCTCCATCAATGTTCTGGAACTTCGAGCTGTCCGGCTGGCCCTGAGGTACTGGGAGTCTCAATTGACCGGTCTTCCAGTCAGAGTAGAGTCCGACAACGCCACGGCGGTGGCTTACATCAACAGGCAAGGCGGCACAAGAAGCGGTTCCGCCTGGTGGGAGGTCAAGGATATTCTGTCTTGGGCAGAAGATCACGTGCCTGTCATATCTGCAGTTCATATTCCAGGCGTGGACAACGTCATGGCAGACTTCCTCAGTCGTCACACCGTCGACAGCGGAGAATGGGCTCTTCACCCAGAGGTGTTTCACATGCTCACTCAACGGTGGGGGATGCCAGTGGTGGATCTGATGGCTACCAGACACAACAGGAAGGTTCCGGTGTTTTGCTCCCGACTGAGGGACTCCCTTGCTCTAGCAGTGGATGCCTTGTCGATCCCTTGGGACTTCTCCCTGGCTTACATCTTCCCCCCTCTTCCTCTATTGATCAGAGTTATTCAGAAGTTGAAGAGAGAACGTTGTCCTGTCATCCTGATTGCTCCAAACTGGCCTCGCCAGTCCTGGTTTCCGGAATTGATGGCCATGTCAGTGAAGGATCCATTCCCACTTCCAGCCCGTCCGGACCTGCTTCTTCAGGGGTATCTGTGGAAAGAGGATGTTCACTCTCTCCGTTTGATGGCATGGCGGTTGAATCCTCGATTCTAGCTAAGAAAGGCTTTTCTCCTTCTGTGGTGTCGACGATGCTCAGTGCTCGTAAGCCTGTGTCTTCCAAGATCTATCATCGCATTTGGTCAACTTTCGTGACATGGTGCTCTGACAAGCAGTTGTCTCTTGACTTCCATCTTCCCACTGTCCTGGCCTTCTTGCAGGACGGTGTGGACAAGGGGCTCAGTCTGTGTTCCCTCAAAGTTCAGACCTCTGCCTTGTCTGTGTTTTTCCAGGAACGGATTGCCATCCTTCCTGATGTGAAAGTCTTCTTCCAAGGTGTGACTCATGTTCGACCTGCCTTCAAGAGTCCTGCTCCCCAGTGGGACCTCAATTTGGTGCTGGGAGTTCTTCAGCGACCACCGTTTGAATCCTTGGCTTCCATTCCATTACGTCTTGTGACTTGGAAGATGGCCTTCCTTTTGGCTATTGTGTCAGTACGCCGGGTGGCAGAGTTACAGGCCTTGTCTTGTAAACCTCCTTACCTGGTGTTCCACAAGGATAAGGCTGTGCTTCGCACTACCAAGGAATTCTTACCCAAGGTTGTGTCTGAGTTTCACATCAATCAGGAGATTGTGGTTCCCTCTTTCTGCCCTAATCCTTCATCTGACAAGGAAAGAGATCTCCATTTGTTGGATGTGGTGCGTTGCCTCAAGTTTTATGTTCACCGCACCGAATCTATCAGGAAGTCTGACGCTCTATTCGTCATTCCTGAGGGGCCTAGGGCAGGAAGACCGGCTTCCAAAGTTACCATTGCCTCTTGGATTAAGGCTACCGTCCGTGAAGCCTATAAGTTGAGGAATAAGCATGTTCCCTTCAGGGTGACTGCCCATTCCACCAGATCTATTGGGGCCTCCTGGGCCTACAAGAATCAAGCTTCTGCTGATCAACTGTGCAGAGCGGCCACTTGGTCCTCTGTGCACACTTTTTCAAAGCACTACCGAGTTGATGTACTGGCATCGGCTGATGCCAGCTTTGGAAGGAAGGTCCTGGAGGCAGTCTTGCCTGTGTAGGTCTTCCGCTCTGTGATCCTTAGTGCTTCTTTACTGTTGAGCCCGGTTGGCTCTAGTTCCGTGTGCTGTGTTAGTTCAGGGATTGTTCCCTTGGTTGGTGTCCGTTGACACTTACAGTTTGGGCTATGTTATCAACTGGTTAACAGTTCTAGTGACTTGGGCCTTGCGCCTGGTCCTTGCCTTACTTCCCGCCTCTGGATCAGCTCAATGTTTGTACATCCCATGGTACCAGTGACCTGTATTGGACGACAGTGAAAATAGGATTTTAGTCTTACCTGTTAAATCCTTTTCACTTAGTCCATACAGGTCACTGGTCTCCCACCCTGTCAAGGGACCAGTCTTGGCTCTCCTGTGGCATTCAGTGGGAGACCGTTCGGGCATGCTCACAGGAGTCTTTCTTTTTGCTTACCTGGGGTCAGTTTAGGGTCTCAAATCAATATGGGTGGCTCTGGCCAGCAGGTGGCTTAAGTAAGAGGGGAGGCTCCGCCCCTTGCAAATTATTTGCATAATTGTTCCTGCCTATTAAAGGGGACTACACATCCCATGGTACCAGTGACCTGTATGGACTAAGTGAAAAGGATTTAACAGGTAAGACTAAAATCCTATTATATATAATGTGTTTAAATAGATAGGGCCTCCATTCACTATACCAACAAGGCCTCATGGCCTTCCCTGAAGGTTGGTACCTTTTCTTTGGATGTTTAAACAGTAAAGCATAATCACTTCAGACACCTATCGAGACTGCTGTAGTAGTGGGAGTTGCGGAGCCCTGCAAAAGACAAGAGTTGAAGCTCCTATGGAGCATATATAAGACAAGATTGTAGTACTCTGAAAGTAAATAGAACATTGTTACAAATGTCAGTGTGACGCAACAGTTCAGTTCATGTTTAGGTGTTGGGTTGTCTTTAAAGGGATAGTAATAGCGCAATAAAACTTAAGCTCTGATTATTACTTACATTTCTTTGAACATGTTGCACTATACATTTACTCACATTTCTATAGTTCAGCAGCTATTGAAGCTGAAAGGATCCCACTCCCGCCCCGTCTGGCCACCTCCCATTGAATCTGGAATCCAGTCGTGGGACTGGATGGATGAAGAGACGGACAATCTTCGGTCAGTAAGTATAAGGAAAACCCTGCCTTCCTTGACAAAGGATGGCAGGATTTTCCTTATGTTTACTGAAGATTCTCCCTCCCCACGCTCCATCCGGACCTTTTTAATAAGACTACATTTTAAACATGACATTATAATCAGAGTTTACAAAATGCCAGTTCAGTAGGCTATACTGAATGGTACAAGTCTCCAACATATTGCTTTTCAATGTATTGGATATATCTGGCATTCAAGGAGTTAAAATCTGCGTTTGTTCATAAGGTGGTGTGGACCATTTTCGGGAATATAATGGTTACAAATCTGTGCAAACCTACTACTCAAAGATTCCACAGTTTCTTTTATGTCCAATGTGGAACACAGGAACCATGAGGTAAAGTTCCCTACTCCAGAAGGCAGGGCACCTAAAGGGATAGTAATGTTTCATAATAAAAGCAGATCCAATTAATCTTCGGAGTATTCGGGTCATGGAGAGTGTTATTTCAGTACTGTCAGAGTTGTAGTTCAAGAGTAATTGAATGATAAAATATCCCCCTCCTGCCTCTTTTACTGATGTAACACTGCTCAGCTCAGAGCAGCAGGGTGGTGTCCAAATGGATTGCAGAGAGGGACAATCTTCAATTAACATATGGGAAAAACCTGAACATCTGTCAATGGGGACAGGGTTTTCATTGTTCTCACAGTAAGAAGAATGTCCCTTGCAGTCAGCTGTCTGGTCTGTGGACCACATTCCATATCTGAGGGGGGAGGTGGCTTACACTAGGTAAAAGAAGCAGGAGGTGGATACTTTATCATTCAATTACTCTTAAACTACATTTCTGACAGTATTGAAATAACACTCTCCATGGCTCAAATACTATTAAGATTTATTGGAGCTACTGGTTTTTGTGGAATATTTCTATCTATTTAAAAAAAAAGACAGGGCCTTTCAGGCAGAGACTCCATTAGGAAAAGGGCAAGCTGGCACGTTTCTTAGTTTTTACAATTTTTTTCTCTCTCCTCTCTTTGGCCCAGTTGGGCTTAATTCTCTGTTTTCTGTTCTTTTTGTATGCCATGCTATTTCGGCTCTGCAGACGAGCCATCTAGAGCACTGATGTCACTAAAAGGAGCTGGAGGGGGAAATTTTAGAAGGATCGTACTCTAAAATTATACAAGTTATCTCAACAAGACTTAGATCCTTTGCTTTATTTTTTTAATAAGTATATTATACATTCAAGTATTATCCATTTAAGCGCAACTGATTCCTTTAGCTATAGTTTCCCTATAAAAAATGTGTGTGTGGGGGGGGGGGGGGGAAACCCATGTGAACATAAAAATGGTAAAGGTTCATCTCCTCAAGTGAATATACATAAATCGGTCTAGTCAAAATCCATAAACACTTTCACCACACAGTTGAATTGTAAAGTGTTTGTTTTGCCTTTCTTAGGGAATCCTACGTACACCAGACACCATACGCCGGTTCCAAAGTGTTCCTGCGCAGCCAGGTCAGACCTCTCCATTGCTGCAGTATTTTGGAATTCTTTTGGACCAAGGACAGCTGAATAAGTATGAGTCGCTGGAGCTCTGCAGGCCTGTCCTACAGCAGGGTCGCAAGCAGCTTTTGGAAAAATGGCTCAAGGAAGATAAGGTAAGACTTTCCCTAAAACATGGGTAGTCAATTGCTGGATATCCAGCTTTCCTGAAGTACAGTTCCTGGCATCTCCAAACAACTACCAGCTGATTGGAGATAAATGGAGTTTTAGCCCCACAAAGTGGAAGGCTCAACAATTAACTATATCCCTGCTAATAAATTGTCATTATTCGTAGTAACTGTTCCCATCACCACTTTAGTGCTCACCCTTCTAGTACTCAAGGGGTTCAAGTAATAGTAATACATGGATACTTGGATTTAAAGAAATGTAATTTGTTAGATATTAAAAAAATGGAATTAATTGCTCTGTTTCCAATCTCCCAAACCTTTATGGTTTGACAGATATCGGTTTGCAAATTTGTGCTGACGACAGCTTTCTAACTTACAGACGGAGATCCCGGTCCACAGACTGTCCTGAGGCTCTTCAGCAGGGACGAAATTGCGCTAGTTACAAAGAACTGCTTAATTTGAACAGTCTACAACGTGTGCCTGGTTTGCAAGCACTCTATGTACACTGTTCAGATGAAGTACTACTTTGTAACTAGAGTGATTTCGGCTCTGCTGAAGAGCCGCAGGACGGTCTGCGGACCAGGATCTCCGTCTGTAGGTTAGAAAGTGCAATTCAGTTTTTTTATTTCCTACCAAATTAAATTTCTTTAAATCCATGTATTACTATCTCTTTAAGATATGAAATGTGCTTTTTTTGTGTTCAGGGGCACAGAGACTATGATTAAAAGATACTTCAACGGTAGGCAAGTTACACATTTTATCTGAAATGGAATCTTATCTCCTTTCTCCTTCCCTACTTTACCCGTGAGGCACTGTCTACTCTGCAGTTTTGTTTTGGTTTTTTGGTTGCTATATGGGGAGGGATTTGTTTGTGCCCTTGAGGAGTTAATAGGGCTTGTTTCTGCCTGGAAAACATTTTTTTTTCTTCTTGGAAACACTCTATTTTTATTTCTATTTCTTTTGCTCCTGTGTGAACATGAGGTTTCTCTCTAGGTAGTCTTTTTCAAAATTGATGGCAGCACCAGTCACCCCACAGTCTCCACTCTGTAGGGTGAGACTAGGGTTACAGAGATTTACAAATTATACCCTTAGAAGGGTTACAGTGCTGCATTGAGTGAAATCTCTTATCCTGAGTTAAAGAGAGTGTGTTAAGTATGCATGTATATAATTTATTGAAAAGTATATGTATAAAGTTCATGTAAACTGCCTTTCTCCTACAGTAGTTCCTAATAAGCATAAGTGTATTTCTCTGTCGTCCAATGTAGGTTACTGGTAACTTTGGGTAGGAGATCCACCCCTTTAATTGTAGGTAGGAACAATTCTAGAATTGTATGCAGGGGGTGGAGCCTACCTTCCCTCCTTGGCTGCAGCTAGCCCACCAGCTCCAGAAAGATTTGTTCCTTGGTGAAGATAGCACAAGCAAGTGAACAGTTCTGCTATAGCTTTAGAATTTTTTTATTTTTCTGTTAGAAATTGAATACCACCATTAGGCGGATTACCATAACTGACAGTGCCCTTAGATGTAGCTAGCTCAGTGACCAGGTGCATTTTGTAGACCTTAAGCTCTGGGGGGAAAATCTTGGCTACAAGTTCTTTCCTCATGAGTTGCCCACCGAGGCTTCTTCTTAATACATGGTAATCTGAAGACAGAAGATCTGCAGGAAAGGTGAGCAACCCTTTGAGTGGTGCAGCTCCACATGTCCCACAGTGCCCCTCCGCACAGGAGTTTTTCCTTGGAGTTCCTTTTGCACACTCCTGCACTCATTGGGTATGTCTGTTGGGTGTTTAGGAGCAGGTTTACTTTGTAATTTAACACTTTAGCTGCTGGTTTGGCATTCATTTCCTGGTTTTTATGACACTTCCTACTGGTTCAGTGTTTTTTGGGTATCCTAACATGTTCTAGTGATGTTTCATGTCTTTTAATATTACACCTTCAATTTTGTAAAATTTGAGTTCTGCGCCTTTTAAGGTGCGCTTTACCACATAGGCTCCATTCACTCCTATGGGACTGTACAGTTTGGGACATATCTCTGCAACCGTTTAACCTAGCGACTTCAGATATGGCTCATTCTTCTTGCCCTTGCTCTATCGTCCGGTTCATGTTTCCAGTGTGTTGGGGGGCTCAGGGGGCTTCGGGCACTGTTGGGGTACTTTTTTTCTGGGAAAACTACATTTCCCATGAGCGCTTGCTTCACACTCTCGTTTCTCATTGGCTCCCGCTGCGGCAGCCATTTTGTGCCAATTCCAGAACGAGTATCCTACGCAGGGCTTGGACTCTCCTTCTCTCCTCTGCAGATTAACCCTTTGCCTGCCGGATAAGTGTATTTTAGCGATTTCTGGGGTGAAACTTTAATCCTACACACTGTAATTGGGTGATTTATTATACTGTAAGGTTTTTGACACTGTGAGAATGTCTGTACTGTTGGAGCTTGGGGCCAGACCTGAGACTAAGGATGCTGGGGTCTCTGTATCCCCTATTGTGCATTGCTCTTCCTGTCACTCAGGGCTACCTAGAGAATTCTCAGGTTATGCCCAGCATGTTCTGATGTCCCTGAGAGTCTTCCAGGGACCTCCAGCCATGCATTAGAGCCAGTTTGGGTGCAAGAGTTCAAGGCTGCAACTAGAGACCTTAGGTCCGCATTGCAACTCTTTCCATCCCAATTTCTGGGGGTCTTCCATTCTTGGCAGACCCCCTCCTCCGTCAGGTCTTCCCTGCCAAAACCTCAGGGTGTACCTGACGTATCGGATTCGTCTGAGAAGGACGGTGGTTGTCGTCCCATTTTGGACTTGAAGGATCTCAATTCCTTTGTGATCCGGACTCATTATCACCAGGAGTCTGTACGTGCGGTGGTTGCTGCCATTTCCCTGGGGGAATTCCTTGCTTTTCTCTGGATCTTCAGGATGAGTATTTACACATCGCCATTCATCCAGAGAGCCGGCAGTATCTCCGATTTGCCTGCGACCTGGGCCATTTTCAGTTTTCAGCTCTTCCATTTGGTCTGACGACAGCTTCTCAAGTATTCAACTGTGTCCTGGGAGCCTTAGTGTCCATCATCCACCAGGACGGCATCAGAGTTACTCCATCCGTGGACGACCTGCTTCTGAAGGCCCCCTCTGCGGAACTTCTTCATCAGCAGGTTCAGCAATGCATTCACCCACCCATCACGGGTGGATCATCAGCTTGGACAAATCAGATCTTGTTCCATCTCAGCGCCTGGTCTTCCTGGGCCTCCTCTTCGACATCCAGAAGAGCATGGTGGCTCACCAGATCGCCCACAGGGTTTCTGCGTTCCTGACTCGGGATCCAGTTAGAGCCAAGAAGCTGTCCTCTCTAGTGGGGAAATTATTTCCACCATAGAAGCGGTACCGTTTGCCATGGCGCACACCTGGGAACTGCAGTGGTTTGTGATCCAGGTGTGCAGGGGTCAGCCGGACCTTCTGAAGATGTCTGTGTCCCTCCCTCTTCACATGGAGCGGAGTTTGTTGTGGTGGCTAGACAAGGAGAGGATCTCCATTTGTTAGACATGGTGTGTTTCAAGTTTTATGTACATCACACTGAGTCTGTCAGGCAATCTGATGCATTGTTTGTCATTCCTGCGGGTCCTAGGACAGGAAGACCTGCATCCAAAGTGACTATTGCTTCTTGGATCAAGTCCATTGTTCGTAAGGCTTATGAGCTGAGGAAGAAGCCTGTCCCTTTCAGGGTCATGGCTCGTTCCACTTGATCTATTGGGGCCTCTTGGGCTTACAAGAATCAGGCCTCTGCTGATCAGTTGTGCAAGGCTGCCACCTGGTTGTCTTTGCATACCTTTTCGAAGCACTACCGTGTTGATGTGTTGGCATCAGCTCATGCCAGCTTTGGGAGGGAAATCTTGGAGGCAATTTTGCCTGTCTAGGATCTTCTTCTGTTCTTGGTGCTTCCTTCACTTTTGAGCCCCGTTGGCTCTAGTTCAGTGTGCTGTGTAACAGTTCCTGGGATATTGTTACCCCTGTTCAGTGTCCATTGACACTTCTTTGTTTGTTGGGCTATCTCTGATCTGATGGTTCATATCTGCTCTGGTGACTTTGGGGGCCTTGCGCCTGGTCCTTGCCTTACTTCCCGCCTCTGGGAAACTCAGTGGTTGGACATCCCAAAGTTACCAGTAACCTGTATTGGACAACAGATAAAAGAGGATTTTAGTCTTACCTGTTAAATCCTTTTCTCTTAGTCCATACAGGTTACTGGTCTCCCACTCTGTCAAGGGACCATGCTTGGCTCTCCTGTGGCAGACCGTGTGGGTCCTTCGGGGTCATGCTCATAGGAGTCTTCTTTCCCTTCCACTCTCTAGTCAATTGTTAGTGTCTCAGATCTTTCTGGAGCTGGTTGGCTAGCTGCAGCCACGGAGGGAAGGTAGGCTCCACCCCTTACATATAATTTTGAATTGTTCCTGCCTACAATTAAAGGGGCGGATTGCCTACCCAAAGTTACCAGTAACCTGTATGGACTAAGAGAAAAGGATTTAACAGGTAAAACTAAAATCCTGTTTTACGTGCTGTTCTGTCATTGGTTACAGTTAAACTTCCTTTTCCTGTTTCAAGGTTATGTATGAAATGATTAATAGACTTGTAGAGGGCAGAAGAGCTCTTTGTATGCACTGGGTGCAATCTCCACTACCCTCCATCCAGTTGTTACCCCAATTTTTAGTGAGACATTCTTCAATAAAACAGGCTACGGGAAGGGTAAAGGGCTGCTGTGACATACTTTTACTGTGTGTGATTCAGCTGTGATTCCCTTTTATGGGAGAGCTCATTTAAAACTGTTTCCACTCCAATTATTTTAAATTTGATTTCAGTTTTGTATGCAGTTATGTATTTTATGTATAAAAACCACCCATCCTGCACTGTCTGAATTGATTATTCAGTGATATATGGGTTTATATTCTGAAATGAGAAACTAATTCTGCAGTCTACTTATATTTTACAGTGACCTGGTTATATTTGTGTTTTAATATGCATTATGTACAGCCCTATTATTACTATGCAATGCATGGTTAACTTCAGATGTGGAATTAACCCTTTGAGTGCCAGAGGGGTACGTAACGCTTTGCAAAGCATTGCATACCCCTCTGGCACTCAAAGGGTTAAGCATTCTGTACTCTTCTGCATGTAGTGTCCTATGTGTCGGTTATCATAGATGGTTCTATTTTGTTATATGTTTCACAGACAGTGCCTGGTTCTCACTATTGGCTTTGATATGACGGAATCATCTGTCCAAGACGTGTCGCTCTACTAGATTGTACACATATACTATAGGTGCCTGGTTATCACAAATAAAAGCACAGTCCTACAGGTCACCTGTTTGTGTCTGCTAATCATGCATGACACTATTGTGTTATACTTGCATACTATTTTGTAAGTGTTGATCTGTGTTTCTGCTTAAGCAGTAGAAATGAATGTGACTAAGTGGGGGCTTGACTTGGAAGCCAGTATGCTGCTGCTTATGATGATGTATTTTTAGACATGTTTTCTTGTCCAGAGTGAGATTTTCTAGTTGATTTTACTGAAGAATTTTTGGAATTTCGCTCCTTTCCATTGGCAGAAGACTGAGCCTTTTCTTAACTTTTGACCATATTGTCATCACACTCACTCCGCATTTGAAAATTGTTTTTACTTCTCTCCTAAGTGTATTTTATGGAACTTTGGGCTGTCATTGTCACTTTCTGACACAGTTGGTCTCACTACTAAATCTTCCACTGCAATGACTCTTGCTCATCTTTAGTGTTTGTAAAAGGTTTAGTACTACTACTGGTGGTGGACGTTTTCTTGTCCCTTTTATATCAGCCTTCTCAGGAGAGGGAGGAGGATAATCATAATTTATTGCACAAGCTGTGGTAACCATGACTGCAGTACGTTTTGTTGTACAGCTTTATTACCATGCACCACTCCGTCTCTTTTCCGGTTACCCCTGCTCCTAGCATGTTTGGTGAATAGTATGATGGTGTTTATGTCAGTCTAAAAATATTATATTGTGTGATGTATGTCTCTGCCTGTCACTGTCACTCTGTCTCTGCTCAGGTGAAAGTTTTCCTGCTTTTTTCACACAATCAAACAAAAGTTGTTGTCCTTGTCTTTCAACAGATCTCTTTGTATCCCAAGCACTGCAGCATTACATTTTACAGTACAGTACAAGATAGACCTGTTCGCTACAGAATCCGTAGCTTGCAAAGATTAGGTGCACAGCTGCTGTTGCAAAATCACCACACCTCCTTATATCCATGTCCGTCTTGTTCTTCCAGTATGTCAAGTTGTACTGGTCTGTATTTTTTGAATGTATGATGTATTTGTCTGTCTGTACTTGGTTTCAAAGTATCAGGCTCAGCAAGCTACCTCTTCTTTGTATACGGTCAAAAAAATTATGTTTATTTATTGTAGCTCTCCTTCCACACCCAATCCAACCACCAATACGGCCTGTCTGCCTACATTAGTTAGCAGAAAAAATGCAGCCGCTTTCTTATCGATCATCCCTCTCTCACTCTCTCTCCATGTGGTAAACCAACTGTGCCCCCCCCCCCCTATACGTTAGTGAGTATATATAAGGAGGAAACTCTCCACAGGAGGTTTTTAATATCTTACACTTTTTTTTCCAGTGCAGTGAAAAAGCAGAAAAACTGCACTTCTCATGGTATTTCCTTTGCATGTTTGTCTTTGACAGAGAGGTTTCACCCATCTCTGGTTCTCAAGTATCAAACTTCAGCAGACCATCTTTGCAAAAGCTACCACCTGGTCGTCAGCACATAGTTATACAAAGTTTGATAAAGTTAATGTGCTTGATTTGAGGAATGCTAGTTTAGGATGCAAAGTTCAGCAATCCAAAGTTGTTTTAATAGTCCTTATGTTTATTCCTTACGTTCTGGCACTGTTATGGGACATCCCAACTGTTCCCATGTGTGTCACAGGACACAAGAGAAAATGCCTTTTCTCTTAGTCCAGTCAATGACACAGGGTATACCAATCTGAGAAAAGCTCGTACTCTGTGTTACAGCTTTGGGTACCATGCTGGTAAGTTTACTTTCCTTGCTTTGCTGTGTGTAAGCTGACAAGTAGGCATAGCCTAATGAGTAAATTGGGAGAGGAGCTTAGTTCTTAGTTTAATGTTAACTCTTTGAATTCCCCGCCTCTTGATGTAGTCTCTCTTTTTAATTCCATTTCAAATTAATTACAACTATGTTTACTAATGTCATTAGTCCTTGTTGTGATATATATTTTGTCTTATGAATAGCTGGAGTGTTCAGAAGAACTGGGAGATCTTGTGAAGTCTGTGGACCCTACACTCGCCCTTAGTGTGTATCTGAGGGCTAATGTTCCTAACAAGGTCATTCAGTGCTTTGCTGAAACCGGACAAGTTCAGAAGATTGTTCTCTATGCTAAGAAGGTGAGTTACTTCATGCTACTAGCTTCTTTGAGTAAATACATATATAGCAGAAACTACCTGGATTCTAATACCTTAGAGGTGTCTCTGGTGCTTTGCAAAGCAATGCAGAAAAGACGTCTGTAGGATACAAGAGGAGAAAAGCTAAACATTTTGCTCCAAAGGAAATGTATCTTTATATGTTCTATATAAATACTTTTTCTGTAAGGCCCATATTCAATAAATTAAAGGCAGCTGGAGCAAACCACCTGCCCCATAGGGAAGATGTGAGAATTCCCAATTACCCCTTGAATGCTTCTCCTTGCGTTGGAGGCCTCCCTATCATTAAAGGAGTTAAAAGCCCCACTGCATCTGTAGCTTATTCAGTACAGCCCTGAGTCTTAGTGGTTTGTCTACAAATGTGGTTAATTTTAAAGAGCCTTTATCCAAAAGTTTGTTCCTTGAAGTGTATGTGTGTAATTAAAATTGGTTACTTTAATTTTCTTAAAGGGTGAATATCACATTTTATGAATTCTGCTCCAGTGGGAGCAAACGTGATTTAAAAAAAAAAAAAAAAAGACCTGGGGCTGCTCTGTGCAGCCCCAAAATGCCTCTTATCAACCATGCACCCCTATCTTCATCTACAGGTCTGATATAAAGGGGGCAGATCTACCAAAAGAACAGCTATTTGACAATTGTTGCCCTTTAAAATACTGATCGCCATTCATGTAACCTTCTATAAGAACTGGGAATCTGAGGCCATCCATCTGTTATTGAATTGCAATAGCCAGCTGAAGATGATTGGCCTTGTAGTCCATCAACAGCTAGAGGGCCACAAATTGCCCACCCCTGTCCTAGAATGTGAAGTTGTTACTGATATAAAACATCCTATATAATAATTCTCTAAAAGTGTGTTTGTCAGAAGCCGTCATGTGCAGTAGAGACGGCTGTGCATGCTGCAGTAATGCTCAATAGAGACTGCCCGAACGCGCTGTAGCTGATAACGGAGAGGGGCGCTCCAAATTCAGACGTTAGTCCTCTCTTCGCACCTTCCTGGGACCCTGGTCCCAGGAAGGTGCGCAGAGTGGGCTACAGTCAGAGCGCCCAGCTCCATTATCAGCTGCGGCGTGTTCGGGCAGTCTCTACTGCGCATGACTGCAGCTCTGCTTTTGTTGGCCCGTGTACACGGCTTTAAAACTAGTATTTAATAACCCACAGAACTCTTCTCTAACATCTAAATTCAAAAAGTAGCCTATCATTTTAAATGTCAGTACTTACTGTTTGCTGTTGCTTCACTTTAGGTTGGTTATACCCCTGACTGGATTTTCCTGTTGCGAAATGTAATGAGAATCAATCCAGATCAAGGTCAGCAGTTTGCTCAGATGTTGGTCCAAGATGAAGAGCCTCTTGCAGATATCACCCAGGTAAAGCACATCCCTGTAGCTATACCATGTGTCACAAACATATGGGCATGGAGATAGGAATGTATTTTGTAATACTGTTTATTACATTGCTCTTTTCCTCCTGTGCAGATTGTGGATGTGTTTATGGAATACAATCTTATCCAACAATGCACTGCATTTTTACTGGATGCTCTGAAAAACAACCGTCCAACCGAGGGTCCCCTTCAAACACGCCTGCTTGAAATGAACCTAATGCATGCACCTCAGGTATGCTCATGGGTCCATGAAATATGCCGTTTAACCCTTAGGAAGCAAGGTGTTAACCCTTAGGAAGCTAGCTGTTGAATCTATCAATTGTACTACTTAGAAACAATGGCACATTTATCTGGCCAACCATTTAAAACTGGAAGCACATGCAAATTCCCATTGATTTAAATGAGGCTGTTAACCCCCTTGAATTCTTGAGAGCTCTCTAACAATCTCTTATGCAGGTGAATCAGTCAGTCAGTTGTTAGTCATTCTGAAGGACCTGTCTGAGTAAACAACCATGCACTGTTAGTGGGGCTTCAGGACTAGTCTGGGCACCCTCCTCTAAAGCATTGCTTTACAATGAGTTTGGAGAGCATTGTAGCATTTATGGCTTCAAAAGTCACATTTAAATCAATGTTTTTTTTTATAAATCTATCGTCCATTTGGTTTGCTCTAGAAATGCAACATTTTTTTTTTCCCCTTGTAAATACTCTTCCCTGTATTTTTGTTAAAAAAAAACAAAAACACAAAACTGTTACACAGCATATACAGTAGTATACATAATTTATTTCTCTAAGAAGATTTTAATATTTTCTGAGAGTTGACATCTGTCTTATGTAGGTTAACAGTTCCTCTAGAAAGCAAATGTGTTTTTCTTATTCACTAGGTCGCAGATGCCATTTTGGGCAATCAGATGTTTACACACTATGACCGTGCTCACATTGCCCAGCTGTGTGAGAAAGCAGGCCTTCTTCAGAGAGCCCTGGAACACTTCACTGATCTTTATGATATTAAACGGGCCGTTGTCCACACTCACCTTCTCAATCCAGAAGTAAGTAATATAACCAATAGCTGAACAGCACAGTGGTGTTACTTAAGTATATAAACATTTCTATGTACCGCTCAAATTAGTAAGCAGAAAGATCTACCAGGGTAGGGCACTCTAAGGCCCACTAGTTGTTGAGGATTACTGTGCCCAGCAATTGTAGTCCTCTACAGCTGAAGAGAGAGCCTCTGACTTCCCTTCAGTGGCTTGAATCATTCCATTGTCAGTTCATGGGTGCCATATGAACCATTTTAAGCTAAAGAGCAAAATAAATGGCCAAGACAATCACTGTATCTTGTAGATTGCCTTTTATAGTTGATGATTGATAAATACACATTGTTGTGTGCATTACATACAGTTTGTGTCCCGTGCCCACATGCGTTTCTACTGTTTTAACACTTTGTGTCAGAGAGCTTGTGAACTACAGTGATTTGCTCACCCCTCTGGCACTTGAAATATACCTTGGAATGGGTGGCTTTTTATTTAACCCCTTTATAACCAGAGAGATGTGCAGTGCATTACGCCACTCTGTCATCCAAAAAGGCCCGTTGAGACCCGGGGGGTTGTGATATTTTTGTATATTGGTACTTTCCTGTTATCCGGAACCA
Source organism: Rhinophrynus dorsalis (assembly GCA_037306005.1). Classification (NCBI taxonomy): domain Eukaryota; kingdom Metazoa; phylum Chordata; class Amphibia; order Anura; family Rhinophrynidae; genus Rhinophrynus; species Rhinophrynus dorsalis. The sequence goes on from CM074719.1 coordinate 312,651,996, forward strand.
TTTTCAAAACTAATTCCTGTTGTTATTTCCTGTCAGAATCTGTCCTGTCAGAATCTGTTGTCTCCTCTCATCATTATTGAAAAATATTATAATAAAGATTTTGTTTAAAATGTTTGAAAAAAAATTTTTTTTTTAAATGTTTGTTCTGAAAATGGTTCCGGATAACAGGAAAGTACCTATATATTTTTGCAGTCCCTGTTCAGGGAAGTCCTTTTGTTAAACACACTTATTCCAAGGCAAAATGTCCCCATTAAAGTTCAGTTAACCATACCCTTCTTCTTTCTGTACTTGCAGTGGCTAGTGAATTATTTTGGCTCCTTATCAGTTGAAGATTCTCTAGAGTGCTTGCGTGCAATGCTTTCTGCAAACATCCGGCAAAATCTGCAGATATGTGTCCAGGTAGCCTCCAAATACCATGAGCAGCTTTCTACACAGTCCCTTATTGAGCTTTTTGAATCATTCAAGAGTTTTGAAGGTAAGCACCAATCGGAACCGATGTTTAGACTTCCGAACAAAGCAGTATTTGCCTTCCTCGTTTATTTCTATAAATACTTTGATGCATCAGAGACGTGCAGTTTTTTTAAACCAACATTTTCAAATACTGACATTGTGACTAAGCTGTTGCAAAAATTATGGCTATTTCAAACTATCTTAATTTTGGAGGTCATTTGGTGTCAAATTGAATCCCGTCCCTACTAATTTATTTTATATATTTTTTTTTCCCTTACAGTTTTTTAGAAGTTTAAAGGGGAACATTCACATAAAAAAACTTGTGCATGGGTTTTAATCAATAAAACTAGATTAGCGTGTTGTTTTTTTTAAAATTTTATTTTACTCACATACTAGTGGAGATATGAAGACTTCAAATCGGGCCCTTATCCGTTTTGCGGCACCTTGTATGTCCCATGCAATGCTGCAGGACTTCCCGCACCCCTCCCAGCTCTCCCAGGGAGCGCACTCACTCTTCCCTTCGTAGTTGTATTTATGTGGGCTAACGTTACAGCAAGCTCTGTTTACCATGCTACTCAGGGAAGGGAAGCGTGAACACGCTCCCTGGGGCAGGTGGGAGGGAGGTGGGAAGTCCTGCGGTGTTGTGCGGCACATACAGGGTGTTACAGAAAGCGGAAGTGCCCTATTTAAAGTCTTCATATCTTCTTTAGTAGGTGGGTAAAATAAAAAAATAAAAACGATAATCTAGTTTTATTGATTAAAACCCATGCACAAAAGTTTTTTTTATGTTAATGCTCCCCTTTAACACGCAGACAACAATTTGTCTACACACTTGTACATTTAGGGAAAAAATTATTTGATCCCCTGCTGATTTTGTACATTTGCCCACTGACAAATGATCAGTCTATAATTTTAATGGTAAGTTTATTTGAACAGTGAGAGACAGAATAACAAAAAAATCCAGAAAAACGCATTTCAAAAAAGTTATAAATTGATTTGCATTTTACTGAGTGAAATAAATATTTGACCCCTTTGCAAATCATCACTTGGTACTCTGTGGCAAAACCCTTGTTGGCAATCACAGAGGTCAGACTTGTTGTGTAGTTGGCCACCAGGTTTGTACACATCTCAGGAGGGATTTTGTCCCACTCCTCTTTGCAGATCCTCTCCAAGTCATTAAGGTTTCGAGGCTGACGTTTGGCAACTTGAAGTTTCAGCACCCTCCACAGATTTTCTATGGGATTAAGGTCCTTAATGTGCTGCTTCTTGAGCCACTCCTTTGTTGCCTTGGCCGTGTGTTTTGGGTTATTGTCATGCTGGAATACCCATCCACAACCAATTTTCAGTGCCCTGGCTGAGCGAAGGAGGTTCTGACCCAAGATTTGACGGTACATGGCCTCGTCCATCGTCCCTTTGATGCGGTGAAGTTGTCCTGTCCCCTTAGCAGAAAAACACCCCCAAAGCATAATGTTTCCACCTCCATGTTTGACGGTGGGGATGATGTTCTTGGGTCATAGGCAGCATTCCTCCTTCTCCAAACACAGAGAGTTGAGTTGATGCCAAAAAGCTTGATTTTGGTCTCCTCTGAATCATTCAGATGTTCATTGGCAGACTTCAGATGGTCCTGTACATGTGCTTTCTTGAGCAGTGGGACCTTGTGGACGCTGCAGGATTTCAGCCCTTCACGGCGTAGTGTGTTACCAATTGTTTTCTTGGTGACTATGGTCCCAGCTGCCTTGAGATCATTGACAAGATCCTCCCTAGTAGTTCTGGGCTGATTCCTCACCGTTCTCATGATCATTGAAACTCCATGAGGTGAGATCTTTCATGGAGCCCCAGACAGAGGGAGATTGACAGTTATCTTGTGTTTCTTCCATTTGCGAATAATTGCACCAATTGTTGTCACCTTCTCATCAAGCTGCTTGGCAATGGTCTTGTAGCCCATTCCAGCCTTGTGTAGGTCTACAATCTTGTCCCTGACATCCTTGGACAGCTCTTTAGTCTTGGCCATTGTGGAGCGTTTGGAATCTGATTGATTGCTTCTGTGAACAGGTGTCTTTTATACAGGTAACAAGCTGAGATTAGAAGCACTCCATTTAAGAGAGTGATCCTAATCTCAGCTTGTTACCTGTATAAAAGACACCTGGGAGCCAGAAATTTTGCAGATTGATAGGGGTCAAATACTTATTTCGCTCAGTAAAATGCAAATCAATTTATAACTTTTTTGAAATGCGTTTATCTGGATTTTTTTGTTATTCTGTCTCTTACTGTTCAAATAAACCTACCATTAAAAGTATAGAATGATCATTTCTTTGTCAGTGGGCAAACGTACAAAATCAGCAGGGGATCAAATAATTTTTTCCCTAACTGTATATAGCATTGCCCTATGATTGGCTATTTTGCTGTGACTTGGCCAGTTTGTCTTCTCACTAGTAACATGTTGATCCCCCTGGAATATCAAGAATAAAGTATTTTATAAATGCAGTGTGTTAATCCTAAGTGTTACAATACATGTGGTACTCAAAGTTTCAAGTTAAGTAGATTTTTATTAGGCAGTCTCAGTGCAAGCAAAGTGTTGGATATCCCTCTGGCATGCAAAGGGTTAATCTGAACTTAAAATACTAGTGGCCATTATGAATCCGTTATATAAGGATTGATTCTTCAAAATGATTTTGTTGTCAGACTCCAGGACACCAAAATGTATTTAGAGGGGAAGAAAGTCTTCTGTAAGTATTTTATGGTCCATTAGTCCAGCAACAAAGAATCATGTCTATCACCTTGTGCGTGGATATCCAATATTAATTCAAGATTTATTTTGGGGACCATACCACATATTGCTAGCCATTAAGGTTTTTGACCAAATTTCAGTAAGTGGAGTTTTATTTTGGGAAGTTTAAGCTTGATATGGATGGTGCAATTGGGTGCTCCAGAAATGTGCCACTTTTCCTTGACATAGAAAGCCCATAACACCATTCGGTTAGTAGCTGTGCATTGTCTATAGCGATCTAGGAGATCTTTTTCCTAAAGTAAGCATCTCATTTTATAATTGTGCTTTTCTAGGGCTATTCTACTTCCTGGGCTCTATAGTAAACTTCAGCCAGGATCCAGATGTGCATTTCAAATACATCCAGGCCGCCTGCAAAACTGGGCAGATCAAAGAAGTTGAAAGAATATGCAGAGAAAGTAATTGCTATGATCCGGAGCGGGTGAAAAACTTCCTTAAGGTAAATATTGTGCGTTTTGGAAAAGCTAATTTCTGCCTAGAAATTAAATATTTTAGTATAACCGATCATTGTGCTCTAATATATTGTATCTTAATATATCAATGGTGTTTACATGATATATTTAATACCTGAACACTACACCTGCTGCATTCCTTCTCATTTTGGACAGCTACAGAATATAGTAGTAGGGTATTGATTAGTATTTGTGGAGCATTAGGTTTTACTGTATAAAAATCTAATTGGTAATACTTTGATTTGTGCTGATTTCTGATTTTATTGTATTGCAGCTGAAAACATTCACTAGTTTAATTTGCCAATTCCCCTCATTTGGCATCTTGATTAGTTATCCCTTTATTTGCCCAGGAGATGCATCTAATTGCTTTATAGTGTATTTATCACCTGGCACTCAAAGGTTTTGTAGGCAAATGTAACCCTTTAAAAACAGAGATATGTGCGCACTGCACACCAATTTGGTCCTTAAAGGGATGGTAATGTTTCATAATAAAAGCAGCTCTAATTAATCATCATAGTATAAGGACCTTGGGGAGTTCTGTTTCAATTTTGTCAGAGTTGTAGTTCAAGAGTAATTGAATGATAAAGTATCCTCCTCCCGCCCCTTTTAATAATATAATACTGCTCACCTCAGAACAGCAGGAAGAGCAGTGTTATATTGGTAAAATGGGTGGAAGTAGGATACTTTATCATTCAATTACTCTTGAACTACAACTCTGACAGTACTGAAATAACACTCTCCATGGCTCAAATACTGTGAAGATTATTTGGAGCTGCTGTTTTTGTGAACCATTTCTATCACTTTAAGTGGTTAAAAGATAATGGATATATGACTACCTTTCTTAGAAATTCAATGAAGTAAAACCCAAAATAAGCATTTTTTTAATTCATTCTCCTACATTAACCCAGCATTAGACCTAGGGACACACCACCAGTGTATATGAAGAAGACTCGGAGCTGCAGTTTAATCAAAGTATTACTAACCCTTTAATACATGTGTATTTATGTAGGGAAAGCCTGAAAAGCTGACTCTGACCAGAGCTGGGATTCTCTGCATTAAACCTTTAAGGATGAGCTAGGTGAGCAATGTATTGTTCCACAATGCATTGCTCACCCCTTGGGTCTTTGAGGGATTAACATGTAAATGTACCTTTTCCTAGTTCAGTGTTTCTTAGTGTTGGTCTTCGGGGCGCAGAAACAGGTCAGCTTTGCAGTGCGTTGCAGCTTAATCACAGATAAGTAATCTTTGTGATTGAGCTGCCTTTGCTCAATTGGGGATATCTTGGAAACCTGACCTGTTGATGTGTCCTGAAGACTGGAGCTGAGAATCGCTGCTGTAGCTCACTGCTTTGCAGATCATTGGTTTAAAAAAAAAAAAAAAAAAAAATTCCCCCATGGTGCACATGTCTTGCACCAGACTGCAATGTAGCTTTTTCAGTGTGGCTCTTGGGACCATGTACAGGAAACTAAAGAAGAGCAGTTTTTCAACGAACCAGCTGCATCATACAGGGCAAGCAAAAATCACCAAATACCAATTGATTTAAATATGGCTTGCAAATCTTTGATTTTTAGAGAAGTACCCATTTAAATTAAAGGAATACAGACACCTAAAATGTACTGGGGTTATGTGTGCACTAACTACATGCTAGCATCTGTAAACATTTTCCGTTTTCTAATGCCTATAATCTATTCTTGCATATGCTACTGGAACACATATTTCAGCCTGCTCCGTGATTATATATAGCAATACAAGAGCAGTGGGCACGAATCCTAATCAACTGTCTTTATCTCTTATCTCGGTACAAACAACACAGTGTTAATTAAATGCTGTCAGAACTGGACAAATTAAACATACATTATAAAACAAGTAAATGATTATATTTAAGGAATGTAACACAATTTATTTTTTAAAACCTATTCTAGCTGTAAGTATGTGATATTTAAAGTGAAATCAACCTCTTATATTGCAATAAGTGCAATCGGTTTGACCCACGACTTTTTTTTTTTTTTTCTCCTTTTATACATCAGGAACAACAATTTAAGAAATACTAGGCCTTAAGTACCATAGGTTCCACACACTAGTCAGGGTAGACAAATTATCAAGACTGTGGTGAAAAACAGTGTACTAAGACAAAGTGGTAAGAACACTGACATTTCTAGAGCAAACTGAACTGTGGGTAAAAAATACTTCTAATTTCCATTGATTTAAAAAGGGACCTTTAACTCCTAGAATACTAGGGAGATGTCCAACGCATTGCTTCACAATGCGTTGGACACGTGTCTGGCATTCAGTGTGTTAAAGTCCCTATTTAAATCAATAGCCATTTGGAGTATTTTTCTGTCCCATGTGGGATAGTTGGTTTGCTCTAGAATTGCACCACTTTCTTAGTACATCATCCTTAGTGTATGTGTATATCTGTGACTACTAATAAACATATAGAAGACTGGAACATTTCATACAGTGCAGTTCTGGTTTCTGTTAGATTTCTCTTACAATAAGCACTATAATATAGCCCCCTGTTAGAAAGCAAATCAATTGTCAGATACAATTACCTGGCAACTGTTTCCTCATATAGTTAGCAAATAGAATTTATTTTCAACAATACTAGTGTCTTTAAATACTATTGATATTATGTTAATCCCTTGAATGTTATAGAGGTCTCAAACACCTTGTTTTACAAAGTTTTGGAGTCCTTTCAAGCACCCAGGGTGGTTAAAGTGGACCTTCGCCTACAGAGCTTTTAGTCATGTTCATTTTCTTTTCTGACTTTATCAAAATGCTTTTTGTTTATCAATCAGTTTGATAGTTTTGGTTTAGTAATTAGAGACTTTCAGCAGAGCTGTGTTCTCTTGTTTAGATGAAACCTGCATACTTGCATGTATAGAAAATCGTATCTCTCCACCTTCTTGGGCTTGTAAAATCAGTTTTCACCTATGGGGTTGAATAAATTTAAAGTAGGACTAATCATATTATTTCAAGATGCAGACTTGAGGATTTGGGGGAGGATTTGGAAATGTGACAGGTCCACTATAAAACGGAAGGTTTGAGGATTCTTCACAGCCCAAACATTAACAACCCACTGACCTAGACATATCTATGATTCCTAAAGATTAATTGGAAAAATTTTAACTTGCGTTCCTCATCTGGTGGGATTGGATTCTCGATAGTATGCTTTCAATTACTCTGCCATTAAGGAGCAGGTTTACATCTGTTGAATTGTTCTTATCCATTTTATGCTTTACAGAAAATGCTCTCTTGAAATGTACAAATGGTTACTTGCCTTTTAATGGCTAGAAAAATGCTTCTATATTTGGCACAGAAAAAAGTTCATTTTTAACTCTTTGAGGTCCCGAGGGATATCGAATGCATTACTTTGCAATTTGGAAAGAAGAAAAAAGATGGGAGGTGCTCATAGGGTTAATAAGCTCTTCAACCGTTATCCATATATGAAATATTTAAATATACTCACATTTATTCAGGGCCACATTCCGAACACTTGTGGCTTCAAAGCAAGTGGAGAATGTTATACTGCCCTCACGCAGATGGATTTCAGATCAGCAGCGCCCTTATGGGCCACCTTCAAAAGAAGAAGGGAAAAGAACAGGAAAACGGGTGCTTTTCCTTAGATATAAAACAAGTTCTTAGTATTTTAAAAGAAGCAAATTACTCACAATTATGAGAACATCGATTGCATTCAATACGATCGTTTCAGAGCAACAGGGGATTCCTCAACCTGCCCCTGTACAGGAATCCAAAAGTCTCACTTGTGGTCCTTTACTTTACAGATGACTTAGCCAAAGATCCGTATTTAAAAAGTATACTTTATTAGTAATAATAAAAACAATAAATTTAGCACTATTGGATTACACAACGCGTTTCTGGATCCTAGATCCTTTCTAGGAATCTATACATTTAAATATGGATCTTTAGCAACTTCATCTGTAAGATAAAGGACCACAAGTGAGACGTTTGGATGCCTGTACAGGGGCAGGTTGAGGAATCCCCTGTTGCTCTGAACCGATCGTATTGAATGCAATCAGTGTTATCATAATTGTGAATAATATACTTCTTTTAATATACCAAGAACTTGTTTTATATCTAAGGAAAATCGCCCCTTCTTGTGTGTTTCGTTTTCCCATTACTTTCCAATGCATTGGACTCCCCTCTGCTACTCAAAGGGTCACATGTGAATTTTTTTTTTTGTTTAAATTTAAATTCTTCCTCCCGTTGCAGTTCTGCATCATTTTAGCAGAAACCAGAGCTGTAGAAGCAGGCTTGTCTCTATTCTAATAGAGCCATACGTATAAAGGCAACTTAGAGCAAAGTAACTGCACCATAGGGGAGAAATAAACATTTTCAAAATCCTCATTGATTGAAATGAGACTTTTAAACCATCAAACATTTCTCTAACATTCAAAGGGTTAAAATCTCCATTTAAATAAATGGCAACCTTTATTTGGATTGCTCCAAAATTACTCCAGTTTGTCTTTATTTATAAAGCCCCTTAGGTCACTAGACAGACATGTGAACTGAGCTTGGCACATGGCAGCACAGCGTGTTTGAATGTTGCAAGCTCTGTATTGATAAATGCTCCATGTCTTCCATGGTGTAAAGGGATGGTATTGCTTTTATTTAACACACATTCATATTGTAGACATTAAAAATAGTACAATGAGCTATGTCCCATCTCTCAAACATTTATAGTTTGAGCAAAAGCATGTAAAGTTCCCCCCTCCTGACCATTTCAAAGAAGTCTGCTCTCTAGCTGAGAGACTGTCCTGCAACTCTTCAGCAAAGCCGAAATAGTGCAATATAGAAATAAATTCTTAATTGGAACAGTCTGCAAAGTGTGATTGCGAACCAGGCACACTTTGTAGACCGTTCCAATGAAGTATTTATTTCCATATGTCGCTATTGCGGCTCTGCTGAAGAACAGCGGGACAGTCCCAGGACCAGGATCTGCTTCTGTCAGCTAGAGCACTGATGTCTATGAAAGGGGCAGGAGGGGGGAACTTTACATGCTTCAGTCTCTCAAACTATAAATGTTTGAGAGATAGGACATAGCTCATTGTACTACTATTTTTAATGTCCACAATATTAATATTTGTTAAAGGGGAACTACCACCCTGCAATATCTTTACACGAATTGAGTCTTCATCTGGCGACTAGCTGCTTAGTAGCGCTAGTCGCCAGAAATATTACCTGGTTTGAAAGATTTTGCAGTTTTTCGGAGACTCACAGTAGCAGGAAGCACGGACATCTCGTCATAGTTATTGCGGGTGGTAGTTCCCCTTTAAATAAAAGCAATACTATCCCTGTAACAGATTGAGGGACGGAGAGGTATCTAACATATAGCAATGCAATGTGTGGGATACTTCTCTGGCATTCAAAGGGTTCAGGGCCAAATTCAAAAAGGTAAGGATGAGGTGGTATAGAGCAAACCAACAGCAATATAGATGGAAAATAAGAATAACCAATGTATTAAAATTTGACAATTGGCTCCTTCAGTGCTAGCGAGTTCTCCAATGCCCTGGGGCTCTGGCACCTACTGTTAACTTTAGCTTTACAACTATATTAGTACTGACTCCTCTACAAATATATTTTTCATTGCTTGACTAGGTATCTCAACATGAAACCCCGCCCACCCCTCCTTCACCACCAACACCCCTTTTGGATCGCTATGTACATTTCTAAATCCATATATGTATGTGTGCAGTCTGTTTTGTGCCCATTAAGTGCTTGGAGCATGATGTGACCTGATGTTGGTGTAAGCCAGTGTTTCTCAACTTCTGTCCTCAGGACCCACTAACAGGCCAGGACTTAGGGATTTTTCTGCTAGAGCACAGGTGTGGTGATAGAGGCTCATTCACATTGATTAACTCACCTGTGCTCTAACAAGGAAATCATCAAATCCTGGCCTGTTAGTGGGTCTTGAGGACAGGAGTTGAGAACCACTGGTGTAAGTAACAAGGCTTTGTAAGGTTCCTGTGAACAGATACTTATGTTTTAATATGGCCATATCAACAGGTATCCTACAGATGGTATAACCCATTTTTTGTAGGGTCTGTATTATTTGGAGACTGTCCCAAAATGGGGCACTGTTCCTTAAATCGCAGTTGATTCTGTCAAGACTGATGGAACATTGACACCCCCCCCCCTTTTGCACTATTTATAGAGTCCTGTTTATGGGAATGTTCCTCATCAAGATGACCTTTCCTGAAGCCTGTAAGGTTCCTGACTGCTGTGCTATTGGACCGCCACATGTTATTAGAAGTTACTTCCCTGTTAGAATGTAGAACCCTCACAGATAGGGGGGTGCTACCCTGCTTAGACTTTTACTTGGACAGTCCTGCTGTTTTCTGCATTTTATCTCTCAAGTAATTGTTCATCCTCAGTCATGTTTATAAAGTATAAGATATTTTTTAGTCTCTTCTGCTGTAGCTGAACATGGCCATAATAAAGCAGGGATTGTCTATTACTGAACCTTTAACTGTTAGGGACTGCAACTCCCATTATCCTCAACCAGCCATTGGTTGGTTGGGGATGACTGGAATTCTGCTCCCCAACAGCTTTAGATCCAAACAATTGACTTCCCCTGGTATAGAATAGTAATAATGTTTCTAAACCATTTCCTGATAGAAGTTATTGTTTTTTGTGCTTTTCGTTTTATCTCTGGAATGAACAGGATATGTACAAGGTAAATGTCATGTAGGTTTCCCCACCTTGTCTCCCTTTAGTCTTCAGTGTCATTGTCTGTGTAGGATTTTCATGATGTAAGCACTCAGTGAAAAACGTTCACCAATAATTTTTGCTTTGATTGGTTCCCGAGGGAGGGAGAGAAAGCGACACGGGGGGGAGGGAGGGAGAGAAAGCGACACGGGGGGGGAGGGAGGGAGAGAAAGCGACACGGGGGGGAGGGAGGGAGAGAAAGCGACACAGGGAGGGAGGAGAGAAAGCGACACGAGGAAGGGAGAGAAAGCGACACGAGGAAGGGAGAGAAAGCGACACGAGGAAGGGAGAGAAAGCGACACGAGGAAGGGAGGGAGAGCGACACAGGGAGGGAGGGAGAGCGACACAGGGAGGGAGAGCGAGCGACACAGGGAGGGAGAGCGAGCGACACAGGGAGGGAGAGCGAGCGACACAGGGAGGGAGAGCGAGCGACACAGGGAGGGAGAGCGACACGAGGAAGGGAGAGGGAGGGAGAGCGACACGAGGAAGGGAGAGGGAGGGAGAGCGACACGAGGAAGGGAGAGGGAGGGAGAGCGACACGAGGAAGGGAGAGGGAGGGAGAGCGACACGAGGAAGGGAGGGAGAGCGACGGAGGGAGATACATGACTAAGCCCAATAACCTTGTTTGTGCCATCACTGGAATGAGTAGATCTTGAACACCTGTTTACACATTGGTGTGGTATTGAATCCCCTAAATTGTTACTAATGACACATGGACAAGAATTCAAGTTTTGCTCAGATTTCAAGCAAGTGAAATTAACTCAGTTCAAACCGTTTCAAAAACACCAGGAATGCACTGCGATGCAAGTTCATTCAATGACTTTAACTAGCTCTTCCCTTTTCTAATATTTGGTATGTTGGCAATTTCTAGCTGTATTATGCAAAAGTGTTATTTATGTGATTTTTTTTTTTTTTTTTTTTTTTTTTTTTTTCTTAATTTGTAAGCAATTTTTTTATGGCCAGATTCACCACTTTGATTTTCTTCTCTAGAATAATTCTTCACAAGGTCATTGTTTAGTAGTTTACTTGTTGTCTTCACGATTTTTGCAGGAAGCCAAGCTTACAGACCAGCTGCCATTGATAATTGTCTGTGATCGCTTTGACTTTGTTCATGACCTTGTGCTGTATCTGTACAGAAACAACCTACAGAAATACATTGAGATATATGTGCAGAAGGTATGTATCATATTTCTTGCCACAGAATAAGCTGTACATCTCTTCCTTCATTTATTATAATAGAAGATGAGCTTTGAAATTGCACATCTTCTTTTAATGGGTTAAATGATGGTTGTGAGTTGTCTAATTTATCAAAGCAGTTTTTCCTGCAAGGGAAAGGTAATGCATGCTTTACCCGTATAATGAAACACCTGATTAATACTCCTCTTCCATAGTGTTTTATTATGGCAGATTTAAAGTGACAGTAAACTTTTTTGACTTGCCGTATTCTGCAAGTGCATAATGTGTAAAGTCAAATTACCTAAACTTTTAATTTTTTTCATGTTACATTTTTCCTGTGCAATGATTGTGAAAGCAGGCATAGAGGTGCGATGTAACATTATCCCTGCAGCAAACAGCACTCTGCTGGATTTAATAGACTGCAAGCAGACTATTCTGCTACAGAAACAGTGTTATACTGGATCATTATGCCTGCTTTCACAGTCCCTGACTGAAAACTTTGTAAACGCAGAACCAGTGAGCTCACGGTCATCGACATAAGTGTAAAGACAAAAGAAAACAAACAAAAGAAAAGTATAGGCAATTTCACGTTACATATTGTGCACTTATGGAATACTTAACGCCTTAGGGACCCTTGACGTACCAGGACTGTCACGGTCCTTGAACTACTCAAGGACCGATGACGGTCATGGTACGTCATGTACTTTTTACTTACAGCGCTCTACCGGGAGCGCTGTAAGTAAAAATAGGGCATGAAATAGACCGCTCCAAGATCGGAGCGATCTCTTTCAAGCCCCATAGTGACGCGCCAATACACGTGACAGGTCACGTGTACCGGCGCGTCAAAGTGCCCCTATGCGGTCGTTATGGAACGGAAATGTCCCATAACCTCCGGTCCTTAAGGGGTTAAAGTCAAAAAGGAGGTTTACTGTCATTCTAAAACCACCATCCTAAACCTGTCCTGTAATCTGTTATTAGGAGTATTAATCACAGCCAACCAAACGGAGGGAAACAAAGTTTAACTGTTTTAGGGCCAGAGGGTGAGCAATGTGTGTGTTCCATAAAGGGTTTATATAATTTTATAACAAAAAGCAAATGCAGAAAGTTTATTGCAGTGTAGTCTTTGAAAATAACAGTTTTTATCTTCCTGTGGGTGTAGCTTATTTGGGTATACCTCTCAAAACCAGAACAGTGCTTCAGTATGTTCAGCAATAAATGTTAGTTATGCTTCACTGTAATCACATTAAGACCTTTTTCTTTCAGGTGTAATACCTTTACTTTAACACCTTTATAACCAGAGAGATGTGCAGGTATTCTTAGCAACGCGTTGCTCACCCCTCTGGTCTTCAAGGTTTATCCTCCCCTTGTGCTTAAGTACTGCTGGAATTTTAAGTGCTCATCTGATATATAGTGAAAAGTAGACTGAAACTGGTTTATTTATTTATTTTATACAAGGTAAATCCAAGCCGGTTGCCAGTAGTTATAGGTGGTTTGCTGGATGTTGATTGCTCTGAAGATGTCATCAAGAACCTTATCCTTGTTGTCCGTGGCCAGTTTTCCACTGATGAACTTGTTGCTGAAGTTGAGAAAAGAAACAGGTAGACATTCTGTTAATTTATCAGATACGTTTTGTGTGATATTCTCTTTCATTAATTTTTCTTTATTGACCTAGGGGATAAAAAGCAACACATTCTGACAGTTTGTTGCATAGGAAGGTGCCTGAGGTTTTCATAACATTTAATTAATATTAATGACTCGCATGTATGCTACTGAACAAATGATGGCAATTTCCAATACATTACATTGGGTTGTCTTCATTCTTCATCTGTTTGTTGACCCAGAAGAATCAAGTGTGACATGCAGCGTGTTCAGCTGTGCTTGCCTATTAGTTTTCCATGTGCTGAACTTAATGCTAGAAAAGACCCCTCATCTTTGTTTCATTTCTTACAGGGCTTTTTATTAATTGACGAGAACAAGACAATGGCCTGACATAAAATAAATTGTCTTGTAGGAAGAAAATGTGCATCTTTTGCACATTATAAGAAAGATGAAAAAGTTCAGTTATCTTTTTTTCCTTGGACCTCCCATGTTTGGGACCGTTTTTGGTATTCATGTACTTGCCAGTACATAGTTTAGCCTCCTGGTCCTTTGAAGAACATGGGGGTGGGGGGGAAGTCACAAAGGGGTAATTAAAGTGGAGATGACTTCTCCAGTTTATCACCTCTCCAATTCCTATGTTGTTCTGTGGATCCTGTGCACCAAGATTTCTTCAGCGTTGGAGATATTGGTGAATAGACTTTATAAGATAACATAGGAACTGGAGAAGTGATAAACTTTAGAGGTCATCTCCACCTTATCACCACTTAGTGAATCTTGCCCAGCAAAAACAAAATGCTCTCTTGGTAAAGGGCTACTCGGGTGGACTGTTACAGCTGATATGGTGACTCCTTTCTTGTATCAACAGACCAGGAGAGAAAAGGATGAATCAGTAATGCTATATAATAATTCGCTAAATGTGTTTGTCAGAAGCCCTCATGTGCCGTAGAGACTGCTGCATGCGCCACATTCATGCGCACTATAGACTGCCTGCGCCACGGCTTATAACTGAGCAGAGAGGACTACGGTCTCAATTTGGAGCACCCCGCTCCGTACCAGCCGCGGCGCGTCTCTACTGCGTATGACTGCACTGTGGCCGTTGCTGGATGGCACTGCGGCCCATGTACACAGGCTCTTCAACTACTAGTAACAAATATTCCCTTTTCTGAACTGATCTGCATTTAGACAGAAGTTGCCATATTTAGAAATCCAAAGAGAAGCCACATTGTGGCAGTTTAGCTGAACCACAGGGGAGAAATACTATTTCCCATTAATTTAAATGGGTATTTTAACCCCTTGAATAATGGAAGACTCCAGTGCATTGCAAAGCAAAGGTACTACCACTGCGGGGTGATTTTTGCATTAAAAAGTTATTCCAGCTTAAACTATATCTGGCATTTCCTATTGTGGTGCTGTTCATATCACTTAAGTTAAGAGCCATAGGGCTGTATGCTCAAAAGAAAACTGGAGGTAATATGGAAGAAACCAACTGCACCACATGGGATAAAATAAAAATTCCCGCAATTCCCATAGATGTAAATGGGGAGTTTTAACCTGTTGAATTCTAACAAGGTCTGCAGTGCATTGCTGAGCAATGCTTTCCTGACCTCTATAGCACTGACAGCATTAAAGCCCTAATTTCTATCAGTGGAAGCCTTTACTTCTCCCCTGTGGTGCAGTTGGATTGCTCCAGATTTCCTCCATTCTTTGTTTGAATTTACGGCCCGTAGTCTGACTCCAAGCTCCTCGTCAGTGTGAGTTGTTTATTATAATAATAAAAAAAAAAAAATTGATCTGCAATAACTTTTGAAAGAGAAATCACACAGCAGTGGGAATACATTTGTAGTCATCAGGAGGAGCCCTGTAGCTTTATACTAGCTGAATAGCCCATGTATACGGGCCACAGTGCCGGCCGGTCGCAGTGAAGTCATGCCCAGTTGAGACTGCCCGTGCCACGGTTGATACAGAGCTGGACACTCCGAAGTCAGACCTCCAGTCAGACCTCAGAGCACCCCGCTCTGTATCAACCTCGTTACGGGCAGTCTTTACTGGGCATGACTGCAGCACACACAGCAGTCTCTGCTGTGCATGACTGCATCATTACAAGCTATTTAGCGAATTATTATATAGGATATATTTTGCTCCTTTGAGCATCTTTAGGATCGTTGTTGAGGGGAGGGCGGATTGATTACATCCTGCAACCTGAAACCTATTTAATTCTAGTGTTCTCTTTAAAGGGATAATAATGTTTCATAATAAAAGCAGCTCTAATTAATCATCATAGTATTTGGGCCATGGAGAGTGTTGTATCAATACTGTCAGAGTTGTAGTAAAAGAGTAAATGAATGATAAAGTATCCTCCTCCTGCCCCTTTTACTGATGTAACACTGTTCAGCTCAGAGCAGCAGGGTGTGTCCAGGTAGATTGCAGAGAGGGACAATCTTCAATTAAGATAAGGGAAAAAGCTGAAAAACTTGTCAAGTGGGGCAGGGTTTTCATTGTTCTCACGGTAAGAAGATTGTCCCCTGCTGTTATCTGTCTGGTCTATGGACTGGATTCCACATCTGAGAAGTGGGGGTTTACACTAGGTAAAAGGGGTGGGAAGGGGAAACTTTCTCATTCAATTACTCTTGAACTACAACTCTGACAGTATTGAAATAACACTCTCTATGGCTCAAATACTATGAAGATTAATTGGTTGTTGTTTTTTTGAAACATTACTATCCCTTTAACTGTATGCATTGACTTATTCTGGAAGCTTTTAGGGGAAAGCTCTACTAATTACATCTATGCACTCTCAGAAATTGCTTTTTCCTTCCTACAGGTTAAAACTGCTCCTTCCATGGTTGGAGTCTAGAATCCATGAGGGTTGTGAGGAACCTGCTACACACAATGCATTGGCTAAAATCTACATAGATAGCAACAATAATCCAGAACGTTTCCTACGCGAGAATCCATACTATGACAGCCGTGTTGTTGGGAAATATTGCGAAAAGAGGGATCCTCATCTGGCGTGTGTGGCATATGAGCGAGGCCAGTGTGATCTGGAACTAATCAATGTATGTTTTGTGTGTTTACAAATGTAATGGGACACCAATCAGAATTTCCCCCCCAAACGAGCACAATTCTTTACTCTAAGTTAACGTAATGCATAAGCCAACTACACCATGGAGGGATTCATGTTTATATAAATAGTACTTTTTAACCCATGAATGCATGATGTCGCCAACACATTGCTTTGCAGTATATATTGTAGACCTCTCTCACATTCAAGGGTTTATAAGCACATCAATGGTAATTTTGGGGAATTTTAATTTCCTATGGTGTAGTTGGTTTGCTCCCGAAGTGATCATATTCTGCTTTCTTTATAAGGCTTTTGTTCCTGAGTTGCTGACTTTATAACTATAGCTCTCTTCACTGTTTTCTTGAACTTTTTGAAAATAAAAAGACATCAAGCTTGCCTTTACAAGCACAGGGCATTTAATTGGGTAAAACAGTCGTTAACTACACATATTTTCAGACTACGATCATTGAATCTCATGCAGGTATTCTTCTGCCTACTTTCACATGTAAGCTATAGTAACATAACCTGTTTAGGAAACAACCCCCAACCCACACACAAACATGTGTGATTTTATTGTAAAAGTCTAATTTTTCTTTCCAATTTATTTCAGGTTTGCAATGAAAATTCTCTTTTCAAAAGCCTGTCCCGGTATCTCGTACGTCGGAAGGATCCTGAATTGTGGGCCAGTGTCTTGTTAGAAAGCAATCCGTACAGAAGACCTCTCATTGATCAGGTGCGATGTTCTGAAGCCAGTGTTTTTATGTGCCACCTATAATTTTGAGGGAGAGAGAGAGAGAGAGTGTGTGTATGTATGTATGTGTGTGTATATATATATATACAGGGCTCAAAATTTCCACTCGCCTCCTCGCATTTGGCGAGGAGAAATTGAGTGAGGGCGAGTGGAAATTTAAGCCCTCTGTGAAAATGGTCCCTTTCCCCTCGTCCTGTCACTGCCGTCTGCTGAGGTGCTCCGCCTCTGCTGTGTGACGCTAGGCCAGAGCCGAATCACAGCTAAGGGGCAAGTTGATGGGGCCCTCCTGAGACTGGCACCCCCCACCCAAGAACGCTGATAGCCAAATCAGACCACTTAGTGCGCATGTGTCAGGACTCTTCCTGTTGTCCTTACACACGCAGGAAGGAAGGATTACTTTCTGTTGGCGGCAGAGATGGAAGAGCTTCTGCTCACTCCTCCTTTTGGAGTCGGAGTCGGCCCCAGTGGTAGATCCTTGTAAGGCAGGTGCACACATTACAGGGCCTATTTTAACATGCCTATCGGCATGTTTGTGCCGTGAAAAATCAAATCCGCTCAGTTAAATTAATGGATTTGATTTCTCAATTCAGTACTGTACTGTGTCTCAATGATGTGTGTTTCTTACAATGACAATGACAGTAGCCTTCTCTGAGTGGCTGGCGCCTATTAGGAGTAGTTAGGATGCATATTAGTTAGTAGTCAGTATCTGTCACTGCTCTGCTGCTAATGACATGCGGTACGTACGGCCGGGTGTGGAGTTGCTCAGCATCAGATTGCTGTGTCTGGCATCACCGGCCAGCGTCAACAGGAGGAACTCCCCTCAATTTCCATGTGCCAGAAACCAACCATGAGGCTGAGCGGAGGTAGCCAGCCAGGCAGGAGTAGCGTTGCAGTGGAGGTGGGTTGGAGACTGGTGCTGGCTCTTTACAACAGAGTAGCTGGGGAGCTAGACTGCCCGCAGTCAGACTCAGGAGCAACTGAAGCAAAACACATTATTATGCTGCATTATGTGAGGTAAGGGGACCTTTCCTCAATATAAGCTGATCCAGTAGTCAGTAAATCTTACAGTAATTCCCTGCATAGTATCAAGAAGCAGCTTTGTAGTTAGCGTTGTTCAAATGCAGAAGTAGGCTTCCTGTAAATAGCAGGCAAACTATGACCCTTCAGCTATGGAAAAATATCAAAGGCATCATTCTCATCTCGCCAATGATGGAATGATAATGATGGGAGCTGTATTCCAATGGCAGCTGGAGAGTCATGGGTTGATCAGTCCTGCAAAACGATTGTCACCTAATGTAAGGAGCAGAACAAGTAGGTGACCCTGCACAAAACGGCATACTGTACCTAACTTCCTCTCAGAGGAGCGAGGGGAGTAGCATGGTGTTACAAATGTCTTACATCTGTGCCTCTGTCTACAACAGAATCTCTCAGAATTGCTATCTACACTTCAGTTTACATGATTGTTTGCATTGTAGCCAGACTACAATATTACAATACAATTTCCCCATATTATAAAGGTTGATAAGCAGCACTGACCTACCACTTAAGTCTTCTAACCATACCTTTTACTTTTAATCCCACCTGAACTGGGCTGGTGTTGTAATAAAAACAAAAGAAAAAACTAACAATTGCCAGTCCCTCCTGCATAGCAGCAGCTGCCTCACAGACCTTGCTCCATGTGTGTCAGCTGTAGATGACTACATGATGTCCTCTCAGGCACTTCTCCTTTCTGTCCTCCCTCACAGTTGGTTGGATGAGGGAGAGACTGAAGAAAGATGTTGCTGCTTATCTGTCCCTCGTAAGTGGTACAACAGCGTGTATACATCTTCTTCAAATTCCCATACAGTTAACATGAATTGTGCACATGTTGAAGATGTATTTCTTGGCAGCAGATTAGATCTATACATGCTTTCTGCAGATGCATGCTCATTGCATCAGATTATTCAGTGGCAGCTTCCCAGTGCACTTATTGCTGTACTGTGATATTGCAGTGTCAGGATATGTATGCAGTGGGAATTGCGGTTAAAAGGTGTTTCATGACAGGGACAGATCGCAGTACAGCAATAAGTGCTCTGGACAGCTGTATCTGAATGACATCACACAGTAAGATTAGTAATTTAAAAAAGTGGGAATTACATATACAATATAGTTCCCTCTTCCAAGGTTCAAATATTTAGAGTAATTAGTATTGCCTTGCCCAAATTAATTGGATGGCATGGCATTGGCTATATATTATTTTTTCCCTCTCCCATGATCCTTTCTTAAAAATCTAATTTCACTGCATATTTGTTAACATAAAATAAATGCCCAGTGTTTATAGCAAAATCCCTGATTACATCACTATGTCTTGGTCTGGGACTGGGATACCTGATGAAATCTCATTAGACTGCACTGCAGACTTTTATATCTCAGTCTTCCCTGGCTGTCATGTTTCCTCTGCAATGGGGTGCACCCAGTAAGAACCCTGACTGGCACACCTGGGGAGACCTTGGGGAACACTGATTTGTACACATGGTTTAGTTACACCTTGAGGAAAACACTGATTTGTACACCCGGTAAACAGATGTACAAATCAGTGTTCCCCTCAAGGTGTAACCAGGTGTACAAATCAGTGTTCCCCTCAAGGTGTAACCATGTGTACAAATCAGTGTTCCCCTCAAGGTGTAACCATGTGTACAAATCAGTGTTCCCCTCAAGGTGTAACCAGGTGTACAAATCAGTGTTCCCCTCAAGGTGTAACCATGTGTACAAATCAGTGTTCCCCTCAAGGTGTAACCATGTGTACAAATCAGTGTTCCCCTCAAGGTGTAACCATGTGTACAAATCAGTGTTCTCCAAGGTCTCACCAGGTGTGCCAATCAGTGTTTCCCACTTCCTTCCAAGGTGTCACCACGTGTATATTTTTGTTAATTGTATTCTGTATAAAACATAGAACAACAGTGTCATTTAATCAAAGAGAATTTGAGATGGGTGGGGTTAAAGGCAGGGAGATGAGTGGGGCTAGGTGTGGAAACTGGTGGCGAGTAACTTTTCAGGCCTGGCTAGTAGTTCAGGACTTGAAATTTTGAGCCTTGTGTGTATATATATATATATATATATATATATATATATATAATAGTATGTGTATGTGATACAGAGACTGTCTTGTGGTAAGCTATCTGTGCTTTAGACATCAAGCTAAATTGCAGTTCACTGTGAAATGAAAATTCCCATTGATTGATTTTGGGCTTTTCATCCCTTGAAAGCTAGAACGGTCTCCAGCACATTGCTTCACAATGCATTAAATACCATTCTAGCATTCTAGAGCTTACAAATCCCATTTAAATTAGTAGGGATTTTTGGGAAGTTTTATGTCCCCCTATAATGCTATTATTTTGCTACACTTTATCTTGATAAATAACACCTTCTGTGTATTAGGTTAAAACGTTTGGCACAATTATTATCTGCTTCTCAAGTCCTTTGGGAACCTTGTCACTTTCAGTATATATAAATATACTAGTTTTAAAGCCCGTATACACGGGCCAACACTGGTGGCGCTGCAGTCATGCACAGTACTGACTGGCCAAACTCGCTGTGGCTTATACGGAGCGGAGCTGTCCAAATTCAGACCGTAGTCCTCTCTGCGCGCCTTCTGGTGCGCAGAGAGGACTCCGGTCTGAATACGGAGCACCCCGCACCGTATCAGCCGCGGTGCGGGCAGTCTGTACTGAACATGACTGCAGCGCACTCAGCCATCTCTACTGCACACGATGGCTTCTGACAAACCTACTTAGTGAATTATAATATATATATATATATTTGTGTGTGTGTGTATGTATATATATATATATATACATAAAATATAGTTGACCCACCTTCTTCCATGGGTTCGCCATAATCTTATACTAAAGTTAAATGTTTTTATGAAGGATAAAAGTTGGGTTTGTTTTATACTTTTTCATTCCTATTCATGTCATTTTGTGAATGTGTAGCTGGAGGGCAGCTGCACTGAATTCTGAGTGCTGGGGGACAGGGGTATTCAGTGCATTGCTTCACAGTGAGCTGCACACTTCTCTGGCCCATTGAAGGTTTAACCCTTTGAGTGCCAGAGAGGTACGGAACGCGTTGCAAAGCAATGCATTCTGTACCCCTCTGGCACTCAAAGGGTTAAGAATGTTTTTGCAGTAACCCCAGCATGGCTTTCTTTATATCTCATCAGGTTGTACAGACAGCATTATCTGAAACCCAGGACCCAGAAGAGGTATCTGTCACTGTAAAAGCCTTTATGACTGCAGACCTTCCCAATGAGCTCATCGAGTTGTTGGAGAAGATTGTTTTGGACAACTCTGTCTTCAGTGAGCACAGGTAAATTAAAGGAAAAACATATTGTTCACCTCTTGAACACCAGAAGTGTGAGCCACACATTGCTTTAACATGGGAAAGAGGTGTCCAAGTTGTGGGTCTTGCAATTAGAAAATCATTTTTGTGGAAGCTGCACTATTTTTTAATGTGGTTAGTGTTACATTGTAAACAAAAAATGGAGGGAATTTGTACAAAAGTGAAAGAGGAACTTTCACCTTCTATAAAGTTGCCCTCCAATAATTAAACATATGGTGACTAGCTTCATAATAGTTCTATTAGATCTCAGAAGTAAAACTGAAGTGGTACCAGTGCTTGACTTCTTTCTTTGAGTGACCTAATTTTTCAAAGGGAAATTGTGCATATGATTACACTTGTACCTCTAATTTGAATTTGTAAAGATCTGTTTGTACGTATGTGTAATAATAGTTGGTGTTGTAGAGGCACCCTGCAACAGTAGATAGTCTGTAGTCTCTTTTGATTCCTGCTAGTCCCAAGGTACTCAGATCTGTGAGTGCGTATTGAGGAATATAGAAGATGCAGTGTGGGTCAATGCAACAACAGGGGAAAAAAAAAACCCAGAAAAGATGGTGCTAAGTGTAGTATTAATCAAAAATGGGAAGATAGAAATATTTATTTCTAAAAGAATAGTATCTATAAAAAAAACAGCAATATCAAATAGTGGGAGAATGTGTACACAAAATATAAATGTATAAATCAATGTAGAGATTTAATATTATGGGAAAATAAGGCAAATGCTTAAAGTAAAGGATGTAATATACGAAATATTGTAATGTTTAAAAAGAGTTCATCAATGTAAACATCGATATAGATGTTCCCTTTCTTAAAGTATCTATATTTGCAAGTTCCAAATGCAACAGTATTTTTGGATATATTTAAAAACATGTGGTACATATGTACCCTAACTTTATTACAATCTTGAGGTCTGCGTGTAGTAACCTGGATAAACGATGTTCCGCTGCTCTCAGGAATGTCTCCTTCTCTGATACCTTGAGGAGTCCTGTAGATGAGCTTTGCGATGTATCGGTATCCTAATAATGGTTCCGTTTCTATGCATTGTTGAAAAATCAAGCGCTCAGGTATCAATAAATAAATGTCCTAGGTCCAGTAGTGAAGTTTATCCTTCCTTGGGGTACCCGTATAGGATCCACCGCTCACACGATCATCTGTTGCTGTGATGTGCAATGTCTTGGAGATCTAGTGAATCCGAGATGTTGTTTGCCGGGAAGCCTCCTCCGAAAGAGAGGAGTGATTGCCAAGTCTATATTGGACTGGAGATCCGAAGGTCTCTGTCTCAATTGGGGAGATCCGAGGGGGTCTATCCAATGCGTTTTGGCACTTGAATCACACGACTTTCTCAAGGATGAATAGCTGGATAATCAAGGATGTAAGTGAATTATCTAGTTGCCCCTTCCCCGCCACCCGTGGTTGTAGGCTGGCCAACAGGTTCCCCATGCCCTCGATCATTGTTTGTTCCCACATTCAAGTTGGCATCTCCCTCCAAGTCCAGCCAGCTGGAGTAGCTAAATCTGTTGAAGAATTTCTGTTGTTGTGTGCTGGTAAGTGGGGCTTTCGATCCCCTTGAATGATAGGCTTCCAACATATTGAAAAGCATATCCAAGGTGGTAAAAACCCCATTTCGCTTAATGGGGTTATTAATTTGTCCTCAGTGCTGCAGGTGGTTTGCCTCAGAAGTATACACAAGTCCAGTGGTTCTTAACATCACATGTTTTCTTTTTTTTCTTTGGGGGGGGGGGTCGTCTCTTCCCCCCCACCCTTTGTGCTTTAATAAGCATGCATACAAAATGTTTTATTAAACAAGCTGTTTATATCTCAACATACAAGGTTCAGGTGACCAGTGTAGGTTGGTGAGGGAATCTGTCTGTATACCCTTAGTCTGGCTTTTACTATTAATAAAAAACTAAATTCTTCACATAGTATAATTCCAGAATTACTCTTTCTTTTATTGAAATAATTGCTTTCCTAAGGATGACATATTTTGGAGATTTACATCTTAACTGTGTTACCAGAGATCTCCAATTTATTGTAACCGTTTGTGTTGGAAACTTGCTGCCTTCCAAAGGGGTTAAAATGTAGACTCTTGTGTTCCACAATGAGGTGGAGACTACATTAGACTTTGTATTATTATTATCACATGTGATATGAAGCACCCTCTATCATATTTATTTTATTACATTAAAGCTTACCATAACAATAAAAAATAAATGGGTGGATTTCATTTTAAATATCATGTACCTACAGCTAACATTTAAAAAGTAATTGCTAATTTTATATGCCTAATTTATAATCCTAAACTTGCATTTTAATACGTGTAAGCTATCCAGTTCAGTAAGTATTAATATAATTTCTCTGTCGTCCAATACAGGTTACTGGTAACTTTAACTTTGGGTAGGTGATCCGCCCCTTTAATTGTAAGCAGGAACAATATTAAGTTCAGACGTCTGCTCTCTGTTTTCTTTCAGAGGCGCATTGACACCCTTCCTGATGTCAAGGTTTTCTTCCAGGGCGTTGCTCATGCTTGTCCTGCCTTCAAGATTCCTGCTCCTTCATGGGATCTTAACTTGGTTTTGGGTGTTCTTCAGCACCCTCCATTTGAGTCTTTGGCTACTAGTCCTCTACGCCTGTTGACGCGGAAAATGGCCTTTCCCCTGGCGATTGTCTGTCCGCCGTGTCACGGAGTTACATGCTCTGTCCTGTAAACCACCCTATTTGGTGTTTCACAAGGACAAGGCGGTGTTTTGCACCTCTCAGAAGTTTCTCCCAAAGGTGGTTTCGGAGTTTCACATCAATCAGGAGATTATGGTGCCCTCTTTCTGCCCTGACCCCACCTCTGACAAGGAGAGGGATCTCCACTTGTTAGACGTGGTGCGTTGTCTCAAGTTTTATGTACATCGCACTGAGTCTTTCAGGCATTCTGACGCGTTTTGACATTCCTGAGACTCCTAGGACAGGAAGACCTGCATCCAAAGTGACTATTGCTTCTTGGATCAAGTCCACCATTCGTAAGGCTTATGAGCAGAGGAAGAAGCCTGTCCCTTTCAGGGTCTCGGCTCATTCTACTCGATCTATTGAGGCCTCTTGGGATTACAAGAATCAGGCCTCTGCTTATCAGATGTGCAAGGCTACCACCTGGTTGTCTGTGCACACCTTTTCGAAGCACTACCGTGTTGATGTGTTGGCATCGGCTGAGGCCAGCTTTGGGAGGAAAGTCCTGGAGACAGTTTTGCCTGTCTAGGATTTTCTTTGGTTCTTGGTGCTTCCTTCACTTTTGAGCCCTGTTGGCTCTAGTTCAGTGTGCTGTGTCACAGTTGGGGTGTTGTTACCCCTGTTCAGTGTCCATTGACACTTCTTTGTTTGTTGGGCTTTCTCTGATCTGATGACTTTGTGGGCCTTGCGCCTGGACCTTGCCTTCCTTCCTGCCTCCGGGAAACTCAATGGTTGGACATCCCAAAGTTACTAGCAACCTGTATTGGACGACAGAGAAAAGAGGATTTTAGTCTTGCCTGTTAAATCCTTTTCTCTTAGTCCATACAGGTTACTGGTCTCCCACCCTGTCAAGGGACCATGCCTGGCTCTCCTGTGGCAGACCGTGGGGGTCCTTCGGGGGCATGCTCACAGGAGTCTTCTTTCCCTTCCACTATCTAGTCAATAGTTAGAGTCTCAAATCTTTCTGGAGCTGGTTGGCTAGCTGCAGACAAGGAGAGAAGGTAGGCTTCACCCCCTGCATACAATTCTAAAATTGCTCCTGCCTACAATTAAAGGGGCAGATCGCCTACCCAAAGTTAAAGTTATCAGTAACTTGTATGGACTAAGAGAAAAGGATTTAAAGGGATAGTAAAACTTCATTTTATCTTTATTTTATTTTGTAGGCATTAAAAAAAAATGAAGAACGATATAAGTCTTATCTCTTAAACCTTTATGGTTTGAGAGATATTCACAAGCAAAGTTTCCCCTCCCGTCCCTTTTTCCTAGTGTAAGCCATCTCTTCTCAGATGTGGAATCCAGTCCATAGACCAAACAGATAACAGGAACAATCTTCTTCCTTTGAGAACAATGAAACCCTTGCCCCCCTTGACAAGTTTTTCAGGTTTTTCCCTCAACTTAATTGAAGATTGTCCCTCTCTGAAGTCTACCTGGGCACCTCCCTTCTGCTCTGGCTGAGCAGTGTTACATCAGTAAAAGGAGCGGGAGGGGGATACTTTGTCATTGAATTACTCTTGAACTACAACTCTGACAGAATTGAAATAACACTCTCCAAAGTCCAAATACTATGATGATTAATTAGAGCTGCTTTTATTGTGAAACATTACTATCCCTTTAACAGGTAAGACTAAAATCCTCTTTTTGTTTGTGTGACTTGAGAGAGAAAAACCGAGGTCTGTTAATTTGTTGCAGTTAGTGCCTACTTCTCTTTTTTCAGAAAGGCTGTTCTCAGCCTATTTACATACAATCCTGGACAGTAACTTCAGATTGTTATGTACTTTGTGTCCTGGAAAACGCAGGAATGGCTATTCCCCTAAACTTAAGCAAGACAAGATTTTAGGCCACAGAAAAGACAGATTATTATTTTATTTATTTATTTTTAGAGTGATGCTGGAATGAAGTACAGGGTATTTAACCCTTTCAGTGCTCTGCAGTGCATTGTGTACTCCTAGCACTCAGAGGGCTATGTATCTACAACCCCAGTTGTTTTTTTGAGGTTTAGTTGTTCCTTTAAAAAATGACAATTCTCAAGTAAAGTGAACATCATTTTGTTTACCAACAGAAATCTACAGAACCTCCTAATCCTGACTGCTATTAAAGCAGATCGCACCAGGGTCATGGAATACATCAACCGTCTGGATAACTATGATGCCCCAGATATTGCAAACATTGCCATCAGCAATGAGTTGTTTGAGGAAGCATTTGCCATTTTCAGGAAATTTGATGTGAACACCTCAGCTGTGCAGGTATGCTACATTCTGTATAATCTGTAGTGTTAGAGTAATGTCCCAAAAAAAAAATATATTTCTAGTTTTGTAGAGCTTAAAATAATAAACTAAGTGTTACAAACCCTATCTCTCAAACCACTATGGTTTAAGAGATATAGGCATTCAAAGTTCCCCCTCCCTCTCCTTCTCCTGATGTCAGCTGTAAAGCTGACAGCAGGAGATTTGAGCAGTACGACTCGAGGAGGCTCTTCAGAGCCGCAATTGCGCTATTTAGAAATAATTACTTGATTGGAAAGGTCTACAAAGTGTGCCTGGTTTGCAAGCATACTTTGTAGACCTTTCCAATGAAGTAATTCTTTTTAAGTAACGTGACTTCGGCTCTGCTGCAGAGCCACCTGCTGGTCCCCGGACCGGGATCTCCTGCTGTCAGCTAGACACTGACGTCAGGAGAAGGGGGGTGAGGGGGAGACTTTCAATGCCTATATCTTTCAAACCATAGCGGTTTGAGAGATGGGGTTTGTAGCTCTTAGTTTATTATTTTAAGCTATACAAAACTACAAACAATTTTTATGGGATAATTGTCCCTTTAAATATTTGCCTATTACTAATTTTGTCTTTTACAAATTTTCCAGGTTTTGATTGAGCACATTGGAAATTTAGACCGTGCATATGAATTTGCCGAGCGCTGCAATGAACCAGCTGTATGGAGCCAACTTGCCAAAGCTCAGCTACAGAAGGGGATGGTCAAGGAAGCAATTGACTCCTATATTAAAGCTGATGATCCTTCTTCTTACATGGAAGTTGTTCAGGCTGCCAATGCCAGCGGTACAGTACCAAAAAAAAACCTGTATTTTATCTAACAGCTTAACCCCTTGCAAGGCAAAAGGGACATCTTGTATAGCTGCTTGTGTTCCTTTACATTTATAAAACTACAACCTAGCAAAACTGCCATTTGTTACAATATTTGTTTCTATTATATGTATCTGATTATTCAAATTGGCAGAATTCCCAGTCTGTCAATATATTTCCAGCTGCTGTAATGAGCACAGGCTAAAGCAGGGCTGGGAACAGGTGGCTCCCAAGTTTTTAGACTTTAGTGCCCATCTTCCTCAGACTGTGATAGAGATGGACAGAGAGCCAGTGCGAGAGAGTTGGTCTGCAAGAGTGAAAAGAGGGGGAGAGACGGGGGATGCAAGAGAGAGAGGGAGGGGATGGGGGTTGCAAGATGGAAAAGGGGGGTCAGAGACGGGAGCTACAAGAGGGAAAAGAGGGGGAAAGACGGGCTGCAAGAGAGCTGAGGGGAGAGAGATGGGGGCTTCAAGAGAGAAAAGAGGGGGAGAAATGGAGGCTGCAAGAGAGCTAAAAGGGGGAGAGACCGGGACTGCAAGAGAGCTAAGAGACAGTGAGACCGGGGCTGCAAGACAGCTTAAGAGGGGTGAGAGACGGGGCTGCAAGAGAGAAAAGAGGGAGGAGAGAACAGGTCTGCAAGACAGCTTAAGAGGGGTGAGAGACGGGGCTGCAAGAGAGAAAAGAGAGGGGAGAGACCGGGGCTGCAAGAGAGAAAAGAGAGGGGAGAGACCGGGGCTGCAAGAGAGAAAAGAGAGGGGAGAGACGGGGGCTGCAAGAGAGAAAAGAGAGGGGAGAGACGGGGGCTGCAAGAGAGAAAAGAGAGGGGAGAGACGGGGGCTGCAAGAGAGAAAAGAGAGGGGAGAGACGGGGGCTGCAGGAGAGTTAAAAGGGGGAGAGACGGGGGCTGCAAGAGAGCTAAAAGGGGGAGAGACGGGGGCTGCAGAGAGCTAAAAGAGGGAGAGACGGGGGCTGCAAGAGCGCTAAAAGGGGGAGAGACGGGGGCTGCAAGAGCGCTAAAAGGGGGAGAGACGGGGGCTGCAAGAGCGCTAAAAGGGGGAGAGATGGGGGCTGCAGAGAGCTAAAAGAGGGAGAGACGGGGGCTGCAAGAGAGCTTAAGAGGCGGAGAGACCGGCGCTGCAAGAGAGCTTAAGAGGGGTGAGAGACCGGGGCTGCAAGAGAGAAAAGAGGGAGGAGAGAATGGGGCTGCAAGAGAGAAAAGAGAGGCAGAGGCAGGGGGGCTTCAGGAGGGAAGAGAGAGGGGGAGATGGGGACTGCAAGAATGAGGAAGATGAGCTAAAGGTGAGGTGCCTCTGCTAATTGGCAAAACATTTGGTTTGTAACTTTTGGATCAGTGCAGTATGGTAATCTAAAGATTTTCTTTGAGATTCCCCATTTGCAGCTATTGAACAATGGGTTTTTTTGTTCATTTTTACTTACCTATAAATCCTTTTCATAGTCCATTGAGGGGGGATAGGGAACAGTGTAATGGAATCCTTCAACTGAAGGCAGGGTGTTTTAAATGGTTAACAGTAACTCCTCCCTCTTCTCTGTCCTACTTTACCCTTCACACTCCATGAAGCCATAAACAGGGCACACCTACCACAAACAGGCATCCCAACTGAGAAAGAAACAAACCTTTTTCTCTTAGAATAACATTATCTGTAATTACAGAAATTACCCTTTCTTTTGCATCCAATAAGGGAAGGGGAAGGGGTGCTGGAACCTTATTTGGCATTTCGTGGCTGGACTGTCATTTTGGCAGGACCTTTTATGATATGCTTCAGAATATTTCTTCTCTGTGTGTGGCATTTGTGAGCTAAAAGAGATTGCACTCTGGGCGTGAGGACACAGTCCCAGTGAGCGTTTGCATACCCTTGCAAGCTCATGAGCCTAGTTGAGCATCTCTGAATTCTTCTATGTATTTGAAAATATCAAAAATCGAAACACCTCTAATGTATATAAGTGGCCCTTTTTACATTGGGGCACTAACTAGTTGTTAGTAAATCCATGGGAAACAGACACCACCTTGGTTTGTCGGTCTGCATAGGGGCTCAAAACTGCTTTATCTTAAAGGAGGACAAGGTGATGATATGTAGATCTTTCTTTTGCTGTAAAATAGGTTGATGAGATCTGCTGCAGCAAGCACCAAGAGAATGAAGACAAAAAATAAAAAAAAAAAGAATAGTTTGGAACTCTAAAAATGAAGTCCTAGTCCCAGAGAATGTTGTCTGCCTTGTTTTTGTAGGGAACAGTGTAAGAGTGCAACTTAATTGTGCCATCTGTGAGGGTAGATAATATATACAATATAAGTACAATATAATAGTACCCATAAATGTGAAGGTTTACAAAAAAATTTTAAAGTATAGCATAACTGTGCCATCCGTGATAACGGGACATAAATATATTAGTTATATAATATCATCATAATCTTCAGACGTTGCCGATCTACTGCAGGATGAAGGCCTCCTTAGCAAGTTTCCAACAACTTCGGTCTTGTGTTTTTTGTTTCATCAACCTATCTTATCTTTGGTCTGCTTCTTGGGTGTTTAGTATAGAGATGAATCCATTCCAAAATGTTTTGGTCCATCTACTGTCAGGTTGTCTTGCTATGTGACCTGCCCATTTCCATTTTAGGTGCTATACTCTTTGAGTGATGTCATAAATCTTTGTTGACTAATCGATATACACATTTTTCTGTCTTTTTGTTTTGTTTAGATATGATATATATATAATAAAATGTGTCACAGTATCTTGGTAATCGCAACACAAATGCTTTCAGTGATCAGAATAAACTGAAAAGTAATTTAACATTTCAAATATCATGAATGTGTTTTGAGATACATTTTTCCCCTCTGTATCTATCTATCTATATATAGATAGATATCTATATCACTCTCGATATAGATAGATATATTGATAGATATTGTGCGTGTGTGCTTGTATATATGTATGGCACATATATTATAGTACTGCCATCTATGAGAGCAAGGTACATATAGAAGAAATGTACATGTCATAACAGTACAATCATTATTCTCATGAATGCTAATGTTATATATTAGCATAGTGCCATTCATGATAATGAGAAAAACTATTATATAACATTGTCATCTGTATATTTGGGGCATCTGTATGACCCCTGTATAATATAAAATTACTGTCCAGTTTAATGAAAAAACCAGTGTGAGGCGTATGGATTATGCCTCCAGAATGAGAAGTTATTGGGCATCAGAGGTCCCCAGCACATCTCAGTGCAGTGCACCAGAAGCCACCAGCACCCAAGGGGTCAAACCCAATGGGCTGAAACTTGAACTGTGGTCACACATTATAAAAGCAGTGCACCATGAAGCATCATAAGCACAGAGCAGGAATGTAAAAAGACAGAGCAGAAACCCGCTACCTGGCCAAACAATGTGGGAATAGTACTTTCTAGAATCCAAGCGCTGTGCGTGAGAGTAGGAATCGACGCATAAAACAAGATCCAGCTTTACCCTGGAGTCCACCTTCCTCATTAATAGAATGGGTTATGGCAAGACCAGGAAACATTGTAGAGCCTTGGGCAGTAGTGAATGCCCACTCTGCATGTGGCCCCGCTCTGATCATTTAGCCCATTTTTGTGTAAGTATTCTCCACAAGATCCTGAATATACCATCCTCATCTGTAGGCATAAGACTGTCAGAAGATGCAGAATAGAGCACTTAGGCTGGTTGTTAGATAACCTCCCAAATGGTTCCACAATGCCCAAAGCATAGCAGAATAATCAACCAATAGTTGATGAGGGCTTATGGAAAGGAAACTGGGAGAGGATTGCCTTCTCTTTCAATCCTCTAACTTAAGATAAGCTTAAATCTGTAGACACAGTGGCATGCTGTACAGGGGTAATGATATGGGTAGCAGTCAGGAAACTAGCCAATAAATTTAGTGTGAGGGGTAAAGTAGGGAAGAGGAGAGGAAGGAGCTGTTTGTCTCTCCTCTTGGCAAAGGATTGCTTTACCCCATGGCCTGTGCCCCCAATGGACGCAAGAGAAATATTAGTTGTAAATAAACCACCTCCAACCCTTTATTTTAAATCTCCCCTATATTTATAATTCTGTGACTGTGTATATTCTGCTGTTCATTAGGAAACTGGGAGGAGCTGGTGAAATATCTGCAGATGGCCCGGAAGAAGGCACGGGAATCCTATGTGGAAACGGAGCTCATCTTTGCTCTTGCTAAAACCAATCGTCTTGCAGAACTTGAAGAGTTTATAAATGGACCAAACAATGCTCACATTCAACAGGTAACCCAGTAGGCATTCCTAAGATGTTTGTGCCTCAGCTGTGGGAGTATCAGTTTACACTGCAGTAAATGACGAATAGTATTTGTTTTACATGTTTTAGTGCTCCTTTAAGTTCAGAGTTAAAAAGATGGATATGAAAAGCTAGTAAAATAGTAGTGTAGGTTCTACAACTGTCAGGAAATATTTGTAATTGGAGAGAGGTGAGTTGATGTGTGTGTTTTAAAGCCAGTAAAGGGTCAGGTTAATGGGCTTCATAAGTCTGACAGCTATGACAACAAAGGTTTTCTTGCTTTAAAGTATGCAATACTTTCCGTTCTCCGTGATTTGCTTGGTTGGATGACATCAGACCTTAAACTCTGTTCTCTCCTTTGAAACCAATAAAGCTTCAGTGGAAAGTATAGTGGTTTTGCTTCCCAGAAGCAAGACAAGCACCCACCCTGCAGATCATGGAGGTCTGTATGGGAAAGAATAAGAGTACTGCAAATGTCAACACTATGATAACTCTATTACTAGATCTGTCCAGAAGCCTCATATACTTCTAGCCCCTTGACTTGAGGGACATATGTTGCCAACTTGGAGAAAGTGTTTGTCTGTCACTGGTGTTGAGGATTGAGGGTACAGTTACAAGTGAATCAGGAAAGTAGAGACTATATTGTCTAAATGTAGAATAAGGCCAAACTTCAGGTGGGGTCTGCGACTTTAAAGAACAAAGATAAAGTATCTCAATATGATTAACCCCTTGAATTCTAAAGATGTATCTAGCTGAATGCTTTGTAATATATTGGAGACGTCTCTAGCAACCAAGGGTTTGAAAAAAGGACAGACTCACCCTAACATCTGTTTTTTCAGTCTTGGGTAAGGGAATAAAAAATAGCTTCTGAGATTAAATGTTAGTTTGGTAGTTTGTGCAATGATTACATTTTTTATTTTGATCAGTGGACAATTGCTAATCTGGATTTCAATAAAAAATAAAAGTCTAACGGAAAGATAAGACCATTAGCACATAATATACAAAGGGTAACCAATTCTGTTCTTCAAGTGCATGTTCCAGTATATATCTGCTTGAGCTGTTAAAGTGAATTAGCCACTAATCTAACTGTGCTCAAGAAGGGACAACCTCATAGCATGCATTGTTTGTATCTTCTGAGAAACAGGGTTGGTTGCCCTTCCAGTAGACCATTGCTGCTGCTTCTGAAAGTTTGCCTAGTCAACTGTTTCTGAAGCAGGATTTGTTTTTAACAATATTTGCATCATTACCTAAATGTTGATTGTTTAAAACCTTGTACTCTCTCTGTTAGGTTGGTGATCGCTGCTATGATGAAAAAATGTATGATGCTGCTAAGCTGCTGTATAACAATGTTTCAAATTTTGGCCGTTTGGCATCCACTTTGGTTCACCTGGGAGAATATCAAGCTGCTGTGGATGGTGCTCGGAAGGCAAACAGCACAAGGACATGGAAAGAGGTAAGAAAAAATTTCCATTCCTAAGGCAGGATCTGATGTTTGTTACAAATAAATTGTAATTTTAAAAATATTATGATTCTTCTTTTTTAGGTCTGCTTTGCTTGTGTTGATGGCAAAGAATTCCGTCTGGCACAAATGTGTGGTCTTCACATTGTGGTACATGCCGATGAATTGGAGGAGCTAATAAATTATTACCAGGTAAGATTTACAAGTTTGCCACCATAGATGTGTTAAGTAATTACGCTGGTTTGTTACAAATCTAGAGCTTTCGGAGTACTATTTACAAATCAAAGATGTAACATTTCCCTGTCATTTCTTCCCAATATGCTGTAAAAAACCTCTGGTCCTTAAATTGTTCTTTATACCTGCTGATAAAGTTTTATATTGATTATGTTCATTGGAAATAGTTCTCAAAATTGCGTATATTTTGTTTACCATTTTTTTAATTTGAAATGGTTTGAAATTTTCAGTATTATTTTGTTGACCATTAAATGAAATTAGACATTACTTGCTGGCCGGAACCATGAACCAGATTGCCTGAGAAGTGTAGTGTATTGGTAACCAGTCATATGGCTGTCTAAGCCTATATTGTTTGGTTAACATCTTTCAAAAGCACTTAAGTGGTATAAGTTTCAACACTCTATTCACAGCCTAGCCCTTCGCAGACACGATTAGATTTGATGATCTACAATCAGAGAAAATGACCCACTTTCCAACAGTGGTGCAGTGTCTCACCTTAACATATTCTGATTTACTGCAATATCTCCTGAGCTCCCATATAGTCCAGTAGTTTACCTCTACATTGAGAGCTTACCTTGTTTGAATATTTCTTTAACGAAAAATCAGTCTCCGGGTCTGCTTTCTCATATCTCACATCATACACACTTTTTACATTTAAAGGGATAGTAATACTTCGTTTTAACTTTATTTTATTTTGTAGGCATTAAAAAAACATGAAGAATGATATAAGTCTTATCTCTCAAACCTTTATGGTTTAAGAGATATTCACAAACAAAGTATCCCCCCCCCCTGTTCAACCAGATCAGAAGGGAGGTGCCCAGGTAGACTGCAGAGAGGGACAATCTTCAATTAAGATAAGGGAAAAAGCTGAAAAACTTGTCAAGGGGGGAAGGGCTTTCATTGTTTTCATACAAAGAAAATTGTCCCCTTCTGTTATCTGTCTGGTCATACAACCAGATTCACATCTGAGAAGAGATGGCTTACACTAGGTAAAAGGGGCGGGAGGGGGAACCTTTGCTTGTGAATATCTCATAAACCATAAAGGTTTGAGAGATAAGACTTATATCATTCTTCATGTTTTTTTAATGCCTACAAAATAAAATAAAGCTAAAACGAAGTATTACTATCCCTTTAAAT
This sequence comes from Rhinophrynus dorsalis, assembly GCA_037306005.1. Taxonomy (NCBI): domain Eukaryota; kingdom Metazoa; phylum Chordata; class Amphibia; order Anura; family Rhinophrynidae; genus Rhinophrynus; species Rhinophrynus dorsalis. The sequence continues at coordinate 312,686,278 of CM074719.1, forward strand.
AAAGAATAATAAGGGACAACATATTGAAATGTGGCAGAAAATGTGGGACAACATTTCTATCTGTATTTGTAAGGAAATGCATTCAAGATCCTTCACCAGTACAACTCTACATTCTACACAAACTCATTGAGACAAGAACCCAGAACAAAAATATCAATGCATAGAAAATGTTCAATATAATTAAAGGCCTTTCGCTCCTTTATAGGGCCCTCTGATCCTCCTGTTCTCCACATCTGATTGTACTATTTAATATCTCTGTATGTCTATTCCCCAGTTGTACAGCGCTGCGGAATTAGTTGGCGCTATATAAATAAAGAATAATAATATGTTTGCACATACTAAGTACTGAGACCATTTCAGTCACACTTTATTTACTTTTTCTAATCTTTCATTATATTTTATTTTCTCTCTATAACCATCTTCCTTTACTTCACACGCACGTTTGGCCTTACTTAAGCTAAAAAGTTGCAATTCTGTGCAGACCAACTGCAGCATTTGGTTGAAATGAGTTGTAAATTCCTGTTGATTTAAATGATACTTTAAGCCCTTGAATGCTAAAGAGGTCAGCAGTGCACCACAATGCAATGTTTTAAAGACCTCTAGCATTCAGTGACTTAAAAGCCACATTTAAATGGATGGAATGTCTATTTCTTCCTTATGATGCAGTTGGTTTGCTGCAAAATTGCACCTTTTTAACTTGTTGAATAAGATCTGTTGGTCTCTTCAGTGTGCAAAATAACTGATTACAGAAGTACGTAATAAAACTCTTTTGTTCTGCTCTTTTGATTCTCAGGATCGTGGATATTTTGAAGAACTTATCACTATGCTGGAAGCAGCCCTTGGTTTAGAGCGTGCACACATGGGAATGTTCACTGAACTAGCCATCCTTTATTCCAAATTCAAGCCACAGAAAATGAGGGAGCATCTGGAACTGTTCTGGTCAAGAGTCAATATCCCCAAGGTAATGGCGGACCACAAACTTTGCTTCCAATCACATTTTGACAAAGCAAGTTATTAATTAGAGGAAGGGGTTCCTTACAATATGGTCTGTTAAATTGTGGAATTACTTTTTGTGATGTGGTAATGGCTAATACAGTGGACACATTTAGAAGAACATGGGGTACATTTTTGTACACACAGAGTTATACTATGTATTAGTAGGTTAGACCGTAAGTTCTGGTAAACCTACTAATGCTCTTCTTGGAGCCGGGAAGGATAATATAATTCTCATTTCACTGTCGTCCAATACAGGTCACTGGTACCATGGGATGTGTAGTCCCCTTTAATAGGCAGGAACAATTATGCAAATAATTTGCAAGGGGCGGAGCCTCCCCTCTTACTTAAGCCACCTTCTGGCCAGAGCCACCCATATTGATTTGTTCCTGGTGTGCTTGCACACCAGGCAGAGAACAGCTATGCTTCTTAGAGTTTTATTATTTTTTTATTCAAATATGGAATACCACCATTAGGAGGGTGACCATGGCTGTGAATTGCCCTCTTCAAAGTGGCTGGTGCAGCTTCCAGGGATTTCTGTGGACCTATACCTGAAGAGGGGACAGCTTGTGTTAAGCAGCTCCCCTGTTGGGGAAATTACCTCTGGTTCTTTCCCTCCCTATCATGGTCACCTGAAGACAGAAGTCTGCGAGAAAGGTGAGTCACCCATTGAGTGCTGAAGGTCCACTTGTCCCCACAGTGTCCCTTTGATGGGCTTGTATTTGGGAGTTTTAATACACTCCAGCACTCATAGGGTGTTTTTATTGCATTATCTCTATTTATGCAATTTCTGTGTTATTCTCTGAGTTTTGGAGCATTGGGTATTCATTTATTTATGTTTCTCATGTATTTCATGCTTGTTTGGGCACTTTTTAATGTTTTACTAAACTTTATTAAAAATGGTGTTCCGCGCCTTTAAGCGCGGCTTTTTCCCGCTCAGCAGCAGAGCTCCTTTACTCTCTATGGGAATTCACAGTTTGGGACATATCTCTGAAACCGCTTGTCACAGCAACTTCAGAGTGGGCTCATTTTAATGCTAGGCTCCTGCTCTATCATCCGGTTGGTGTTTTATTAATGTAGGGGGTTCAGGGGGGCTTCGGGCACTGTTTGGGGTACTTGCATAGGGAAAACTACATTTCCCATGAGCGCTTAGCTCGCGCTTGTTTCTGATTGGCTGTCACGACGGCCGCCATTTTGTGGTACTTTTCCAAGGCGAGTACACTACGCAGGGACCGAGCCTTCTCTCTCCTCACCAGATTAACCCTTCGCTGGCCAGATAAGTCCGTTTTTAGACCTTTTCTGGGGTGAAACTTTAATCTTTAACACTTTTCTGGGTGATAGTGTTTTTTGTGGGGTATATTGACGCTGTGAGCATGTCTACTTCACTGGAGCTAGGGGCTAGACCCAAGACTAAGGAGGCTGGGGGGTCTTCTACCCCCATGGCGTTTTGCTCCTCTTGCCACATTGGGCTGGATTGCGATAATGTGGGGGATCTATGCCCTAATTGTACTGATAAAGATAGCAACCCTGGGCTTCCCAGCCACGCTATTGAGCCATCTTGGGTGAGGGAGTTTAAAGCTGCCACTAGGGATCTCAGATCCACGCTTCAACTCTTTCCCTCTCAGGTACAGGGGGCTCTCCAGGTCTGGCAGACCCCCTCTACTATCAGGACCTCCCTGCCTAAGCCACAGGGAGCTCCTGATATCACTGATTCTTCTGAAGAAGAACTTTTACAGGATTCTGATGCTGAGGAACGTACTGTTATTGAATCTAACAGGTCCATTGGGGACCCCTATGAGTGTGACCCTGAAGTTTCGGCTGAGGGTCTGATCAGAGCGGTTTTGAATACGCTCAACCTTCCTCTGACTCAGGAATCCACTTATGATCCTACTGATGTTTTTCAGAAAAAGCCATCTAAACCTGTTGTTTGTTTTCCAACTAACCCTACTCTTGCCCGTCTGGTTTCTGAGGCATGGAAGAATCCTGATAGATCTTCCTCTGTCTCCAAAAAGTTTGCCAAACTTTACCCTTTTCCCGAAGCGGAGCTGGCAAAATGGGTTCATCCTCCCAAGGTGGATGCTCCCGTGTCTAGACTATCCAAATCTACTGCTTTGGCTGTCTCAGATGCCTCTGCCTTGCAGGACTGGACGGATAAGAAATTAGAGCTCTCTCTTAAATCTATTTTTGCCTCTATTGGCACTGCCATGCGCCCCACCTTTGCTGTGGCATGGGTTAATAGGGCTATTGCAGCCTGGACTGAACGACTGACTGAAGCGGTTCGCCAGGACGCGCCTGTATCTGAACAGTTGCAGCTTCTTGCTAATATCACTGAAGCTCAGAACTATGTTGCTGATGCTGCTTTTGATGCTGTGCGCATGATGGCGAGGGCCTCCACTTCTTCTGTGGTGGCTAGACGCGCTCTTTGGCTGAAAATTTGGTCTGCTGATACAGCCTCTAAGAAAGCCTTGCTTTCCTTGCCCTTTCAGGGGAATTTGCTCTTTGGCTCTGAGCTCAAAGAAATGATCAGTGAGGCTACTGGCGGTAAAAGTACTCTTCTACCCTCAGTCTTTAAGAAAAAGTTTCCAGCCAAACGCAATCGGTCCTTTCGTTCCTTTCAGACTGAGACACGCTCCTCGGCCCAAACGGGTCCTCCCACTACGCGCTCCTCCTCCAAGCCCAAACAGTCCTGGAGGCCCAAAGTTGCCTCCAAGGCCAAGACCTCCAAGACTGCTTCGGCATGACTCGCCGAACCCGGGTCCGCATCCGGCTGTAGGCGGTCGTCTCCGCATCTTTCGCCGGACTTGGGAGGAGTCAGTGGCGGACCCATGGGTTATTCAGGTGGTGTCAGAGGGATACAGGATCCCTTTCTCTTCCCTTCCTCCTTTTCGGTTCCATTTTACTCGTCCTTCTCAGGAACCCTCAAAAAGGCGTCTGTTCGACGACGCTATTCAGGATCTCTTGGACAAAGAGGTCCTGGAGGCGGTTCCGCAGGGGGACACAGGTTCAGGATTTTATTCCAACCTGTTTGTGGTAGCCAAAAAGGACGGAGGAGCCCGTCCCATCTTGGATCTCAAAGATCTCAATGCCTATGTGGTGACTTCCCACTTCCGCCAGGAGTCCCTGCGCTCTGTGATTGCAGCAATGTCTCCAGGGGAATTTCTTGCCTCTCTGGACCTTCAGGATGCTTATCTTCACATCCCTATTCATCCAGAGAGCAGGAAGTATCTCAGGATTGCCTGCCACAGGGGACACTTTCAATTTACAGCGCTCCCCTTTGGACTGACTGCAGCTCCTCAAGTCTTCCAGCGGGTGCTGGGCTCCTTGATAGCGGTGCTCCATCAGGATGGGATCAGAGTGACACCCTACATGGACGATCTCCTACTGAAGGCCTCCTCAGCGGAGCTTCTCCACCAGCAGTTGCAGAGGTGCATGCACACCCTGAACCGTCACGGCTGGATCCTGAATCTGGACAAGTCGGACTTGATTCCTTCTCAGAGGCTTCTGTTCTTGGGTCTCCTGTTCGACACTCGCCAATGCATGGTGTTTCTTCCAGAGGACGTGGCTCACCAGATAGCCGTCAGAGTGGCTGGGATTCTGGACATGGACGAAATTCCAGTTCCGAAGTTGTCGTCCTTAGTGGGGAAGTTCATTTCCACGATCGAAGCAGTACCATTTGCCATGGCCCACTCCAGGGATCTTCAGAGATTTGTGATCCAGACGTGCAGGAATCATCCAGATCATCAACATCTGTCTGTTTCTCTTCCTCCTCATGTCGAGTCGAGTCTGCACTGGTGGTTAGATCTCTCTCATCTCTTGAAAGGGAAATCCTTTCTAGTTCCTCTTTGGACCACAGTCACAACGGATGCCAGCCTTCGGGGCTGGGGTGCAGTCTGGGGTCGCTTCAGTGCTCAGGGGAAATGGGGTCTGGAGGAATCCATGCTCTCCATCAATGTTCTGGAACTTCGAGCTGTCCGGCTGGCCCTGAGGCACTGGGAGTCTCAATTGACCGGTCTTCCAGTCAGAGTAGAGTCCGACAACGCCACGGCGGTGGCTTACATCAACAGACAAGGCGGCACAAGAAGCGGTTCCGCCTGGTGGGAGGTCAAGGATATTTTGTCTTGGGCAGAAGATCACGTGCCTGTCATCTCTGCAGTTCATATTCCAGGCGTGGACAACGTCATGGCAGACTTCCTCAGTCGTCACACCGTCGACAGCGGAGAATGGGCTCTTCACCCAGAGGTGTTTCACATGCTCACTCAACGGTGGGGGATGCCAGTGGTGGATCTGATGGCTACCAGACACAACAGGAAGGTTCCGGTGTTTTGCTCCCGTCTGAGGGACTCCCTTGCTCTAGCGGTGGATGCCTTGTCGATCCCTTGGGACTTCTCCCTGGCTTACATCTTCCCCCCTCTTCCTCTATTGATCAGAGTTATTCAGAAGTTGAAGAGAGAACGTTGTCCTGTCATCCTGATTGCTCCAAACTGGCCTCGCCAGTCCTGGTTTCCGGAATTGATGGCCATGTCAGTGAAGGATCCAATCCCACTTCCAGCCCGTCCGGACCTGCTTCTTCAGGGGTATCTGTGGAAAGAGGATGTTCACTCTCTCCGTTTGATGGCATGGCGGTTGAATCCTCGATTCTAGCTAAGAAAGGCTTTTCTCCTTCTGTGGTGTCGACGATGCTCAGTGCTCGTAAGCCTGTGTCTTCCAAGATCTATCATCGCATTTGGTCAACTTTTGTGACATGGTGCTCTGTCAAGCAGTTGTCTCTTGACTTCCATCTTCCCACTGTCCTGGCCTTCTTGCAGGACGGTGTGGACAAGGGGCTCAGTCTGAGTTCCCTCAAAGTTCAGACCTCTGCCTTGTCTGTGTTTTTCCAGGAACGGATTGCCATCCTTCCTGATGTGAAAGTCTTCTTCCAAGGTGTGACTCATGTTCGACCTGCCTTCAAGAGTCCTGCTCCTCAGTGGGATCTCAATTTGGTGCTGGGAGTTCTTCAGCGACCACCGTTTGAATCCTTGGCTTCCATTCCATTACGTCTTGTGACTTGGAAGATGGCCTTCCTTTTGGCTATTGTGTCAGTACGCCGGGTGGCAGAGTTACAGGCATTGTCTTGTAAACCTCCTTACCTGGTGTTCCACAAGGATAAGGCTGTGCTTCGCACTACCAAGGAATTCTTTCCCAAGGTTGTGTCTGAGTTTCACATCAATCAGGAGATTGTGGTTCCCTCTTTCTGCCCTAATCCTTCATCTGACAAGGAAAGAGATCTCCATTTGTTGGATGTGGTGCGTTGCCTCAAGTTTTATGTTCACCGCACCGAATCTATCAGGAAGTCTGACGCTCTATTCGTCATTCCTGAGGGGCCTAGGGCAGGAAGACCGGCTTCCAAAGTTACCATTGCCTCTTGGATTAAGGCTACCATCCGTGAAGCCTATAAGTTGAGAAATAAGCATGTTCCCTTCAGGGTGACTGCCCATTCCACCAGATCTATTGGGGCCTCCTGGGCCTACAAGAATCAAGCTTCTGCTGATCAACTGTGCAGAGCGGCCACTTGGTCCTCTGTGCACACTTTTTCTAAGCACTACCGAGTTGATGTACTGGCATCGGCTGATGCCAGCTTTGGAAGGAAGGTCCTGGAGGCAGTCTTGCCTGTGTAGGTCTTCCGCTCTGTGATCCTTAGTGCTTCCTTACTGTTGAGCCCGGTTGGCTCGTGTTCCGTGTGCTGTGTTAAGTTCAGGGATTGTTCCCTTGGTTGGTGTCCGTTGACACTTACAGTTTGGGCTATGTTATCAACTGGTTAACAGTTCTAGTGACTTGGGCCTTGCGCCTGGTCCTTGCCTTACTTCCCGCCTCTGGATCAGCTCAATGTTTGTACATCCCATGGTACCAGTGACCTGTATTGGACGACAGTGAAAATAGGATTTTAGTCTTACCTGTTAAATCCTTTTCACTTAGTCCATACAGGTCACTGGTCTCCCACCCTGTCAAGGGACCAGTCTTGGCTCTCCTGTGGCATTCAGTGGGAGACCGTTCGGGCATGCTCACAGGAGTCTTTCTTTTTGCTTACCTGGGGTCAGTTTAGGGTCTCAAATCAATATGGGTGGCTCTGGCCAGAAGGTGGCTTAAGTAAGAGGGGAGGCTCCGCCCCTTGCAAATTATTTGCATAATTGTTCCTGCCTATTAAAGGGGACTACACATCCCATGGTACCAGTGACCTGTATGGACTAAGTGAAAAGGATTTAACAGGTAAGACTAAAATCCTATTTTTGTGCATTATACTGCAGCAAAGGTTGAACATGATGAATTTGTCTTTTTTCAACCTGATTTACTATGTAAGTAATTAAATACAAAAGCCAATCCTTAGGTAAACACATTGTTCCATATCTATGAAGGTAAAAAGTGATGCTAACCAACTGTGCCATAGTGCACAAATAAAACCCTCCACTAATTTTCAATGGGGCTTTTTGCCCCTTGGGCTCTAGAGGTCGCCAGAGGCTTCAATAGCATTCACTAGGTTAAAAGCCCCATTTAAATCAATAGGAATTTTTGTGTGTTCCCTACAGTGCTTTTGGCTTGCCTGAGTATTGCTTCACTTTTGTATTTATAAACTAGTTGAACAGGCCATTACACGGGCCACAGTGTCACAGCCACCCGGTCGCGGGGCAGTCACGCGCAGTAGAGAATGCCCGCGCCACGGCTGATACAGAGCTGGACGCTTCTTTGGAGCGCCCAGCTCTGTATCAGCCGCGGCGTGGGCAGTCTCTACTGCACATGACTGCAGCACGCGCAGCAGTGTCTACTGCGCATGTCGCGGTGTTACACATGATTTAACGATTTATTATTTATAAATATATTCCATCGAATAGTCAGTATCCATGAGGAAGTGGGATTACACATTACTGCCAGATCCTTTTGATAAGCAGCTTACTTGTACAACAGCCTGTCCTTTGATATATACATTGTGCCATATATGTAAAGACATCAGTGAGGAATATCAACTACACTAATGGGAGTAAATAAATGCACAGAGGTTTTAATGGGGCTTTTAATCCCTTGAATGCCAGATGAGTTTGCAGTGTGAAGCACACATTTGAAATCTCTGGTATTCATGGGGTTAAAAACCTCACTTAAATCAATGCAGATTTTTATATGTTCTCTACAGTCCAGTTGTCCAGTTTGTTTGTCCCCCAGAATCACTCCTAGATCGTCTTTATACATTTGCCCCATTTAATTGAGAAATTGTGTGAATTCTATCAAATCAAACCAATTAGGGGTATTTTATCAAAAAGTGGCTTTTCACTTGTATGTATACTTTTGATATAGACTGTTAATTACTGTTATAGAAACTATGTGAAACTTCAGAAAAATGGTGCATTAAAGTGGCTGTATCACCTATGCACAACATCCTCTAAATAGCTAGGTGACACATCCAATAGCATTAAAACATTATTATTATTTGTTTTTAAGCTTCCGTTTGGTTTAAATGTGAATTATAAAACTCTGGGCTGCAGCCACTTCCATATAGACTGCAGCCCGACACTCTGCCTCTGCTCTCCTCCTTCCTCCAATGATGGAGGCTTCTGTCTGGAAGCTGGAGCAGTCTCATTGGCTAGATATAGATCTCTGCCGATGAGACCGCACCAGTTTACTGACAGACGCCTCTGTCATCGGAGGAGAGAGGGGGGAGCAGAGGCAGAGCTCTGTAACCGCAGTCACCAGTAAGTGGCTGCAGCACAGAATTTTGTAAGTTAGTTTAAAACCAAACGGAAGGTTAAAAAAAAATAAATAACGTTTTAATGCTATTGGATGTATCACCCAACAATTTAGAGGATGTTGTGCATAGGTGATACATCCACTTTAAGGATCACTGACCAAGAATAGTGCTCGCTTATGATAACATTTTAATTATCTTCATATAATGAAGTGTCCTCTAATGACAGGTTCTGAGAGCAGCAGAACAAGCTCACCTGTGGGCAGAATTGGTATTCCTGTATGATAAATACGAAGAGTATGACAATGCAATTATCACTATGATGAACCACCCCACAGATGCATGGAAAGAAGGACAATTTAAAGACATCATCACAAAGGTAAATATTAGTTTGGAGTTTGAAAGTATTTCAACGATCATTGTTCATCTGTTAATGGAATGTTCTCATGGCCAATGGGGAAAACATAGGACCAGGGGGTAAAGTTCCTTCCACTAGAAGTGACATTTACTCCCTATGTCCTCCCTATTATTTATGGGTAAAAACAAAAATCCCATTCTTGGCCAAGGGTGACATGGTCTGCATTATTTGGAACAGTAAAAATGTTCTAGATAACTAGAATTTAAGTAATAATGTGTTTTGGACACACAAACAAGTTTAATGGTACTTTCTTGACAGCAGAGGAAACAGGCTTGAGATGATTTCAGAAGACTTTAAGGTAGGCAAGCAGTACAGTAAAAGGATCCTTTATGGAGCAGTGTGGTGTGAAACACGTTGCAAAATACTATGTGATGCACCACTGTGGACCTTAAACAGTTAGTGAGAAAAGTTGGCAGTATACTGTGTAAAGGAAGGGGCATTGGCAATAAGACTGCTACTAATACCACTCTGTAGATCACTGGTAAGACCTCACCTGGAGAACTCTCTATTTTTCTGGAGACATAGTCTCTAAGACATTTAGTAAATTAGAGAAAAAGAAAAGGCACTAAAATGGCCCAATGTCTACATGGCAAGCTTTACAGAATACTTTAAATACCTTAATATTTGTTAGCTTGGGGATAAAAGGAGGGATGGGGTAGGGGTGATGCAATAGAAATCTTTACATATATTAAGGCAGTAATCTAGTTCAGGAGGGAGGTGTACATCAAGAAAAATGTTGGTGGGAATAGCAGAAGTAATGCGAGTAAGTACTACTTTTTGGAAATGGTGATGAACTCATGGAACAGCCCTTTAGCAGAAATGGAAGGTCCTTAATACCATAAGGGAAGTAAAAAAAAAAAAGCTAGGACACACAAGTCTCTCACTATGCAAGATTGTGCATTTCAATTAGATAGCAAAATGGGCAGAGTGGGTGGGCCAATTGGTTCCTGTCTGCCATGAAAATCTGCTTGTATGTTATGTTCCTACCATAATGAACAAAATTGAAAGATCTATTTAATCAAGGGTCGTGGCAATGCATAGATGTTGTTTTTCAGTTTTGTGATTCTATAAACAGATAAATGGATAGATTAAGGTGTATAATGTGTTGTGTTTTCTTCTGTCCTTTCCTTTGCTTGATTTTAATTATTTCTCATTTTCTTCAGGTGGCAAATGTTGAGTTGTATTACAGAGCAATCCAGTTTTACTTGGAATTCAAGCCACTGCTGCTGAATGATCTGCTGATGGTGCTCTCGCCAAGGCTTGACCATACCCGCGCTGTCAACTTCTTCAGCAAGGTGATTCTCATTTTGTGTTAAATCCATTTGGGGACCATGTGATAAAGCTTCTCTTACGGAGGCTAGGCACTTCACAGAAAAGGCCTGACATCTCTCATTCTTTTCTTTACAAACCCCCTTTCTTTGCAGCTTTGCCTGCACTTGAGTTTTTAAGTGTTCTTGGTCAGGGCTGCCCTGTGTAGAGGGCCCTTTTTTCACTTTTTAGATACGTTTTATGAAATAATATATTAAGGTAATCCGTGTTTAGACACAGCCACATGGTATCCGCTCTCAACCAACCAACCCCTATGTGGGATTCTCCTACATTCTTTTCCTTCATTGTCTCGAAGGCATGATTTGATGGATTCATACTAAATATGCCTATATACGAAAAAGAGCTCACATCAGTCACATAATTCACTTAATTCTGAGTGCCAGATGAGTGGCAAGCTCATTGCTTTGCAATGCATTGGATACCCATCTGACCTCCATTATTAAAATTCCATAATGGGGGGGTTTTATTGACTAGCTGGAATTAACAGTTGAATAGCAAAGGTTGTTACTAGTTTTATTCCAGACTGTTGACATGTCAAGGATACTCTCCACGCACCTGTGCTTGACACGAGGTTCTGTGTTGACATATAGTTAACATTCCCTTAAGATGCAAGGTATAACTTTAGCTATAATTCAGTTTTCTTTCTGTATAACATGCACAGCATGACACTGGGTGACATAACATGCACACTATGATCTGAAATCAATGGGCTTCTTACCAGTGCATTGTGCATGGTAGAAAAGGGGTAATAATATGTCAATTATTTAATTGAATTGAAAATGAGGAATAAATAAAAGTTTCTTACATTGACTTGGGTACACAGAGACCATCAAAATAAACCACCTCCCATGGAGGCACTCCAACAAAGTCATTTGTCTCCTATTAGCCTATTTTAACCTCTGAAGCTGAAAATTGCACTAAAAATAAATGTTCTAAATTGATTTTAAATTTGTGTGTTGTTTTTGTTTTTTTTTTTTGTATTAAATTATTTAGAAATATATTTATTTATGAAGTGTGTTGGAAATATAGTTGTTTCTTTCTATTTTTCTTAGGTGAAACAACTTCCCCTGGTTAAACCATATCTGCGTTCAGTTCAGAACCACAACAACAAGTCTGTGAATGAGTCTTTGAATAACCTATTCATTACAGAGGAAGATTACCAGGTAAACTTTTGGAAGCGGCATTATGCATGTCCTTGATGAAAATACATCTGCCCCTTTCATTGTAAGGACAAACTGATATGTTTGAACGATTTTCATCATATTTTGTAGCTGATACTGCCCCATTTAAGACTAACAAAAAGTTATTTCATAGCGCACCTAGTTGGACAAAATAAAAAACACAATTCAATCCTTATTGAAAAACTTTGTTTTGAATACTCCTAATAGGAACTACAAATCTTAAAATGGGCAGTTTTTGATATTTTCACCTTTACCTGAATTTCTCTTGGTTTGATTAAATTCAGCTGGTCTCTTCCTTTAAACTTCCCATAACGTTTATTGGTACTACCACTAAAGGTTGATTGGAAGGAGCAGCTTGAGCTCAGAGGGCGGGGTGGGTATAATTTGAACAACAGACTTCATCAGTTTAGGATAGACTATGAGTGAGTATGTGCTTCCAAGCTTGTGTTATGGTAATGAGAATATTTTAATGATTTTTTTTTTTTTTAAATGTGACTAACAGACGTCAAGACAAAAAATAAAAACATTTGGTTTGTTCCTATACCTTAACATATGCCACTCTACCTATATCGGTTTAACCATGGAGGCACTGCCCTTTTAAGGAGCTGCCATCATTCAGATATGTTATATACTAAATATTGATTAATAAAAAATGTAGGAGTGCTCATTCCATGAAAAGACCAGTCTGGTATTTACAGACTTTTTCTGAATCAATAATGTCCACCACCTACCTGTCGGTGTTCATTGTCCCTTGAATATATTTGGAGTGGGTTAATGGAGTGTTGCAGAGTGATGCAATGATTAACCTGACTTGTCAGTAGTCTTTAAGTTCCTTTCATTTGTCAATGTTATTTAACTGAAGGCAGAAAATATTTATTTCCCCTTTTTAGGCGCTTCGCACATCCATAGATGCATATGACAACTTTGATAATATTTCCCTTGCTCAACGTTTGGAGAAGCATGAGCTGATAGAATTTAGAAGAATCGCTGCATATCTTTTCAAGGGCAATAATCGCTGGAAACAGAGTGTGGAGCTTTGTAAGAAAGATAGACTCTACAAGGTACCTGCTCTGGTCTCTTACCTTTTGGTTTATGTTAGTCTCTCCTTGTCTCTTTAGATGTCATGTTTTAGATACTTTCCTATTATACATTGAAAAGGGTTTTGTGTAACTTAATGTGAACTCTTGGGAACTAGAGACCTGTCTATTGCATCACACACAATGCATTGCAGATGTCTCTAGCATGTAAGGCAGTGGTTTTCACATTTTTTTTTTAATAATTATTTGCTCAAGGCACCCCTAACATGCAATCTGAAATGTTCAGGTCACCCATGATATGGGACTTTTGTCAAGAATGTAATTAAGGGCACAAATCTGAATATACAGTTATTGTTATGTGTCACCGCTATCAAAAACAAGCATGTTGGGTGCAATAATCTCAAACAGTCACATTTTTGTCAAAGTCTCCATAGAAAAGTGTGCACCCTAAGCTGGTGTTCTGGGCACACCGACGTACCATAGAACCCTGGTTGAGAACCACTGGATATTAGTTATGAAAATAATCTGAAAGAAAACCTGAACCAGCTTTAACACTTTAAGGACCAGTGGAGTATGCATTGATTGGCAGCGCAATGCATTGCACTCTTATCTGGTCTTTGATGGAGTATTAAAGCTTTGTTATTGAAAAAATACATGTTCTACTGCTTTTGCTGTTGAGTAAATCAATGGTACAGAGTGAATTCAGACTTAAAGGGATAGTAATGTTTCACAAAAACAGCAGCTCCAATTAATCTTCATAGTATTTGGGCCATGGAGAGTGTTATTTCAGTACTGTCAGAGTTGTAGTTCAGGAGTAATTGAATGAAAAAGTATCCACTTCCCGCCCCTTTTACCTAGTGTAAGCCATCTCCCCTCAGATGTGGAATCTGATCCATAGACCAGACAACTCACCTCAACAATGAAAGCCCTGTCCCCATTGACGGGTTTTTCCCTTATGTTAATTGAAGATTGTCCCTCTCTGCAATACACTTGGACACCACTTTGCTGCTCTTAGCTGAGCAGTGTTACATGGGTAAAAGGGACGGAGGATACTTTATCATTCAATTGCTCTTGAACTGCAACTCTGACTACTGAAATAACACTCTCCATGGTCCAAATACTATGAAGATTAATTGGAGCTGCTTTTATTATGAAACATTACGATCACTTTAAAAGGTCACATTCAGCTCCATTTAGGTTGGTTTTTAACCCTTTGAGTGCCAGAGGAGTATGGAACGCATTGCTTTGCAGTGCGTTCCCTACCCCTCCGGCACTCAAAGGGTTAATACCAATAAATCCTTATTGACACAGTACATATAATGATGGTGGTGTAGCATAACATACTTATTACCTGGGCAGTAGTTTAGAAAAAAAAAACTGTAGGAAAAGGAGAGCATGGAGAACTGGGAAGGGAAGGATATCCCTTTAGTGGGAGAAGATTCTCCATATAACATATTTTGTTATGCACCTAAGACTTTTTCTAAATACCACCTGGGATATGACCCCTATTCGTTTTATGTAATGTCCCTTTAATGATCACCAATATAGTTCATAATCTTTAATTTAGATTGCCACTTTATCAGCATACCTTGGAACTCTCCGGATCTGCCCTTAGAGATAATTACCGGGTCTCCAGGGACAGAGGATGATTCTCTGGTGGTGGTGAGTTTCATCTGAAACTCTTCCCACTTCTTCTCCTTCTTTCCCTGTTCCACCCACTTTGACACAAGGACGATGAGAACACCCACCTGGTTACGCCCTTTATGGTCGGCATCACATGAGCCCTCTCCGGGTGCTCAAGAAGTAGAAGCTCCCATGTATGTTTATCAGAATTGATGGCCATGTTGATGTTTTCTGTGAAATGCAATGGTATCCCAATTCTACACTATATAATTGTGTATCCTTTCTTTGTTTGTCTTCTTTCTCACAATATTACTGATTCTTCAGGATGCTATGCAGTACGCCTCTGAATCCAAAGATACAGAGCTGGCAGAAGAACTTCTCCAGTGGTTTTTGGTGGAAGGAAAAAAAGAATGCTTTGCAGCTTGTCTCTTTACCTGCTATGACCTGCTGCGGCCAGATGTTGTTTTGGAAACAGCATGGAGGCACAACATCATGGACTTTGCTATGCCCTACTTCATTCAGGTCATGAGGGAGTACCTATCCAAGGTAAATAATAAATGGAATGTATACAGGTTTTAATTAACTACATTGGAACTTCAATCATTGCTTTTAAAGTGGAATCCTTACATTTTATTAATGTACTAGTTACAAAGCCCTTATGCACGGGCTGATCCAGAGCGGAGAGCTCCAGATGGCTCACAGCCTGTCTGTGCTCCCGGCTCTGGGGCAGCAGCAGAGGCGCTGGGTGACAGTTTGTCACCCAGCCGCCTTCACTGCTGCCTCGGAGCCGGGAGCACAGACAGGCTGTCAGCCTTCCGGAGCTCTCCGCCCCGGATCAGCACGTTCTGCGAGTCCCTACTGAGCATGTGCATTTACGCACACAGTGAGCGACGCATTCTAGGACTTTGTTATAAGATATTAATGAATATATCAGCATTATGCCAGAGTTGCATGCCCTGAATGTCAAAGTGACAGGCAGTCTCCTTTGTGACATTCTGCAAATGCATATGTAAAATCAGATTGCCCAGACATATTCAGTGTCAGGGATATAAGTGTTAAAAAAATATAATTGGTGTGGAAGGAAGAAAAAAAATGTAAGTATAGGCAATTTTTCTTTACATATTAAGCGGTTGTAGAATGCGTAAAGTCAAAATGGAGGATGATTTTAACAATAAGTTATGTAATGATAAAAACACTGAAGGCAATCCTGAATTTAGTATATCGTTCCTCTGTCTGGTTTTTATTTTGTGCATCAAAGGTTTTTTTGTTTTTTTTTTTGCCAATCTTCAGTCATTTGCCAATACCCATAGGTATACGTTTTCTGCTAGAACATAGCTGAGTTATAGTGAAACGTTGTCCACTCATAGTGTTAAGAACAACAGCCTTTCCTTTATGGGTCATTTTGGTACTTTGACAGTGAGTATTCTCTTTCTCTGGCACACATGTGTTGGGTACAGTTTACTAAGCTAAAGAAGGTCACATCTGGAACAAACCAACAAATCAAAATTCCCATTGATTTAACTGGGTATTTTAATCCCTTGAATTCTAGAGAGTACTCAAACGCATTGGTAATTTTCATTTCTCCCATATGGTGCAGTTGATTTGCTCCAGAATTGCACCTTTTTGGCTTATTTTAGTGCACCTCTTTGTTTCAATACCTCCTATCAATGACATAACATTGTTCTGTTATTACATCAAAAGAGATATTTTCAATTTAACATACCTGAAACTTCAAAAAGTGGTTTAACTATGGTGATCAACTTTTTGTTGGCATACCCCCTCCCCTTTATACCCATGTTATCTTTAAAAAGATAGTAATTCTTAACGTTACGTTTATTTAACATTGTAGGCATAAAAAAAAAAATCTGAAAAACGATGTAAGGCTTATCTCTGGTTTGCAAGCACACTTTGTAGATCATTGCAATGAAGTATTAATGTATAGATTGCACGTTTTCGACTTTGCTGAAGAGCCTCCATCTGGTCAAATGACCGGATTCTGCAGCTGTCAGCTAGAGCGCTGACTTCGTTCAAACAGCCAAGGAGAGGTAACTTTAGCGAGGTATATCTCTCAAACCATAAAGGTTTGAGAGATAAGACTTACATCGTCGTTATTTTTTTTTTATGCCTACGATGTTATATGTAAAATTAAGTATTACTATCCCCTTTAACCTATCAGGAGGATGCATTTTTCCAAATATATTTTATCCAGTGTAATTATGATGATCTTTCCTGCACATAAACATTTATTTCATTATGAGTGAACCACATATTCTAAAGAAGCGTACGCTGGCAGATACCCATTCTTCGTACACGTACATCCAGCATGCATAACCCATATATTTACACACAAATCATAACCAGTTTTGTATTGTGTGTAAATTAACATGGTCATAAATGCAGTGTTGCTTTCCAAGCATGGTTTATTAGTAAATTATGATATGACATCTATTGTAACCGTATGCTTCATATCTCCGTAGTATGCAGAATATAGATCAGTGGTTCTCAACTCCTGTCCTCAGGACCCACTAACAGGCCAGGACTTAGGGATTTCTCTGCTAGAGCACAGGTGTGGTGATAGAGGCTCATTCACATTGATTAACTCACCTGTGCTCTAACAAGAAAATCATCAAATCCTGGCCTGTTAGTGGGTCCTGAGGACAGGAGTTGAGAACCACTGATATAGATCATTCCAAACTAGCTGTTGGTATTTACTTAAAAATAAACTTCCTGTTGGTGGCGCTAACCAATCTCTTCCTCACCAGAGATGCACTGACTTTGAGCAGTAACAAATTTTCAGCAGTGGGCGTTTATTATAAAATTTTACTGCTCAGTTAAATGAGAATCTCCATAAAATCAAATTGGATGTGTGCTAAAATACTGAATAAACTCAAAAAAATCTTTGCATCTCCCAATGCTGATTGAATTTGTAAATAAGAATCACTGTATTGGAAAGTGAAACTAACACCAGTTCTAAGGGAACTCCAACAGGTCGGGTTTTACGGATATTCCTGAATAAACACGGGTAGTTCAATAACAATGACACAACGATCACTAACGACTGATCTCTTCCAAAACCTCACCTCTTGTGCCTTGTCTCTTGCTGAGAATCACTGGTGTACTATGTCCACTACCTGTTACATTTTCTATAAACACCTCGCCCCTCCTTGCAGTGTCCCTTCCTTGATATTCTATTTCAGGCTGATTGTCAGTTTGTCCTATTTATTTTTTAAATACCGGTAATCAAAATATATGGGATCGCCAACACTTTGTGTGCCAGAAGGGGTGTCCCAACAATTACTTTCCTGACACTCGAAGGGTTAAATTTAAATATTGTATCAGAGAGTATACTCTTGCATTGAAATTCCTGCAATTATATTTATAGAAGTACATTTAACTAAAAGTAATGGTGGTTTCTTTGTCAAAAGACCCTGCAAGTAGAATCAGCCAGATGTTTGTTTGTTCAGATACCCGTGTTTCATTACTGTTCCTTTACAATTCAAAAAGATTGTTTTAGGTACTGAACTATACTAATATATTCACAGTTCAGAATAGTTATGGGTCAGTCACACAGGAACAAGAATTTGGACACCTCTTCTTCTGATACTGTCCTGAAACCTAAAGATCCTAGATGGATGTTACTATGTCATCTAAAAAGTAAATTTAAATTCAGGGCAAAACTAACAAACCATTAAATTTTTTTTTCTAATACTTAATCCTTTGAGTTCCAGAGGGGTACGCAACACATTGCAATGCATTGTGTACCCCTGTGGCAAGCACAGGGTTAAAGTCCTGTGCTCAAAAGGAGAGAAATAGATTCTATTGTCGGTCAGATTGTCTTGTCTATGCAAATAAGGCAGTACCATATTACATTATTTAGCACAACTATACGCTTCATATTATCAGTTCTTTATAATTTGCATGTTTGCAGCACTTTAACTTTATAAAATTCAGATTAGTATTTTTTCACTTTCAGCTTCATGAACCTTAACCTCAAAACTGGAGATCCAAACACTGTCAAATACATGCCTTTGGTGTACCCTGTGTCTTTTCTTTATCATGTTTTTGGTTTTTTTGTTGTTTTTGGTTTGTTGTTGTTTTTTTTGGTTTTTCTTCCTTTATATCTTTCCTAACCGCCTTCTTTTTTGTTGCTTATTCTTCCTTTTTTATTTTATATGCCATGCCCAATGTGCAATTTGATTTTCTAAGCTGCACCCTCTGAATTCCTTTGCAGGTTGATGCAATAAAGGAAAAGGTGAAAGTTGATTCTTGTTTTCCATCTTTAAACCTGGAAGACTAAGTCTAAGGAATCTGCATGCATTCCCCCAATCCCCTCTTTCCTTTTTATATTACTACTATTGCTGCTGCTTTCTTCCTTTCCCAACCAAAATTCACTAAAACGCCTCTGCCGGCCTTCTAAAACACAACTAAATTAGTTAGACGTAGGTTATTTTTTTAGTAGTTTTAATGCTACTAATCAGCTAATATATGCAAAGGAAAGTACCACGGCAATGGTTCACAGCCTAAATGTAAAGTAATTTCACTTTTTCTGAATAACATCTGAAGGATGGCTCCGTTATTATGGGTAGGAAAAACATCTGAGTATTATACAATGAAATATAAGATATCTGTAAAACAGCTAGCTGCTTCTTGCTGGTTGCTCTTGAAATTTCTACATAAAACTGCTTGGATATTTGTGATGTCTTCAGCATACTGTAATGCTCTTCAGAGTCAAATGAGTTGGAAGGGACAGATTCTGTGTAATTATTACTTGTGTCAACACGTTCTAATCCTGTGTTTATTAAGTTAGTCTTTTGGGCGCACACACTGCTGATTTTTCGAAAGCCATTCTTGATTGCAGGTGGGTATCTGTGGCTCAGTCATTGTAACTTACCTGCTCTTAACCAGGGATTTCATTAACCCTTTGAGTTCCAGAGGGGTAGGCACTGCATTGCAAAGCGATGTGTTGCATACCCCTCTGGCACTCAAAGGGTTAAAACCTGACCTTTTGGTGTGCACTGAGGACTGAAGCTGAGAATCGCCGTGCTAATCATTCTTGGTTATGCTCTCGCTTTAACTATGCATTGAACAGTAGCAGCAGATTCCACATAGAATCTATGTCAATTATACGTCCACTAAAGGGATAGTAATACTTCGTTTTATTTTATTTTGTAGGCATTAAAAAAACATGAAGAATGATATAAGTCTTATCTCTCAAACCTTTATGGTTTGAGAGATATTCACAATCAAAGTTTCCCCTCCCGCCCCTTTTACCTAGTGTAAGCCATCTCTTCTCAGATGTGGAATCCAGTCCATAGACCAGACAGATAACAGCAGGGGACAATCTTCTTCCTTTGAGAACAATGAAAGCCCTGCCCCCTTGACAAGTTTTTCAGGTTTTTCCCTTATCTTAATTGAAGATTGTCCCTCTGCAATCTACTTGAGCACCAGGCCCGGACTGGCCATCTGGCATACCGGGCATTTGCCTGGTGGGCCGGTCCGGGCAGTGCTGGCCCTTACATGCCCTCCGCATTAATATTAATTTTTCTTGGACTCCCTGCAAAAAGGCCATACTCCCCACTCACCACTTGCAGCCCAAGTCAGTGGCATAGTGGGGGAGCAGTGAGCACAGAAATGTTTTGACCAGCCCAAGACTCTGACAGCAGCCAGGACCATGTCATGTGACACACAGCTACGCAGACATGATGCATGCTGGGGTTTTGTTTCATCTGTCCTCAGAACAAGTTTGAAAAGTGGCACCCAGAAAGATGAAGAAATCCCAAACATGCGCCACGTCTGTGTCGCACGTGTCACATGGTTCCGGCTGCTGTCAGTGCGGGCCGTAGGAGAAAAGACACTGGACTGAACAAGTCACGGCAGGCCTTCAGGTCCGGACTCAAGAGGATTTCACAAGTGAGTCAAGTGACCAGCTCCCTTCCTCCTCGCCTAAAGAGGTAAGGGGGGGGAGATGAGGCACTAGGGGGAAGAGGCAAAAGAGGAGTCAAGACTAGAAGGGGAGAGACTGCGTGAAAGAGGGGGGAGAAAGAAAACGCCCCCCCCCCCCCATGGGCTGCTCAAAAATAAAAATGGGCTGCTCAGCCTTAAATGTCCGGGCCTACTTTTTGTCCCAGTCCGGGCCTGCTGGGCACCTCCCTTCTGCTCTGGCTGAGCAGTGTTACATCAGTAAAAGAGGCGGGAGGGGGACACTTTGTCATTGAATTACTCTAGAACTACAATTCTGACAGAATTGAAATGACACTCTCCAAAGTCCAAATACTATGATGATTTATTATAGCTGCTTTTATTATGAAACATTACTATCCCTTTAAGAAACTCTATTCTAAGTGTGATACAACTCGGTAATTAATAGAATCTGTCCCTTTCTTTATATTTATGTAGAAAATAATGAAATTTCTAAGAAAATAGTTATTTTGTGTAACTATAGCTAACATAAATACGATACGTCTACAACATTGGCAGGCAACGTGAGGTCCTCCAGCTGTTGCCATAATACAGCTCCCATCATCCCCTGCCAGTCCTGGGTTGGCAGGGTATGATGGGATTGTAGTTCAGAAGCAGCTGGAGGGCATCAAGTTGCCTGCTTCTGATCTAGAAGATGAACATCCTTCAGGTGTTGTCATTTTTGCATTTCTCTGCATTATGGAACTGTGATCCAGCCCCTGATCTTTTTTTTTTGTTTGTTTGTTTTTTTTAATTATTATTATTTTATTTATTTATTTTTCCCTTCTTGATTTAATAATAACTTTTCTGACAGTAGGCAAAACCGTCACTGGTCATTACAGAAGTGGCTTTTCCTATTGCTTTATCCAGATGTACATTCTTATGGTGTCTTTTTTTTTTTTTTTTTTTTCCTCTCTCTCTCTCTCTCTCTAATATTTTCAATTTAAAAAAATCCATGGGCTACATCATTATCACCAGTGACCAATTTAACCTGTTATTTGCAGAACAGATATTTGCAACCTGAATAAATTTTATGTTGAGATTCAAACATAAAATATTCTTCCTTATTCTGTGGAGTAGTAGAACACACGATAACTTATTAAAGGACACATTTTTTTTTCTTATTTTATAAGTCTTATTACCCACTAGAAACCATAAGAGGTTTGCACTGGACTAATTTTATACGCATTAGGAAAATGTTCTTCTGTAGCTTACAAACCAAAAAGAATGTTTGTGTGTGGTGTTTGTGTGGAAAAATACAGGTAATTGAACTTCAGTATTGTTGCACTATAAAACTAAAGCATGATGGTTATCATTGCAAGTGCACCATTTTATTTTTTATGCTTAAACGAAAAAGAAAAAAAAAAAAGCAAGCATTGCTGTGGGCTGTGTATGTTAGGAGCCTGTATAGCAATATCCATATTCAGATGTCACTCCACGCTTCAGTTCTGTTGCCTTTCTTTTATGCACACACAAAACACTCAGATATGAAGGATACATGAATACGTCAAATGCATGTTGTAAAGGATATTTTTACCTCTGTAGTTAATCACAGCTTTTGTGGAAAAGCCTTTTAAAGCTGTTTTACAGTCTTACAAACTTTAATGGGGGGGCCTGTTTGAAAAGATGATTTTTGACATGGTCTTTAGTATGTGGAAATAGGCTAAAGCTTGAAAACCAATATATCGGCCTTAATACGTGGGCTAACAGCAACAATTCTGTACTGTTTACCACCTTGTGCACCAGAGAGGTCAAAGTCCCTTGCTTGTGGGGTTCACAGCAATGCAGATCTTTTCTGCTGTGTACTACTTTTGATGTCTTTGCTACTCCATCACTGAAATAAAGTATAAATATACTATCAATCAGATATTTGTATGATATCCACGGTCATAGGTTCCAATTAAAACTAGTTCTGTGCTCTTGTTTGTGTTCATTCTGCCGTTTTAATTTATATTTAACAAGAAGTAATTATGCAAAGACTATTTTTGTTTATAGATGTTGAAAGGTATTATACTGCTAACTAAAATAGCTTATTTATTTACTGGATACAAACCCAACAGTTATTATTGGAAAGTATTTTACTATTCGGTATACCAACCGAACTGTGCAAATTAAATCATGAATAGGTTGCTCTCTTTTTTTTAACATGGTTTAGCTATTTTGTTATGTTGTTTAGCCAGAATGCTGAATGTAGTGTGACTACTCTTTGTACACATCCACTATCCATACAGGCTTGGCTCACTTCTTATTTCTTTGGCTTTTAGAACTATTTAGAAGCAGTAGTATAAAAATGTCTTAGGTCAATGTTGCTATCATTTTACTAATTGTACCTCCACGTGCAATGTAAGTTAGCATGTGCTTTCCAGGGTAAGTGTTGCATTTGCATTTTGTATGGCCGTACAGACAGAGCTTGGTGTTGTGGTTTGTTTTTTTCCCATACCAACACATGGCACGAGGGAGGGTGATATTAATCTCCATAACTTTGTGTTCTTCAATTTAAGAATTATTGATTTGGCCTGTATAAGCAGCAGATGCCTATGCAAACATTGTTTAGATTGCGTCTTCCAGCAATTGTTGTTCAGAGTGCATCAGTACTCACAATTGAAAAGAAATACATGGAAGGTCAGTCAGCTGGGAAGAAACATTTTGCAGCACTCCATCTCCACCTGCCTGTTCCACTTCACCACAGAATCCACCAGAGAAGGCTGACAATTGAGGATATATAGTGTGTTAGCAATTTTAGTTGAATGTTTTTGCCTGAGGCACCTTGCTGCAGTTGCTGCTGTAGGATATCAAGCATGAAAGAGGAACAGAAAGGAGGGCTGGTCAGACAAAATGAGTTCCAAAACACCAATTCTGAAGAAAATGGCTTTGAAAGAGGTCAGGGGACAGTTTCATAGAATTTTGAATTCAATGCTTCTTGCTTTAATAGACTATTTTTTTCTTTCAGCTTTTTTTTTCATTATACATTATTTGGGAATGCTTTGTATTTCAATTGACACAAGATATTTGTTTAATGTATTCACTTAAAGCAGTAGTATGAAGACCCTAGACATTTGATTTTTTTATAGCATGTATTCTCTGATCTAATTGAATGCTAGAGATGTCTCCAGTGTGACACTTTTCAATGAACTGTTGGCATCTCAAGTTTCTACAAGGTTAATGATTAATATGTTTCTGCCTAATGGTGTTCTGTTAGCTTTCCAAAACACCTAATCTTTGCTGCGGTCTATGTATTTATGTGAAAGGCAGCATTAACCTAAAATGTGTTACTAATGATTAAAGGGCAACTGTGACCTGTCTACCAGAAGTCTTTATAACCCGGGTAGCCACCATGGTCTTTGAGCTACAAACAGTGCAGTGTTTTCATGGTATATTCAGGATATTCCTACTTGAGCACAGGTGTACCAGTCAGTGGCTCAGTCATGTAAATTTATTCACCTATGCTCAAAAGATATAATGAAAGCATTCATTGTTGGTAGCTCGTTAGGACCAGGGCTGCCTAACTCTGCTTAGGTTGTGAGCCAAACAATGTGATATTCCAGTTCATATTAAGACTTTGTTGACACTGGTCATTCAAACACAGTGACAACATCAAGTTTCTGTACAGTTAGTACACTGCTTAACCTCTGCAAGCTATTGTCAGGGCAGGAGCATGTGGACATCAGCCATAAATGATTGGCTGATGTCTGCATGGGCCAGTCAGTGATTGGACCATTGCAGAAATCACTCCTCTTTGTCTGGAGGCCACATAGGACTCATTCATGGTTCTTTACTGGAACTCTCTGGCATGCATTGTTAGTCAGTGAATTTTGACATGCTGCATGTGGGTCAGCTATCACAGTCACTGTTTTGAATGTGTGATTATAGCCTTATGCTCTCCCTTGTACTGCGAACACATAATCTATATATATTCCAACATCTAGTAGAAGCTGATATGGTATGTAGGTAAAAGTTATCAAGATGTCCTAACTGCTTAAGGACCAGAGGTGTAGTTACATTGCTTTATACTGTGTTGCACATCTCTCTATTTCTCAAGGGGTTAAAGGGTCCGTAGCACTTAATATGTAGAAATGTATATATTGTTGGGTGTATTCTACTGAGTAAAACAAGGGCACTCCCACTGCTGAGGTGTTTTATTGAAGTTATTACAGCTCAAACATAATTTTTTTTATACGTTCAGTATCTCAGTGGCCTGAAATGTTACAGTGGTGTTGTTACACAATCTTATGGAGGTCTATGGTCAACTGACCAGAGCTGTCCATAGAGTGGTGTAGCAACAGCACCACTGTACAATTTCAGGCCACTGAGATATTGCACCTAAAAACTTGAAATTCAAGCTGCAATAACTTTAGACGGTAACACCTCTCAACAGTGGGAGTACCCTTATTTTACTCAGGAGGATAAACCCTACAATATATATTTTTTCTACATATTAAGCATTAATAATCCTTTAAAGAAAATTTAATATGAAATCTTAACTGAACTTTTACAAAAATTGTTCTGATGGCTGTGCTGTATTGTAAATATAACAAAGGGTTCTACATCCCTACAAAATATCTACAGCAGCTTGCATTAATACCCCCGTATCCTGTTGTCAAAGTATAAGAACATGTTTCTGATTATTATGGAGAAGCAGGGGGGGGGGGGTAAAATGGATAAACATCCAGAGTGGTTTGCACAGTTAACATACTCATTTGAGTGCCAGAGGGGTGAGCAGCGCGTTGCGCAGCAAAGTCAGTTTGACACTCAAAGGGTAAATGGTAATGCACAGAAGTGGAAATTTAAGAGCCAACATATGAGCAACGATTACAAAATACAACCGCATCTAATTCACTTTAACTGGATCAGGAGATCACACAATCTTGAAAGATATCAAACATTAATCTTTAACCATTTGAGTGCCAGAGGGGTACGCATCACAAAGCAATGCATTGCGCACTGCTTTGGCACTCAAAGTGTATGGGGGGGGAAACAACAGTACTGCTGCTTTAAGAAAATACAGTTGTTTTTGATGTGGTAGACAACTTTTGGGTGCCCAGCGAGACTACAACTCCCATTGTCCCCAATTAGCCAGTATTTGGTTGGGAATTGTGTGATTTGTAATGTCTAGCTGCTGGAGAGCGGAGGTTGATTACCCCTGTGTTAGTGCTTTTAAAAAGAAGGCTGGCATTAGGGGAAAAACATTTTCAAATGCTGTACATTTTATATGTAAATAGCACATGTGGTTACTAAGAGCAGGTATTTACTGTGTTATAAGGCTGCATTCTGTGAGCTTAACATTCTTGGGGGGGTGGGGGGGGGGTGAAGCTTTCCCTTAAACTGTTTTAATATATATTAAGGCTTTTCCACTTTTCCATCAAGTGATGTTTGTTTGTTCTTTGTTTTGGTTTGGGGGTTTTTTTTACCCTAAATGTTTTTTCATTAAACTTATAAATGTGGCTATCAATTTTGTTTTCAAAGGTTGATAAACTGGATGCCTCCGAATCACTAAGAAAAGAGGAGGAGCAAGCTACAGAGACACAGCCCATAGTTTACGGTAATTTAACTTTACTAATAGTCCATCTTACTGGTGTTGTGGTTGTAGTACATGTTCTCCTCTATGTAGTTTGAGTGCCAATGCATGGTGCAACAATCTGGTAATCAAAGGGTTAAAGGAAAGAACATACCCAAGAAATAACAACCCTTTGAGGGCCAGAGCGGTACGCAGTGTGTTGCTTACCCCTCTGGCACTCAAAGGGTTAAATGTAAAGCAGCTCTAGGCTTTTGATAAACCTGTAGCACTAAGGCTTTAAAAATGGCCTATGGATTTGAAATTTACATTGCTCATTTTGGAGGAAGGACAAAGAAGGATTTGTAGCCAATCTTTGCACCACATTTCACATGATCTGTAGCACAAACTTTTCAAGCTCCTGTGAAATGAATCATAGCAGAATATTTCAACCTCTCCATGTATAAACTGCTGAGTAGAGTTGGCAGCCTTACCTCTGCCAGTTGAAGCTGACAATCAAAAAAAGGATTTGGAGGGATTAAATCTGAAATAACTTTTAAAAAGTTGGTGCTTTAAAGGCTTAACAACGAGTGACATTCCAGGACTGTCATGCATTTCTGCCCTTAAAGGACGGTTGACATTCCTGGCATGTCACGGATAAAATGATCACAACACGACTCGGGGAATGCTGTGATCATGCCTGGGAGGCTGTAACTGATTACATCAGGACTGGAGCAGTTGGTTCCAGCCTTTCACTAGTGGCTCCGCACATGATCTCTGCTACAGCAATCACAAGTGCCAGTGAAGCCACATGACAAAGGCAATGTAATTATACATTGCCTTTGTCAGTGTTCTTTGCCTCTCTACCTCACTGTGATCGTGAGGAAGAGAGGAGCAGAGAATAGAGCTCCCAGGGCCCCAAATGGTCAACAGTTAGGCACTTTTGAGGTACTAGTAACAGTCAAAAACATGACAGTCTGACCCCTCTTTGTGTTACTGAAGAAATAAATTAGAGCAAGGCCAAAGTATTCTATTACACATATAATGAAGTTTAAACAAACAATGTGAGTTTTATTACTGTGAAGCAATGTGATGCATATATATATATATATAAATATAATATCACACCACATAGTCTGATCTCCTAAAAGAGGGCCACTAGGGTGGGAAAGAGGGACATAATGATTTTCACTTCAGAGACACAGTACCCCCCCCCCCCCATAAAGGGATAATATTGGTTACATATAAGAAAGTTTAATAGTGCAGCTATTAAAAATATAAATGCAATGACCTACCGCCCATCTCTCAAAATGTATATTTGAGAGATATTACATGCTAAAGTTCCCCCCCTCCCGACCCTTTCACTGACGTCGGCGCTCTAGCTGATAGGAGATCCTGGTTCCAGGACCGGCGGGTGGCTCTTCAGCAGAGCCGAAATAGCTCTATCTAGTAAGTTCTAACAAGGAATACTTTATTGGAACAGTCTACAAAGTGTTCTTGCAAACCAGACACACTGTGTACACTGTTCCAATGAAGTATTCCTTTCTAGATAACTTTATTTTGGCTCTGCTGAAGAGCCGCCAGCCGGTCCAAGGACCAGGATCTCCTTCTGTCGGCTAGAGCGCTGACGTCGATGAAAGGGGCGATAGGGGAGAACTTTAGCAGCTGTACATGTTTGAGAGATGGGAGGTAGGTCAATGCATTTATATTTAATAGCTACATTATTAAACTTTCTTAAAAGTAACAAATACTATCCGTTTATAGGGGGTATTGTGTCTCTGAAGTGAAAATCATTGTGTCCCTCTTTCCCACCCTTGTGGCCTTCTTTTAGGAGATCAGACTATGTGGTGTGGGTGTTTAACCAATACTATCCCTTTAAAAGGGACACTAGGTAGGTATGAACAATCGTTTCAAAACTATTACCACAGGAAAACCTATAAAAATGTTTGTCTGGTTTTTTGTTTGGTTTTTCTCGAGTTTTTCCTCCACTTTTTTTTTTTTTATAATATTATCAAATTAAATGCTTTGTCATCCATATAAATGTGGCATCAAGAGTCCTATTTATCCTTAAAAACCAGTATATAATTTGTGTGGGTAGAATAAATGAATTACAGGAAAGATGTTTGAACAAATCATACTAAGAAGACCAATATTGCTCTTTTCCCCATAATCTAAAAAGTGAAACAACTGATTTTTGTAGTTATTTGAAGTATTAAAGCATTTATCGTTGTATTAATGGTCTAACATTTGTCATTATGGTGGAGGGAGGGTGGTAATTTGCAGTTATATTTTGTAAGATAAGAAAAAGTAACTCATCCAAGAAAAATGCCTTCCCCGGCCCACCTATAAAAGTTACACTCAAAATCTTATATCTGTGTTTCATTCAGATATAAAAACGTTTAACCCTTTACATTACAGAGCAACGTGTTGGATACTGCTCTGACACTCTAGGGGATAGGCGTGTGTGCACCACTTGCGTTATGCTTTTTCATACAATTGCAACTTGTATTTTAGAATTGCTTTTGATACTTTAAAACGCACACAACATGGTAAACACATATAACTGTAATGACCGGAGGGGTGTGCAATGCATTGCAAAGTAATGTTATACACCCTGTCATGTCCTTAAACAGTTAACCTTTTGATACAAAAAAAACAAAAACAAATGGGTAACTCTGAGGGAAAGAGAAACCACCAGGTTACCTATATGTGCCTGAATTTTTTACAAGCACTGCAGAGGCGCGCCTCTTAACATAACCCAACTCCAATGATTATGCTTTTTTATGACAGAATAAAAATAGAAATGGAAAGGAATTAAATTATTATAAAACTGTATACCAATACTTCATGCATATAAACAAAACAAAAAGTCCTCACAGATGTAACATTGCTGCTCGTCTGATGCAAGTTTGGATCCCTCGCTATATCACCATCTACAGATACAAAGACAAAAAGAACAGCTGGCGCAGAAGATCCTCTGAGGGTAATATTTTAGTTCTCTCAATCTTGATCTGTCACCTTTTTCACCCTTGTGCTGGTAATAAATGGGTACTCACATTTTGCTGAGGCCTTAAGTCCTCCTTTTGGTTGGGTGTTTTTTTTTTTTTGCTCCTGAGGAAGAGGCCAGTAGTGCCATGAAACGCGTAGTGATTTATTGTCCTCAATGGTTTTATTTTTTTTAGTGTATATATATATATATATATATATATTTCCAGTTTTTGTATACTAGTACTTTTTTCTATTCTAAGGAGAGCTGATTAATGACAATAAAAGCACTTAGAACTTAGTTACTTGATCCTACAATTTATTTTGGTCCTTCTGGATTCCTGAAATTGGAACCAGCACACAGAGGGTGGTAAGGGGTGAGTGTAGTCAGCATCTTGGGGTAGATATCCTTAGGGGGGGGGGCACAGAAGAGCCCTAGATACCTATATGTGGCGGGAGGCTCAGGAGACCGGAGGACAAGAATATCAATCCCAGGGTATATACTGGGAAGGCATTATACTCTTAGAGGAGGAATTAAGGCCTCAGAAAAATGTGAATATCCATTTATTACCAGCACAAGGGTGAAAAAAGTGACGGATCAATATTGAGATACCTAAAATACTACACTCAGAGGATCTTCTGCGTCGGCTGTTTTTTGTCTTTGTATCAGTTAACCTTTTGGGTTTCCAATGCATTGTGCTGGAGACCTCTAGCATTGAAGGGCTTAAGCACTATTTAAATCAGTGAGCATTTTTTAACTTTATTTCTGTTCCTTGTGGGTCAGTTTCCATCAAAATTGCATCACTTTTAATTAGTACATCAGCCCTGCTGAAGGTATTTCACAAAACTGCAGCAATTTTGGAGACCACAAACTGCACAATAGGGAATAACTAGTCTAAAAATGTGTTAAAGTGAACCGTCACATAAAATGTTTTAAATATTTGAAAATGTAATCAAACCTACCTATATGTCATGTTAACTAAAAGTCCAGCGTATGTATAGTTTAACCCCTTAACGACATGTGACGTACTATGACCGTATCGGTCCTTGAAATACTCAAGGACCGATGATGGTCATAGTACGTCACGTACTTTTTACTTACAGCGCTCTACCGGGAGCGCTGTAAGTAAAAATAGGGCTTGAAATTGACCGTTCCAAGATCGGAGCGATCTCTATCAGGCCCCATAGTGACGCGCCGATACACGCAACAGGTCACGTGTACCGGCGCGTCCAAGTGCTCCTTTATTTCTGGGAAAACAGAGTATCTCCTGGTACAGCACAGAGCTTCATCACAATATGAAACACCACTGAAAACCTTAACCCTTTGAGTGCCAGAGTGGTACATTCCGTTCCACTCTGGCACTCAAAGGGTTAATTAGCATATGTAACATCATTGAAAGGCATAATTAGCATATGAAATGTCACAGAAAAGCTGAATTTGCACATAAAACCTCACTGTACCACAAATGGCATACATTAGCATACGGAACCAAATATGAGCATCTCCTTAACTGTATGTTTGCTGGTATTTTTACTAACATGACACACAGGCAATATTAATGCAGTTTTCAAATATGCAAACTTGATTCATGTCCATTTTAAATGTTGATTATGGCCCCTTGAATGCTAGAATGGTCACCAACACTTTGTGAGGCAATGTGTTCAGAACCAGTCTTGCCTTTGAGTTGTTAAAATGGTATATTCTCTGTGGTGCAATGCTTTATCCCACAATTGTTCCTCGTTTGCTTGTTTACATATATCTTAAGATTTTTTTTGAGCACAGGTGAATCATTCCAATGATCAGTCATTGTAATTGATTGATTTGTGCTCAAGTAAGGAAGTCCTGTAGCCATAACCTGGCACTTGAGGAGAAGTTTGAGAACCTCTGCTCTAGAATATAAAGCACAAGAGAGAATAGAATCGCATAGACCAATAGTTGAAGGATAGACAAACATTTAGGAGCAGCAAGTTGGCTTTATCCCAGCACTGTACAACAATGTAAACACTATATGATATCAGCAGGGCTAGTATTACATGAGACTTATAGTGGAATGCACCATTACATGAGACCATGCAGTGCATTACATGCACCAAGCTGGTAACAACACCCGGGGCTCACACAGTGCCTATGAACTAGATATAGGAAGTACTTGCACAAGATTTTTTACAATTTTCTAGAATATTGATCTAATTTATCTTAAAGACGATATATCTGTTCCCCAAATATCTAAAATATATGTAGCCTACATCTAGTTCACTATGTTTGGCCCTTCCTACCTAAAATATAAACAAATATAAACAAAACAAAATTACATCTACTTATCTCAGTGGTATGCAGAAAGTGAGCCAACATATTGCCATTTTGTCACTGCTCTGGGGTGCTCTCACCTCAGAAGTCACTTCCTCCCAGTGTTCATAGGCTATCAGTGTTTTAAAGGGATAGTAATGTTTCACAAAAACAGCAGCTCTAATTAAAGGGATAGTAATACTTAAAAAGTTATTAATTTTCAAAGTTGAATTTTTTAGGTGCAATATCACAGTGGCCTGAAATTGTACAGTGGCGCTGTTGCTACACCATCCTATGGAGATTTATGGTCAACTGACCAGAGTTGTCCATAGGATCGTGTAGCAACAGCGCCACTGTACAATTTCAGGCCACTGTGATATTGCACCTAAAAAATTAAACTTTGAAAATTAATAACTTTTGAATAAAACACCTCTCAGCAGTGGGAGTACTCTTGTTTTACTCGGGGGGATAAACCCTACAACATATTTTTTTTGTTTTTACATTTTAAGTATTACTATCCCTTTAATCTTCATAGTATTTGAGCGTAGAGAGTGCTATTTCAATACTGTCAGAGTTGTATTTCAAGAGTAATTGAATGATAAAGTTTCCCCCTCACGTCCCTTTTACCTAGTATAAGCCCACTCCTCAGATGTGCAGTCTGTTCCATAGACCAGACGGCTCAGAGCAAGGAACAATCTTCTTATTGTGATAACAATGAAAACCCTGCCCCTCTTGACAGATTTTTCAGCTTTTTCCCTCATCATAATTGAAAATTGTCCCTCTCTGCAATCTACCTGGACACACCCTGCTGCTCTGATGTGAGCAGTGGTATATCAGTAAAAGGGACGGGAGGGGAATACTTTATCATTCAATAACTCTTGAACTACAACTCTGACAGAATTGAAATAACACTCTCCAAAGCCCAAATACTATGATGATTAATTAGAGCTTCTTTTATTATGAAACATTATTATCCCTTTAAGGACGTCTTGCACTTCACCATTTCCTCTCTATCTGCTTGTACCTATGCCTCAAAGTAGTGGCAACAAGGTCCTAATTCAGCAAGCTAAAGTGGAGCAATTCTGGGACAAACCAACTGTACCATAGGAGACAAATAAAAATTCACCAAATCACTTAAGCTTTTTAACCCCTTGAATGTTAGCAAGGTCTCATGCATTGTTTCAAAACCTAATTTCAAAGGAGATTTTAATTTGCTTTAGAGCTCCTCCACTTTAACTTGCTGAATTTGTCCCTAAGATTCAGAACTGCAGGAGTGCTTAAAGGGATAGTAATACTTCATTGTATCTTTATTTTATTTTGTAGGCATTAAAAAAACATGAACGATATAAGTCTTATCTCTCAAACCTTTATGGTTTGAGAGATATTCACAAGCAAAGTTTCCTCTCACTGACCAAAACGGTCAAGTCTGCCATCTAGCTGTCAGATTTGGAATCCGGTCCGCAAATCAACTGGTAGCTCTTCAGCAGAGCAGAGATCATAGTATATAAAAATAACTATTTAATTCGAAGGGTCTAAAAAGTGTGCTTGCAAACCAGGCACACTTTGTAGATTATTTGAATGAAGTAGTTCTTATATCTCGTGATCTCGGCTCTGCTGTAGAGCCACGACTGGTCCGGGGACCAGATTCCAAATCTGATAGCTAGATGGCACACTTGACCGTTTTGGTCAGTGAGGGGAAACTTTGCTTGTGAATATCTCTCGAACCATAAAGGTTTGAGAGATAAGACTTATATCGTTCTTCATGTTTTTTTTTTTTTTTTTTAACCCCGAACAGTGTGCAGCTATGCGGGGACCCAGACTTCCAGGACGTACATGTACATCCTCTGTCACTAAGTGACAGTTTTTGCAGGACGTACATGTACGTCCATTGTCGGGAAGGGGTTAATGCTTACAAAATAAAGATAAAACGAAGTATTACTATCCTTTTAATACACTGACACGTATTGCGTTTAGGTTTACTGATATCCACTGTGGATGTTCTCCCTCCTGTCTTATTGTGCGGCTTGACAGTTGGGGGTGCTGTGAAACTTGTGGAAACCAAAACACATCAGCGTGGCGTTGATAGAATAGATCACATGACATTAAGAACACATAAGTGTTATCAAGTTTCTAAATTAAATATCTCAAAAATGGTACAGATGAGGAAAAAACATTAAAAAGCATATAGGCAGGAACTCTATAATGTTAAAGGAATGGTAATGCTTTGTTTCAAGTTGTGCTCACATGATAGTAGATGTGAAGCAAATGAGACTGACCCGGTTAATTTCCATGTGAATAAAGTAGTACCTTTACCATTCTGTTGTCTGCACTCAACTTCTGTATCATAGACTTATGTCATTGCTAGAGTCTCAACTCACACGTGAGCCCTCCAGATGGACGATCAGATGAGTCATATTGTAGGACAGAAATCTTCAGTGATATTGGCAAATGGACTGTGCTATGCTGTCTGAGTGCATCACTCAGATCTACCACAAGAGAATAAAGTAGATATGAGTGACACACTCAGCCAGCATAGCACCTCCCATTTGTTAATCGCATTGAGGAGTTCTGTCACACTGTGAGGCATCACCTCGACCATCTTGATGGCTCATTTGTGACTTCAGCTCTGACGTGTAAGTAAGTTGAGCAGATAACATAATGGTTATGGTACTACTACATTATTCTCAGAGAAATTAACTTGGCCAGTCTCATTTACTCCATCTTCTACCATATGAGCACAATGTGAAACATTGCATTTACTATGCTTTTAAAGGGATAGTAACCCCCCCCCACACACACACACACACACACACACACACACACACACACACACACGAAAAACGTGAAGGCAAATGCGAGCAATCATGGAAACATACTTAAGTCCCTTAGTCCCATCTCTCAAACCTTTATGGTTTGAGAGATGTAAGACAAGAAAGACCTCCGCTCCCTCCCCTTTCTGCCTGACGAGCTGTAAAGCTGTCGGAGGCAGAATCCGGTCGACCGACTTACTGCAGTTCTGCAGGAGCGCTGTCATTTAGATATCTCCGTATAATTACTTCATCAGAATGGTCTACAACATGTGCTTGCAAGCCAGGCACACGTTTTAGACCATTCCGATGAAGTAATAATACGGAGATATCTAGAAGACAGCGCTCCTGCAGAGCCGCCATCTGGCCCTCGAAGCAGGATCTCATGACGTCCGCTATACATCGGATGCATGAGAAGGGGGAGGGAGCGGAGTTCTTTCTTGTCTTACATCTATCAAACCTTTATGGAATAAGGGAGTTAAGTATGTTTGGATGATTCCTCGCATTTGCCTTCACATTTTTCGGGGGGGGGGGGGGGGTACTATCCCCTTAACCCTTTGAGTGCCAGAGGGGTACTCAGTGCATTGTGTACCCCTCTGGCACTCAAAGGGTTAAACAATATTTGTTGAAGGCGACTATTTTTCTTTAACCACTTGGTGATGAGGGATTTTTTTTTTTTTCCATTAGGTCACAAGAGTATGCCTTTGTTCGACCATGTTTTTTCTCTAATTCATTTAGTACACCCACACAAATTCTGCACCTTGTTTTAAGGATGAATTAGGGCTTTTATGCCATATTTATATGTGTAACCATCATCTAATTATTATTACAACATTTTTATAGGCTTTCCTGTGATACTTTGTGCTCAGTCCATTTTTTTTTTTTTTTTAACAAGGACTGAAAGAAAAAAAAAAAAAAAAAAAAAAAAAATGAACATTCGTTCATACCTCCAAAGGGTCCCTTTTTAGGGACACAAATCCTTATGTCCCTCTTTTTAGAAGTGTGTGTGTGTGTGTGTGTGTGTGTGTGTGTGTGTGTGTGTGTGTGTAGGTAGGTAGGTAGGTAGGTAGGTAGGTATATTGCATCGCTCCACAGCCTCTGTGTTTATAAATTAAAAACTGTGTAAATAAAATACTTTTGATCTTGTTCTAAATCGTCTATGCATTTACACAGAGGTGTCAGTAGGTCATGAGGTAACCTAGAAATGCTGTACCCACCAGTCCTGTTGCCCAGAAACACCACTTAAAACAAACGTTCCCCACTCTTTAGCCATTTGAAGTCTTATGAGCGATTCTCTGTCCCTCTCTGCTTCATGTACACAGTGAGGAAGAGAGGGGCAGAGAACAGTGATAAAGGCAATGTTTACATACATTGCTTCCGTCATGTAGATCCACCTCCACACTGTGGCAGTGTGATCACATGTGCGGATTCACCGGGGAACAGTCAGAACTGTCTGCTTCACTCATGAGTATTCGGTTACAGCGTCCCTGCAGTGATCATAGCACGCTCTTAGGTAAGCAAAGATCACTAACCAGTGACATGCCAGGATCATCGTTCATCCTCAAAAGTACGGAGTTGTGTTACAGTCCTGGCACATCACGTCTCATTAAGGACATCAATATTGTAGATTAGCCCATCCAAGAACTGAAAGTTTCTCCCCAATTAGTTGTTAAATACATTTCCTTGTAGGATCATATGAATAAAAGCAGGACAATCAACACCTTTTATGCATGCTCCTGTAAAAAAAATTAATTCAAAGTTCCAGCTTTAAAATTTACATGCAAACCAATAAATACACTGGGTATTTGAGTTCTGCCGTATAATAATTTGCATAAACTTACCCCATTGTGTTTTCCTTTAGCCCCTCAACAGCTGATGCTGACAGCAGGACCCAGTGTTCCAGTACCTCCTCAAGCTCAGTTTGGCTATGGATATTCTGCACCTGCCTACGGGCAGCCCCAACCTTTTGGTTATGGCATGTAAGACAAAAGGGCTGCAACCTCCGGGCTATTTTCTTATTGAAACTCCACCGTCCCTCTTTGCCTCTCAACTCATAGCAGGGAAAAGCTGCAGAATTTGGCTCCATGTTCGTAACCCTTTGTTTCATGAAGGACAATTGTTATTATTTTCTACAGCATAGTTGGATCACACCTCTTTCCTTTTTCTTTTCTTTATTTTTTTTCCCCACATTCCATATTCTTTAGAATTAGTTTATTTTTATGGGAATCGTTTCTGAATGCTTTGTCTAAATGGGCTTTATTTTATTATAATTTTTTTTTTTTATGTTAAACCCTTAAGGACTAGAGGTGTATGGAATGAATTGCCAAGCAATGCTTTGCACACCCCTTTTGTCCTTAAGGAGTTAGACCACTCCAACCCATCGCTTTGCAATGCATTGGAGATGTCTCTAGCATCCAAGGGATTAGTGGAATAGTAACATTTGTTTGGGGGGGGAGAAGTCATATGCAGTAGTGCAATCCCTGCTGGGTGAAACAAGGGGACTCTCACTGATAAGTGATGCTTCATTCAAAGGCTATTACAGCTTAAACTGTTTAGAGTGTTTTAAGTCAAAATTGTTTGATACTATTGCTGTTGCATTCTGTGGAGAATTAGTCAATGAGAAATTCTCCAAAGATGCAGTGTCATCTGGTTCGAGCCGTGATGGCTTTGACAGAAGCGATTTCCACCAGTGTGAGTGAGTACCCTCATTTTTCTCGGCTTTGAAAGCCCTGCAGTATAAATATATTTTCATGAAAAAAAAATAAATGTTACTTTTCCTTTAACCTCTTCAGTAGCAGGAGCATTGCAGAGCAATGTTTGGCTGGCCTCCTGCTAGTAAAGGGGTTAATGCTAACCTCTTCACCCCTCACAGGACCTGCAACACATTTACAAATGCATATGCTGTAGTGAACTGTCTGGAAGTGAAGGGGTTAACAGTGCTAACAGTCTATTGTGAAGAATCTCTTGATTTGCACTCTGTAGCGTTAGAAAAAACTTAATATTGAGTCTCTCAAAAATCAATGTATGTAAAAGGCTTATGTACTGTCTTATCTAAATGCATATAAATCTAATTGTATATTCAGAAGAAAAAAGTTTCTATTTCCACATGCAAGACTGCCGATGACAAAAGAACACTAATTTGCATATCCCTTTAAGGACCAGATGGTAGTGTGATGTATTGTGAATAAATGCATTACACACCCCTCTGGTTCTTAAAGGGATATTCTACACCACTTTTGTTGTGCATCTTTTATTAATTTTAGCAACATACAAAACAACCTTGCTTAAAAGAAAAAGCTCCAGTTATGTAAGGGAATGTCCATTTACGCATATAGATAATGCTATTGTGTGTACCTCACTCCATAATGAACAGATGGCCCTATGTTGTGCTGTATCCTGTGCTTTTTTTTTCTTTTGTGGGACCATTTCATTCAGGAACAAAGAAAGCACCATGATTCCAGTCTGTGTTCTATCCCCTCCCTGTCCCCCAAGGTTTGTGTATGTTGGATATTGTGGTGTTCTTAGGTCACTGTTTTGAGTGTACAGAGGAGAGAATTTAAGCAACAACAAAGACAAAAAATGCTGTTCAGTTTTGTTTGTGCAATTTGAAATGACTCAGATTTAAAATAAATAAATAAATGAAATAAAATTACTGGACTGTGGACATATTATACAGTGGTTTTGATTTGTTTTGTTATAAATAATATATTTTTCCTGATTACAATTAGTAGCCCGATATGTTTATGTAATATGTTCCATTAACACCTTAAGGACTCATGACATTGCAGGACCGTCACGCTGGCCATTGATGGTCCTGGCCCTTTCATAATGACACACTTTGGACATTTAAGGGCAGTGACATGACTGTGGCCTCCATTTTGGTTAAGGAGCTTTGGTTGCTTGTATCAGTTCTCCTGTGGCACCATGTGGGTTCCAGGCCACAGTACTAGCTTGTAAAGGGGGGGGGGGCTGGGTTGGTGCCACAACATTTTGGATTTTACCTCCTTCTTTTTCTATTTATTTATTTTGGGGTGGGGCTTGGGACAAGGAAGAGGAGGAGTTCTGTCGCCTTCTCTTCCTTTTCTTCTACAGACTACTCACCAGATTACCCCAAGGGCCACTATTCTCTCTCCAGTCGATCAGAAGTGACTGCAATAATATCGGGGGCCTCATATACGGCATTGCTTTGAGCATACAGCTACTCTTTGTTTGTTTTGCTTTTTCTTCATTTTGAACGAATGCGTCCTTTGAGATCAGCATGGCTTTGAAGGACCACAGGGATTGTCAAACAGAACTACTCTTCAATGTGAATATCTCACTAAAAGGCATTCTAGACAAGAGTTTATCTTATAAGTGTATTTTTTATTGTTCCATTAGCAAGCTATCCCCAGCTAATGCTAAAGTTTGTATAGAATGCATGAAAAAAGTGCCGATGTTAAATTCATTCACAATTTAAAGATTTACTGGGATGGATGAAAACTGCTACGCAAGAAATGTTTCCATCTATGCAAGAATCAGACAGAGAGAGACGTGGGGTAGATTCACTAAGCAGTGATAAAGAAGTGAAAAAGTGTGGATGCCTTCTCCAGATCTTAGTGCATAGGCTCCATAGAATAACATAGGAACTTGAGAATTGATATACTGAGAAGTCATCTCCATTTTATCACCGTTTAATGAATCTCTTCCCTAGAGTTTCAGACCAAGATGAGCGTATGCCTTACTAGAAAAAATGTCCATGTTCTTGATAGAGAATCTGTAATATCATCTGCAAAAGAAATAGAATTTTTGAAGATCCAGGTAATTTTAACCTGGAAAAGGCCACAATCCTCTATCATGAGCGTCTATCAAGGAGGAGGTTAATTTCACCTCTGAAGCATCCTTAAACAACAGCAAGCTTCTAGCTCGTTCGTCAGCTCTCTGTTATGGCTAGAAGGGCTTTATGGATTAAAGCCTGGGAAGCAGATGCTTCCTCCAAAAATAAGCTGGTCCCACTATCATTTACAGGTAATATGTTGTTTGGCGATGGATTGGAAGAAATTGGTTAAAGGTTTTCAGGGGGCAAATCTCCTTTCTATGTCAAGAAAAAAGAAACAGGAGCTTCACCTTCTAGAGCAGGGAATTAGCGATCCAGAAAACAATCCGTTTTGGGGTAGGCAAGACTTAATCAGCAAGGAAAAAAATTTGAATAAAAAGAAGATCTGCATGGGATGATCTAAAAAGGATTTCCTGAGGAAAAACAATTTTCAAAGAATTATCAATGATCTGAGGTGGGCGCTATCTCAGTTTTCAGTCGGGGCAGGCTGGAACACTTCACTTTAAGTTAATATGGCTTCTCAGTAAGACAAATGTGTACAACAAATTGTGGAGATGGGCTATATCCTTTGGAATTCAGCAACAGATTCAGAAATCCTAATGTAACACCGTACAAATAAAAAATGTCATCAGCAGTCCAGGATCTCCTGTTAAGATAATAGACTTAAGAGATGCATACCTTCATATTCAGGTAAAAATCTTCTTCCAGAAGATTCCTCAGGTATGCTATAAGGGGGAAGCATTTCCAATTCAGAACACTCCCATTTGGACTGGCATTGGCTCCAAGAGTATTCACCAAGATACTGGCTGCCACCATGGCAGGACTAATACAGGTTTACATGTAATCCCATATTTGGAACAATAGTCTGGTAGTAGAATAAATGCATCGGCAGAGCACAAATAATTGCTTAAAGTATCTGTCAAACCTAGACTGGTTGATCAACAGACAAAAAAGTCAGTTGGTTCCTCCTAAAAACGGTTTCTGGGGCCTGAATTCAACACAGCCTGAATTCAACACAACCATAGAAAATGTTTTCCCTTCAGCAGACAGGAGGTCAAGATTGCAGGAAAGGATAACCTACTTTCTCAAGAAAAAGAATTGTGTAGCCCTGGAATTCTCAAGATTTCAAAGAAGGAACATTTTTCACAAAGGATTCCACTACAGATTTCAACCATAAAACAGTTGAAATGGTGGTTAAAACAGAATAATATCTTAAAGGGATAGTAATGTTTCATAATAAAAGCATCTCTAATTAATCATCATAGTATTTGAACCTTGGAGAGTGTTATTTCAATTCTGTCAGAGTTATAGTTCGAGTAATTCAATGACAAAGTGTCCCCCTCCCACCCCTTTTACTGATGTAACACTGCTCAGCCAGAGCAGAAGGGAGGTGCCCAGGTAGAGTGCAGAGAGGGACAATCTTCAATTAAGATAAGGGAAAAAGCTGAAAAGCTTGTCAAGGTGGGCAGGGCTTTCATTGTTCTGATAGGAAGAATATTGTCCCTTGCTGTTATCTGTCTGGTCTATGGACTGCATTCCACATCTGAGAAAATATTTGCTTACACTAGGTAAAAGGGGCTGGAGGGGGAAACTTTGCTTTTGAATATCTCTCAAACCATAAAGGTTTGAGAGATAAGGCTTATATCGTTCTTCATGTTTTTTTAATGCCTACAAAATAAAATAAAGATAAAACGAAGTATTACTATCCCTTTAAAGGGGAGAATTTTAGAAGACCTAAAATGAGAGATCCTGATGACTGACGCCAGGAAGAAGGGCTAGGAGGAGTTTGGGGCCATAAGACAATTCAGGAAATTACATTCCATATCAATCTATTGGAACAAAGAGCAGTCTGGTGATGCCTGAGATTTTTCTACACAACCTGAGGAAAAAGGTTGTCCTAATCAGGTCAGACAAATATATATATATATATATATATATATATATATATATATATATATATATATATATATATATATATATATATATATATATCCAACCAAGGAGCATGAGAACTATAAGTCTCAGGAGGTAGCTCAGATTCTTCTACAGGCAGAAAAGAGGATTTTTAGTCTTACCTGTTAAATCCTTTTCTCTTAGTCCATATGACATACAGGTACCATGAGGAGGCAATAGCTCCTTCCTGTAGGCTGGATCATTTCTAAAAAGATAAGGAGGAGGGGAGACCCCACCCACATCATGAGGCTATCCCATTAGCCCTGCCCCAGTTAGACTTGAGACAAGCATACTAAGTAGGACAACAAGAAAGAAGAAAGGAAAACTCCTGTAAGCAACAGACCCAAGCAGACTCCCATGTCCAGCTAAGTAAGACAAAGCGAGGTGGGAGACCTGTATGTCATATGGCCTAAGAGAAAATAGGATTAAATCCTGTTAAATCCTTTTCACTTAGTCCATACAGGTCACTGGTACACTGGGAGGCGGATCGCCCCTTTAATAGGCAGGAACATTCATTCAAATGTATGCAGGGGGTGGAGCCTCCCCTCCTACTTAAGCTGCCTTCAGGCCAGAGCCAAGCTAGATTGATTTGAGACACTTAAACTGACCAGAGGTAAGAAGGAAAAGGAAGACTCCTGTGAGCATGCCCCAAAGGTCTCCCACTGAATGCCACAGGAGAGCCAAGCATGGTCCCTTGACAGGTTGGGAGACCAGTGACCTGTATGGACTAAGTGAAAAGGATTTAACAGGTAAGACTAAAATCCTATTTTCACTGTCGTCCAATACAGGTCACTGGTACACTGGGATGTACAAACATTGAGCTGTCCCAGAGGCGGGAAGTAAGGCAAGGACCAGGCGTAAGTCCCAAGTCACTAGATCTGCTATGAACCAGTTAATCATATAGCCCAGTAACAGAAGTGTCAACGGACACCAACCAGGGGGTAAAAATATAAACCCCCGAACTAACACAGCACACTGAACTAGAGCCAACCGGGCTCAACAGTAAGGAAGCACTA
This sequence comes from Rhinophrynus dorsalis, assembly GCA_037306005.1. Taxonomy (NCBI): domain Eukaryota; kingdom Metazoa; phylum Chordata; class Amphibia; order Anura; family Rhinophrynidae; genus Rhinophrynus; species Rhinophrynus dorsalis. Next base: position 312,727,877 of record CM074719.1, read on the forward strand.
GGAATCACAGAGTAGAAGTCCTAAACAGGCAAAACTGCCTCCAGGACCTTCCTCCCAAAGCTGGCATCAGCCGAGGCCAGTACATCAACACGGTAGTGCTTCGAGAAGGTGTGCACAGAGGACCAAGTGGCCGCTTTGCACAGCTGATCAGCAGATGCCTGATTCTTATAGGCCCAAGAGGCCCCAATTGATCTGGTGGAATGAGCAGTAACCCTGAAGGGAACATGCTTATTCCGCAATTTGTAGGCTTCACGGATGGTAGATTTAATCCAAGAGGCAATAGTTACCTTGGATGCCGGTCTCCCTGCCCTAGGCCCCTCAGGAATGACGAACAAGGCGTCAGACTTCCTGATAGACTCAGTGCGATGAACATAAAATTTAAGACAACGCACAACATCCAACAAATGGAGATCTCTTTCCTTGTCAGAGGAAGGGTTAGGGCAGAAAGAGGGAACCACAATCTCCTGATTGATGTGAAATTCGGATACAACCTTGGGTAAAAATTCCTTGGAAATTCGTAGCACTGCCTTATCTTTGTGAAACACCAAGTAAGGAGGTTTACAAGACAGAGCTTGTAACTCTGCTACCCGGCGAACTGAGACAATAGCCAAAAGAAAGGCCATTTTCCAGGTCAAGAGACGCAAAGGAATAGAAGCCAAGGATTCAAACGGGGGTCTCTGGAGAACCCCCAGCACCAAATTGAGGTCCCACTGGGGAGCAGGACTCTTGAAGGCAGGCCGAACATGAGCCACACCTTGGAAGAAAACCTTAACATCAGGAAGAATAGCAATCCTTTCCTGGAAAAACACAGACAGAGCTGAAGTCTGAACCTTGAGAGAACTCAGGCTGAGTCCCTTCTCAACCCCATCCTGTAAAAAGGCTAGGACTGTGGGAAGATGGAAATATAGAGACAGATCCTTAGCAGTACACCATGCTACAAAGGTGGACCATATGCGATGATAGATCTTGGAAGACACCGGTTTGCAAGCTCTAAGCATCGTAGACACCACTGAAGAGGAAAACCCTTTCTTCTTTAGAACTGAGGATTCAACCTCCAAGCCATCAAATGGAGATGCTGAACATCCTCCTTCCAGAGATATCCCTGAAGAAGCAGATCTGGACGTGCAGGAAGCGGGACAGGATCCGTCACAGACATGGCTAGCAGTTCCGGATACCAGGACTGACTAGGCCAATTTGGAGTGATCAGGATGACAGGACAACGCTCCACCTTCAGCTTCTGGATGACTCGGATCAACAGAGGAAGAGGAGGGAAGATGTAAGCCAGAGGAAACGTCCAAGGGATTGACAAGGCATCCACTGCCAGAGCAAGAGGGTCCCTCCACCGGGAGCAAAACACTGGCACCTTCCTGTTGTGTCTGGTTGCCATCAGATCCACTACTGGCACCCCCCCACATCTGGGTGAGAAAGTGAAACACTTCTGGATGAAGCGCCCATTCTCCGCTGTCGACAGTATGAAGACTGAGAAAGTCTGCCATGACGTTGTCTACGCCTGGAATGTGAACCGCTGAGATGACGGGCACATGATCTTCTGCCCAAGACAAAATGGCCTTGACCTCTAACCAGGCGGTGAGGCTTTTCGTGCCACCTTGTCTGTTGATGTAGGCCACTGCTGTGGCGTTGTCGGACTCCACTCTGACTGGACAACCTTCCAGCTGAGATTCCCAGTGCCTCAGGGCAAGAAGTATGGCACGAAGTTCCAGAACATTGATGGAGAGAAGAGATTCTTCCAGACCCCATTTCCCCTGAGCACTGAAACGACCCAACACTGCCCCCCAACCCCGGAGGCTGGCATCCGTCGTGACTGTGGTCCACTAGGGAGCCCGAAAGGATCTCCCTTTCAGGAGATGAGACAGGTCCAACCACCATTCTAGGCTCAACTCGACATGAGGGGGCAGAGATACAGATAGATGCTGATGATCTGGATGAGTTTTGCACGTCTGGATCACAAACCTCTGAAGTTCCCTGGTGTGTGCCATGGCAAATGGCACTGCCTCTATCGTGGAAATAAACTTCCCCACTAGAGAGGTCAACTTCGGTACTGGAACCAGTTCTAGGGTCTTGGACACCCGGATAGCGATCTGATGAGCCACTTCCTCCGGTAAAAACACCATGCACTGCTGAGTGTCGAACAGGAGACCCAAGAAGAGGAGCTGTTGAGATGGAACCAAGTCTGACTTCTCCAGATTCACAATCCAGCCGTGGCGATTGAGTGTCTGTATACACAACTGCAGCTGCTGGTGAAGGATCTCCGCAGATGAGGCTTTCAGAAGCAGATGGTCCATGTAGGGAGTCACCCTCACTCCATCTCGATGAAGCACAGCTATCAAAGCTCCCAATACCCTCTGAAAGACCTGAGGAGCTGAAGTCAGACCAAAGGGAAGAGGAGAAAACTGAAAGTGGCCTTTGTGACAGGCAAATCTGAGATACCGTCTGCTCTCTGGATGAATAGGGATGTGAAGGTATGCATCCTGAAGGTCCAGGGAGGCAAGGAACTCCCCTGGAGACACTGCTGCTATCACAGAACTCAGAGATTCCTGACGAAAGTGGGAACTCACAACAAAGGAATTGAGATCCAAAATAGGACGAGCACCTCTGTCCTTTTTGGCCACAACGAACAGGTTGGAATAGAATCCTGAACCTGTGTCCTCTGGTGGACCCAATTCCAGGACCTCTTTGTCCAAAAGATCCTGAATAGCGTAGTCGAACAGACTTCTTTTTGTAGGCTCCTGAGAAGGACGAGTAAAATGGAACCAAAAAGGAGGAAGGGAAGAGAAAGGGATCCTGTATCCCTCTGATACCACCTGAACAACCCAAGGGTCCGCCACAGACTCCTCCCAAACCCGGCGAAAGATGTGGAGACGTCCACCTATAGCCGGATGCAGACCCGGGTTCGGCGAGTCATGCCGAAGCAGTCTTGGAGGTCTTGGCCTTAGGGGCAACTTTGGGCTTCCAGGACTGTTTGGGCTTGGAGGAGGAGTGCGTGGAAGACAGACCTGTTTGGGGCGTGGAGCATGTCTCAGTTTGGAAAGAACGAAAGGACTGATTGCGTTTGGCTGGAAACTTCTTCTTGAACACCGATGGCAGAAGAGTACTTTTGCCACCAGTGGCCTCACTAATCATCTCCTTAAGTTCAGATCCAAACAGTAAGGACCCATGAAAGGGCAAAGAAAGCCTTGCTAGGCTTTCGCCATCATGCGCACAGCATCAAAAGCAGCATCAGCAACATAATTTTGAGCTTCTAACATATTAGCAAGAAGCTGCAACTGCTCAGACACCGGAGCATCCTGGCGAACCGCCTCAGCCAATTGCTCAGTCCAGGCCGCAATGGTCCTATTAACCCACGCCACTGCAAAAGTTGGACGCATGGCAGTGCCAACAGAGGCAAAAATGGATTTAAGGCAAATCTCTAACTTTTTGTCCGTCCAATCTTGCAGGGCCGAAGCATCAGACACAGCTAAGGCAGTAGATTTGGATAACCTAGAAATAGGAGCATCCACTTTAGGAGGATGAACCCATTTTGCCAGTTCAGTCTCAGGAAAAGGATAACGTTTAGCAAACTTCTTGGACACAGAAGAGGATTTTTCAGGGTTCTTCCATGCGTCTGAGACTAAACGGGCAAGAGTAGGGTTAGTAGGAAAACAAACCACAGCCTTTGATGGTTTTTGGAAAACATCAGTTGGATCATGAGTAGATTCCTGAGTCAAAGGAAGGTTGAGCGTAGTAAGTACAGCTCTGATCAAACCCTCAGCCGAAACTTCAGGGTCACATTCATAAGGGTCACCAATGGACCTATTAGATTCAATAACAGTGCCTTCCTCAGCATCAGAATCTTGCAAAAGTTCTTCTTCAGAAGAATCAGACACATCAGGAGCCCCCTGTGGCTTAGGCAGGGAGGTCCTGATTGAGGAGGGGGTGTGCCAGATCTGCAGAGCCCCCTGAACATGAGAGGGAAAGAGTTGAAGAGTGGATCTGAGATCCCTAGTGGCAGCTTTAAACTCTTTTACCCAAGTTGGCTCAATAGCATGGCTGGGAAGCCCAGGGTTGCTATCCTGACTTTCTGCACATTTTGGGCATAAATGACCTGAAAATTCTCTAGGCAGGCCAGAGTGACAAGAGGAGCAAAACGCAATGGGGGAAATGGTCACCCCAGCCTCTTTAGTCTTGGGTCTAGCCCCTGACTCCAGTGGAGTAGACATGCTCACAGCATCAGATATACACCACCCAGTAAAAGTGTTAAAGATTAAAGTTTCACCCCAGAAATGCCTAAAATCGAACTTATCTGGCCAGCGAAGGGTTAATCTGCTGAGAGGAGAGAAGGCTCGGTCCCTGTGTAGTATACTCGCTGAGAAAAACACCACAAAATGGCTGCCGCAATGGGAGCCAATCAGAAAACGAGCGCGAAACGGGCGCTCATGGGAAACTTAGTTTTCCTCAGAAGTACCCCTAAACAGTGCCCGAAGCCCCCCCAAACCCGCAACACACTGAATCTAGTCACCGGATGATAGAGCAGGGGAAGACCAACAAAATGAGCCCTCTCTGAAGTTGCTGTGACAAGCGGTTCCAGAGAAACGTCCCACACTGTGAAATCCCATAGAGAGTAAAGGAGCAATGGCGTCTATGCGGGAAAAAGCGCGCTTAAAGGCGCGGAACACTAAATCTTAATAAAGTATACTAAAAGTAAAAAGTACACCAAACACACTTTTGACAATGGAAAACATGAGAGAATAAGGACCCAATGCTCCAAAACCCAGGGAATACCACAAACATTGCATAATTACAAGCAATATAAATAAAAACACCCTATGAGTGCTGGAGTGCAGAAAGCAAACTCCCAAATACAAGCCCAGAGAAGGGACACTGTGGGGACAAGTGGACCTTCAGCACTCAAAGGGTGGCTCACCTTTCTGCAGGACTTCTGTCTTCAGGTAACCACGTTAAAAGGAGATTAACCAGAGGAAAATCCCCCCAGCAGGGAAGCTGCTTGACTCAAGCTGTTCCCTCTTCAGGGCATAAGGTCCACCAGAAAATCTCTGGAAGCTGCACTAGCCACTTTGGAGAGGGCAATTCACAGCCATGGTCACCCTCCTAATGGTGGTATTCCATATTTGAAAGAAAACAATAAAAAACTAAAGTTGAATGAGAGATGTTCTCCACCTGGTGTGCACAGCACACAGGAACAAATCAATCTAGCTTGGCTCTGGCCTGAAGGCAGCTTAAGTAGGAGGTGAGGCTCCACCCCCTGCATACATTTGAATGAATGTTCCTGCCTATTAAAGGGGCGGATCGCCTCCCAGTGACCTGTATTGGACGACAGTGAAAAGGATTTAACAGTTAAGACTAAAATCCTCTTTCCTCTGTCGTCCAAGATGACATACAGGTACCATGGAGATGTACCAACATTAAGCTCCTAGGGTGGGAAGAGAAGGAAAGGATTAAGCTCCAGTCCCCATGATATCTGAGTTACCAAGGACTATCCAGGACAAGGAATTGCCCAAACATAACTAAGTGTCGACGGACACTGAAGTTAGTCACAGCACACAAGAACAAAAGCCAACTCGGCTCAAACAGTTAAAGAACGGTAAGGCACAGGAATATAAAGTTCAAAAACAGGTAGAACTGCCTCCAGGTCCTTACTGCCAAAGCTAGATTCAGCCGAAGCCAGAACATCAACACAATAGCGTTTGGCAAAAGTGTGCACAGAGGCCCAAATCGCTGCCTTGCACAGCTGTTCAGCAGAGGCCTGATTCTTGTAGACCCAGGAGGCCCCATAAGACCTGGTAGAGGGCACTGTAATGCTGAAAGGAACAGGGTTCTTCCTGAGTTCATAAGCCTTGTGAATGGTAGACTTAAACCAAGACGCAATAGTTACCTCGGAACCAGCCATACCTGCCCTAAGACCCTCAGAGATGACAAATAAGGCATGGGTCTTACATACAAACTCTGTATCGTGCACACACAACTTGAGGTAGCATATCACATCCAACAAGTGGCGATCCTTGTCAGATTTGGGGTCATGACAAAAAAGGAAGGCACAACAATCTCCTGACGGAAGTGGAACTCAGAGACCACCTTAGGAAGAAATTCATGAGAGACCACAGCCAAAAGAAAGGCCATCTTCCATGTCAAAAGATGTAGAGAAATAGTAGCCAAAGACTCAAAAGGAGGCTCCTGCAGGACTCCCAGAACCAAGTTAAGGTCCCACTGGGGAATGGGAGCCTTGTAGGTTGGGAAAGCATGAGCAACACCCTGAAAGAAGACTGACACCTGGCAACATGGCAATATGTCTCTGGAAAGAGACAAAGAGAGCTAAGGTCTGGACCTTCAAGGAACTAAGGTTATAAGGCCCTTGTTCACACCATCCTGCTACAAAGGACAAGATGGACGGAAGATCAAACACTTGTGCGGGACAGATCCTTGTCCATACACCAATAATAAAAGGTAGACAAAACCCTGTGGTAGGCCTTAGAGGAAACATGTTTCCTGGCTTGGATCATGGTGGAGACTACCTCAGGAGAAAAAACCTTTCTCCTCAATATGGAGGCTTCAACAGCTATGCCATCCACATCCTCTTTTCAGAGGTAATCCTGGAGCAGGAGATCCAGTCTGCATGGCAGAGGAAATGGATCCTAAGCGGACAATGTCAACAGTTCCGGAAACCAAGGTCACCTAGTCCAGTAAGAAGCAATCCGTATGACTGATCCCATTCATCCAAATCTTTCTCAACACCCTGAGGATGAGGAGGAAAAATGTAGGCTAGATGAAAGTGCCAAGGAATGGACAAGTCGTCCACTGCAAACGCCAGAGGATCTCTGCAGCGAGAGCAAAACATCTGAACCTTCCAGATGACCCTGATAACCATCGGGTCTATTGAAGGATGCCCCCATTTCTGGACCAGCAGGTCATAGACCTCTGGATAGAGTTCCCACTCCCTGGGATCCACCGTCGGACGACTGAGGAAGTCCACCAGAACGTTCTCTATGCCTGGGATATGCACGGCGGAGATGGCAGGAACGTGTTCTTTTGCCCAAGCCAAAATAGCCTTGACCTTTGACCAAGTGGAAGCGCTTCTTGTTCCTCCTTGATTGTTGATAATAAACCACAGCCATGGCATTGTCTGACTGGATGCGGACTGGACAGTCCCTCAGTGGAGAGGACCAGTACACCAGAACATGGCAAATCACTCTGAGCTCCAGAATGTTGAAGAGTAGGAGGGTCTCCTCCACAGTCCATCGTCCCTGAACACCCATGTCAGCTCCTCAGCTGAAAAGGCTGGTGTCTGTTATCACCAGAGTCCAATACTGGACATCAGAGTTTTCCCTTTCCTCAGATTGGAGCGGTTCAACCACCAGAGGAGGTCCTGCCTGGGGTAGAGAGACTAGGTGATTCAAGAGTTCTGGATTCCCCGGTAAGTCCTGATAGTGTACCTCTGCAGCTCCCTGGTGTGCTCCACGGAGTACGGAACAGCCTCCATAGTAGATATCATCTTGCCCACAAGTGATGAGAACTTGCATACTGGGGCTAAGGTCCACTCCAGAGCATGGGACACCTTGTTCGTGATCTGTTGAACAGAATTCTCTGTCAGATAGACCATTTCCTGGCAGGTTTCGAACCAAAGGCCCAGGAAAACCAGATTCATAGAAGGAACAGGAGCAGATTTGTCCATATTCAGAATCCATACATGCTGAAGGAGGATCTGAGCACATTCCTGGACCTCGTGGTCCAGGAGGTCCCTGGAAGGAGCCTTCAGCAAACATTTATCCATGTATGAAGTCACCTGAATCCCCTTGGTATGCAGGAAGGCAATCAAGGTGCCCAAGACATGCACAAACACCTGAGCAGTGGTGAACCCGAAGGAGAGAGCGGTGAATTGTAAGTGGCCCAGAGTGCAAGCAAACCTGAGATATGGAATATGCAAGTAAGCATCCTACAGATCCAGAGGCCAGAAATTCCCCTGGACACCTCATTGTGATGACAGAGCACAAAGACTCCATCTTGTAGTGAGTATGGACCACAAGAGTTCAGGTCCTTGAGGTCAAGGATAGGGCGACTGCCGCCATCCTTCTTGGAAACCACAAATAGGTTTGAATAGAAACCTAAACCGCTCTCTTGCGGAAGTACTCCCTTAACCAAGAGAGCATGCATAGTCCCATTGAAAAGGAAGAATCTAAAGGGAGGCAGAGATGTGAAGGGAATCCTATAGCCGCCTGAAACCACCTGTAATACCCACTGATCCGCCACAGAGCCTGCCCAAAAGTTTGAAAAATGTTGAAGGCAACAACCCCCAGGAAGATGCGATCCAGGGTTCACAAGTCATGCCAAAGAAGGTTCGGTGGAGTAGTGCTTGGACCTCCACTGCTGCCTGGGCTTGGGGGTGGAGCGTGGGGTGCTGGCCTGAGACCCACCTGGATCCCGCCTTTGCACTTCACTTTGGGGTGGACGAAAAAGACACTGCTTCCTCACTAGATCAGGTAGTTTAGGAACCTGAGGCAACAAAGTGGCCTCACTGATGATATTCTTCAGTTCAGGCCCAAAGAGAGATGTACCCTGAAAAGGGAGAGAAATGGGTGACTTTTTAGAAGATAAGACAGCAGACCAAATCTTAAGCCACAGAGTGCGTCTGGCAACCACAGAAAAAGGCAGAAGCCTTAGCCTCAAGCCTGACAGTGTCAGAGAGGGCAACAGTCACATAATTCTGAGCCTCAGACATGTTGACTAAAATGGCCAGAAGGCCCTTGTTAGGGGCACCTTTGCGGACAGAGTCAATAAGCTGTTCAGTACAAACAGCAATAGCTCTGGTATCCCACACAGAAGCCAAGGTAGATCTCAAAGAGGCACCTATGGCAGAAAAGGCAGACATCAGGATAGCTTCAAGCTTCCTATCAGTTAAATCCTTAAGCGCCGTGGCATCCATCAAAGGCAAACAGTGGATTTAGAGAGTCTGGAAATGGGGGGGATCCACCTGAGGAGGTGTAGCCCACTGAGCCAAGGCTGAATCAGAAAAGATACAGCTTATAGAATCTCTTAGAAAGAAAAAGAAGATTGTCTGGAGTCTTCCACTCATCCAGGATAACCTGATCAAGAGTGGGATTAGGTGGAAAAACAGTGCAGGACTTCTTGCACCTTTGGAAGATATCAGAAGTAGACTGTGATTCTACTGGTTAACAGAAATGTTAAGGGAAGTCAAAACCACCTTAATGAGACCCTCTGCAGAGGGTTCAGGGTCAGCCTCAAAAGGGTCACCACAGGTATGGGAAGAAGCCCCTTCTGCACACTCCCCATCCACACATTTCTCAAATGAATCCTCCTCAGAGGAATCAGAGAGGTCAGGGACCTTAGGGGCCACAAACCTGAATGAAGTGGGGGGCTTCCAAGACTGGAGGGCCCACTGAAGGGCAAGAGGAAACTGTGCCATAGAGGACTTTAAGTCAATGACCAATGCTGGAGGGCCCTGGCACATGAGGGGGACATAAATGTCCTGAATACTCTCATTGGGATGAGGAACAATAATAAATGGGGGACAAAGATGCCCCAGAATCAGTAGCCCCAAGTCTAGCCCTATGTCCCTTTGGATCTGACATCCTACCAGGAGAAGTCTCTCACAGTAATAGTGAACCCAAGTACTGTCACTCTGGTTAATAAAATCACCTCAGAAAGCCCAAAAGAGTACTTATCTGGCAGACGAATAGTTAACCTGTGGAGGCGAGTAGAGGAATACAAGCCCTGAGTAGGATACAGAGAGAGAAAAGAGGATTTTAGTTGTACCTGTTAAATCCTTTTCTCTTAGTCCATACAGGTTACTGGTAACTTTGGGTAGGCAATCCACCCCTTTAACAAGAACAATACTAGAATGTTATGCAGGGGGTGGAGCCTAGCTTCCTTCCTTGGCTGCAGCTAGCCAACCAGCTCCAGAAAGATTTGAGACACTATTGACTAGATAGTGGAAGGGAAAAAAGACCCCTGTGAGCATGACCCCGAAGGACCCCCACAGTCTGCCACAGGAGAGCCAAGCATGGTCCCTTGACAGGGGGGGAGACCAGTAAACTGTATGGACTAAGAGAAAAGGATTTAACAGGTAAGACTAAAATCCTCTTTTCTCTGTCGTCCAATACAGGTTACTGGTAACTTTGGGATGTCCAACCATTGAGTTTCCCGGAGGCGGGAAGTAAGGCAAGGACCAGGCGCAAGGCCCCCAAAGTCACCAGAGCAGATATGAACCATCAGATCAGAGATAGCCCAACAAAACAATGAAGTGTCAATGGACACTGAACAGGGGTAACAATATCCCAGGAACTGTTACACAGCACACTGAACTAGAGCCAGCAGGGCTCAAAAGTGAAGGAAGCACTAAGAACCGAAGAAGATCCTGGACAAGCAAGACTGCTTCCAAGATCTTCCTCTCAAAGCTGGCATCAGCCTATGCCAGCAAATCGACACAGTAGTGCTTCTGATTCTTGTAAGCCCAAGAAGCCCCAATAGATCTTATAGAATGAGCCATGACCCAGAAAGGGGACAGGCTTCTTCCTCAGCTCGTAAACCTTACGAATAGTGGACTTGATCCCAGAAGCAATAGTCACTTTGGATGCAGGTCTTCCTGCCCTGGGACCCTCAGAAATGACGAACAGCGCGTCAGATTGCATGATAGATGTACATAAAACTTGAGACAATGTACCACATCTAACAAGTGGAGATCCCTCTGCTTGTCAGAGGTGGGGTCAGGACAGAAAGAAGGCACCACACTCTCCCGATTGATGTGTAACTCCGAAACCACCTTCGGGAGAAACTCCTGAGAAGTGCAAAGCACCTCCTTGTCCTTGTGAAACACCAATTAGGGTGGCTTACAGGACAGAGCATGTAACTCTGCGACACGGCAAACGGACACGATCGCCAGGAGAGAGGCCATTTTCCATGTCAACAGGTGTAGAGGAATAGTAGTCAAGGACTCAGATGGAGGGTGCTGAAGAACGCCCAAAACCAAGTTAAGATCCCTGGAAGAAAACCTTGACATCAGGAAGGATGGCAATGCGCCTCTGGGAAAAAAAAAAAAGAAAGCGCAGAAGTCTGAACCTTAAGGGAACTCAAACTGAGGCCCTTATCCATGCCGTCCTGCAAAAAGGCCAGGACCGTAGGCAGATCAAATTCCTGAGACAGGTCCTTGTCAGCACACCAAGATGGAAAGGTCGACCAGACACGGTGGTAGATCTTGGAAGAAACAGGTTTGCGGGCACTGAGCATAGTAGCCACCACCCCAGAAGAAAAACCTTTCTTCTTCAATATTGAGGATTCAATTTCCAAGCCGTCAAAGTTATCCGACTAACATCCTCCTTCCACTGTAGAAGAAGATCCGGAATGGCTCCGCCACTGACAGATCCAGCAACTCCGGAAACCAAGCTTGGCGAGGCCAGTACAGAGCAATCAGGATGACTGGACAGCGTTCCAGTCGCAATTTCTGTAACACCCTGTGCAACATTGGGAGGGAAGGTAAGATGTAGGCCAGAGGAAATAACCAAGGAATGGACATTGCATCCAGAGCTAGAGGGTCCTTCCACCAAGAGCAGAACTTCGGAACCTTCCTGTTGTGTCTTGTCGCCATCAGGTCAAGAAGACCCCACTTCTGAACAATGAGGGTGAACACGTCTGGGTGCAGCTCCCACTTTCCGCTGTCCACTGTGTGTCGACTAAGGAAGTCCGTAATGACGTTGTCTGAGCCAGGAATGTGCACTGCGGATATGGCAGGAACGTTTTCTTCTGCCCAGGACAAAATAGCCTTTACCTCTAACCAAGCGGCGAGATTTCTTTTTCCTCCTTCCTTCTTGATGTAAGCCACGGCCGTGGTGTTGTCGGACTGTACAGTCTTCCAGCTGAGATGTCCAATGATGAAGGGCATGAAATATTGCCCGAAGAAGGAGAGATTCCTCTGGAGACCACCGACCCTGAGCATTCAGGCGTCCCAGGACCGCTCCCCAGCCGGACAGGCTGGCATCTGTCATCACAGTGGTTCAGAAGGAGGCCAGGAAGGACTTGCCTTTCAGCAGATTGGAGAGGTCGAGCTACCATGACAAACTCAGGTCCACATGAAGAGGGAGGGACACTGACATCTTCAGAAGATCCGACTGACCCCTGCACACCTGGATCATGAATCCCTGGAGTTCCCTGGTGTGCTCCATGGCAAACGGGACCGCTTCTATGGTGGAGATGAATTTCCCCACTAGAGAGGGCAGCTTCTTGACTGGATTTTGAGCCAGAACTGCAGAAACCCTGTGGGCAATCTGGTGAGCGACATCGTCCGTGAGAAACGCCATGTTATTCTGAGTGTCGAAGAGAAGGCCCTGGAAGACCAGAAGCTGGGATGGGACAAGATCTGATTTGTCCATGTTGTTGATCCACCCGTGATGGGTGAGAGCGTGAATGCATTGCTGAACCTGCTCATGAAGCAGGTCGTCCATGTATGGAGTAATTCTGATGCCGTCCCGATGGAGAACGGACACTAAGGCTCTCAGGACACTGTTGAAAACTTGAGGAGATGTAGTCAGACCAAATGGAAGAGCTGAAAATGCCCTTGGTTGCAGGCAATCTGAGATACTGCGGGCTCTCTGGATGAATGGCGATTTGTAAATATGCGTCCTGAAGATCCAGGGATGCAAGGAATTCCCCCGGGGACATAACAGCAATCACTGTCCATAAAGACTCCTGGTGATAATGAGTCCGGATCACAAAGGTCCTTTTTGGAGCCCACAAAGAGGTTTTTAGTAAAAACCCATACCTCTGTCCTGAACTGGAACCGGCTCTAGAACATCCTTGTCCAGAAGAGCCTGAATAGCGCCGAACAGCCGTCGTTTTTCCTCTCCCTGAGGCGTATGAGAAGGAAAGAAGCAAAAGGGAGGAAGAGAGATGAAAGGGAACCTGTGCCCTTCCGTCACCACCTGTAAAACCCATAGGTTCGCCACTAAATCCTCCCAGATGCTGTGGTAGTGATGCAGATGACTACCCACAGCAGAGTGGCGACCTGGGTTCGGCGAGTCATGCCGAAGGAGGCTTGGAAGAGACCTTGGGCTTCCATTGCTGTTTGGGCTTGGAGGAGGCACACGGAGCTGAGGGAACCGTCTGGTTCACCGGATGTGTCTCATTCTGAAAGGAACGAAAATACCGGTTACACTTAAGTGGTGTCTTCTTCCTGGGAATCAAGGGTACTCTTACCCCCTGTTGCCTCACTGATCAGATCCTTAAAAGCCGGCCAAAATAAAGAAATGCCTTGGAAAGGTAAAGAGAGCAATGCTTTCTTGGAAGCAGTGGCAGCAGACCAGATCTTGAGCCAAAGAGACTGTCTGGCAACCACACACATGGTGGAAACCATAGCCACCAAACAGATGGCATCATATAAGGCAGCAGAAACATAGTAGTGTGCCTCAGAAATGTTGGAAAGAAGGCGCTACATATCCGAAGTAGGAGCACCCTGACGGACAGCCTGGGTGACCGGTTCAGTCCAGACTGCCATGGCCTGGTTTACCCATACTGCAGCAAATGCTGGATGCATGGCAGAACCAGCAGTGGCAAAAATGGACTTGAGGGAGACCTCAAGTTTCTTGTCAGTCCAGTCCTTCAGAGTGGATGCATCAGAAACTGTTAAGGCAGTAGACTTTGATAGCCTGGAGATAGGAGCATCCACTTTGGGAGGATGAACCCACAGAGCAAGCGCTGCCTCAGAGAAGGGATAAAGCTTGGCAAATTTCTTGGACACAGAAGGTTTCCTGTCTGGGGATTTCCACTCTTCAGACACAAGGCGGTCCAGAGTGGGGTTAGGTGGAAAGCAAGTAAGGGACTTTTTAGGCTCTTGAAACACATCACAGGGATCAGAAGGAACCTCCTGAACTAAGGGAGTGTTAAGGGTATTCAAACCAGCCCCTATCAGGCCCTCAGCCAAGGGCTCAGGATCAGCCTCAAAAGGATCCCCAAAAAACTGAGAGGAGCCCACAGCAGAACATTCCTCAACATCTGAAACCACCAGCAGTTCTTCCTCAGAGGAATCTGATATGTCAGGTACTCCCTGAGGTTTTGGCAGGGAAGACTTGACGGAGGGGTCTGCCAATAATGGAAGACCCCTTGTAACTTGGATGGAAAGAGTTGCAATGTAGACCTAAGGTCCCTGGTAGCAGCCTTGAACTCTTGCACCCAAACTGACTCTAATGCATGGCTGGAGGTCCCTGGGAGACTCAGGGACATCAGAACATGCTAGGCATAAATGACCTGAGAATTCTCTAGGTAACCCTGACAGGAAGAGCAATGTGCAATAGGGGATACAGAGACCCAAGCATCCTTAGTCTTAGGTCTGGCCCCAAGCTCAAACGTTATAAACATTCTCAGTGTCAAATAACCTTATGGTATAAGAAATCACCGAATTACAGTGTGCAGGATTAAAGTCTCACCCCAGAAATCACTAAAATAGACTTATCTGGCAGGCGAAGGGTTAATCAGCAGAGGAGAGAAGGAGAGTCCAAGCCCTGCGTAGGATTCTCGTTCTGGAAATGGCACAAAATGGCTGCCTCCACGGGAGCCAATCAGAAACCATCTCGTGAAGCAAGCACTCATGGGAAATGTAGTTTTCCCAAACAGTGCCTGAAGCCCCTGAGCCCCCAACACACTAGAAACATGAATCGAATGATAGCGCAAGGGCAGACAAGTAAAATGAGCCATCTCTGAAGCCGCTGGGTGAAGCGGTTGCAGAGATACGTCCCAAACTGTACAGGCCCATAGGAGTGAATGGAGCAATGGTGCCTATGCAGTAAAGCGCGCAACTCAAATCTTACAAAATTTAAATCGTAAAATAAAAATGCATGAAACATCACTAAAACATGTAAGGATACCCAAAAAACTGAACCAGTAGGAAAAGTGTCAGAACCCCCCCAATGCAAAACCAGTAGCTAATGGGTTAAAGTACCACATAAACCTGCTCCAAAACACCCAACAGACATACCCAATGAGTGCAGGAGTGTGCAATAGGAACTCCTGGAATACACCTCTGTGCGGAGGGGCACTGTGGGACATGTGGACCTGCAGCACTCAAAGGGTTGCTCACCTTTCCTGCAGATCTTCTGTCTTCAGCAGAAGCGTAACACAAAATGCAGGGACCCCCCTGCAAACTCTAATAAGGGGCCCCTTGTCCCGCCTTAGTTAAGCCACACCCCTCAATTAAACCCCACCCATTCCAATAAATAAATAAACCGGTGCATCAGACAAGACAGTTGAAGGCATTTGCACCACTCAAGGAGATAAAACAAAAACATGCAGTTAGAATTTTAGTATCACAAACATCAGAGCATAAACTTGGGGTCAGATCTGCTTAAAGGGATAGTAATGCATAGTTTTCACAAATATTCATCTTGTAGCTATTAACCCTTTGAGTGCCAGAGGGCAATGCGTTGCATACCCCTCTGGCACTCAAAGGGTTAAAAAGTTACACTAAATGCCCCCAGTCCCATCTCTCAAACCTTTATGGTTTGAGAGATAGTCGCTGTGAAAGTTCCCCCCTCCCTCCACTTTCCCTGACGTCAGCACTCTAGCTGACTGCAGGGGAATCCAGTCCCTGGACAAGTGGAGGCTCTTCAGCAGAGTCGAGATTGCGTTACTGAAAATTAAATCCTTCACTGGAACGGTCTACAAAGTGTGCTTGTATTTGTGAAAACTATGTATTATTATCCCTTTAATACCTTGAGTGCCAGAGGGGCAAGCAAAGTACTGAACAGCAGAGTGTTGCTCAGCCCTCTGGCACACAAGGGCTTTCAAATTATGGTGCTTCATGCCAAAGTGAGAAACATTGGTTCAGTTTTCTGAGTCCTCAAATCCACTATTATACACATACAATAATGGAGCAACAGCCATAGCCCTCCACCCCGTATCCTGACCTTTTCCATTGCTATAAATGTATGGTAACCACAGCAGCATAAGGGACTATCTAGATCCACTTTTCCACTTTTAACTCTTGGGTGCAGGGGAGGGCTGGAAATTTTTGGCCTGGGGGGGCAAGTACAATCAAGTGGCCCGTTTTTACTATCATGCCAGTACACTGTCCCAGTTCTCCCACTTTTGTTAAGTTTATAATTGGCATTAATTTTGTGTAGTAAGGCTAGTATCAAGCAGTAATTTTATGCTGTTTAACATCATTTAAACAGGTGTACATTTTGTGTAGAGCAGCCTTGCAGTGGGCTTTTTCTCTTGTAGCACCTACTTGAGTGGTAATATTTCAATCTGATTATTAACTCTGAATAACCTTTAATATTCAGCCTAATTATTTTTGGGATATCATAGCTTTCAACTGACACTGAGCTATATTAGTGATACCACAGTGTTTAAATATAAAATATAGCTACGCTAGTAATGCCACAGAGTATGCGATTGAAATTGAGCTACACCAATGATACAAAAGAGCTTATAATTGAAATTAAGCTACACTAGTCATATCACATAGCTTACAAATTAAATGGTGGTACATTAGTGATACCAAAAAGCTTACACTTATATAACTACCAATAGGTAGTCATATACTTGTAAACTCTGTGGAAGCAAAATGTATAGTAGGGACTGAGTGGGCAGAAAGACATGCTACACACAACAATGGGCAGTATACATAAACTGAATAATGTATTTAATGCAATGGAAGGGAGGAGAGCCTATTTGGGAAGCAAAGTGTCCGGTTCCAGACAATTGAGGAGATGCACTAAGGTGTGATAAAGTGGCGATACCTTCTCCAGTGATATCACTTACCCAAGTCCTAAGTTATTCTATGGAGCTTATGCACTAAGATCTCTCAGACTTTAGGGATCCTAGTGCATAGGCTCTATAGAATAACAGGAATTGAAGAAGTGATATCACTGGCAAAGTCATCTCAACTTTATCACCACTTTATCATACCTTAGAGCATCTCCTCCAGTGTGTCCTACCAGATCTTCCATGTACAGAATATCACTGTAGGATACTCATTATAGTAACATAGTTGATGAGGCTGAAAAAAAAAAACCATGCATCCATCAAGTTCAACCCATACCATATCACCTGTGTTGATCTAGTGAAAGGCAAAAAAAACACCATTGAATCCATTTCCAAATAAGCTCTACGTGGGTAAAAAAAAAAAAAAAAGTCTCCTTGACTCCAAATGGCAGTTGGATATTTCCATAGATCAACATCCTATCTACTCAAACAGAAGAGATGGCGGTGTCACAGTTGTGAAGTCACAATGGATGAATTTGCTTTGATGCCTAATCTTCCCATTGAATGCCTCACAATACAAAGATAATGGCCTATGTGACGGGCGGTTTGTAGTTGCCCCAGGGACATTATACAGTGGGTCTCTAAACAAAAATAATAATAGTTTCATGTTAAGACCCTTTTTGGTTGCATTGCTAGAATCTCTGTCCCCAATTTCAGGTGAGTATGTAGCAAACAGTGAAATCCGCAACAATTTTGGGCTGTACCCGTGTGTGCCCAGCAGGACTGCCATCAGAAAGCATGGGGCCCAGGACAAGTGTAAGTGGCAAGGGCCCCCACCCCACCCCTGATCTTTTATTGTCTAGAGAGAGACACACACACACACACACACACACACACACACATGTGAGCCTGAATACTTCTCTGTCTGTATGACTATGTGCCTGAGACATGTGTGTGCGTGCGTGCCTGAGGCATGTGTGTCTAGGGCATATGTGTCTAAGGCATGTGCGTGTTTGAGGCATGTGCATGTTTCTCTTTACAAATCCGATTTACCAAAGGAAAGTTGAGCAATTCTGGAGCAAACCAACTTCACCACAGCAAACAAGTAAATATTCACAGACCTCCAATAGCTTTATATTTTAACTCCTTGAATGCTAAAAAAGGCTCCAACACATTCCTTCACACTAGGAAGTGGTATTTGTCCCCATGGTGTAATTAGTTTGCTCCAGTATTGCTCCATTTAGTCTTAGTATATGGCTGAGGGAGATAGAGGAGAGACAACAAAGGATTGTGGAAGATAGAGGGGGGAAACTATTCTCCCCAAATTACCTTGGTTTTAAACATATCTATCTGCTAAGAAGTAAATAAATACAGTCAGCGAATGTAGACATCTGGTGTATATGTTAGTAGTTATGGTTAATAATAAAAAGTATTTACCAAAAGTAGGCAATCATAAAAAACCCATTTCTGTATTAACATATGCATAGCTATATACTGTATATTGGTGTATTATAAGTTACTACGGACATGTGTTTCTTATGGCTGCCCACCCCTGGCAAAATCTTTTTTTTTGTAAACATAATTGTTAACAGATAGTGCACAAATACACCGTATACTGTTGCTGAATATATTAATACAGAAATGTGTTTTTTATGACTGATTGCACACCCGTTCTGGCCAATATTTTTTTTCTACTTATCTACTAATATAGGTAGATGTGTTAAAAAAAAAAAAAAAAAAAAAAAAAAAGTATTTGCCAGTAGAGGTGGGCAACCATAAAGACACAGTTCTGTATTAATATACTCAACAATATACAGTGTATTTGTTAATTATGTTTACAAAAAATATTTTGCCAGGGGTGGGCAGGCATAAGAATTCCATGTCCGTACTAACTTACGATACACCAATATACAACTGTTCATATGTTACATACAGAAATAAGGTTTTTATGATTGCCCACCCTTGACAAATACTTTTTCTTTTTAACCATGTATGCTAACACCAGATGTGCACATTCACTGCATGCATTTAGTAGATAACAAAGTATTGGCAAGGCCAGAAGTAGGCAATCCTAAAAACAACATTTCTGTACTAACATATACACCAGTATAGTATATTGGTGGATATCTTATTGCAGAAATTAGATTCTTATGGTTGCCCACGGTTGGTTGTCAAAACTGGCTCAAAGTCAGGTTTGCAATTTGAAGATATGCACATTTTAAAGTCATAACCTTTTCTTTGACAGTGTGAGGTGGACAATATGAGGTGGATAATGTGGGTGTGGACAGTGTGTGGTGGATAATGTGAGGCGAACAGTGTGTGTAGAACAATGGAAGGTGGACAGTGTGTGGTGGACAATGTGGTGGACAACTGAAGGCGGACAGGGTGTGGTGGACAATGTGGGTGAAGTGTGTGTGATGGACAGTGTGGGTGAAGAGTGTGTGGTGGACAGTGTATGGTGAACAATGTGAGTGTACAGTGTGACTCACATCTTGAGGCTTAAATTATTATTATTAATCACTATCCACACTCACACTGTCCATCCACATTTGTCCACCAAACACTATCTGCCTCCACACTGTCCACCCACATTTGTCCGCATCACACTGTCCACACCCACACTCTCCACCTCAGGCTACCTACACCCACATTGTTCACCTCACACTGTTCACCCCCACATTGAACACCTTACACTGTCCACCTCACATTGTCCCCCACACACTGTCCACCCCCACATTGTCCCCCCACACACTGTCCACCACCACATTGTCCCCCCACACACTGATCACCTCACACTCTCCACCTCAGGCTACCTACACCCACATTGTTCACCTCACACTGTTCACCCCCACATTGAACACCTTACACTGTCCACCCCACATTGTCCCCCACACACTGTCCACCCCCACATTGTCCCCCCACACACTGTCCACCCCCACATTGTCCCCCCACACACTGATCACCTCACACTGTCCACCTCACATTGTCCCTCGCAGTCCACCCCACATTGACCACCTCACCCTGTCCACCCCCATATTGTCCACTCCACATTGTCCCCCACACACTGTCCCCCTCACATTGTCCAACTCACACACTGTCCACCCCCACATTGACCACCTCACACTGTCCACACCCACATTTTCCCCCACAGACTGTCCACCTCACATTGTCCCTAACAGTCCACCCCACACTGACCACCTCACACTGTCCACCCCCATATTGTCCACTTCACACTGTCCACCCCCACATTGTCCCCCACACACTGTCCACCCCCACATTGGCCACCCTCACACTGTCCCCTACACACTGTTCACCTCACATTGCCCACCTCAAACTGTCCACTCCCACATTTTCCACATGGTCTCTCACATTGTCCCACACACACTGTCCACCTTATTATCCACCTCACACTGCCCATCCATATTGTCCACCTCACACTGTCCATTTCTCTTAGACTGTTACCTTTTTGCGTCCCACAGGGGTATCCAACTCATTGATGCTCAATACATTGGACACCTATGGTACTCAAAGGGTTAAACTGAAATAACTGCTCTCTCCTGCTGCTTTACGATTGACTTACCACAGCAGACTGAGCAGAGTGGAGAGAAGAAAGAGCCTCCAACATTTTCAAATATTATCACCCTGGCGACGCTACTGCAATTCCATTTCAGCCTGCCCCCCGCGCAGGAGAACTGCACTGTGTGTTGTAATGAAATTTTAAGCCCGCGCAGGTATGTGATGACGCAGCGCGTGGCTGTCGCTTCTGCGCATTACATCATCCTGCTGAGTAGAGCGTGGGCTGATATGAGGTGAGCTCTGCTCTGTTTACATTCAAGCCGGCACTGCAGTCGGCAGTGGGAACACTGGAACGTTTACATTCATAGGCAAATCTGGGGCCTATTTAATAAATAATATATGTGCTATTGGGGGCCCCAAGTCTGGTGGAGCCTCCAATACAAGACAATGGGGAACATTTTCTGGGGGCCCCTAGACCGATGGGGCCCCCCCGCGCCGCGGGGGCTGCAGGGGCCTCCGCTACGCCACTGGTCTTCAGACTTCCATGTATTAAGAAGAAGCCTCAGTGGGTAACTCCTGTGGAAAGAAATTGTAGCCAAGATCCCCCCCCCCCCCGGGCTTAAGGTCCACAAAAAGCACCTGGTCACTGAGCTAGCCACATCTAAGGGCATTGTCAGCTATGGTATTCTGCCTAATGCTGGTATTCCATTACTAACAGAAAAATAAAAAAGTTTCTAAAACTATAGCAGAACTGTTCTCTGGCCTGTGTCTTCACCAAGGAACAAATCTTGCTGGAGCTGGTTGGCTAGCTGTAGCTAAGGAGGGAAGGTAGGCTCCACCCCCTGCATACAATTCTAGAATTGTTCCTGCCTACAATTAAAGGGGTGGATCGCCTACCCAAAGTTACCAGTAACCTGTATTGGACACCAGAGAAAATGGTGTCCGAACTCAGAGCCAAGCAGAACAAAGCCCGCAAAGCGAGTATTATGGGAAATGTAGTTCACTCTTTGAGGTATAATCATAATTAGTATTTATACAGCGTCTTTCTCCCAGTGGGACTCAAAGCACTTTCAGCGCATTCTCTCGGAATTAACCAAATCGGCAGCTGAATAATACATGTTATTATTAACCAATTAATTATACTCATTTATCGACCTCAGGATGAAGAGCTGAGTTGACCCTGCCACGATTTGAACCTGCAACCTTGAGGTTTGAGCAGGCTCTGCAGTTAGGGCATTTACCACTGAGCTATCTCACTGGTATCCAAAGAGCAGGTCCTGAACCCCCCCAGGGACCCCCAAGACACTGAGGATGTAAACCAGAATACAGGACAAGGGGAGACAAGAAGAACGAGTCCTCTCTCAACTCTGTAATTGGAACGGTTGCAGAGATATGTCCCAAAGCAGTCTAACCCATAGAAGTCCATGGAGCATTGTGGCCATGCAGTAAAGTGCACTCTTAACCCCTTCGTGACACAGGACGTACATGTACGTCCTGTGTGGCTGTCACTTAGTGACATGTACGTCCCGGAAATCCGGCTCCCCGCGCGGCTGCGCGCCGTTCGGGGACTCCGGATTGTTTAAAAAAAAAAAAAATGTTAGACGGGCGTTAAGTGACGTCACTAAGGGGTTAAAGGCACGAAATTAAAAAAAATTGCAAAGTTTTAAAAATTGAATAAAAACTCCCAAAACACAAATAGAACATACAACAAACAATAAAAACTCATGAATCCAAGAAGAAAATTATATATAAATCCCAGAACCTAATAGAATGTCAGGGAAGGGGTTAAACACCACACTATAGCCAAAAAATGCTCCAAAGACTCAGAGATCAGATAACAAAATAACCAACATGAGTGCAGGAGTTATAAGGAACTCCAGAGAGACCCATGTGCAGAGAGGAACTGTGAGACACGTGGGCCATGGCACTCAAAGGGTTGCTCACCTTTTGTTGCAGGTCTTCTTTCTTCAGATTACCACTGAGATGGAAGAAGCCTTAGAGACTCTCTCTCTGGAGAGAGAGAGAGAGAGAGACAGACACACATGGGTTGCATAATCCTCTCCCAGGGCTGCAAGGGGTCCACAACAGCACCTGATAACTGGGCAATCCTCCAGGGGAAGCCAGTAATGGTAATCTGTCTAATGAGGGAATTTGGACACCCCATATCTAACAAAAAATAATAAAATAATTAAAACTAAACAGAACTGTTCTCAGCCATCTAACCTGGACTTGGAACAAAATCTGGCAGGGAGTGGCTAGGGTAGCCTGATATGGAGGAGGGGGAGGCTCCACCCCTGCACTTCTTTCTAGAACTGTTCCAGCCCACTGGGAGGAGCTGTCACCTTCCCCATGGTACCTGTATGTCATATTGGACGACAGAGAAAAGAAAATAATTCACAGAAATAAGGATGAAAAACACATATATAACTAGTGCAATGCTAGAAAAACTAAATGGAGTATGGCTATCAGTGCTAATGGAAGGAGAAAGCCCAGTTATAACTATGCAAACACAGTCCAAGTACATAAAGGGTTAAAAACCCATGCTATATAAGCAGCCACTTTTGGAAACATAGGATGCAAGTTAAAAGAGAATTTTTTTTTTTTTTTAAATACAGAACCAGAGAGACATTCAGTGTTAAGGCATAGACATAATAAAGTCAATCTCCACAGGGAAATGGTCCAGAAAAACATCTGTGAACTGGTCAATCCAACTCCAAGGAGGCCAATTAATAGGAGTCCACCTAATGGAGGCTTATACAAACCCATATGTAAAAATAAAAAAATTAAAAAAAAAAGTCTAAAAACTAAGAACAGCACCACCTTGCCCTATTCCTCAAACTGAGAAGCGGGGGTTAAAGCTGGAGGGGAGTCTCCGCCTCAAAGATGCCCTGCCCTTTTGAGGAGGGAACTGTACCCCATGGTTCCTGTGTTCCACATTAGATGTAAGAAAAATAGCCAATCTGTGATTGGAGTGTATAGCCTCTGGTTCCATTTAGTAAATCTGCTCCTATGGATGTCCAAACCAACAAACTGAACACACCACACTATGAAATTAATGCACTTTATTTGTAAATAATTGTACAGTCAGAGAACCAATTTTTTTGTTAATGAAAATTATTTACATGTATGATATAAATGTATTAACTGGATGCATATTATTGTAATTCATAGCCACTACAAAATCAGTTTTAAAAACTATCTGGAAACCTTACAGACAGATTATTTTAGACTGATACTTCAGGGGTGATTTTATTCAGAGTTAACCATTTAAGGACCAGAGTGGTATACAACACACTGCAAAGCAATGCACTGTGCACCTTGCTGGTCATCAATGGGTTAAATACCAGAGTATGTCAAGTAGTTTTTTTTTTTCCTTTGTTTATGGGCAGATGATCAGAAGAATGTAGTAAAATGAAAGTGCATGTTGTAAATATTTACTTCATGTAAAATAAGCAACAACTCCTAATAAAGACCTTAACTTACAAAAGGGCAGAAAATATTTTTGGCCTCTACAAATTTTATCCTTGTATCTCTGTGCAAAACACAACTTCTTCAATCAGTCTTGGACTCCACAGAAGCAGTTGCTGGCAATTTTTTTTTTAAACTGAAGGAGGGAGAGTACTTAACCCTTTAAGGTCCAGATTCACACTGTGAATCAAAGTACTGCACGCTCTTGTGAGTGGATTTTTGGTCCTGTGGTCCTGCTAGCAACTGTTCCTTCCGTATGTTTGAAGATTTTATTTTTTCCAATCAAGGAGAAAGGAAAACATTCCTTAGGATTTCATGGTCCTAATAAAGTAAGTGGGGATTATTAATAGGATGTGTTACTTTCCCTTTTATAATAAAAAATAAAAAGTTCCCCTTTGCTGAAAAATAGGCAGAGGTTAACACTTGGAATAAAACTTCACTATTTTCCATTAACCATCTGGCACTGAAAGGGTTAAGTGTGGAGCAAACCAGCTGTATCATATAGAACAAAAACAATCTGCTGAAATTGTCCATTTAATGAAATTGGACTTTTATCCTCTTGAATACAAGAGATCTCCAAATTGTGTTTGGGTCTTTTTATTTGTCATTTATGGTCAGTTGGTTTAATCCAAAACTGCTCCTTCTCTTATTTTGTGAATGAGGCTCAAAGCAGCACTGCTGTTATATGCTGAAGGAGAAGTGTTCATTTCCCAGAAACTGCTTAGTTGTATATAAAAATCTCACAAATTATACAAGACTACATAAATACATTCTCTAAATAAAAGTTTTGTATTTTGTTGCATAGTTTAATTACATAGGCTATAACTGGAATAGTGTTTTTTTGTTTGTTTTTTTAATATATCTACTTACATGCTTTATGTATGCAATTAAACGTACTCTTATAGGGATAGTAATGTTAGAAAAAAAAGTATTAACTATATGGTAGATACAATTAAAAGAGAGTACTTGCACTTATTCGTATCTCACAAACCGTTATGGTTTGAGAAATACAGGAAAGTAAATTTCTCCGCTCCCTCCCCTTTCTGGTTCCTGGATCAGATGGCGGCTCTTCAGCAGCGCCGACATAACGATATCTAAAGATAAATACTTAATTGTAACAGTCTACAATGTGTGCCTGGTTCGCAAGCACATGTTGTAGACCATTCTGATTAAGTATTTATCGTTATATATCATTATATTGGTTCTGTTGAAGAGCCGCGTCTGGTCAATCGACCAGAATCTGCTTCTGACAGCTTTACAGCTCATCAAACAGAAAGGAGAGGGAGTAGAGAACTTTATTTTCCTATATTTCTCAAGCCATAATATACGAATAAGTGCAAGTACACTCTTTTAATTTTATCTACCATATAGTTACTTTTTTCTGACATTACTATCCCTTTAACCCATAAGGACCAAAAGGAGTGTTCAACACACTACAAAATCAATGTACTGCACTGCACATGCCTATGGTCCTTAAAGGATGACATTTTGTAAAAACACAAAAGCAAAATCATTCTGTTACACTACAAAAATTGTTATATCATCTGACATAGAAAACGAGTACCTGCTATTTTCATATTTTCCTGTTTGCGTTTTTTTTTTTTTTTTTTTTTTTTTTTTTTTTTTTTTTTTATACAACCCACAAGGTAATGATTGGGAAGCAATTACTACCAAATGGCCCAACAATGCAATGTCTAAAGTGCGATGAGTGTGTTAACTCTGAGTGCCAGAGAGGTATCAAATGCATTGCGTTGCAATGTTTTGGATACCTCTCTGACATTCAGAGGGTTAAACGAGTACATTGGAAGGCTATAAACAACCACCAAGATGTTTAAATAAACAAATACATATAAATGTATGTATTTTAAATTCACTCTTAGTAATAAATCTCTGCAACTCCCACTTTTGTGTGCTGGTCCGCACTGGCTTTTGCTTTTCCGCACAGGAATTGGTTCTCTGAGCCACCAGAGAGGAGGTTGTCAAATCCTATTGGCTGCATATCAGCAAGCTAATTCCTGTTGGCTGTGGTGACATCACAGAAACCTGCCTGACTAATAGGAAGGAGATTGCCACTGGTAACTTGAGATTATGGAGGAGATGGGAGAAAAAGCCTTAGGGACCAGAACACTGAAGGCTGTACGTTCATAATGCTGCTGCTCCCAAGGGTGGGTGCAGCAGATTCTTTGAAGGGATAATATATAAAGTTATATTAGTTGTTAATTGTAATTTTATATAATGCATGCTACTGTTGGAAATATCCTCATCTTTGTATTCTGCTTGTAATAGGAGTTGAAACTTTCCCCCTTCTGCCCTTTCTACTAAGTCAGTCATCGTTCCCTCAGAAAGTAGGTGCGAACAGATCGCAATGAAGGACAATATTGTGTCAGCATAAGGAAAATCCTGTTCCCCTTTCTCAAGGGGGCGCAGAGTTTCCTTATACAGACACACAATATTGTCACTCATCAACGGCTTTCAGATCTGAGGGAACTATGAATGACTTAGTAGGAAGAGCAGAAGGGGGACACTTTCAACTAAAATTACAAGCAGAATACAAAGATGAGGATTTTTCAAACAGTAGCGTGCATTACATAAAATTTACAATGAACCATCTAACATAACTTTATATGTCAACATTACTAATCCCTTTTATACAGTTAAACACAAAACTCTAACATACTGAATTTAAAAGTTTAATTTTAAAAAAATCTGGTTGTAATGAGTGGTCAAATAAAAAGCTAAGTATACTCTGTTTAATGTATTCGTTCAAAGTAGGAATTAAAATTCGTAAGCAAGCAGAAATCAGAAACGGTCATCTTGTGTATTACTTCTTCAGTTCTCAGTTTTATATCACCTGAAAAAACACAAAAAAGAAAATGAAGTTAGAGATTCATTCATAAAAAAACATAAACTGCTTTAATTGTTTGGAGAATTCATTGATTTTTCCTTATATGATGAGGTGGTAACAAAAAAGAGCCCCAGGGTTTGTTCTAAAAGTGTAAAAGCATTATTGTTTATAAAACAGGATTTTAGTCTTACCTGTTAAATCCTTTTCTCTTAGTTCATACAGGTTAATGGTAACTTTAGGTAGGCGATCAGCCCCTTTAAATAGGCAGGAACAATTCTGTGAAGTGACTGCTGGGTGGAGCCTACCTCCTCTCCTTAGCACACAGCTACCCATTCCCAATTCAGTAAGATTTGCAGACTAACTATTGACTAGGTAGTAAGAAGGTAAAGGAAGACTCCTGTGAGCATGAACCTGAAAAGACCCCCACATTCTGCCACAGGAGAGCCAAGCATGGTCCCTTGACAGGGTTGGAAACCAGTAACCTGTATGGACTAAGAGAAAAGGATTTAACAGACAAGACTAAAATCCTATTTTCTCTGTCATCCAATACAGGTTACTGGTAACTTTGGGATGTCCAACCATTAAGTTCCCCATGGCGGGAAGAAAGACAAGGACCAGGCGCAGGCCCCCAAAGTCACCAGAGCACCAATGAACCTACAGATCATGAATAGCTCAACAATAGCAGCAAAGTGTCAACGGACACTGAACAGGGGTAAAACAGACCCCAGGAACTGTACACAGCACACTGAACTAGAGCCAACAGGGCTCAAAAGTGAAAGAGTACTGAGAGACTAAGGAGATCCTAAACAGGCATGGCTGCCTCCAGGATCTTCTTCCCAAAACTGGCATCAGCCGATGCCAGCACATCCACATGATAGTGTTTTGCAAAAGTATGCACAGATGACCAAGTGGCCGCCTTGCACAACTGATCAGCAGAGGCCTGGTTCTTGTAGGCCCAAGAAGTCCCAATAGACCTCGCAGAATGAGTCGTGACCCTGAAGGAAACAGGCTTTTTCCGAAGTTACTAAGCCTTACGAATCGTGGACTTGATCCAAGAAGCGATGGTTACCTTGGAAGCAGGCTTCCCTGCCCTAGGACCCCCAGGAATGACAAAAAGAGTGTCAAACTTCCGCAAGGACGCAGTGCAATGCACATAGAACTTGAGACAACTAACAACATCCAACAGATGAAGATCCCTCTCTTTGTCAGAAGAAGGTTTAGGACAGAAGGAAGGAACCACAATCTCCTGATTAATGTGGAACTCAGACACCACCTTCAGGAGAAACTCTTGTGAGGTACAAAGCACCGCCTTGTCCTTGTGAAAGACCAAAAATTGTGGTCTACAGGACAGGGCATGCAGCTCTGCAACTTGGCAAACAGAAACAATCGCCAGGAGAGGCCATCTTCCACGTCAGCATACATAGAGGAATGGTAGCCAAAGACTCAAAAGGAGGACACTGAAGTAGTCCTAAAACCAAGTTAAAGTCCCACTGAGGAGTAGGGGACGTAAACACCAGACAGGTATGAGCAACACCCTGGAAGAAAATCTTGACATCAGGAATGATAGCACGACTCCTCTGATAGAAGACAGAGAGAGCAGAAGAAGAGATTCCGCTACTGAGAGGTCCAGAAGCTCCGGAAATCAAGTTTGTTGAGGCCAGTACGGAGCAATCAGAATGACTGGGCAGCGTTCCAGTCGCAGTTTCCATAGCACCCTGTTCAACAGGGGAATGGTAGGAAAGATATATGCCAGAGGAAATGTCCACGGAATCGACAAGGCATTCACCGCAAGAGCCAGGGGATCCGCCCAGCGAGGACAGAACGTTGGAACCTTCCTGTTGTGTCTGGTTGCCACCAAGTCGATGCATGGAAGACCTCACTACTGGATGATGAGGTTGAACACCTCTGGATGTAGTTCCCACTCTCCGCTGTCCACCACAAGGAATATGAACTGCAGAAATGGCAGGGACGTGCTCCTCTGCCCATGATAAAATAGCCTTGACCTTTAGCCAAGCTGCGAGGCTTCTTGTGCCGCCTTGCTTGTTGATGTAGGCTACTGCTGTGGCGTTGTCCGACTGTACCCTGACCGGGCAGTCCTCCAGTTGCCGTGTCAAGTGATGTAGGGCATGAAATATCGCCCGGAGCTCCATGACATTGATGGGAATGAGAGACTCCTCCTGGGACCACCAGCCCTGAACACTCAAGTGCCCCAGTATCGCTCCCCATCCAGAGAGGCTGGCATCCGTCATGACTGTTGTCCAGAAGGGCACAAGGAAGGGTCTGCCTTTCAAGAGACTGTTCAGGTTGAGCTACCACGAGAGGCTCTGCTCAACGTTAAGAGGGAGAGATAGGGATCTTTCCAGGAGATCCGGTCGACCCCTGCATACCAGGATTAGAAACCTCTGAAGTTCCCTGGTGTGAATCATGGCAAACGTGACTGCTTCTACAGTGGAAATGAACTTCCCCACCAAGGATGACAACTTTTTGGCTGGAACCAGATCCTGAGACAAGATAGCCTGGACCTTCAGTGCTATCTGATGAGTCACTTCATCCCTGAGAAATACCATGCCTCTCTGAGTGTCGAAGAGGATGCCCAGAGAGACCATCCTCTGGGAAGGAACAAGGTCTGACTTGTCCAAATTGATGATCCACCCTTGATGACAGAGAGCATGAATGCAGTCCTGCACCTGCTGATGAAGGAGTTCCGGAGAAGAGGCCTTCAGAAGGAGGTTGTCCATATATGGCGTCACCCTGATGCCGTCCCGACGTAGGACGGAGATCAATGCTCCCAGGACTCTGTTGAAGACTTGAGGAGCCGTGGTCAGGCCAAAGGGGAGGGCAGAAAACTGGAAATGCCCTCAGTTGCAGGCAAAGTGGAGATATTGCCAACTCTCTGGATAAATGGTGATGTGCAGATAGGCATCTTGAAGATCCAGAGAGGCCAGAAATTCCACAGGGGACATGGCTGTTGTCACTGTGTGCAGTGACTCCTGGCGGTATTGGGACTGGACCATAAAGGAGTGAGATCTTTCAGATCCAAAATGGGACGACAGCCGCCGTCCTCCTTGGAAACCACAAAGAGGTTGGAGTAGAATCCCAAGCCCGTTTCCTGAGGAGGAACTTACCTGAGGGTGGGGACCCGGGTTTGGCGAGTCATGAAGAAGAAGGTTTGGAATCCTTGGGCTTCGCTGAGGACTCAGGTCTCCATTGCTGCTTAGGCTTGGATGAGGAGCGCGGAGCCTGAGGGACCGTCTGGGTCACTTGGTGCGAGTCTGCTTGAAAGGAACGAAAAAGCAGATTCCTTTTGACAGATGCCTTCTTCCAGAGGACACTGGCAGGTGAGTACTCTTCCCTCCAGTGGATTCACTGATGAGATCCTGGAGCCTTCTTGGAGGCCATGTCAGCAGACCAGATCTTGAGCCAAAGAGCACGTCTGGCTACCACAGACATGGTAGATGCCCTGGCTACCATACTCAGAGTCAAATAGGGCAACAGAGACATAATGCTGAGCCTCAGCAATGTTAGCGAGCAGCCGCAACATGTCAGCCGAATTGAGCTGTTCAATCCAAACAGCCACAGCCCTATTCACCCATGCTGCAGCAAATGCAGGGCGGAGGGCAGAGCCAGCCAGCCATCGCAAAAATAGCCTTGAGAGAGGTCTCAAGCTTCTTATCAGTCCAGTCATTAAGAGCCGAGACATCAGCCACAGGCAAGGCAGTGGAGAGAGAAAGCCTGGAAATAGAGGCATGCACTTTGCGGGGATGGACCCACTGCTTGAGGGCTGTTTCAGAGAATAGGTAAAGGTTAGCGAACTTCCTAGACACAGATGGTTTCTTGTCTGGAAACTTCCACTCCTCACACACCAAGCGGTCAAGGGCGGGGTTAGGTGGAAAACAAGTATGGGGCCTAATAGGCTCCTGGAACACATCAGAGGGTTCAGAAGAAGCCTCCTATACTGAAGGAATGTTCAGGGTGGTCAGCACAGCCCTTATCAGACCCTCAGCCGAGGGAATGGGGTCAGCCTCAAAGAGATCCCCAAAAAACTGAGATGAAGGAACAGCTCAACAGTCCTCATCATCAGAGTCCACCAATAATTCCTCCTCTCAGAGGAGTCAGACACATCAGGTACACCTGGCAGTTTAGGCAGGGAAGATCTGATAGGGGCTGGGGCTTGCCACGAGTGGAAGACCCCCTGTAAAGTGGGTGGAAGGTGTTGTAAGGTGGACCGGAGGTCCCTGGTAGTAGCCTTAAACTCTTGCATCCATACTGGCTCTAGTGCATGACTGGAGGCCTCTGCAGGGGATTCAGGGGCATGCTGGGCATACATGACCAGAGAATTCTCTAGGTAACCCTGAGTGAAATGAGGAGCAATGAGCAATGGGGGACACAGACACCCCAGTATTCTTAGTCTTTGGTTTAGCCCCAAGGTCTAACGGAGTAGACATTCTCACAGAGTCAAACAGTCAAAGTATCAAAACACCCACAAAACAGTGTGTATGATAAATTCACCCAGAAACGCTAAATAAGACTTTTCTGGTAGGCGAAGGGTTAAACTGCAGAGAAGAGAAGGAGAGTCCAAGCCCTGCGTAGGATACGCGATCTGCGAATACACAAAATGGCTGCCGCAAAGGGAGCCAATCAGAAGCGAGCACTCATGGGAATCGTAATTTTGCTGACAGAGTACCCCAACAGTGCCCGAAGCCCCCAACATGCCCAAAACATTGACCGGATGACAGAGCAAGGGCAAGCCAACAAAATGAGCCATCTCTGACCTCGCTACATGGAGAGGTTGCAGAGATATGTCCCAAACTGTCCCATAGACATGAATGGAGCAATGTCGTCTATGCGGTAAACGTGCGCTGGAACACAAAGTTAACAAGGTGAATACCAAAAGCCCACTAGAACAAGTCAGCAGACCCAATAAACACTGGTCCCAGTAGTGAAAGTGCCCACAACGCCCCCAAAAGATGCTAACCAGCAGCAAAAGGGTTAAGTTACCACAGAAACATGCTCCAAACACCTCACAGACATACAGATAAACCCAAAGAGTGCATGAGTATGTAATACGAACTCCAAATGAGACCCCTGTGCAGAGGGGAAGCATGGGACATGTGGACCTCAGCACTCAAAGAATGCTCACCTTTTTCAGCAGATCTTCTTCTGTCTTCAAGAAGAAGCCTCAGTGGGCAACTCCTGGGGAAAGAACTTGCAGCCAAGATTCCCCCCCAGGACTTAGGTCCACAAAAGCACCTGGTAAACTGAACTATCCACATTTGGGTGATGGGGATTGTCAGTGATGGTAATCCGCCTAATGTTGGTATTCCATATCTAACAGAAAAATAATAATAAAGCTAAAACTATAGCAGAACTGTTCTCTTGCTTGTGTCTTGACCAAGGAACACATCTTACTGGCTGGGGATTGGCTAGCTGCAAGCTAAAGAGAGGAGGTAGGCTCCACCCAGCAGTCACTTCTCAGAATTGTTCCTGCCTATTTAAAGGGGCTGATCGCCTACCTAAAGTTACCAGTAACCTGTATTAGATGACAGAGAAAGGTTTATATACAGTTTATGACTATACCAGCGTAGAGATTTCATTAATTTTGAGTGCCAGAGGGGTATGCCATGCATTGCTTCTTACCCCTCTGGCACTCAGATGGTTAATATTTTAACACCTTGGACCAGTGGTGAGGGTAACTCATTGGTTCTGAATCACTCTTCTAGTCCTCAAGGGGTTAAAGTGTAACTACACTCTAAATAAGGTGTATGCCTAACTCACCATATATGCTATAGATATGGAAAGCCTAGGGGTTTTGCCAGCATTTCTGTTATCCTTCCTCCCAAATGAGTCTTCCTCTTCATCCCCATAAAACCTGCTGTGCCTGTGTCATCCATGCAATCAGAAGTCTGCATCACCTTGCCCCTCTGAATTAAGGTGATGTCCTTTGTGCATGTGTGCATATGTGTGAGATACATTCAGATTCTGTGGGGCAAGACGATGCAGTGATTATGAACAGCATTCAGGATGTAGCAGGTCCCATGGGGCTGAAAAGGAAGATTCATTTAGATGGAACTCGGACAGGGTTAACAGCAGACTCCTCTGTGTGGCATACCTATGGAATATAAGGTGTTGAAGGGATCTTAATTGTAAATTTCCTCTTTACCATAAGCATGAAAAAGACTGTGTTATTACGAGTTCCAATAAAGATGGTGAAAGTACTATAGTTAATGGAAAATGGAGGCGAAACAGGTGCAATTATTTATTCAAAAACGCTCACTACCCCACAATCAGTTCTACTTTAACTTACATTTTGCCTTGTTGCAAAATGCCAATGCCTCTTTAAAGAGGCAGTATAGTGTCAATGCTAGACCCCTTTACAAGGTCGGACTTCCCAATAGGCAATTTAGAAGGGAGTCTCAGCTGTGCTGGCCACACCTACATTCTGAATTGTGAATGTGGCCGGAGCAATCTTAATGACCATGCAACAGTTACATACCCCTTTACATGCTATTTTTTTTTAACTCCTTGGATGCTAGAGAGATCTCCAGTGCATTGCGTAGCAATGCATTGGAGATCCTTCTAGCAACCAAGGGGTTAAAGCTTTTTTTTTTTTTAGTTTTTTTTTGTCCTTTCTTGTTATAGGACAAGGATATTTTCTGTTCCAGGAAATAGTGGATTGGACTGGGGGCGGGATCAGTTGATGAACAGGGGAGTGGTCATGGGTGGAGCTAAGAGCACCTTGAGTGCCTTGCCAAAGGGCACCTTTGATGTAAATCCAGTCCTGCCCTTTCATCCCATTGCCAGTGCCTTCAAAGCTATGTTGTCTGCTGGTCTGCTGTGCAGATCACTGCACTATATCAGTATTCGTATCAAATTTAGTATTGTTTCCTTGTGAGTTGGCTCCTTCATGCAATGTAAAAGGATGTCCCTAGAATACAACAGGAACCTGTCAGTCCACATCTGGCACAGTAAGGGTATTTTCTGTTCCAGGAAATAGTGGATTGGACTGGGGGCGGGGTCAGGTGATGAACAGGAGAGTGGTCATGGGTGGAGCTAAGAGCACCTTGAGTGCCTTGCCAAGGTGCACCTGGGATGTAAGTCTGGTCCTGCCCTTTCATCCCATTGCCAGTGCCTTCAAAGCTATGTTGTCTGCTGGTTTGCTGTGCAGATCACTGCACTATATCAGTATTCGTATCAAATTTAGTATTGTTTCCTTGTGAGTTGGCTCCTTCATGCAATGTAAAAAGATGTCCCTAGAATACATCAGGAACCTGTCAGTCCACATCTGGCACAGTAAGGGTATTTTCTGTTACAGGAAATAGTGGATTGGACTGGGGGCGGGGTCAGGTGACGAATAGGAGAGTGGTCATGGGTGGAGCTAAGAGCACCTTGAGTGCCTTGCCAAAGGGCACCTTTGATGTAAATCCGGCCCTGCCCTTTCATCCCATTGCCAGTGCCTTCAAAGCTATGTTGTCTGCTGGTTTGCTGTGCAGATCACAGTACTATATCAGTATTCGTATCAAATTTAGTATTGTTTCCTTGTGAGTTGGCTCCTTCATGCAATGTAAAAGAATGTCCCTAGAATACAACAGGAACCTGTCAGTCCACATCTGGCACAGTAAAATCTCCCAAAATTATTAAATCACCTGTCACTGACATCTTTATTATTTCCTCCGTCAATGCTTCATATGTTTCATATTCTTTTTGGGATCTATCAATTACTCCTATCTAAACAGACTTAATACCAGTTTTAATAATTACCGAAACAATCTCTAATTTTATCTCAGTATCCTGTATTAATGTAGATTCTTCCTCTTCCATTCTTCCCTTGTCTGTCTTCTCTGCAAAGAATGTACCCCAGTATAACTATGTCCCAGTCCTGAGACTTATCCTACCAAGACTCAGTCATAGCCAACACAGCCAACTTATCCCTTATCATTATTGTAATTAGTTCAGGAAGTTTATTCCCTAAATTATGAGCTTTTGTACACATGAAATAAAGAGAATTTTTAATGACATTTTGGTTTTATATATCCTACTAGTGTAAAAGCCCGTGTACAAGGACCAAAGTGAATGGCACTGAATGGATTAACCCTTTGAGTGCCAGAGGGGTACACAACGCATTGCATACCCCTCTGGCACTCAAAGTGTTAAGATAGCCGTGCACCCGCCAGGTACTAGGAGTGGGAGCTAGCCTCTACTTCATCAGTCTCGGGTGTGCATGCGAGAGCGCCCCTTGACCCAAAGCAGGGGGTTCATGAACGCGCCTCGCAATTCCAGGCTCAGCTAGACACCGCTCGACCGGGGCCAGGGCTCCCTCACACACATCGGGATGGACACTGAGCACACAGGGCTGGGAGAGCAGCTGGGAAGATGGAGCGTTTTGTCTGTTCGGGGAGTCTCTACTTCGCATGACTGCATCTGACAAACATACATCTGGCCTTTTATATAATAGGATTTCGTATTCACCTTATGACTTATAAAGGTAATTGCAAAATCCCTGCATCCATCACCAGACAAGCACTCTTCATAGTCTTTGTCACAATGGGGGAAGGGGCGGCTGGCTATATCATACCTTTTAGATACCCTCCCCCCCCGTATCTAGCTTAAATGACTGCTAATGTAGTCCTTGATTTAATACCTATTGCTCCATTACTAGAGGAATGTTAAAAATATACATTATATAACCCTTTATTACACCAATGACTCTAAAGCACCTAGTTAAAGCGAACTACCATGCTTGTACAACCAAAGCAAATACATTAGATATCCCTTAAATAAACACGGATTGTCAGTCAAATCATTCCAAGAGTAACTGTATTTTCTAAAATCTAACCCGCTATGTTAGGGAAAAGAAGAAGCAGACAGCAGCCATCTTGCCGAAAATCTTGTAATGCGCATGCTCCAACTCTCCCTTGGACTGTCACTCAACTATGCTGTCTCTGCCTACAGCCGTTTTTTTTTGTTTGTTTTTTTTAATGGCGTGCACGCTCGAGAGGCACGCGCTCCAACTAGGCTGAGATGACCTGACCGCGCTTGATGCCAGGAGCGCGGCAGGTCATGTGGTGCTGAGGACGATGACGCACAAGTGATGGGCAAGACGGAGGGAAGTACAATGGAGCCGAAAGGATCCATAGCGGTCCTGCACAGAATGGATTCAAGGGGCAAGACGTCATCAAGTAGAGATTCATTATAAAAATTGTGCTCTTACAACGCTTTTTTGGACAAAACTAACTGCGGATCCCTAATTATGCTGGGAAGCCAAAGAGTTAGAGAGTAGATCGCGTTGGGGTAGGAGTTCTGCTTTAAACAAGAGTTAAAACACCAGATACAAAACATTATACCCTATTCCTGCCGGTACACAGTTACAACTGCACAAGCACAGATGATACCTCTTGGCCACAATCATTCTCTAGCTGACAAAACTCATCCTGCACTGCCCTGACCTCATTTGTGGCTAAATCATTAGTCAGTTGATGATCATCATCATCTATCTCATTTCCATTTCTTACTTAAAAAAGCATTCCTACAAGATATATCCATATGAAGCTCTCTGCCTCCAGTCTAGATTATTCTTTTCATATTACAGAGAACTCTGTGTTCTATGTCATGTATAACTTATCAGTGGCAGTAATAGTTTACTGCCTCCAGTCTTTCCTGCTGCAGGGATGGGTGTTATTTTGTATCACTAGCCTTGTGCTTTTACTGTCTCTGACAGTTATCTGAAAGCAAGACACAAGGAGGTCATTGTCAATTGAATGGAAGAAGCCTCAGAGAGACTCCTGCTGGAGAGAGAGACATTGGCTGCATGGTTCTCTCCTAGAGCTGGAAAGGTCCACAAACAGCACTTATTAACTGGGCAATCCACCATGGGAACCCAGTAATGTAATCTGCCTAATGGGGGAATCTTGGCACCCCATATCTAAAGAAAAAATAATAAATTAATTAAAACTAAGCAGAACTGTATATAGCCTTTCTACCAGAATAATGGAACAAATCTTATCTGGATGGGAGTGGCTAGGTAGTCAGGTATGGATAAGGGAGAGGCTACACCCATCAATTCTTGAAGAATTGTTCCTGCCTACTGGGAGGAGCTGTCACCTCCCCATGGTACCTGTAAGCTATACTGGATGATAGAGAAATAAAGATCTGTCCATTCACTGTTGGGTCAGAGGGAAACACCTGTGTTGTGTTTCAATAAAACTGCAACTGCCCAGAGATCCAAACACTAGAGGGAAAAGTACGCCTGACTACCTGATGCTAAACAGGAGCCAGGTAACCATTATCTTGTGGCCCAGCCCACATAATTTTTTGTCACAGCAGTCAGTGGGCATTCTTCCTATAGTGTTTAGACCTGTACAGTGCTGTGGATGAAGCAGAGGGTGCACACTTACTTCCCATAATGTCAGTGAAGTACCCTGCCACACTCATCTCAGCAGTGTTCCTACATGGCAGAAATAAGATGCAGTCACAGTAGTTCAGATAAAGTGGCAAATCATGATGTCCCACTAAGCTTGAAGGGGGATGTGCGGGGCTACTGCACATGGGTTATCCATGATAATGTGGGATATGTGGGCAGGCACTGTCCTGCTGCTAGGAAAATTCAGGATAAATGGTCTCATGACTGATGGGTTGTACAACTACATATTAACATGCTATAAAAGTGCCTGTGTACTAGGGGTATGTGTCTGCCAAAAAGGATGTCTCCCAACACCATTATACCAAGAGCCTCACGTTGATGAATACACACATATGATTATCACTTACACTTCTCCTGACCAATTTCTGGTCATAATGATGTCCTAGACTCATCAATAAGGAACATGCATCTTATTTCTGCCTTAAGTTACATCTGGCTTGGTGACATTCTAATCAGCAGGTCCTATATCATAACACCATGGCAAGCCTTGGGGAGGTTGTCCTGACTCAAGACAGATTGTTGTGCAAACAACAAAGAATGGTTTGGGTCAACATAGGTGCTTTAATGGCTCTCTTGAAGTCACCTTGGAGAATGCTTGCAATTGAGAAGAGGTAGCACAATACCATTCACACATGTGGATGATCCTCTCAAGCTATGGTACAGTGCTGTAAGCCATTCCCTAGCCATCAACTGATCTGGTGGTCTTGATCCAAATGGAACCAGCATAATTGCACAGTTGCTGCATTATGGCCAATCCACGTGGTGTTGGTTAGCATGGCTAATATACCCTTCTGCAGTTTGATGATCCTGCCCCACTTTTATTCAGTAGCTGATTAAACTCTTTACTTTCATGTACCATAGGCATGTCATAATGCATTCCACAGCTGAAAATGCAATGCTAAATATGTCTTCACAGCTAACAGCCTGTCTACCCAGCCAAGGACCTTTGGTTCCATCTAACCAGTTACTCACATGACCCACCACAATGGAATTGTAATAATTTACATATCTCAGACAGCTACTGCTTGGTACAATTTGAGTAGCTCTACATCCTTCCCTTCTGGGTCTTGCAATTGCAATGCTAAATATTGGACATTTAGATAGTTTTCAATCTAAATGTAGTGTGACTCAAAGAGAACCAATAAGCAGGCAGTAGGAAAAGGTTAGAAGCAAAACAGGTTTGTTTGGCTTTGACTGATCACATTAAATGGTGCGTTTTAATTGATCCCATGCTTAATCTATCAATTCAGATGCTTAAAAAATAAAGTCTCTTGTTTTAGTAAATAAATACTGCTCTATTTGTTTAAAAATGTTAAAACATCAAACACTACTATGTTTAGTCAGGCACTTGCCATAAAAATGTTTGCAGCAGTTACATCAATCAGACACTCAGGTGTTTATGGTTCTGGTACATGTGGAGGTAAAATTTAGACATTTTAAAACCAATGATAATGTTCTCACTCAAAAGAACAAAAGTTGGGAAATTCAGGATTACAGTTTTGCAAAAATTATACACTACCGGTCAAAAGTTTTGGGACAACTCAATTTTTGCTACTTTTAGTAATTGCCATATAACTTGACAAAAACATTAGAAAAACGTGTCAACATTGGGTATTTCTAAAATCAAGACAAATATAATCTATTTAGCAGGGGGTTTTTTAGCGTTTGTAGATGTGTAAAAGATTTTTAGTGCCAAAGTAAAAAAAAAAATAATGTTATCTTTAGAAAGCCCATCGTATGGCAAGAAAAACAGTATATAATATATGTGGGTACATTAAATGAGTAAGAGGAACATTACAGCTAAACGCAAACGCAGTAGAAGTGTTAAAACAGCCATTGACCTTCTGGACCAATGCTGTTTTAACACTTCTACTGTGTTTGTGTTTAGCTGTAATTTTCCTCTTACTCATTTATTGTACCCACATATATTATATACTGTTCATCTTGCCATAAGATGGGCTTTCTAAAGATACCATTATTTTCATCAAATTTCCTGTAAAACAATTTATAAAATATAATGAAACAAATGTAATAAAAAAAAAAAAAAAAAAAAAAAAGTGCATTTAACTTTGGCACTAAAAATATTTTACAAATCTAAAAAAAAACGCTAAAAAAAACCCTCCTAAATAGATTATAATATTTGTCTTGATTTTAGAAATACCCAGTGTTGACAGGTTTTTCTAATGTTTTTGTCAAGTTATAAGGTAATAACTAAAAGTAGCAAAAATGTAGGTGTTCTCAAACTTTTGACCGCTAGTGTATAAACTCCACCCTCTGTGTGTGGCAAATATTAACAGCGTTATCAATGAAAGACTGTCATTCTGTCAACTGTGATGACATCTATAACTAAATCATACTCAAAATACTACATTTTCATATTACATTCCTATAAAATAAGCTAGTGTTCTGCATGATATCACCTGGCTTAGAAAGTATTGCCTCTAAGAAAGGATTGATAAATAAAGATGATCACCACACACAGATTAAAATAGTTTCCCCACATGCTAAATATGCAATAAATTCTGTTGTTGCATACCTCACTGTAAGAGACTGGATCCTTGCCCTCTGAAATTTGTTACTCAATCCTGTTTATAACACAGCTTCTGAAATGCCAAAGCAAGTTGCATTCCTCTGCCTGCCAGCTCCCAGCGATACTTCTGAGAAAACCCAAAATGATTCGGTATTAAGCTCAAGCCCCCCAAAAAGGTGCTTTAGATTACTATAAAAAAAGGGGGATTTGTTTATGTACTTGCCAATAATCCCTTTTCTCTTTGGCCATGTGGAACACTGGAACCATGGGGTAAAGTAACCTACTGCAAGAGGGCAGGGCACTGCCTTAAAAGATTCTCAGAGGCAGATACTCCCTACCTGCTTCACTTTACCTCCACCACACATGCTCAGTTTTAGGGTGTAGAAAATTGAAAAAAGACATAAGGCAGCAAAGGGGATCACCTAAACTTGTGAACCCCCCTGCCTAGGGCTCAAACAGCTATATATTCTCTGGGAGGGAAATCCTGTGGACTAAGAGAACAGGATTTATTGGTAAGTACACAAATATCCTCTTTCTACTTACATCCAATGGAGAACACAGAAACCATGGGGATATACCAGAGCATCCACCATGATTCCATGGAGAGAAGGAGAAAAACTCGTCAAACACAGACCAGTTCTAACAGAGACAAAATGGAACAACTGGAACTTCAGATGTCAATGGACACCAGGAGATCAACAGGTTACTGGCAAAAATAAAATCCAGGAAGGAAACAAACACAAGCACAACAGCCTATAGGACCATCTGACCAAAACTGGCTTCACCGAATTTAGCACACTGACACAGTAGTATTTGAGTAACGGGAAGTAACAGGAAGCACGGACGTCTCTTCACAGTGACGTCCGTGCGCCTGCGCTGTCAGTCCCTTGTGCACCGTACGGTGCACAAGGGACTGACAAGGGACTGACAGCGCAGGCGCACGGACGTCACTGTGAAGAGACGTCCGTGCTTCCTGATCCTTTGAAACGCCGAAATCTTGAGAACGGGGTAAGATTTCTGGCGACTAGCGCTACTAAGCAGCTAGTCGCCAGGTCAGCAGTAAGGGGAGATTGAGTTATTAAGGGGTGAAAGTTCCCCTTTAAACCAGTTACAAGCCTTCATCATAGTAGCAATGACTGAGTCAGAAAAAAATCTTCTTACATAGGATGCTGGGCTTCAGGAGCCAAATGGTCAAAGCCAATTTTTCCTCCTCTTGATGACACGGTAGACCATGAGTCAAGAGGTCTGGAAATAGAAGGAGATAAAATTACTCTACCTCAGATAGATTGAGAAGATCTGAAAATCAAGATCGATGGGGCAAGGACGGGACAATCATAATGACATGAGACTGCGCATCCTGATTTTTCTCAGACTATGCGGCTGCACTTCTAGTCTCTCCTTGGTGGCTGATATGGGCACCACTGGATTTGTACAGGGGATCCCTGGAAGGACTGAGACCAATGCCCCAGAGCTAGGTGAATTGCCCATGACACCAGCACATTGATAGGCAGGAGACTCTCTGCCCCAGGCCAAAGAACAAAGCCATCTGCGGATCCATGGTGCCACCCCAGTCTCAGGTTGGCATCCATCATAACTATCACCTAATTAGAAATAACTAATTGCTGTCCCAGCAACAGATGTAACTTCTGCTGCCACCAATGAAGGTCCACCTTTGTCTGATTGAACAGGGACATGACATGGGTGAGATGACACTGATGTCTTGACCAATTCCGGAGAATCTCCTTCTACAGCTCTCATGTATGGAACTAAGCAAAG
Source organism: Rhinophrynus dorsalis (assembly GCA_037306005.1). NCBI lineage: Eukaryota > Metazoa > Chordata > Amphibia > Anura > Rhinophrynidae > Rhinophrynus > Rhinophrynus dorsalis. Next base: position 312,769,148 of record CM074719.1, read on the forward strand.
AAGACTGCCCAACACCTTCATGTACTCCCACATTGCAGATGGGTAAAATAGGGCTGAGACATCTGGTAAGACAACAAGGTCTGACTGAAAGACATTCCCCCACAAGTGTGTTGAATCTCATGCTGTCAAAGATAGGGACCTGGGACAGAACCATAGATTTCTTAAAACTTAGAGCCCAACCATGCTGTTCCAGAACTGAATCTTAAGGAGCATTTAGCAAAAGGTTGTTCAGATATAAACCACCATGGAAATAGCCAACACACTGAGAAAAAGGTGAAGGCAACCTCTGTTTGCCTGAAGCAGACCAGGTCCCCATGAGTCATGCAGAGGTAGATTGCCAGCTGTGGGCTTCTGAGCAGGCATTTTGCCTGTCCAGGCCATTTTGATTTTGGGGTCGTGCTCACCTGGGCCACTGAAGATATATAAGCCCTGGGCACAAACTCATACTGGTGGGGGATTAACAAAAAATGCATCTGTTGTGAAAAATAGGAATGCTTAGGAGTAATCTGAGGTAATAAGGCACTTTTACCTCCAGTGGCATGATTTATAATCTTTTTCATCTTTGGGCCAAACAACTGCTTGCCTATGGATGGACTTCTTTGAAGACTGGTCAGACAACCAGATCTTTAGCAGAAGAGAATGACTATCAACCACAGAAAATGCTAGCAAATGTGGTGGCAAAGTCTTCTTCTGCAAGACAAGAATTAGCCTCATGGATTTGAAATATAGCCACTACAATATCTTCCTTATGCATGTCCACATGCATGTCCACATGGATAGCTTCCAAAAGCTGGTCCTCCCCAAACAGCCATGGCTTTATTCACCCAAGCAACAGCAAAGGCAGGACATAAAGCTCACCAGAATCCACAAAGTTTGCCTTCAATAGAGAATACAGGTGCTTATCTGACTGGTATTTAAGTGCCACTGTATCCGCAAGCAGCAAAGTTGTATTTTTGGAAAGTGACGAGACTGGAGAGTCTAGTGCAGTGTGTGTGCGTGTGTATGTGTGTGTGTGGGGTATTATAGCTCAATGTTCTAAAGCACTGGCAGAAAAGGATACATGGGAAGGAACAACTTCTTGTCAGACATCTTCTATTCCTGCAGGAGCACCTGGTCTAAGGAACAGTGAGAAGAAAAATGGCAACCTCCTTTTTTGACTGGAACTGGAGGTCTCAGAGACCTTTAGGGTCTCTGAGGCAATGCAAGTAGAACGGACCGGGCTGATAATGCAAGCCATCCTCTAGCAGACCTAGGACCCATTTAGTCTGTACTCTGGTTTAAACTGACAATGGAGTCCAAAGATAGGAGCTCACGTAACGTGGTATTTCACAGCCCCATCCAAAGGTTAAAAAACAAATAAACATAAAAAGTAGGCTAACAGAGAATATTTGCTCATGCATACTACATTAAGGTCACTTTAAAAACTGAGCTTGACTGGTGAGGGGTAAAGTGAAGAAGGGAGGGAGTCTTCGCATCTGAAAGACTTCTAAGACAAGTGCCTTGCCCTCCTACAGTAAGTTACTTTGCAGCATGGTTCCTGTGTTCCACATTGGGCATAAGAGAAATAAATATATATATATATATATATATATATATATATGGGTAATATATAAGGGTACCAGAATGTTAGGCATATGAGTTGGTTGGGCTTCTATGCTGGTGTGCATTGTAGTCCGAAGTATAAAAAAACGAAACAAAAGAAAAACACCCAACCACCACACCGCCACCACCACCACATCACCACTTAAAGAAAGACATTAAATATTAAAAAACAGGACGTTAATTGCTAGGGAAAATACACAACAATGGTGACATACATTCATGATTATGACTTTATTAAGAGGAAATCTCTTGTTTTGTAGTATTTTAACACATCTAACTTCAAGAATAAACAATAAAACCATAATTTATCTAAAGAATAAGGTAGGAATATATTACTAAGAGTGATTGCTCTCTAGAAACCATTATGACTAAGAGATGCATGCTAATTAACTAAAAACAGGTTGGCAGGTGAAAGCTAAAGATGTGTTTTTAAATGGACATAATCTAAAATGAGCAGGATTCATAACCTTTTAAATATCACCCTTACTGTATTTATTCCACCTTATTCCATGGGGTCAAAGGGATCATAAGTAAAATTCCCTCACTAGGAGGTAGGCAATAAACAACAGAGCACCCAAACACACTCACAAATTACAAGATTTCTCAGGATGGGATGGCCTGTGTCCCTCAGTGGTATGAAAGTAAACAATTTATCAGTGAATATAAAAATCCCATTTTGTCTTGAATTCATAAGGGGTGTGGGATGTCCTAAAGTTGGTGGAAAATAAAACAGATTAAACTGAATTAAACAATACCAGTGTGCAAAAGTGAGTAAAAAAAAATAGTGTGAGGGTCCATAGCTCCAAGAAAACAGGGACCTCAATGGCTGGTGACATGCTGACTAGGGGGATAAAGAAGAATAGAATGATGTGGCAGGAAAAATTAATAGCAACCTTCTGATGGCTAACACCTTAAGGGACAAAAGACTAGAAATAAGAGAGCTCTCTCAGAACATACAGTAGCATATATAAATAACACTCATAATATTAACAAAATATTTAATATTCAAAATACATATATTGATTTATATAAATCCTACGTAGGATAAAAATTCCCAAAAAGAGATACAAAAAGTGAGCTCAATAAAGTAATGCTAAGGCTAAAAGGAGAAAAAGGAAAAACTGGAGGAAATCAGTTTACAGATCTTATATCACAATGTCCGGTTTCCAATATATACAGTATTGGGTGGAATAGTGTCCGCTTTTCAATACCAATATACTTCCAAATCACTTTTAGGTGAGTAAAGAAGTAATATATACTGTTATTATATCTGTGGGTAATGAAATGGCAGACCTTAAATAGTATAAGACCGTAGTAATGTTAGGTGGTCTCCCCAGTCTTCAGGTATGTTTTTAGCACAATAAGACTATAGCGGGTGGAGACCCTAATACCTTGTAACTGATGATTCTTTACCAGCTGGTATGTATGGAATAGTGAGTCAGCGGGCAGGAAATTATGTTGTTTTCTCCCTTCTGTATGTTGGCTCTTTCGTCCCACAATTGTCCGCCATCCCTGTATAATGGGATTGAAGGGTTAGCAGGCAGGATGAGATATAGTGACCTCCTGTCCATGTGTCAACCCTTGTCTATCGTGCAGATATCAAATATCCCTGTATGCAGAGATAATTTTATCTCTTTCAAGATGATTTTGAAGTGGATGTCTGTCGCTCAACACAATGATTCTCAGATGGGAGTAGCATTAAAAGCTAATTGTTCTTCTCCAACGTGTTTTGTATAAGAAAATTATACTTCTTCAGGGAATAATATTTAGTCAGATAATTGTGGGTGTCGGAAAAGAGCCAATGAAGAAAAGGGAGGAAACAACATTGTATCTTGCCTGCTGACTCACTATTCCCTAAATAACTGCCAGTAACAGACCATCAGCTACAAGGTATTGGGGGTCTCTGCCCGCTATAGTCTTATTTTACTAAAAACATACATAAAGATGGGGGAGACCACCTAATATTACTACGGTCTTATACTATTTAAGGTCAGACATTGCATTACCCACAGATATCACGTCGTTACATATTACTTCTTTATGCACCTAAAAGTGATCTGGAAATATATTGGCACTGAAAAGCGGACACTATACCTCACTGAATACCGTATATATTTGAAAACAGACATTGTGATATGAGATCTATACGCCGATTTCCTCCAGGTTTTCCTTTTTCTCACTGCAGTGGAGTCCTTTTAGCTATGGCATTACGTTATGGAGCTCAATTGTTGGATCCCTTTTTTCGGAATTTCCTACATAGGATATATATAAATCAATATGTGATTTTTATGTACTTGTACTTTGAATATTAAATATTTGGTTAATATTATAATTTATTTATAAATGCTACTGTATGCTCTGAGGGAGCTCTCCTATTTCTAGCATTCAATGAAAGGTTAAGTGGTAACTTGGTATAGCTGATTTTGCAAAAGCATTTGATACTGTGCCTCACAGCATGATAATGCATACATGCTTCGGCTTCAGATATTACATCTGTGTATCAAGTTATTCAAAAGCTGTAAGTAGAGTGCCACAAGGTTCAGTCTTGGGCCTAATGCGTTTTAATGTGTTCATTAAAGAGTTTGAAGTGGGTATTAAAAGTAGTGTCTTGATCTTTTGCTATGATGCTAAACTGTTAAGGGAATACATAGAGAGCTGGAGTTTTTTCCTCTTCAGAAAGATTTAGATAAACTGAGTGAATGGGCTGAAAAGTGTCTGATGAAATTTATTATAGTTAAATGTAAGGTTACGCATCAGGGTCACAGGAACAAAAATGCTACATATATACTAAATGGGAAACTACTTAGGGAATCCTTGTTAAAGAGAGATTTAAAGGGACAGTAATGTCCCATAAAATATTATCCTTGTTTTATAGAGGTTAAAAAAATAAATTATGTGGCACAAATCCTGTCTTTCAAACCTTTATGGTTTGAGAGACATTCGCCTGTAAAGTTTCCCTTTTCCTGTTGTCAGCTGTAAAGCTGACAGCAGGAGATTCGAGTCGGCCGACTCATGGAGGATCTTTAGTAAAGCCGAAACTGCGTTATTTAAAAAGAACTACTTAATTGGAACGGTCTACAAAGTGTGCTTGCAAACCAGGAAAACTTTGTAGACCTTTCCAATTAAGTAATTCTTTTTAAATAATGCAATTTCTGCTCTGCTGCAGAACCGCCGGCTGGTCCCCAGACCGGGATCTCCTGCTGTGAGCACAGCGCTGACGTCAGGAGAAGGGGAGGGAGGTAGGAAATTTACAGGAGAATATCTCTCAAACCATAAAGGTTTGAGAGATAGGACTAGTGCAACATAATTTATTTTTTTATCCTCTATAAAGCAAGAATATTTTTTTATGGGACATTAGTGTCCCTTTAAAGAGAAATTATCACCATCATAATATTGCCCCCCAACTCATTATGAACATAGCAATAGGTAAAGCCATACTTTTATTATGTTGAATCAGTAGGCGTTATTGAAGAAAATCAACTTCTTCTGTAGGCATCAAGGGCACGGATCTTACAAGAGAAGCTCTGTGCGCCTGCGCAGGCAGCAACTTCCGTTACCTTAAGGTAACCAACACACTTCACCACCAATCCAGGCAGTGCACTGGACAGACAGCACAGTCTCAAAGGCAACTTTCCTCTACCATGTTTGTGCTGTTGTCCGCTGGATACCTGCAGAAGAAGCTGGTTTTCTTAATAACGCAGACTTTTTCAGCATAATAAAAGTGTGGCTTTACTTATTGCTACATTACTATTGGATTTGGGGGCAGTATTATGATGGTGATAGTTCCGTTTTAAGTGTACAGACAGATAATATACTTAATAACAGTGTGCTGCGTCATTCAGCTCCTCCAATAATCAACATGGTACTATGATGAATAAAAAGGGGATAGATGCACATGATGGGCATATAATATTAATTATACCTCTATACATCCTTAATAAGGCCTTTCTAGAAAATGGAATTGATATTATTGAACCCCCAAAAAATACAGAGACATAAACCAAACCTGATAAATGGACTGGAAGATTTTAGTTAAGGTCAATACAAAGAACTGGTAATGAACTATTTACTCAAATAGCTGAGCAAAAAAAAAAGTAATCCACTAAGACTAGAGGAAAAGCACTTTGGACTAAAACAAAGGCAAGGATTTTATTGGCAATAGGGCTGTGGAATTCTCAGGAAGCTGTGTTTGCCCATACAGTAGATGTTTTCAAAAAAGTATTTGATACCTTTCTAGCTCAGAATAATACAGATATTAGGACAATTGGATTAAAAAAGCAGAAATTCTTTTTTTTTTTTTTTTAACCACCTAGGGACATAATAGAAAATTACTTCCATAAGTTGTTTTTGGCCTTTGTCTGGATCAGTAAGCCTGAACTTAATGGAAGCATTATTTTTAAATTGCTGGCAATTAGGATGCTGATGACAGATGATATGTGGATGGTTCTGTATGACAGTCTATAAGTTATCTGTTATCTGGGTAGTCAAAGTCGAGTTCAGGTGTATCACTCTAAGAATGTATGTGGTATGGAAGACCCCATTGTGCTGCTAATCTCCAGTTCCAGACTCCACAATGGATAGGTACATGGAAGACAAACACAAGCAGTGCACAAAAGCGCTGTACTTTTACGGATTTAAAATGTCATTGCAATATGCTCATACTTAGACTTCAAAACATAAAATACATCAATAGGGAGAAAAATATAAAACTGCTACTGAGTCAACAGATTAAAACGGAAGCTAAATCACAAAAACAAATTAATAAAATAGGTAAGGAATGGAAAAATGTACAGGCAAGAATCAATGATCGGTTTCAATGGAGAGAAAACAAGAGTATAGGCAATTTACACTCATAAACAAGCATTAGGATAGTCAGCATTACTGACTATATCTAATTCACTTAGCACAACATTCGTCTCGCGGAATGTTGCATGTATTACTGGCCCTACATTTTAACCCACTTCAATCGCCTACACTGTGATATTGCTTTTTCACAAGAAACCCACTTATCCGCACTGGAACACATCAAGTTGGCTAGAGACTGGGTTGGTGAGGTGATTGCAACGTAGAGGGGTTGCGATTCTGTTTCCTAAATGCCTGTGTCTTCGGAACTAGATGGGGAAGGTCAGTATATAGTTTATATATCATACAGCATTGCATAATAGAAGGGAACATTTTACTTTGGTTAATATCTATGCTCCTAACCAGTGTGACTTCTCCTTTTCTTCCAACATTATTCAGAAGCTGTTGGACGCACTCAGGCATTATCCTGGGGGGGAGAACATCAATGTGGTGTCTGACTCAGCCATGGACCGCAGTACAGGTCCTGCCATGTATAAAAGACAGGCAACCAACCTCATTCATTTTCTGTTGACACATCTTCATCTAGTTGACGTATGGAGAACACTACACCCTTTAGACAAAGGCTTCACCTTCTTGTCCTACCCACACAACTCTTTCAAGTGAATAGATTATTTCCTCCTGGCTACACCCCTGATAAGCTTAGTTACCTCTGTCCGCATACACGACATCTCCATCTCTTATCATGCACCGGTAGAACTCGCTATAGTTCTGCGGTTGCAACCCACATGTTACTTTAATTGGAGAATGCCCCACTACCTTGGTCAGGATGAAAACTTTAGGAAATCTCTCACCTTTATTCCACAGACAGTGTGGCACAAGCTTTAGATTCCTTTCTCTTTTGGGATGCTTCCAAAGCAGTTTTAAGAGGCCATATCATTAAATACCCTGCACACAAATGTAAGGCGGTAAACGTCAAACTCCTCCAACTAAAATGACAACTAACCGATTCTTACAAACGCTATAAATCCACAATGTCGGATCCAGACAAATATGTATACCTTGAACACAATCAAAGATAAGATGCAGCTCTCTGTGAATGGGCCAATCTCTCCCTCTCTTTCTCCAACAGCAGATACTTTAAAGAAGCTAATAGGTCAGGAAGGCTCTTAGCCTCCCTTTTGAATCCTCATAGAGGCTCCATAGTGATCCCTTCCACTCCCCCCCCCACACACACATACATAAAAAAATCTATATTTTCCCAAACTAAATATTACATTCCCCCAATGTATGTTTTCATATCTACCATTAAAGCATTACGTTCAACAACTATGTACTACAATGTTCGGTTAATACATCTTTGATATACAAAATAATATCCCCATATCCAGATCAGACTAAGATTAAGGGAGGTATTCAGGGTTAGTTGCTATTTTCACAATGCTACAGTGAATACAATATTCCAAAACTTTAATAGAAGACTCCCTTCGATCTATTTTCATGACCTTTCTTATAGGCTTTTGCATCAAGCTTATGCTGCCCCAAACCTAGAGCATACATTGGGTAATTTGGATATGGGTAATTGGTCACTCTCTGTCTTGTATTTTATTAACAATATATGTCATTAAGTTATACCATTAGACAATCTCAAATCTCCTCCTCGGTAACTATCCATACTGTTTACAGATGCCAAGACAGACACAATCTAACTGATAATTTAATAATGCTTTTCATTTAAAAACTATAAAGACACACTGAACAACATCTACACACACATTATTCAAAACTTGGAAGGAAAAAACTGTATACTTTACTAAAGTATACTGCACACTATTGCTTTGTGATAAGCAGATAAAGTGGGAAAATATTTATAACTACTCTCCTAAAACATTCCAAGATGACTTATCACTGCTTTCGCTATATACCTTAGAAGGCGATGGATGAACAACACCAATAAATGGCAGTTTCATTACAAGAATTGGTGGTTAACTATTAAAACTGCCAGAGGGTGCTGGTGTGGTGGCTGGGGGGAGTCTGACAGAACAGAAACTTTTTCAGGTCTGTTTGTATATATATATATATATTTTTTTTTTTTTTTTTTTTTACTCTTTTTTTTCTTCACTGCTCTTGTTTAATTGGCTCTCTTAGTGTTTAGTCACATATTGTACTAAAATAAAATTCCATGAATGCATGTTTGAAATTAATCTTTAACAAGACAGCCAATAGACATCAAGTTAGATCATTTTTCTCTGTTAAGTGATATGCTTATGTTGTATCGTGCTATGTTTTAGATTTATTTGTGGATCTTTCGGTTGACCCCTCATACGAATTTTGTATTCACATGGACTAGTCTTCTAAATACATTGGCAATAAAATAATAATATATTGAGATATCACTAGTTTCAAAGTATGTCCTGGAGTGCTTTTACATTAAAAACTTAAATATTTACACAAATAAAGAAACAATATTGACACACTAATAAACATACAAAAATAAATACAAACAAATTTATATAGTTATATACTGTTTTTAGATTAAAAAAAGCAGTTGAAGAAGACATGATTTTTTGGTGGTAGGTTCTTCCAGTTTGCGGATCGTTGAAGGAGAAGGTAGATTGACCAGCTTCTTTCTTGTAGTGTGGAATACTCAGTGAGTTGTTAGCAATGGAGCGGTGGTTCCAGTTAGTATACAGTGCTGGAGTGAGCTTATTGCTCAGGTAGTCTGGTAGCTTTCCAGAGAAGTGTTTATAAGCTAGGCAGTAAGGAAGGGAACGTCTAGATTCAAGTGTTAGCCAATTTAGTTCTTTAAAAATATCACAATGACAAGTAGTGTAATTACATTGGAGGACAAAGCAGCATAATTAATTATATAGCATGTTGAATTTACCAGTTTGGATTTGTGGAGTAGAAGCATATACTACGTCCCCATAATCTATAATTGGCATTAACATCTGTTGAACAATTCCTGGAGACTTTGTATTTGTTTCTAAACAGACAGCCTATTTTAGAATAAAGTTTGGATGTTAATTTATCAATATGAAGACCAAATGTGAGGCTGGGGACAAGCCACATACCAAGATTTGACAGGGGCCAAGTTATGGTTAGACTTTGGTCCAGTGGTTAAATGGGTATTCTAGAGTTTATAGTTTGTTGGTTTTTTTACCAAATACTATTGTAACCATTTTGTCAGTATTTAACCCCATCACGACCACAGTCCTGGGAAGTAACCTTCTCTTAAGGACCGATTTGAAGATTCCGACGTGCCGTTACACGTGACCTGTGACGCGTACCAGCACGCAGTGCTGGGGACTGAGAGAGACTGCTCCAGTCTTGGAGTGGTCAATTTCACTCCCCGTTTTTACTTACAAAGCTCCCGGAGGATCACTGTAAGTAAAATGTACGTGACGTGCTATGGCAGTCGCCCGTCCTTAACACAAAAACTGCGTGACGGTCATAGCATGGCACGCAGTCGCTAAGGGGTTAAGAAAAGTTTGTTTTCGCTATCCAACTTTCAACTTCAAAGAAATCATCTTTATGTTTGATTTTTATTGTAGATTATAGAGTCATCTGCTTAGTGCACAAATGATGCTTTGGAAACCGTGGGCAGACATTTATAAACAGAGAAAATAGAAGAGGGCCAAGAATGGAGCTTTAGTGAACTCCACTGGTTAATTTGAGTGAAAGAGAAATATTGTCACCAATAGAAACATTGTATTCTGTCTAATAATTAGCATCGGAACCAGTTTATAGAATTATTACACAATCCTGAACTTTAGAGCTTACTTATCAGAATATTATGGTCTATTGTATTAAACACCTTTGCAAAATGTAGGAAAATAGCTCCAAGTGAGTTCACCATTTTTATGCCAGTCTGGATAACAATAATAATAATAATAATAATAATAATAAAAAGCATGAAAGAATGACAAAAAGAGAGGGATACAACAGAAAACACAGTGGCATAAATAGACAGTCCCTCAGTGACAGAAAAATGCTGTAAAACAACGGTGCAGGGGTTAATAACCCTAGCACTTAAATGCAGCCTGGACATACAAAAAGCAGTATACACTGAAGGAACAGAATGCAAATCTGGCAAATCAGACACATATACAGGACCACAGCACTCAAGAGGTTAAGCTTACCATTACCTTCAGTTTTCAGACTCCTATTATAAGAAGGGACATTTCAGAGAAGCTATTTAGTGATGTAAAGGATGAAAGTCAAGCCAACCTCCACAAGTTTGAGGTTCTGAAAACACACCTGTGAAGTGTACAATCCATGAATTCAGAAGCCAGTAATAGGAGCCCACCTAAAGGGGGATTATACAGCCCCATATACGAAGAAATAAAAACAAAAAAGAAAACTAAGAGAAGTACCTATACACCCTTCCAATGAGGAGGTCTCTTAAAACAGGATACTAGAAGGTGAGGGTAAAATGACTTTACCCCATTGTTTCTGTGTTCCACACTGCATGAAAGAGAAATAAAGACAGGAACATAGATGCATAATGCATGTGCTGATAAAGAAAGTCCATGGTATAGAGAGTTAGCCAGGCTGCAACACCCTAGAGATAAATTACTGGCAGACTGAGAAATAGGGACATACTTACAGAACATGTTCACTCTTATAAGGAAAGAGAAAGAGAGAGAATTCAGTCTCTCCAGTCTTCAGGCTCATATAAGGCAAGAAAGCTCAGACAAAAAAAAAAAGGCTGATAAATCAAGCCATCCTCCAACAGATTCATGTCCCTGAAGTCTGTGTTCAGATTCAAGCCCACAAAGGAGGCCAGAGAAAGGAGCCTGCCTAATGGGGGAACTTGTTGGAAAGTCACTTTTAGAACTGAGCATGTTCAGGCAGGGGTAAAGTGAAATAGGAGGAGAGTGTACAACTCTGAGGGCATCTATTCAAGTGCCCTCCTGGAAGAGGGGACTTTACCTCATGGTTCCTGTGTTCCACACAGGATGTATGAGAAATAATGCTTTTTATACACATCCTCCTAAACTTAGTGTTAAAAACTCATAAGATATTTGGGGTCCACAGACATAATACAAAGAGCAACAGTCCCACTCATCACTCCCAGTATCAGTAAGAAATGACATCATGATAGGATCAGATCTCCAGTTTCATCATCAGTAGGTACACCAGGTATCTCTGAATCCAGAATAGTTATATTAATAGGGAATGGAACCTTAGGGCCCTATGTGAAAATGTCTGGCAGTTTGTGAACCCATCCAAAATTGGGTGCTAGGTAAGACTTGAAGACCCATCATAGTGTAGGCTGTCAGTGGACATGTGATATTTTTTTTTATAGACTGTACAGAAAAATGATAGGAGCTAGGAAAAAAGGATAGATTGACAGAAAAAAAAGCATTATAAAAGTTTTTTTTTGTGTATTCACCAATAAATATTTTTCTCTTCCATGTGGAACACAGGAACCATGGGGTAAAGTCTCCTCCTAAAGGAGGGCAGGGCATTTGATAAAAAGAGCTCTCTGAGGAGGAGACTCCCTCCTCATCCACTTTACCGCCTCCTTGACATGCTCAGTTTTAACGTATAGGAAAGATGAAAGAAAAGAAACAAAAGTGAAACAAGAAAAGTAATCTCCCTGTCCAGGACTTGAACCACTGTATTTTCTCTGGGATTGGTGTCCTGTGTTTCACGTGGACTAAGAGAAAATGATTTATGTGTAAGTACAAAAAAATCACTCTCTCTCTCACATCTTACTGTATGTGGAACACAGGGACCAAAGCATTCACCCAGATTCCAGGGAAGGGAAAGTGAGAAAACTCCTCAAAACACAGAAAGGGTCTAACAGGGATGAACTGGTACAACATGAACCTCAGGTGTCAACAGACACAAACACCATAAACCAAAAGTGAACGGGAATAAACAGATTACTGCCGAAAAATGTAATCAAAGAGCAGCCTGCAGGACCTCACGGCCAAAACTGTCTTCATCTGATCCAGCACATTAACATATGTGATGGGATGACCAAGTCTCCACCTTACAGAACTGCTCTGCACAAGCCTGATATGTGTAAGCCCAAGAGGCACCCACCAACTTCGTGAATGCACTGTAACCTAAAAGGACACAGACTTCTTCCAGAGAACATAAGCCTGGCAAATGGAAACATTAACCCAAGAAGCCACTGTCACCTTATATGCAGCCTGTCCCACACAGCCCAAATCTGAACAAGATTTTCAAAAAGGCTGTGTGTGATTAACATAGCACTTCAAGCACCTGATCACATCCAAAAAAAAAAAAAAAAAAAAGATGCTCCTGTATATTATATAGAGCTGAACAGAGAGGGGAGAACCATTTCCTGATGAATGTGAAACTCAGAAGCAACCTTAGGAAGGAACAAAACCACCTTATGAGGATGGAAGGTCAAAATGAGGAGTTTACAGGACAAAGCCTGAAGTTTTGCCACCCACTAAACAGAACGCAAACTGTCCTGAGGGTAAAGAAATGCTGCAAAACCAAAGACAAAGAGGGTGGAGTGCAGGATGCTGGCCTGAGACCCACCTGCATTCGCCCTTTGCGCTTCGCTGTGGCAGCGATAAAAAATGCGACAAAAAAGAAGCTGCTTCCTTGCCATATTAGGGCGTGTAGGAACCTGAGGCGACAAAGTGCTCTTACCTCACTGATTATGTTCTTGACGAGACCCTCAAAGGGGTCACCATAGGTATGGGAGGAAGCCCCTACTGCACATTCACATCCTCAGACTCCTCAAAAGAATCCTACTCAGAGGAATCAGATAGATCAGGAATACCAGGGGCCTTAGGGGCCACAAACCTGAATGAAGTGGGGGGGGGTTCAAGACTGAAGAACCCCCTGAAGAGAGAGAGAGAGAGAGAGAGAGAGAGAGAGAGTAAACCGTGCCATCGAGGATTTTAAGTCCTTGACCCAATGTGGCTCTTGTTCATGGCTGGAGGGCCCTGCTGGAGAAGCAGGGGCCATGGTACATGAGAGGCATAAGTGACCTGAGTACTCTCTGGGAAGCCCCGCTGCTTGGCATGAGGAACAGTAAGCAAGGGGGGCCAAAGACGCCCTTGAGTCCTTAGCCTTAGGCCTAGCCCATTGTCCCTTTTGATCCGCCATCCTAACAGGAGAAGTGTCTTACAGTAATAGGGAACCCAAATATGGTCACCCAGACTTATCTTGCAGAAGAAGAGTTAACCTGAGGAGGAGAGTAGAGGAATTCAAGCCCTGCTTAGAATACACAGGAGAGAAAAAAATGACGTCTGAAATCGGAGCCAATCAGAGAAAAACACTTGAACCAGGTTTTGGGAAACGTAGTTTCTTTCTTGAAAGTACCACAAAAAGCAGAACCCAAAACCCCAAGACACTGCAGAGGCGAACCAGAGTACAGGACAAGGGGAGACAAGAAGAATGAGCCCTCTCTCAACTCAGTACATGAAGCGGTTGCAGAGATATGTCCCAAGGCAGCCTGTCCCATAGAAGTCAATTGAACAATTGCGGCTGTGTGGTAAAGTGAGCCTGGAATTCGAATAAATGTAAAACATAAAAAGGTGATTGAGAAGCATTAAAAAAACATATTACACACATAATAAAGATGAAAAACTCAAGAATCCACGGGGAAAATGACAATTAAGTCCCTCAATCCAAACAGATATGGCAGGGAAGGGGTTAAAACGATAGTAATACTTAAAAATTACTTATCCCTATTTTGTAGCTCTTAAATAAAGAAGAAAATGCCACCAGCAGCATTTCTCAAACCCTTATGGTTTGAGAGATAACCGCTTACAAAGTTTTCCCCTGCCTGACGTCAGCGTTCTAGCTGACAGATTTGGAATCCGGTCCACAGACCGGCTGGCGGCTCTGCAGCAGGAGCTGACGGGGGTGGCGGCTAAGGTAGCCTGATATGGAGGAGGGGGAGACTCCACCCCTTCCATTCTTTCAGAATTGTTCCAGCCTACAGGGAAGAGCTGTCTCCTCCCCATGGTACCTGTATGTCATATTAGACGACAATGAAATATTAAATATGTTATTTTATTTTTACAGACTTGGAAACTGAGATACCACTCTTTATTGCACATAGCACCAATGAAGATGCAATGCAATAAAAATACACACATGGTCAATTAACAGACAGTGAACATGCAGCATAATTCATCCTTACCTTCATAACCACAGCTACGACAATGGCAAAAAGGGGTAGGAGCAGCAGACCAAGTTTTTTCTTGTTCACTTTACTCAACAGCAGAAATTTGGCCCATTCCACTTTTTTCATACTGTATGGAGGGTATCTAATCTTGTTCATCCCTTCCATACCAAAAGACTTAATAAGGCATGAGCGTTTGTGAGAGAATGTATCAAACGAATGTTTCCCATGGTAGGACCCCATTCCACTGTTGCCTGTGGAAAACAACAAAAAAAGTTTTTCCTTAATGAACAATTGGGTTGCAAGTGCCAAATACAAACTCAAGCTGATAATTCCAATAGCTATGTGCATGGAAGTCTTTCATATTATAGTACAGATTAAGAAGAACATATTACATATACCTCAAAATGTCTACTAGTGGAAAAGGGAACAGTGTTAAAGAAAATTAGCAAAGGGGGGGGGGGGTGAAGGCAACCGTGGAAAAAAGGGAGGGACTAGCTGGAAAAGGGGATAAAGGTAGGGAGGTAGGAAGGAAGGAAGGAAGGGGGGTGCGGAAATGCTGGAAAAGGGGAGAGAGGGAAGCAGAAGCTGGAAAAGGGGAGGGATCGAAAAGCTGGAAAGGGCAGGGGAGAATGGGAAAAGCTGGAAAGGGAGAAGGAAGTGAAAAACTGGAAAAGGGGAGGAAGTGAAAAGTGGGAAAAAGTGGGAGAGAGTGAAAAGCCGGAAAGGACAGTAGGGAACAAAAAACTAAAAGCGGTTAGAAAGAGGGATGGGGGGAAAAGGGGAAGGAGTAAAAAGAAGTGAGGGAAAGGGGTATGAGGTGGACAGGAAACACTAGAAAGTGGGAAGGAGAGGCTGGAAGGAGTTAGGGAGGGAGGTTGAGGTTGGAAGGAGTTAGGGCAGGAGAGGCTGGAAAGAGTTAGGAATGAAAGGGGTAGGTTGGGAATAATTATGGGGGAAGGGAAGGAGGGAAAGGCTTGAAAAAAAGAGGAAGGAAGGGAGGGAGACGCTGGAAAAAGGAAGGGAGGAAGCAGCTGTAAAGAGGAAGGGAGGGAGGGAGAAACTGGAAAGCGAAAGGGAGGAAGCAGCTGGAAAGAAAAGGGAGGAAGCAGCTGGAAAGAAAAAGGGAAGGAGGGAGAAGCTGGAAATAGGGAGGGAGAGTTCTTGGAGTGCAGGAAAAGTGGAGGGGGGAGTGAGGGTAGGAAAAGTGGGGAGGGGAGAGAGGATGGGAAACATGGAGGAAGGGAGAGAGGGTGGAAATATGGATGAATGGAGAGAGGGTGGGAAATATGGAGGCAGAGAGGGTGGGAGAAGTGGAGGGAGGGAGAGGGGGTAGATCAGAAAAGCTGGAAAGAGGGAGGGAGGGACAGCGAGGTGGAAAAGAGGGAGATAGGGATGGGGAGAGAGAGAAGCAGAAAGAAGGGAGAGATAGAGAGATGTAAAGAGAGAAGAGGGATGGAGAGAGAGATGGGAGAAAGAGAGGGGGAGAAGGGGAGAGAGATGTGGAGGGGGAAAAGGAGGAAGAAGAGGGATAGAAACTCAGAGGCTAGGGGAGACTGAAGGGGAGAGCGAGGCTGAGGGGCAGATAGCGAGACTGAGGGGCAGTGGGCGAGACTGAGGGGCAGAGAGCGAGACTGAGGGGCAGAGAGCGAGACTGAGGGGCAGTGGGCGATACTGAGGGGCAGAGAGCGAGACTGAGGGGCAGAGAGCGAGACTGAGGGGCAGAGAGTGAAACAGAGGGAAATGGAGAGAAAAAGGGTGGGAAAAGTGGGAGGAGGTAGAGTGGGTGGTAGCACGGTGGAAGTGGGGAGACAGAGAGAGAGAGAGAGTGGGTGGGTGGTAAGATAGAGGAAATGGGGAGAGATGGAGAGAGAGAGAGAGTGGGAAAAGTGGAAGGAAAGAGTCTGGGTGGATGAGTGAAGTGGTGAGAAAAAGATGGGAGAAGTAGAGGGTGGTCGAAGTGAAAGGACTGAGGGTGGCAAAAGTAAAAGGGAGGGAGGAAGAACAGGAAAGAAGGAGTGAGGGTGTCAGAAATGGAAAGAGGCAGAGATGATTGTAGAAATGGAGGAAGGAAGAGATGGTGGTAGAACTGGAGAAAGGGAAGGAGAGCTGTAAAGAAGGAAGGAGGGATGGAGGAAGGTATCAAGGAAGGAAAGTTGGGAGAACTGGAAAGAGAGAGGGAAAGTGGAAGAACTGTATAGTGGAGAAAGAGTGAGAGAACTGGAAGGAGGGAGGGGGTGGTTAAAGAACTAGAGAAAGGGAGCAGGAAAAGAGGAAGTAAGGTGGAAGAAATGGAAAGAGAGAGGGAAGGAGGAAGAACTGGATAGTGGAGAAAGAGTGAGAGAACTGGAAGGAGGGAGGGGTGGTTATAGAGCTAGAGAAAGGGAGCAGGAAAAGAGGAAGGAAGGTGGAAGAACTGGAAAGAGAGAGGGAGGCAGGGTGGGAGAAATGGTAAGAGGGGAGTGTAGGAGAATTAGAAAGGGAAAGATGGAGAAAGGAAGATACTGGACAGAGGGTAGGAGGAAGATGCTGGAACGTAGGGAGGGAGGAAGATGCTGGAACGCAGGGAGGGAGGAAGATGCTGGAATGCAGGGAGGGAGGAAGATGCTGGAACGCAGGGAGGGAGGAAGATGCTGGAAAACAGGGAGGGAGGAAGATGCTGGAAAACAGGGAGGGAGGAAGATGTTGGAACGCAGGGAGGGAGGAAGATATTAGATGCAGGGAAGGAGGAAGATACTGGACGCAGGGAGGGAGGAAGATACTGGACGCAGGGCGGAGATATATACTGGATGCAGGGAGATAGGAAGATGCTGGATGCAGGGAGATAGGAAGATGCTGGATGCAGGGAGGGATGAAGATACTGGATGCAGGGAGGGATGAAGATACTGGATGCAGGGAGATAGGAAGATGCTGGATGCAGGGAGGGATGAAGATGCTGGATACAGGGATAGAGAAAGGTGTTGAATAGAAAGCAGGATGAAGGTAGATGCTGGAGAGAGAGAGAGGAAGAAGCTGGTTTGAGGGAGGGAGGGAGGAAGAAGTTGCACAGAGAAAGGGAAGGAGGAAGAAACTATATAGAGATGGGTTTGCAGGCAGACGACGTTGACTTAAAAGAGGAATAGAGTAGTTGGAAAGAGAAAAGCATGAAGAGGGTACTTGGAAAGAAGATAGGATGGAGGGAGGGCGTAAACACCCCCAAAGAATTAGCCCTTTATATACCAAAAATGATTGCTCTACAGTACAGTGCCCACCCATATGGCACTCAAAGGCTTTAATAAAATATCTTCTCACTTTGTCTTTTTAGCCAACAGGGTCCTCTGGCTGCTATAATAAGTGATCCCCTTCACCTGTACACTCAACTGCAGGTGTGCTATGCTGACATCATCACAGTGCCTCCAAGCCAACTACTAAAGGTGATAAAGGAGTACTAAATATAGAAGCGGATCAGGTGTTGAAGACTCCAACACCTAAAAGCTCAAGTTACTAAAATGCTGTCCCTGGCAGGATACAAACAACAGTGTAGTTGACCTAATTTAGCCCAAGGCCTGCAAGCTAGACAACTCTGTAGTAAATGGAGAGGGAATACTCGGGCACCCCACACACATATTTATCACAATCATACTATTATCCCAGAGACCACCTTGCTAATTACATAAATCCCTTTGTATTTTGACATATTGGACAGAAGAGAAGGGACTGTAGATACCTGCATCTCTCCTCCCTTAAAGGAGCAGTAAACATTTTTGTATGAAAACGCATATTTTATAGATCTTTTCCTGCTGAATAAAACAAGGTCACTTCCACTGCCTGTTAGATGTTCTATTCCAAATGTACAACAGTTCAAATAATCAGGAAGAGAATTTACTGTGTTTACTTCCTGATAGTTCTAAGTGACAGGAAGTAACAGGCAGTTTCTATCACATTCTATCTAGAACTGTATATCACAGACTTTCTTAACTTTCCTCTCCATTAGAATGTAACAGGAAAAACTAATTAGAATTTGACCACTAGAGGCCACTGCTAATATAAAAAAACATGGTTTTAAACTGTAATAAATCTGGAAATACGAATCTCTTGGCAGTGGGAGTACCCTTATTTTACTCAGTAGGAAAATCCCTACAATATATATTTTTTCATAAAAAAGTTTACTGCTCCTTTAAGTGTAAAAAAGTCACTGTCATGTGAATGTTCCAATAAACTATGGGGAAGTTGTCTCTGTTAATTTCCAGTGTAGGCACATTCCCCATAGACTCGAATAGTGTGGTGATTTGACTATGGCTATGTTAGACTTAGAGGAAAAAGGCATGGATTCCAGAGCCCAGACTATCTGTTTAATGTGGTTAAACTGCCCGGTACTAACACAAAAAGACTGAGGGGCGCCCCTTCATTACATCCCTATAGGGACCACTTTCTCCATAAAGATCAACAAGAAAAAATATTCAAATAGAATTTAATGCACAAAGCACCATTACAAATAACTCTGAGAGCCAGACAGGTGACCAACCCGCTGGCACTCCAAGTGTTAACAAGTCTAACTGACTACACAGGAGCGAGAGGTCTTGGGACCCCCTCTACAGTTATCACAATGTAACTATATTGACAGGAACGGCAGTAGGAAAGCAGAGCTACTGTCTGGCCAGTGGTCAGCCAGTACTGGTTGGTTACTTGGCATTAACACAGGTTAATAAAACATAACTCAAAAAGTCTGCTTTAACCTGCCAATAATTTTACTACACTCCTGCAACAAATTAACCAATCTTCTCAGGCACGCAACTTTGATTTATCAGACAACTGTTCCAGCCACCTAATACAACACTGCTTTCTCATTTTTGTTAACATAGATCCTCATGTTGTAGTTAAGGAATGCCTCTGTTCATGGCTTTTATTAAAATAAATGCTTCACAAAAGCATAGAAATTCAAGATGAATATTTAATAAACGATCTCAGAGATTAAAAGCAATACTGCCAAAATCCTGCTTACAAATTCACCCAGCTTTTTTGTGCTCTTGTGTGTTTTGCAATTGTTTATAACAATAGAAGCAACAGGTTCAACTTTCCCGCAGTTCGCAGTTTCAGCAGAAACTCTATTAACACTGCCCTTAAGAAGAATGGTAAAACAAAAATAACCAACAGATTGGACAGAGAAGCTGTAATAATAAAACACTAATAATCAGAGTTTTAAGTAAGTTCTGGGCATGGGCTTGGCAATGTTTACCCGAACTTCCAATCCTGTGCCCGGGACATGGTTGCACTCTTCCCCTGAATCTTTGTTGATACTCTCTGTGGTAATGATCACTTATACAATTGTGTAAGAGACCAAAAATGACAACCAGAAGGCACTACCTTCCTTTGCACTTTCCTCCTCAACCTGGCATTTTCCAAATTTCAAGGTTTAGTGGGAGGAACAGAAAGGACCACTAGTGTCATCTCTGTTGAAGTGGTGGGTTCCCTAGGGCTCCCGCTGAAGCTCTGTCCCACAAAACCACATATACATATTCTGACACCCTGGCCTTTTCCACTATCCAGAGGCAGTCGTAGAACCAAATCCACTCTCTGATACTCTATCCTTGTCCCACTGTCCCAATGGTAGATATAGAATCATGCAAACACTGTCTGCTTCCCTAGCCTTGTCTCACTGGTAGGCAAAGATCCTCACATATACCTTTTGACACCCCAGCCTTGTTACTAGTAGATACAGAACCACATATTACTGTGTCTGACATCCCAGCCTTGTTCAACAGGTAGACACAGAACCACGCAAACTGTCTGCTTCCCCAGCCTTGCTCCACTGATAGCCATGCTTCTAGCACCCACCACAGTATGTCAACCGATACCAGTGGGGTACCATTTTTTTCTCAGGCTGGCACTAGATACTGAATACAGCAAAACATTCTGCAGTGCTGAAAGATTTTAGTATACTTGAAATAACTGAAATGTTAAAATAAAAAAAGCATTTTTTTTGTCTCCCATTGCACCATTTCTGGAAATTAGTTTGCACATTAGCTTTGGGGTAGATAGGCAAATGACCTCTCATTTGATGCGGCTGGCTGTCTACTTTCCAAAATGGTGAATTATGTGTACTTTGTCTTCACTTCTTTAGTAGTTATAACCATTTTATTACTGTCACATTATAAATCAAGATTTTGTAGTTGGCACAGTTTTGAGCTTCTGGCACCCTCTACATTATGTGACCTCATACAAATGGGGTACCATTTTTTCTATTAAGACAGTAGCTAATGAACACAGCAAGAAATTCCACTGCTTTAAAAACCATTAGTACTGCTGAAGGGTAGAAATTAAAGTAATTTTCTTCTATAGGGTAGTCTTTTGGAATCATTTGCTCACACGACCATAAGGTAAAAGGACAAGTAACAACTCATTTCATGAGGGAGCTAGTTCGCTTTCCGAAACGGTATGTCCGTCATATCTTTTGCGTCATATCTGTAATGATTATGATCATTTTACCACTGGAAGGCAATTTAAAAAAAGTGAAACCTTGAAGATTAGGGCTCCTGGCACCATATATGGTATACCAACTGATGCAAATGGGGTACCATTTTTCTCAGGAGGCTAGAAGGCACTGAATACAGTGAGAAATTCCATGGTTTTCAATGATTTTAGCCTTTTTTAAGTGGTGGGAATGTAAAAAAACAAACACAATAAAAATAGGATTTTGGTGAACTTACCATTAAATAATTTTCTCTTTAGTCCATAAGGAACACAGGAACCACCGGGTTGAGCTCCCTCTTCTCGAAGGGCAGGGTACTTCAAAAAGGTAGGGTGGAGACCCCTTACTTATCTTTCAGTTCAGACCCCTGCAAACCAGGCCTGCATGGGACAGAATGGAGCAATCAGGATTACTGGTGCTTTCTCCATTCTGATCTTCTGGATTAATCTGGGAATTAATGGAATTGGAGAGAATACACTGGACAGATGGAAGTTCCACAGAATAGCCATGGAGTCCACTGCAAAGGCCTGGGATTCCCATGTCCTCCTGCAGAACAGGGGAACTTTCCTGTTCTAGAAGAGGCCATCAGATCTATGGCCAGGATATCCCAGAGTTAAACTATCTGGTAGAACACTTTTAGATTCAGTTCCAATTTGCCTGGATCCACGTCTTGATGGCTGAGAAAGTCTGCAACCACATTTTCCATCCCTGGAATGTGGACCGCTGAGATGGCCAGTACTCAAGTTTCCACTCAGTGAAGAAGCTCCTTCACTTCTTTCCATGCTGACTGGCTTCAAGTTCCTCTTTGACTTTTGATGTAGGCCACTGCATCCATTTCAGACTGTATCTATACTGGAGACAAAGTCAGTACCAGAGACTACTGCAGGCATGCCAGGCGGATAGCACAGATCTCCAGAATGTTGATGGACAAGAGGCTCTCCTCCACTGTTCACCTTCCCTGAACTGCCAGGTGGGCCAGGGTCATACCCCAGCCCCTCAGGCTGGCATCCGTTGTGATGAAGTTTTACGATGGGATCACAAAGGGGCATCCCTGAGTAAGATGGGGTCAATGAAGACACCACCGTAGGTCCTCTCTTGTTGGAAGAGAGAGGGTCACAAGAGGAAAGATGGGCCCACTGTGGAGACCACATCCTCAAGATTACCAGTTGAAGTTTCCTCATCTGAGCATAATGGACTGCTTCCAGGGCAGACACTAGGTGCCACAGGACTCATATGTAATGCCATATAGTTGCCGAGGGCCACTCCAACTACCACAACACATCCTGGAAAAGGAGTTGGATCTTCTCCTCCGTCAGGCACCAGTGTTTGCAGGGTGTCACACTTCATTCCCAGAAAGATCAAGACCTGGGATGGAACTAGAGAGGCCTTCTTTAGGTTGAGAACCTAAATGTGATGCACTAGAATACTGTCGCCCTCTTGGATATGGAGAGCCAGGACATCTTCTGAAGGAGCCTTGATAAGCATATTGTTCAAATACAGAGTCAGAGAAATGACTTGGGAATGTATGAATGCAGCAAGAGCTGCCATGAACTTTGTTAAAATTATGGGAACAGAGGCCACGCCGAAGGCCAATGCAGTGAACGGGTACAGACTGCATGCAAATGCAAAATGTGGGAAACATTGGTAGTCTGGGTGAATCTGGATGTGCAGGTAAGATTCCTGAAGATCCAGAAAGTCAGGAACACCCCTAAACACATCACTGAGATGACACAGCACAAAGATTCCATTTTGAAGCATGTAGCAACCACGTATTTGTTGAAGCCTCCGTCCTTTTTGGAAACCACAAAAAGTTTAGAATAGAAACCTCAAAAGTGCTCTTGGACTAGAATCTACTTTGTTTTGGCAGAGAGGAGATCGTGTCTGTAGAGACACGCTCACTCTGGGTCCCAAGGAACCTGACATAAAGTCAACCTCCACTCACATGTTGGAAGTCTTCTCCCTGCACTTTACTTTTATCCTACCTTTCTCTACACCTCCCCAGCTGTCCTTCCTGTCCTCCATTTCTCCCTTTGCAACACATCTTTCCCTATGCATCCCATCTATCCCCTTCCTCTGCCCATCTTCCCTTGTGCAGACCATCTCCCCCAGCTGCACATGATCACTCCCAGTCTCCTCATCACACCCTCCTGCATATCATGTCTTCTCTCCCATACACCATCTCTCCCCTCTGCCCTACCATCCCACACATTGTGTGAGGAAGAATTTGGACTCTTATGCTTCACCTTTCTTCTATCAAGTATCTGGAGACACACACTCATTCCACAAAGAAAATGTCCACCCTAGGCTAGAGTACAGAGTGCTAGGCAGGGAAAATAACCATATGCTCCACTGATTGCAGGCTGCAGTATGCAGGCCCTCTGAGATCAGAGTGAGGGAGAGACCATATCCAATGCTCCTACAATTGCCCGGAAGCATTGTGGATGTCATCCAGTACAATACACGGATTACACTTATGCTCCTCCACAAGTTATTTAACTCATACCAAGACCCACTTCCTCTTCATACATGGCAGGGAAAGTGGAACAAGGCAGGCTCCGATGCCACACAGTGTTAGCAGAACCACATGGACAAAGAAACAATGCACCCGAGTGCCAGAGGATTGTGCAACGCTGCATGTGCTACATACCACTCTGGTTTTCAAATGGTTACATGTATTGAACCAGCCTACAAATTTTCCGCCTTGTATCACCACTCCAGTTATTCTGTTCTCCATCCCACCGTAACTTCCCCTCTAATTCTCCTCCTTCCATCTTT
This sequence comes from Rhinophrynus dorsalis, assembly GCA_037306005.1. Lineage (NCBI taxonomy): Eukaryota > Metazoa > Chordata > Amphibia > Anura > Rhinophrynidae > Rhinophrynus > Rhinophrynus dorsalis. The sequence goes on from CM074719.1 coordinate 312,792,898, forward strand.
TTATCTTTCCCTCCCCCATCCACCTCCCTTGGATTCTCCCCTCCTGAAACTCGGTGCTGTGTGTGCGTGTCTTTATTCCTAACTCGTCGCTATGTATCTGTCTCTTCCTTCCTCCCATTTGTCTGCTTTTCCAACTTTGCCACTTCACCTCTCTACACCCACATTGCCTCCCTTTTGCCACTTCGCCTTTCTACATCCATCACCCTGCCTTTACACACTTTGCTACTTACAAATGTCCCTCACACCATCCCTTTTGTGCATTATTCCTTCCTGCCTGCCTGCCAAACAGAGCACTTTCCCCTATGGCAGATGGCTCCTACCAAGATCGCCTGTCAACCAAACACCACACAAGGGCGGCCTCTCCTCAATCTTACACCTCATCACTACCTCCAGATGCCTGTACTGCCATTGAGTATCACCACGGCTTACATTTCAAGAGATGTGTGTGTGTGTCTGACGTTTTTGCCAATCAGAAATATAAAACCATACTCTTGGTAGTATGTATATTGGAGTAGATGCTCCAAATCAGCCTCATGGACTGTGACACACGTGAAGTAGCTACATCAGGAGCAGACTTGTGTCACTTTGTTCCTCCCATCGATTATTCCAGGGCCAGAAAAGTTCCCAGGTACAACTATCTCACTCTGCACAAAAGAAGTTAACTGTAATGTACTTCCATACTGCCTTGTGGACTCCGTATTTCACTTCCACTCCCACTGAGTCGCTCCTCTCCGGTTGCGTGAGGGTGAGTGATTTATTACTTGTTTACTTTTTTCATACTAGAGCTTTTATTGCAACAAAGAAAAAAAAATCAACTGCTGCAAGAGGAGCACTCTCTGCCACTCACAAGCTAGTATGAAAGTAAGTTCACGCTTTTGATTTTGGTGATGTCTAACACCTTGCAAAGAAAGGGATTAATGACAATTTTACTGATGATCGGTGCGTGTGTGTGTATTTGTGGAGATGAGTGTATCTGTGAATGTATATGTCTGTATGTGTGAGTGTTTGTGGAAGGGTCTGTTTGTAATAGTATTAGTAATACCATCATCTCTTCAATATTCCTCTTGATTGCTGGATCTATTTTTACACATTTAAATAACTAATACACAGTACAAATGTGTAAATGATTGATTACAGTGGTTGTCTACTTACATTTTACAGAAGCTTTCACTCAATACTATTGTATATAAGATATTTAAAAGCAAATTTCTCTGTCCAGTGAATATTGATAGCACAACATGCATTTGTACACTTTAACCCCTTGCATGCCACACATGACTCTCTCTCTAAATCCTTGCATGCCATAGCCATCAGTTTTATGTCACATGGCCAATGCATTGCTATCTGCTTCCCAGTGAGTTTTTCTCTTCTATCCTTTGTCTCTGATGTCCTTGGAGACTTTCACCTCTCCACCTCTTCCCCTCAGTGTCAGCCCGAGGAGGTATTTCTCCTCTTTCCCCACACATTACAGGTCTTTAACCCTTTTAGTGCCAAAGTGGCACATAAAGCATCGCACAGCAATGTGTTGCCTACCTGTCTGGCACTCAAAGGCTTGAGGTCTCTTCCCTCAGAACCTGCCTAGAGATGTCTCTTCCCTCAGAAAATGCCTAGAGATTTCTCTGTCAGAACCTGCCTAGAGATGTCTCTTCCCTCAGAACCTGCCTAGGGATGTCTCTGTTTCCTCCCTCACTGACAGCCCAGGGAGAAGTTCCTCCTCTCTCCCTCCCTCACTACCAGTCCAGAAACACCTGGGACACACAAGTGTTTGCTGCCTTCCCTCCGTGTCTTTCACTGATACAGCACAGTGTGCATTTCATCCACTGCCACACTGCTGTAACACACAAGTATAGTCATTCTACAGACAGGTGTGTGTGTGTGTGTGTGTGTGTGTGTGTGTGTGTGTGTGTGTTTAACCCTTTTCTGTTAAAGACATTATGTGCATGTTTAACCCTTTACTGTCAGACACATTATGTGTGTTCAAATCGTAGTGTCTCAGACACACTCTTGAATTAGCATCCAATATTCTCAAATGGAAAGGTGAAGATAGTTATCTTAATGACGCTCAAAGCAGCCCTTTACCCTCCACGGTACTTACATTCAGGACTCCAAAGAAGAGTGCTTACGGTAGTCTCTGTTACTTTAGAAATTCCTATAGTAACTCTTGTTGGTAGGGAAGGGATTAACAAACAAACAGAATTCTTAAAATTTTAATAAGAAAATGACATATTATAAGAACAGAAAACTAAAAAAAAAAAAAATAGAATAAAATAAAAAAGCGGCACAATAGATTCTACACCCCTATCCCGATAGGTATATGCATGTTAAGAGATGGGGCTGGAGTAGTTCCCAACAGGTTTATGGATGTATGGCCAAAAGTACCACAACACACAGATCGGTAACCGCACCTCCAAAAAAGCCGCACACAACACCTCAGGAGTAAGAGGTACCCTAACTAAGAAGCCCAACTGTTTCACACATTACACCCCACAGATTCACACCCTCCACTCTCACACCCATACACACATAATCACACTCTCCACACACACACTCCACTCTCACAAGCCAACTCACACACACCCCACTCACTCACAGTTTATTCCTAATAACACTCCACTCACCCCCTAGTTTACACACCCCACCCACACTCCATAAAAACACTCCCTCTCACAGACACAATCGCACACACTCCATTCATATATATATCTGTTATATTAGTCACACAGCTACACCCATACTGTCTCCACAATAGGCATAAAGCCAGATTTTTACCTCTCCAGAAATGCCTAGGGGCACTGATTGCCTCCCTCATTTTCTTACACTCCTCAATGTGCGGCACCCTCAGTCGCTTTTGCCCACCACACACAGTGTCCAACGTCTATCCCTATCAAACACTCTTCAGTGTCCGCCACCCACTCTTAAACATCCATTGGTGTGGCTCTGTGACTATTCTCGCAAGGCAATACCGTGTTTCTTTTGCTAGTATATATTTTCCTATTTCACCAAATTTTACAAATATTTATGTACACTAGCCTGAAGACAAAAAGGCAATCAACCCCTCATTTGATGCAAGTGAAAGTCTACTTTCCAAAAATGTGTCCAATGCATACCCTTTCCTTCATATATCTAATGGTTATGACTATTTTAGTGCAAAAAAACAAAAAAAAAAACAAAAAACAAGTAGGTAGAGGTGAGAAGCCAGAAGCACAATACTGCTTCAACTAGAAATTCAACATTTTCTTACATTTTTTTCAAATATCACTTTGCCTGTACTAAAATAATTATAACTAGAGAAATGAAGAAAAGGACGACAAAGCATACCACTTTGGAAAGTAGAACCCAGCTGCATCAAATAAGGTGACACTTGAATTTCTATTTTTTTTTTTTTTTTACACTTCAGTCACTTCAAAAGATACTAAAATCTTTCAACCATGAAATTTCCTAGTGTATTCAGTACCTAGTGCCAGCCTGAGAAAAATGTTAGTGTATTTTAAGTGATAAAAAATATGTTATTACTATAGAGCCATTTTCTGTAAAGAGTTGTGCATACTAGGCTAGTTGTCAATATTCAAGTGAACCCTCATTTTTTCTTTCTTCTTTCTACATAGAAGAAGGAAGTCAAATTATCATAGCTTTGTGCCTCTGGCATCCCTGCAGTATATCAACTCATAACAACAGGTTAACACTTGTTTCAGAAGAGCATTAGCTAATGAATACGTTAGGAAACCTCAGTTTTCAAAGACGTCAGTGCCTTTGAAGGGGTGTATGTGTAAAAAATTGCCTACTGTTTGCCTTTAAACCATCATCTGAAACCCCTCCATTTAATGCAATGGGATATCTACAGAAAGTGTACGCTATTAGTAGATTATTTTGATGTTATGGGGTAATTGTCTTCAAATTAATTTTATTGCACTTTAGTTATCATGAAAATGTCAAAGGAATTTCTGTTATGTGCTGTTACCAATTTTAGGCCGTCACAATGACACAATTATGCGCCTATACATATTGGGCATCAGTGAACAGAGATATAGGTCATTCATATTTCATACTTTTGTTACTATAACCTTACTTGAGATTTTGAACTTTAACTGTAATGTAATTTCTGAAGCCTTTCCGATAAACTGAATTGCTTATCATTTTGTTGAAGAAGAATCTTTAGCTATATTCTCATTTGTAACTTAGTTTATTTTCAAGATATATATACTTTTATACAGTTATTGAGCAGTTATAAAAATGCTGACAAGTGTCAAGCCTTCATGGTAGAAAACATTCCTTAAGTCCAGGACACTGAATGGGTTAAATGTTAATGATATTCCAAATACCCTCAAATAAATTGAATTTATCTTTATAAAGACTACTCACCAACACCTCCAAAGGGCAATTCTACGACTGTGAAATGCATAATAACGTCATTAGCAGTGACACCCCCACTTGATGTCTCAGCAATCATTTTTTTGATCACCTGAAATATAAAAGATTGATTTACAGTTATGACAGAAGTCTAAAAGCACAAGAAAAGAACTGGTCATCCATCAGGCATTGCTCTTTGGATCTTTCACCCAATGAAATGTTTGTTTATGGGGAACTAAATCTAGAGAGTAGAACAAAAGGAAAGCACTATAATATATAACCAACGTATAATTTGCTAGTATCTGTGTTTGGACTGTGCACATGCGCCAAAACAATGTTCAATGCCCCTGTGCACTGAAACACACTAATATCCTGAGGCACAAAATAAAAAAATATAATTTTACTCTCATATAAACATATACAAGATACCTAAAACATGAAAGTACAATAAAAACACAATATTGGATGAGTCAAACTCCAGGCAAAATGATGCAAATATACCTAAAAGTAGGTACAGAGAACCTCTCCCGTCCATGTGAGAAGAATGTGTTACCTCTCCCGTCTGTTGTACTCAGTGGTCTCCTGGTGGATGACAATAAGAAGAGTCGCTTGCTTTGAAAGGCAATCTGTGGAATTGCGTTGCATGTCCCTCTGGCGTCTATGGGGTTATATTATTTTAACATACACATGTTGCATTATACTGGCTCTAAGGAGGGAAAGTTGCAACATGGATGGGTTGATAAGATTGTATCCCAGTGGCTTTGGTGTTGGTTATGGTCTTGATTACATATTATAAATAACTGATGTTTTGAGTTTGACCGTTTAATTGCCAGAGGAGTGTGCAGCACATTACTTTACAATGCGTTGCGTATCCTTCTGGCACTCAGATGGTTAGATCACTAAATGTTCATCATTGAAACATTAGTGATTAAATTTTTTATGTATACTTACAGTTTTCAAATATTATCATGTATACTGAAGGTTAATGTCCTGTGGCAAACGGTTGACAGCTGAAAAGTTTTACAATCAACAAGCCATTGGTCTATCTGATCAGTATACTGAGTTCAACTACCTGTTGGATATAAAGGATCATTACAAATGCTCCCTCATGAAGTATTTTACCAATCTGAAACACGTTGGAGAGACCATTTAAGTATATTTATAATGGCTGTACATTATCATTATCTACTCTGGAGCAATAGCTGCTACTCAGTTCCTACAAAAAGGACACCTATCTGGAGGTTTACTACAGTTACAAACTGTATCCAGTTGAAGATCATCGAAATCAGGGCAGCATCACTATTTAAGAAGACCTCTGCTTGCTTGGGGCTATATTGCCCAAATAGAGAATTTACATCTACACCTTTGCCCTCTGTCTGTAACATCAGAGTGTCAGCTGTTTACTACCAGGCTATGTATCGAAAGGTTTCACTCAATTCCACAGATTGCCTTTCAAAGTATAAAGCCGCAATTCTTATTGTCATCAACCAGGAGAAAATGGAGTACGGGAGAGGTAACACAGTCTTTACTCTCACATGGGTGGGAGAGGTTCTCTTTACCTACTTATATGTATCTTTTAAGAGACTATAAATCAGAGGACTTTTTATAGTTAGCCATATTGCAGTGTTTTGCCTGGAGTTTAAGACTCAGCCAATATTGTGTTTTTATTGTATTTTCATGTTACAGGTATCTTGTATATGTTTCCTGAAAAGGAAACACTAAAGGAGTGGTCAGAGATACTGAATAAGAACAAGGAGAGAGCAGTGTCATGCAGTTTAATGGAGTAGAGGGTTTGGAGGAGAAGCTGGTGGTTTAACTATGTCAGAAGCTGTGAAGAGTTTTCAAGAATATTAGAACATTAATTAAAGTAGTGGCCCTTCGCATTGGCGAAGAGCAAACAATTGGCTACTTTGCAAAGCACAGTCTGTGTGGAATGAAAGGAGGGGAATCCAGATTGCAGAGGGAGTGAAAAAGTTAGCCAGGTTGATGTTCACAATTCTATCAAGGAGTGTTGAGGCAAAGGGGGGAAGAGAGATAAGATGGTGGTTAGAGACAGAGGACGGGTCGAGAGGGTTTGCTTTAAGATTAGCGCAATCAGAGCATGTTTGAAGGCATCTAGAAAGTGACAGAGGAGGGAGAGAGGTTGTAGATGGAGATTAAGGCTTGAAAGAGAGTGCATTGTGACTGGATAGGATCAAAAGGGCAGGCTGCGGGATTTGAGAAAGAAAGGAGAGCAGAACCATCATCCTTTTACAGGGGTGATTATACTGGGTGCTGACAGAAGTGGGCATGGAACAAGGCTGGGCATAAGGGAGGGAGTGTATGGAGGTATTGTGGATAAGTGTCAATTTTATTCTTAAAAGATCTTGGCCAGTGAAGTCTATGAAGTTAGTGCATTGCATGGTGCAGAGAAGGAAACTGAAGTAACAGAATATACAGTGCTAGACATCTTCAACAGACCTTGATTTCCTCCAAAACTGCTAAGCAGTTTTGTGTATCATGGCTGTGGAATGGATCATCTGGGGAGCCACTGGGTGGCAGGAGCTTCTTTGTCAAGAGCTGTAGTGAGAGGAAAGTAATAGCTTGGTGTGGCCAGGTTTAAGTAGAACAGATATGGTAGAGAGGAGCAGTTGTGGAGATGTGCGAGTTAATATAAGTTGATGGATGTTGTGTTTCTGCTTGTGCAGGTGGGTTAGGTGGAGTGAAAAGAAGACTACGTCTACAGACTGACCATCTTGGTAAGTGGAAGATTTGGTCCACTGGGTGAAACCAAAAGTTAAAGTGAGGAGTTGAAATCAGTAAATGTTTCCGAGACATTAATGAAGACTGCTAATTTAAACAGCACCACAAGTATATGCAGTGCTTTACAATTTAAGAGTTTGGCCAATACAGGGTTACAAGTGCTTAGCAAAGGGAAAAATAGAAAGGGTGGGTCTCTGCTCAACGCTTACAATCTAAAGTGGAAAAGGGAGACATAAAGAGTACATAAGGATTAAGCATTGAATACAGTGCTCGAGTTCTGGTCGGGGTGGAGGAAACCTAAATAAAGTAAATAAAGAGCCTTGGATGTATGTCAGTGCGTTCTAGTTTGTTGAAGTCTTGCAAATTTTAGTGAGATATTCTAGAAGGTAAAGCATTCCTCAACAAGGGAAAGGGGTCTGATACAAGAGAGAGCTGTAGACTCATAAAGAGCAAAGAAAAGAATGTTTTTTGCTCATTGTAAGTGATTGCATGTGGCGGGATTGGGTATAGAGGGAGATCAGAGTGAAAGTGTAGGAAGGGGTAAAGGAGACATATTAAAATCACCAAAAGATAAATGTGGGAATATCAGATGATAGAAAGCAGGGGAGCTATGCAGAGAAGTAGTTAAAAAATTGGAGAGGAGCACCATGGGGGGAAGTAAATGAGAGCAACCCACAATGAGAATGGTGGATTTCATTGACTTCAAAGAAGTAAAAGGTGAGTAGGAGAATGGGTGGGATGTCCTGAAAGGGACAACTCAGAGATAATACACATACAGCTTCAGGTTAAGAGAAATCCAAAGATTTCCCCCCTCACCACACAAAGTATATCACAAGGTCTAGAGGTAAGGATGAATTGTAATCTGTCAAAAGAAAGTACATTGGGAAAGAAAGTATCAGGGGAGGAGATCCAGTCTCAGCAACTGTCAAGAAAGTTAGAGATAACAGGGTTCAGTATTAGGAGAGCTATCTCAGACTACTAGAAGAAAAAGTAATGAAAGGTACAGAAGATGGGGGCAGCATTTGAAGGTGAGCGAATGGTGGTGGGTAATGGAAGTAGTTTGAACTAGGGATTGAAGAAAGGATAAGTATTGATGAGAGCAGACAGGAGTAGAGGAGAGATTGTGCAATGAAGATCTAGTTGGGCAACAGGTAGATTGGAGGAAGTAGAACCCTAAGTATAGAGGAAAAAGCAGAAAAAGTAAGGGGGAGCACAGTATGAATATAGGAGAAAATGAAGATTTTAGTGAACTTACACTTAAATCCTTTTCTCTTAGTCCATGTGGAACACAGGAACCATGGGGCAAAGTCCCCCCATCTCTAGAAGGCAGGTAACTTTAAAAAAAAAAAAGGTGGAGGTGGAGACTTATCTTCCCACCACTTTATTCCTGCCTCTTAGCCTAGTATTAACGTGTAGAAAAGCCAAGATAAATCAGAAGTGAGAGAAAATAAGGAAATCATGCAGATGCAACCATATTGCCATCTTACACAGCTGTTCAACAGAGGCCTGATTCTTGTTGACCCAGAATGCTCCCACATATCTGGTGGAGTGCACCATGACCCAAAGGGAACATGATTCTTCCTGAGGCCATACACCTGGCAAATGGTTGCCTTAATCCAAAAAGTGATAGTAACCTTCGATGCAAGTAGGCCCTCAAGTATGACAAAAATTGAGTCAGACTTTCGAAAAGGCTATGTGCAATGAACATAGTACTTCAAGTACCGTACCAGACAGAAAGAAGGAAGGACAATTTCCTGGTTGATGTGAAACTCCAAAGCAGCCTTGGGCGAAAAAAGTCCCTAGGAGTTTGTTAAACTTACAGGAGTTCTGCCACCTGCCAAACATACACATTAGACAGTGGAAAGGTTGTCTTAAGCATCAGTAGACGCAATGAAGCAGCAGAAAGAGGCTCAAAAGGAAGCTTCTGGAGTACTACTTGTACCAAGTTCAAGTCCCACAGAGAAGTGGGATTCCAAAAGAGAGGGCAGGTATGAGTTAATCCCTTAACAAAGGTCTTGACATCAAGGAGCAATGCAATGTGTCATTGAAAAAGAAAAGAAAGAGCCTAGATCTGCACCTTAACTTTTTTTTTTAAACAATATTTTTATTACGTTTTGAAAGTGTTTACATAACAAATAAAAAGCAAATGTAAGTAAATAATGAGAAAACAAATTTAAAAGGTAGAAAAAGGATGAGGAATAACAGTCAAACTTTTTTTTAAATATTTCAATTTGTCGCCATAAGAACTATTAAGCCAAGGACTCCAAACCTTACAATATTTCGAATAACAGTCCAGTTCTATAGAACACAAATATTTATTTGGATCTGCACCTTAACATAATTAATCCTAAGTAATTTCTAAACACCATCTTGAAGAAAAGCCCAAACCACAAAGCCGCGTTAGTGAACCATGTTTGGCACACCACTGGTACAAGGGGGACCAAACGCAAGGATATCCCTTGAATGAAATCAGTTTTCTACCTTGGAGCATAGTAGAAATGACAGCATCTGAATACCCCTGTTTCTTCAAGATGCTGGCATTAAGAGCCAAGCTGTCAAAGCCAGCTTCACCACCTGAGAGTCCCGAGGGGCCCGAGTCTGGATGCTTGGCCTCAAAAGGATCCATTATGGACAGATTGAGATGATCCAAAAAAATCACTGCAAGACGGGGCCAGAATACAGCGATCAGGATGACATGATACCTCTCTATCCTGACCTTTCTCAGCATTCCAAGAATCAGGAGGGGGGGACATAAGCTAGAGGAAAGGTATGAACAGAACATCCACTGAAAATGCCTGAGGATCCCTCAGCCAAGCACAGGACAGTGGAACCTTAAAAGTTCAGGTTAGAAGCCATGAGATGGCAATCCCCCACTGGTAGATGATCAGGTTGAAAACACTGTGGTTGAGCTCCTAATTCCAAATGTTGACTAGTGCAGCTACGTTTTCTAAGCTTCAAATGCTAACCATAGAAGGAAGGCCAGCACATGAGACTCGTCCCACTGGAAGATTTTGTGAAGCGAAGTCCAAGATGATATGCTTCTGGCTGCTCCATGACGGTTGATGTAAGTGACTTATGTTGCATTGTTTAACTGGATCCTCACTGGAGACCCTGACAGATGATGAGACCAGTGGCATAGTGCTAGGCGGATTGCCCTTAAAAACAACACATTGATGGCTAAAAGATGTTCCTCCCTGGACCAGAGACCCTGAAACATCAGGGGGCCCAGGGAAGAACCACAGTCCAACAGGTTGGCATCAGTAGCAACCACAATTCACTCTGGAATGACAAACTGACATAATTGAAGCCACCAGTGAAGGTCTTACTTCGTCTGGGGAAACAGAGACATGGTACAGAGGAGACTGGCATCTGTACCAATCTCTGAGAATATCCAATTACGATTCCTGTGTGTGAAATTGTAACAGAGGTTACAGGGACTGTACCCATCGAACTTGTCCTGAATTAGGCAGATCCTTTGCGTTAAAGTTCTGTATCCAATATGTCCTGTATGCAATTAGTCCTTTGGTGATGTTCAAGATGAAGGACCTATGTTCTGGATACCAGACTAGCTGTACACATCTGAAGATGATGTGGCAATGAGCCTGTCCTCAATGCTTGCCAGGACTAAGGGGCAGGCTCAGAAAGAGTTGTGGAAGGGACCAGTACCAAACTAGAGTGCTATACAGGGAACAGCCCTAAGTGTATTGTGGAGTTGGCTTGATTCTTAAAGGATACAACATCTGCCAGAGGCAGAGTGGTATTCTTGGCAAAGTGAGAGCTAGGGGGATCAACTGCAGTCTTCCAAGACCCATTTTTCCTCCCCACCATTCCTTAGTAAAACACTCTTCTTCCAGGACAACCTGGTCTAAAGAATGATGGGAAGTGTAGAGGAAGGGTTCATCAGATCCATACACTTGGTAATCTATTCATTATTATGGAGTCTTCTGACTCCTTATTAATTATGTGCATATTTTTATTCCCAGTGGGGACAGTAGAGGATGAGGTCATCTGACCAATTCATTGGTCCTTAATTTAATTAACATGGAATCTCTGAAACCCATATTAATTTTTATTTACAATTTTCTCTCCTGGTAGGAGGAATAGAGTGAGGGGTAAGAAACCATCCTTGATTAATTTAACATGTGGTCTCTTGACCCATGTTAATATTTAATAATTATGGTGGCTAAAATATAATTAACATTGGATCTTTGGAACACGTATTCATTTCATAAAGAAATAATAAAGCCAATACGGCAACTGCGGGATTAGCTCAGGTAACATGTAGGGGTGAGGAGGGTATATATGGGAAAGAGTGGTCATTGTAGGGTCAGACTGGAGCCTAAGAGGGTTATTTCCCAAGTTACCGATATGGAGGTGGAATGAAACAGTCACATAGTAAGTCTGCTTTACTTGCACTTATTCACTAAACCAGGGATAACATGGAGGTGCAGCCAGTCCTGCACCAGAAATCCCATCTATGTACAAAGTTTCCAGTGGAGCCTTAATAAATAGATGTTGCCAGATTCTCTGTACTTGCACAAAGTGGATTGATACTTGTTACGATCAATGTAACTGGGACTGAAGTTGCCCATTTTAGAAAATAATATATGTAAATTTGTTTCAAAGAAAGTGACAACTTTGACTTGTAGATTATCACCAAGTATGCATCTCAGTGATAGACTGAGGAAGAAAGCTAGTTGGTTAGATACGGTGGGATCATCTAGGTGTAATCATGCCTGGTGCAACTGCTGTCAGTGGATAACTCCTTCAAAACCTTTTTTCTCTGCAGTTACCAGTGCTAAACACAATATTAATCAAAATGTCAATTGTGCAACTCGTAATGTGAGTTATTTGATTACATGCAATATTTTAAATATACAGTATGTGGTTAAGACCAGTAGGAGCTTAAGAGAAAGAATAAGGGAGCAAATGAGCAACATTAACTGCAGAGATTATGAGACAGGAGTGGCACTACATTTTTGCACAGTACACAATGGAAAGTTAGCAAGCTTTTAGGTCCAGGGTATAAAAAGTGTTAACACTCCATTGAGAGGTGGATATTTGCCATCCTTGTTCTCCTAGAGAGAGGTATACTGGATCTTCACGTTGAATACCAGATGTCCTGGGGGTCTCACCAAAGAATACAATGTTGCTTATTGCGTGTAATATAATAACACATTGTGATTTTAATGATCTGTGGTTCTTGTTGATTCTTCTTGGGATCTGGTTAGATGTGATGACCAGTATCATTATGGCTTAAGCTTGTAGGTATTGATTTATGAGATTGCAATGCATCTCTTCTTTTTCTTCTTTTAGATTCAAAATAATTTCTTTTATAATGTATATAATACTAGTATGAAAGCCCGTATATACGGGCTAAAGTGCAACCAGCGGCAACGGCTGCTGGCCCGGAGCCGGAAGCAGAGACAGGACGTGAGCTGTCCGGAGCGGGGCAGCGCGTTCGGCAAGTCTCTACTGTGCATGACTGCAGTCATGCTCAGTAGAGACTCTCTGAACGCACTGCTCCTTAACAGGGAGCTCCAGACGGCTCACAGCAAAGCTCCCTGTGTGCGAAACCACACAAGCACAGTAGACAGTCTCTACTGCTCATGTGTGGTTACGCTCACAGTTAGCAACGCATTCTACCACTATATGTTATAGGATATTTGGTTGTTTAGAAGAAAGAATTGAACTGTTTGAACTTTGCCGCTTTAATGAGTATATGAGTGGTTAAATGTTATTTGGACTGGGTCCTTTAAGAGCAATATGGTAGCTGAGCATCATTATATACTAAAGATTAAGGTAGATTTCCTTTTTGTCAACCTTACTGGATTGTGTGGCTCGGTTATAGTGCTTCTCTGATTGACTAGTTCAAATTTCATACGTTACTATGTTTCTACTTATTCACTGAGGATGTCTTACAAGTTTAATCATGAGTAAGCACAGTGTTGTGAGAAAGGCATAAGATGTGGGTGACCGGTGTCTGTTCATATTGTTGGTTCCAATAAAAGCTGAAGTTATAACCAATCTGTCTACAAATCTTCAGAGTGCAATCTAATTTATTCTACTTTGGAAAAGGGTTTGGAAACCTGAGAGATATGCACCTGAGAGAAGTCATGCATTATTTGGTGAGTCATACACATGGATAAACATCTAGCATTGCATACTGGTGCCACTTTACTCGTTTCAACAACTTCCAAAACTGGCTCCAGCCAAAACTACAACATTGACTCACCAGTGTTTAGCAAAAGTTTGAAGTGATGACCACGCTCGCCACCTTAAACAACTGCTTAGCAGAGGCCTGGTTCTTGTAGGTCCATGAAGCACCCACAACTCTGGTGGAACGAGCTGTGACCCTAAAGGGCACAGACTTTTTCCTGAAGATGTAGGCCTGGCAAATGGACACTTTATTCCAGGAGGCCACCATTACATAGCCCACACGAGGGCCCTCAGGAATGACAAAAACGGTCCAATTTCCCAAAATGTTCTGTGAAATGAACAAAGTACTTCAAGCAACAAATTAAGCCAAAGCTCCTGCTCCTGTCTAACAGAGTGAGCAGGAAAAAGAGACTAATTAGCTGGTTAATGTGAGACTCTAAAACAACCTTAGGTAGAAATCCAATAGGAGTTCACAGAACTGCCAGGTATACAGAATAAAGCCTGTAGACAGCAAAAAGGCTGCCTTAAGAGTCATAAACCAAAAGCAAACATACGTCAGAGGTACAAAAGGAGCCCTCTGAAGCACTCTCAGGAAAATGTTCAAGTCCCAAGGAGGAGTGGGATTCCGAAACTGAGTAAGCATGAGGCAGCCCTTGCAAAAAAGTCTGCACATCTGGAAATAAACCAATACACCTATGATAAAGCACAGATACAGCTACAATCTGGACCTTGATAAAACTTACACTAAGTAATTTCTAAAGCCCATCCTGAATAGAAGCAAAACTATTAGGAAAATGTGAGTGAACAAGGCCGCAACCCCTGGTCTTTGCACCATTTGTAAAACAAACACCACAAAGGTGGCTCCACAACATGTCAGGCTGGCATTCATCATGACTATTGCCAAATTCAGGCTGACTAATGACCATCCCAGAGTCAGATAAAGTGCCTGAAACCACCCAACCAAAGTAGCTGAAACTATGTCCAGCTGGAAAGAGACATGGCCTAACACTACTGTCTGGACCAATTCCTGAGTGTGGAACTGGGCAAAGGAACAGACTTCCAAGGCAGAGACCAGATACACAAACAACTTCATGTACACCATCTCAGAAGGGTAAAGTAAGTCTCGAGATATCTGCCAGGATAATTACCAAATCTTGTTCTCTGGTAGAAAGTCCCGACCTGAAGAGTGTTGAATTTCATGCCAAGAAAGACTAGACCCTGGTATGAAATCAGAGTATTTCGTGAAACTAATACCCAACCATATTGCTCCAACACAGCGAAGCTGAAGGTGCCAAGACTCCTCTGAGGGTGCCTTTAGCAAAATGTCATCCAGACAGGGAGTAAGAGAAATCACCAAAGAATGTCGGCAGCCAGGGCTGCCATGAATTTTGTGAAAATCCGCAGAGCAGACGGCAGCCAAAAGGGAAGTGCAGGGAAGTGAAAATCATAGCTTTAAAAAGCAAATCGTATGAGGCACTGATGATGTGCATGGATGGGAATATACAGACAAGTTTCTTATGAGGCAATTTCCATTCCTCCAGGAAACACCCTGTTCAAGGAATGATGGGGAGGGAAAAGCACAACATCCCTCAAACATCCCAACAAACAGAGAGGTATGGAGCCTCCCCTTCCTCTTCCTTGAGGCCCTGAAAAAAGCACTTGAGCCCACCAGATGCTGCAGTAGATCCAGTAATGCAGCCGATGCTCCATACAACATGGCCACCACACACCCCTCTGTTAAAGGAACTGTGTCCCTAACGTTGAAAAAAATATGGAGTGGAAGGAATAAAGTAACATAAAAGAGAATAAATGTGTGACCACCCCCCATTATGGGGAGGGAGGCAACAGGGTTGTAGTTGGTAAGAAACTAAACGCCACACTAGCCAAATCACAACAGACCTAGAATATGGCTGTCAGACAGACAGAGGGGCATACTAACATGGCCTGTGCACTCTGATAACTGGAATCCTCTTCAGACTCCTATAGAATGAGAATGGAAGAGAACAGTGGCTAAGAATGATAGCCATCATCTAAAAGTCTGCAACCTGGTCCGTATACATCAAGGAGCTACAGGAACAGGAGGCTGCCTAATGGAGGATTGAAAAGCCCCATGTAAATTAAGAGAATTAAAAAAAAAGGCTAAGACAATCTTTGCTGGCCATTCTTGATTGAGATCACTTTTAAAATTGAGCATGTCTGGTGGTGGTAAGTGGAGTAGGGAAGGAGTCTCTGCCTCCAGAATCCTCTTTTTAAGAAGTGGCCTGCTTTCCAGTGGAAGGATACTTTACCCCATGGTTCCTGTGTTCCAATCTTAAATTCAACTGAAAGTATATCCTGACTGGAAAACCTTTACATTTTTTCAGGACATGTGCTACTCTGACAATACCTAGATATGATTTTTTTTTTTTTACTACAAGATTAACTTACTTTTTTGTCTTTTGAAAAAACATACAGGGCAAGAGGTTTCTCTCCTTGGTTGATGAACTGAATGGCTTCGTCCACATTTCTCACTGAAACAATAGGAAGCAGAGGCCCAAAAATCTCTTCTTGCATAATTTTGGATTCTGGATTCACATCCGCCAGGACTGTTGGAGCTGCAAAATAAGAGTTCTCATTAAAACTTGCATTACGTTTTTAGAAACCTGTTTAAAGTAATCCTTTGAATCACTGGCACTTATATATTTTGTTTATTAACAATGTAAATATAAAGATTAGTATTTTTTATTTATAAATCCCCTTGAAGATGTACAAAGGAGAAAACAATTAAACAAGGTAACAAACATATAAAGATGGATACATGTTGAAAGAGGGCCCTGCTTGTGCAAGCTTACAATCAAGAGGTGTTGGGAAGGAGTAGGGGAGTAAATATGAGGTGAAGGACAGTAGTGGGGGAATGTTGAAGCTTGATTGCAGAATATGTGTGGGTTCAAGAACAGATTATTTGTTGAAGTACAGTTGAGAAAGATTGTGGTAAATTAAGGAAGATGTTATGAGGTTTGGGGTTAGGCTGTTCTAAAGACACAAGTCTTTAGATTACACTTGGGAAGCATGCTCTTACGTCCTCACTCATTTTACTAACTGGAGAAGGGGGGCTAGACAATGATGTAGTGGCAGATGGGCAGCAGTCTGTAATGTTAGTATCTGACATACTTCTCTGCCAGCAAGAGCTGATAACTCCTTATGTACTTCCGGCAGTTAAGGACCCCGGGGCATTTTTTTTTCTGCCGCTCGGGGACCCCTTAATTGCATGACATGCCAGGACCATCACTGGTCCTTTAGGGAAGTTTAACCAGACAGCCTTGGCACGTTATGGGTCCCTAAGGGGTTAATCTTGCAAACTGCTAAATAACAAAATTACTTTTTTAAATAACACTGTTAACATAATATAGAGGTGATTTTAAAGCTCTTTCAAATGAACTGAAGTTGACACTTTTAAGTTTGCAATAAGTGGGAGGGGACAAAACAGGTACCTCTCAAGGCATATATAAAGACGACTTGAAATGGTTAAAATGGAGGCGAAAGTAGCATCCAGAAACCAGTAGGTACCAAAGTGTCTCTACCAACTTCTCGATGCTCTGTTAAATAGAACGGAAATGCGGGGAAAGGAACAGACTGGGTCTGGCAGCTTCACAGATGAGACAGGGCATCAAGCAGCTATCAAGCTAGAGAAAGTGTCAATTATAAGGATGATGGAGAGATGCAGATTCATGGAGCAGACTGTAGGCTACTATAGCTTACTAAAGATTGGATGAGAAACACCCTGACACCTACTGATTTGATGCATGAAACCTGGTCCCCATTAAATGAAAAGTGTAACCTAGAATTGACTTTTTATATGCACTAATGCACATTAATAGTGGGTACAACACTAGACCTCCTTGATTAAAGAAGCCACAGTCACCTTAGACACAACTCAGCCTGCACGAGGGCCCACAGCAATGACAAAAAGCAAGTCCAATTTTCAGAAAGGTTATAGGCGATGAATGTAGAACTACATGCACCTTGCTACGTCCATACAGTGAAGTTCCTGCTCCCATCTGTTACAGAAGGAACAGCAATGTCTAATTACTGTGAAATTCAGAAGCCTAACTAAGGGAGAAACCAGCGGAAGTTTGAAAAACCACCCTATCAGAATGAAAGGTCAGAAAATAGGTTTACAGGACAAAAGTCTACAGTTCAGCCACATGCCGAACAGACACAATTGCAAACAGAAAAGCCATCTTAAGAATCAAGAACAGCAGGGAAACAGAAGACACAAGCTCAAATAGATCCTTCTGAAGCACTCCCAGGACCAAATTCAAGTCCCCATGGTGGGGGGAGTGAGGTCATGAAAGACTGCATTGTCATGAGTCAATCCTTGTACAAATGTTTGCACCTCTGGCAATAATGCAACACACCTCTGAAAAAGAACTGATAGAGCAGAAATCTGGACCTTGATATAAGACTAAATCCTTTGTAGAGCCCATCCTGAAGAAAGGCCAAAATAGTTGGAAGACTTAGCAACACGTGTCTGATAACTGGTCCTCAAACCACTTGTAAAACAAGGACCAAACCCTGTGATATGCTTTGGATGAAACAGACTTTCAGGCCTGCATCATAGTAGCAATGACAAACCTTTTTTGCTCATAATGCTGCCTTCAAGAGACAAGCCATCAAAGCGAACTTCTCCACCTCTGGGAGACACAGAGGACCCCCGAGTCAAGGGGTCTGGTAGGAGTAGAAGATGAAGCAGCATGGCAACAGGTAGATTGAGAAGATCCGAAAAATATTCCCTGTGCGGCTGATAAGGAGTGGTCAGGATTACATGTGGCTGCTCCATCCTGACCTTCCTTTGCACCCTCGGAATCAAAGGGAAGGGAGGAAACACAGTCTGATTGAGCTCCCATTTCCTGGGATTCAGAAGCTGATGGCCACAGTGCTGTCTACGCCTGGAATGTGAATGGCTGAGAGAGCCAGAATGTGAGCTTCTGACCAAGTGAGAATCAGACTAACTTTTGTCCAGGTGTCTGCACTCCTGATCTTGGCAGTTGACATAAGCCACCACTGTTGCATTGTCAGACTGAATCCTCATCGGAAAACCACACTGAAGTTGGAGCCAAAGCAGAAGAGCAAGGCGAATCACAAGAAACACCAACGCTTAATGGACAGAAGATTCTGTGTGGGATCAAAAACCCATAGCCATTAGAACCAGAAGAGGCCCCCCAGCCTGTAAAATTGGCATCTGTCATGACTATAGCCCCAGCATGACCAATGATTGACCCAGAATCAGATGTGACACCTGAAGCTACCAACGAAGATCTGTCATCATGCTGCTAGAGAGAGACATGACGTGGGAGAGATTGCACTGCTGTCTGGACCAGTTCTGAGAATCTCCAGCAGTAGATCCAGTGTGTGTAATTGGGCAAAATTATCTGCTTCAAAGGCAGAGACCAGATATGTACTTCCACACAATCTATGATGGGCAAACTAAGGCCTGTGATACCAGGTGAGACAACAACTGAAACTTGTACTCCAGCAGAAAGATCTATCAATGAAAAGTGTTGAATCTCATGCCGAGAAAGACTAGAAATTGAAAATGAATCAGAAAGTATTTTTTTTTAATTGATCACCTAACTGTGCTACTACAGTATGGGCATGCACATCTGAAGCTGAAGGTGTAGAACTTTCTGTGAAGTAGCTTTTAGTAAAAGGTTGTCAAGCTAAGGAGTAAGAGAAATCCTCGGAGAACAAATATGGGCAGCCAAGGCTTCCATGACCGTTGCAAAAACACGCGGAGCGGATGCCATCTCAAAAAGAAGGTTAGCAAACTGAAAATGCTGGTCTTGAAAGGCAAAATGAAGGAAACATGTATCATCTGCATGGATGGGAATATGCAGATCAGCATATTAAGACGCTTTAAATCCAGGATAGGATGAGTGATACCTCCTTTTTGGGGACTATGAAAAGATTGCAATAGCATCCCATAAATCTCTCCTGAGGAGGAACAGGCACCAGGACCTACATGTTCACCAGAGAAGAAACCGATTCCAAGAATAACTGGCCCCATACCAGATCTCAAGGGACCCTCAACATGAGTGATGAGGAAGAAGGGATTTTAAATGTATGCAACCTTCAGAAATCATCCGTATTACCCACTGGTCCTCCACTGAAAAAGTCCACATATTGTGAAAGATGGCCACCGATAGTCGTAGGCAGACCCAACTTTTGTGTGTCGTGCAGGGGTAGACTTATCAGCTGAGCGCTTTTGGGCATGTTCCTTGCCAGCTCAGGCCTGCTTGGGTTTTAGGGAAGGGAACACCTAGGTCACTGAAGGAGTGGAATCCCAGGGTGTATATGCATACTGTGAGGGTTTAATGGAAACCACATGTTCCATGAAAAGGAGAAACTCTTGGGTTACCTTGAGGTAAAGGAAAACTCTTGAGCCCAGTAATATGGCTAATAACTGTCTTTAGTTCTGAGCCAAACAGCTACTTGCCCACAAATGGGTGAGAGATCAAAGACTTCTTAGAGGACTGGTCTGCACATCAAAAAACTATGTTAGAGCAAAATACAGAAAAAGAGGGAGGGAAAAAGATATATACACCTCTATACAGTATAAGCTCTACAATATGGAGTGTGCTACCTGTAACGAATACTAACGACTATATCAATGGGGACTATAGATCAACAGTCACATGTGAAGTCCCAAGAACAGTGGCTCTAAGGCCACAAAAGAGCTCTCTTTCGGACCTCCTATACTTTCGGCCCCCGCTGCTGCCTCTTCGGTCACGTGACCCACACCTTGGAGACTTTCTCCTGGTAATATACACAAACAACAGAAAAGAGAGTCAGTGCAAGAGCGCCTCAATGCAGATGTTTGGCAGCTGGTAAATCTCCCACTTTACCTTCCCTTCAAGTTGGGTACTTACTATCCAATGAGGCTATGCCAGCCTCTGAGCATGAAAGCACGTCACAATCATATAAGTCAACCGCTTCCTGTCCTTGTACCTCCAACTCTCTCTCACGGAGAATGGGTTACTGGATCCGGAAATACCATGGCAACCGATATTGATTATAAATAACTGCTTTATTGGAGATCAGTATAAGAATATGTAGACAAAAATAAAATGTATAAAATACAACATATAACCCTACGCATTTCGTACTATAATGGACTTCATCGGGGGAAGAAGTTGACTTATATGATTGTGACGTACTTTCATGCTCAGAGGCTGGCATAGCCTCATTGGATAGTAAGTACCCAACTTGAGGGGAAGGTGAAGTGGGAGATATACCGGTTGCCCAACATCTGCACTTAGAGGCGCTATCGTGCTTTCTCTCTCTTCTGTTGTTTGGTCTGCATATCACACTGCAATAGAATGCGGAAAGGACTTACCAATAGAATAAAAGGCCGCCTCAGAAAGACATTGATTAGCCTCAAGGATCTTAGAGACAGAAAGAACAATGTCCTCTTAAGGCACATCCACATGGATGGCTCCAGCAGTTGCTCCCCCAAACAGCCATGGCTCTATTCACTCAAGCAGTAGCAAAGGTTGGATGTCACACAGCCCCAGAGGCAGCAAAAGAATGGAATCAAAGCATTTGTCTGCCTGATCCTTGAATACTTCCAAGTCTGTAACTGGCAATGCTGTGCTCTTAGACAGGAGAGAAAAAGGAGGGTCGACTGCTGGAGGTGTAGCCAACTGCTGTAGTGCAGCAGGAGAGAACTGATCTAAAATATAAATAGCTTCCACTCGTCAAGAACCACATGGTTAAGGGAATGGCAGGGAGGCACAGCATCCTTTTGTCTCAAAAACCACCTGAATAAGACACTCAGCAGAAATTCCAGGTTCTTCCTTAATGAATCCCCATGGGTAAAGGAGGAAGCAATATTACCCTCATCAGTTTCCCCTTTCTCAAGAGAGGACTCCTGCACTACCATGGGAAAATCCCCCCTTCAAAGTGACAAAGTATTTTGAGCAAAACAGAGTAGTCCTGATATCGGGACTCTAGAACCCCCTTAACCAATAAAGGAACCATATTAATAACAGAAAAGAAGAAGAAAAGAGGGGCGCTCCTAGTGTAGTAAGTACAAAAACTGAACCTCTATCAATCACCACCGCAATAATAGAACCACTGCAAGTGGTCAGAAACATGGATGAGGGATTCAAGATTGCCCCCACTCAGTCAACCACAAATCTTAGGACACCTCCCAGGGACCCTTATTAGACAACAGGAATGATATAAAAAGGGTCCACAACAGCACCTGATAACTAGGCAATCCTCCAGGGGAAGCCAGTAATGGTAATCCGCCTAATGGAGGAATCTGCACACCCCATATCTAACAAAAAATAAAAAAGTACTAAAAACTAAGCAGAACTGTTCTCAGCCACCTAACCAGGACATGGAACAAGTCTATTTGGGCGGGGGCTAGTGAGGTAGTCTGATATGGAAGAGGGGGAGGCTCCACCCTCTGCACTTCTTTTAGAATTGTTCCAGCCCACTTGGAGGAGCTGTCGCATCCCCATGGTACCTGTGAGTTATTCTTTAAACCCAAACTTTTTTGCAAGTTCTTGAGGAATGGGGAATGGTTTCTGTATATTGAATGAACCTGCGTCTTCTGTAAACTCTCCTTCTTCCTCCAAGGAGTATACAGAATTGAAATTCTGTAGAGTTGTTCCCTCTACATTATATCAAGCCTCGCTGATGTACGTTCCAATGGGTGCTCCAATTACTGTCTTTTCAGTGGATTCCCAGCCTCTTGCATGGCATAAAAGGCTTCCTGCATTGAGAACTTCATCCAGGAGAGAAACTCCTAAAACTGTGAAGGCATTTGTTTTCTAGCTGCTTTCCTGAAACAGTCTGGGCATAACTTGGCTACCACTAAAGAAGGAAGTTTTTTTTTTTTTTTTTAATCACAGCTTGTGCAAACTTGTGTCATTTACTGTGATTTTTCATCTTTACTGGTGCTGGGCTAATCCTGAGAGAATTAAGCTGAAAGTACTATAGTATTTTATCAGGTATCTTTATCAAAAGCAGATTTTTTTATGCATTGAACATTTCAGTAGCTGAAGCCTGCTTTGCATGTGTTCCTTTGGTGGAATGCAAGCAACTAACTGCCAGAACTAGGCCAAAAGAGAGGGCACACATTTTCCTAGCACACCTGCCCTTGACACCGCGACAGGTAGAACACCCACCTAAAGAGAAGGACAGATCTTCTCTTATTCCTGGGTGACTCTGGTGACTCTTTTTCCAGAGTACTCCGTCTCATTGACACCTTTGGAACTTTTTCGGGATTAAAGATTAACTGGGAGAAGTTTTCCTTGTTGCCGATTGATGGACCAGTTGCAGGAACACATGCTGCAGAAACACAAATGCAAAGGGTGGATGGGTGTCGGTATCTGGGGGAAATGATAGGAGCATCTCCCCATTGTTTCATTGCAGCTAATTTAGTCCCTCTTATTGATGCCTTTAGGGAAAAAACAAATGTCTGGATGAACCTTCTGCTTAATTTGATAGGTCGCTACAACTTACTCAAGATGATCTTCCTCCCCAAGTTTCTTTATATCTTTCAAAATACCCCGATCGGTATCCCTAAGAAATATTTCGTACAGATAGATGGGATTGTTCGGAAGTTCCTTTGGGGGGTTCGCCGCTCGAGGATTAAATTACAGAATCTAACATGAAAAAAGGACGTGGGTGGAATTGCCCTGCCTGATTTTAGATTATATTGTCAGGCTGCACAATCCCAGTATGGGGTAGCGTATCTGGATCCCAGTATGTCTCATTCCTTTGTGCAATAGTAAGCAGAGCTCCTGTGGCGGGGATGGACCTTCGCCATATACTTCTGGTTGGGCCACGAGCAAGCAGAATGCAGACGCCACTGTCATCGGCCCTATTTGATGCGTGGCGGGAGTTACAGATGGCAGTGGGGTATACTGCAATACATCCTGACACGCCTCTGTGGGGTAAGGCAGGTCTGACACAACTAGAGACTCTGGAATTTGGTCTGATATGGTCTAACAGGGGGATCATGACCTTGGGACATTTATATCAAAATAATGTCCTTAAATCCTTTCAGCAATTACATTTTGAATATCAATTGCCGAACACTATGTTTTACTCCTATTTGAGGTTGAAGCATGCTCTTCGAGATCTGTGGGGGGACCGTGGGCCTTTTTAATATTAAAAAAAAAAAAAAAAAAAAAGGGAAGGACAAAAAGAATGATATTGATGTATCCAGGCTACAGATTCACATTGATAACACTGTCACACAATTGTAGGTAGGGTGGAGGGGTCTTAAGGAGGGATTCTGCATTCCTCTCCCCTGGCAGGCACCCAAGGCATAGATCCAGGGGTTTCAGGGGTATCCAGGATCTGACAAGCAGAACAGGAACATTGCCATAAAGACGGAGGCATGCCTGATTGTTTGATCATGTCCTTCCTTGTATTATTTGTTACTTCCTCTCTCTTTTTTCATCATTCATCTACTACTTGTTAGGAGAGAAGTATGCTGGAGGTTTTGAACCTCTGTCCATTGGCTAGGTAGAAGCAAAGAAACTGGAGATTATCTCCACGAAGCTTCCATATATGTTTTTTTATTGGTCCTAGCTACAAGGACGAGGAAACAAACCCCACATTTGCTTAGCCATGGACTGGGAAACACAAGAAACTTATGAGCCAGCGTTAAGGTCTCACTCAAACACAAAATAGCCTGGAAATACAGGTTGAGGTCTTCAAACTTGACTTCCAGCAGTGTACTTTGCTGATGATAGGACATCACAAATAAGATCATCAATGACGTCCTGTTATCACATATGACACCACACAATATACTACATCATAAATTACCTAATCAATGGCATCACTGGGGACATCACAAATGGTCTCTTCAGTGACTGACAGTTATACTAT
This sequence comes from Rhinophrynus dorsalis, assembly GCA_037306005.1. NCBI lineage: Eukaryota > Metazoa > Chordata > Amphibia > Anura > Rhinophrynidae > Rhinophrynus > Rhinophrynus dorsalis. The sequence continues at coordinate 312,817,039 of CM074719.1, forward strand.
ATGGTAGATCATTTTTATTTGCTGTAGTGTCAGTGCTGTGTGACGTTGTGTCATGTTATTTGAGGAAATATGGGGAAATTCAATTTCATTTTTAGTAGTATTTTTGCACTACTAGTTGAGCACTAATTTAAGTGTTCATAGGGGGTGCTGTCTGGTTCTCGGTAAAGGGGTGTAGTGCTGCAGTAGCTGTAGAAGAGTACATTGGTGTAGTATTTATGGGTTTTGGTGCAATGCTATTGATATAAGAATAGCTGAAGGGTTGTATTGTCAGTCTTTCTGGTTCTGAATTTTTCTGCAAAATTAGCAGATTGTAGTAAAGTGGAATTTTAATGTTTTATCCCCTTGGATGATAGAGAAGTCTCCAGCAAATTTTTCACAAGTTGGAGCGCTCTCTAGTATTCAAAGGATTAAAAGCCCCAATTAAGGAAACAGGACATTTGTGTATTCCTGTGGTGCAAGTAGTTTGCTCCATCATTGCACCACTTTTCTTAAACTTCTCCATAGGGATCAAATGAAAACTCCTGTTGCTTTAAATGGGGCTTTTAGCCCACTGAATGCTAGAAATGTCTCATGGTGGGAGAGCATGTTGGGGTCAGTGACTACCAGTGAGCAGTGAAATGCTGGGATGGCAGTTAGAGAACACCAGTAGGCAGCAGAATGAGGCTTGGGTAACAGAGATGTAAAAGTTGGATAGGCAACATGAGACTCTCTGTTGAGGTCTGTGAGCTCCAGTGGGCAGTGGAATGAGAAACAATGCCCGGAGGTCTGTTGTCTTAAATTGTATAACAATTGTCGTGGTAACAATGTGCAAACAAAGCAGTCTTCCGATATACAAATATTTTCAATACTGGTGATGCAGGAGTTTATTCGGTGGGGTTGGGTATATGGAAGGTAGCAGCTTCACTTGGCCAAGGGAATGTAGCATTACTATGGAGCTACGGGAATAGTAAATTGAAGCACACAATAAGGTGAGGAGGATAACTGTATGGCGGGGGGGAGGCAGATGGTTGAGATAGGCAAAGGCAGTAAGCAAGTCAGGGGAAGTGGGGAGAGAGATGGTTGTAAAAGGCAGAGTACCTGAGAGAGAGTCTGAGAAGGTGAGAGAGGCAGAGGGAAGAATTTGAGGCAGAAGGATGTAGGCAGAAGGGGTGAGAAAGCTAAAGGGGATTAAAGAGGCAGAGGGGAGAAATACTAAATGGTGAGAGAGGAGAATCAGAGATGCAGACAAATAAAACTGACCTGAATTAATTGGGTACAGGATTTTATTTCTGGCTCTTGGAAAAATCACCATTGCTTCATGTGGATCCCACTTAGCAATCTGTGCATTTTATGTACCTTTCAGAACCTTCCAATGAGGCTGCCATCCAAAATATTATAGCAGTGGTGGACAAGGTGAGGCCCTCTAACTGCTGCCAGACTACAATTTTTATCAGCCAGAGGGGATATCTGGCAGCAGCTGGAGGGCCTCACATTGTAGCCTGAGGAATTCTTGTTGTGAGGTAAGAATTGTATCCTACAGGGTAAGTGTGTATATGATGCTTAGGGAGATCATCCCCAAGAAGGTCTAATAAAGAGTTGAGTGCAGTCTGTTCTCTAAAACTCTATGCAGCAATTTGGTCACAGGTGGTGGCTTTGTCTCACTGCTAGGCCATTAGGGCGAAAATACTAGAGGAATGCCCTGGCAAGGCCAGAGAGGTCTCAGTTTGATCCTGGACACAATTTAATGAAAAAAGAAAAAATAAACAAATCCAGCATTCACATGTTGAGGATAGAGCTGGATTTGACTTTGGGTTTCAACCGCTGACAGAGGTCAGTCCCATTCAATTTTTTCCTTCACACAGTTTTAACCCTCTGAATACCAGAAAGGGTCTGCAACACATTGATTTGCAATGCCTTGGGTACACCTCTGTCACACAAATGGTTAAGAGATTGTGAAAAACAATGTGGGCTGCACCAAATTTAAAACCAAAACCACTCTTTATGGAAAATGGATGATAAGGTAACTGTGCACATACACAATTGAGAGAATCCATAGCTGTTATTGATAGCTCTGGATACTCTCTACTGAGCATGAGCAAACATTACATTATTTGTCAGACATTTTCTTGTGTTTTTGAACTTTAAAGTCAATATCTCTAGTTCTACAGAGCAGATTTACTAGCTTTAAAAATATTTTTAAAAAAAGAGCTCACAGTACCCATCAGGGCCTTTTTCCTGCTATTTGTGGGGACAATACATAAGCTAGTTTGAGCTGTAGCTCAGCATCTCATAGCATCAAATGGAATAAATGAATTTCTTCAGCAGTTTGGTACTTAAATACATCACAGTCAATTTTTAAGATATTTGCAGGGTTTGGAGAGATTGTCAATCTGACCTACAATCCAAAATGTTCTCTGCTGCAGTTACAATTTATTGGGAAAATAAAAATATGAAAAAGCATTATATGTAGGCAATTTAACATTATCCATAAACATGATTGAGAGGTCTGTAGCCATACCTATATAGCAAGCTGCCTCATCATAATCCCCTCCGTGAACTATCTTCTGTCCCTCCATCAATCCAAGCAGGCGCTTAAAATGCCGTTTGTTAATAATCCTTTCATAATCTTGAGACTTCTTGGCATCTTCACCATAAAATTCCTAAAAACATTTATTTTTGTATTTTTAGAAAGTTTTATTCTTTCTACAAGCTTTCTGAATCATAAAGAACAATGTCACAGAATGTTCAACCAAATAAATATTATATATATCTAAAATAGGAAAATAAATTCAAAGAAAAGAATAAGCATACAAATGTCAGCAGTAAGTATGTTACAAATTGTAACAGAATAGACACTGAGAACAGCATGACAGTACCTTTAGAACATTCAATTACAACAGTAAATGCACCCATGGCCTGGGACCAGGTAAGGTTGTGTATGGTACAAGAAGACTGAAACTGCAGTACCCCAGAGGTATGTGGCAAAAATATTCAGAGTAAAAATTGGGGAGGGAAAGAGTGAAAAACAATGAGGACAGGTAAGAGGAGACAGTGAAGTGAGAAGGGGGAAAAAAGAAAGAAGGGGGGACAGAACGGGGGAGGGGGAATCCCACTGCTCCTTTTCTCCATGAGGCCTTGCTGAGGCAGGGAGGGGGCAGTCTGCCAGGGGGGGGGGTCCACTGTAAGCAGAATTTTCTCAATGGGAACAGCTCACTGTAGGTCCCAAAGGCTTGCAGCTGGATGGCGTGTTGCCTCTCCATATCCCTATACTTTTTGATTCTAAAACACCATGAAGGGACGTCTCCAGTGGGCAAAGTCACACAACCACACCACAGACCACAAAAAAATAGTAAGGGAAATTTCTTAGGAGGGAACTGGGGGTGGCGCCAGAATAACAAAAGAACTGGGTCCATGGGGATAGGATTTGCTCTATGATATGTACAATTTCTGACCAATATTTCTGCATGAGTGGACAGATCCACCACATCCTGCTTCTCATGACGTTTGGTCCCGTGGTGCATACGATCTCCGCTGCCATTTTGGGGACGTTGATCGCTGGGCAAACCTTAAAGATTGTTTCGCAGAAGGGCCAACAGCCCATCATGACCTGCTTTTGTGGACTTGCTGGCAGGAAGGAGAGCAATGTGAAGCAAAGCACAGAAGTCGTCTGCTTCCTCCATGGATCTCAGGATGGCTCATCCCCCTTTATTTTGCACTTGCATTGAGAACAGAAAACCCCACCTGTATTTAATCTCAAAGCTTGCGAGATGCTCCATAAGGGGCTTCAACATTCTGCTTTGCTGCATTGTGTAGACTGAGACATCATTAAATATTTGTATCTATCCATCTTTATAAGGTAACCCTCAGGCATCTGAAGAAGGTCTTGGAAGATCCAGTGAACCACATCTACGCGATTGTTATTGCCTACCGATTCAGGCACATTTTTGATCTGGAGGTTGGACCATCTGCCTCGATTGCCTAAGTTGTCAGTTTTGTACTGGAGGTAGGAGATGGTGTCTTGTTGTTCTGCCACCACCTGTTCTAGAGCGTGCATTTGTTCATAGACACACTAGTCTTGTCGTCCTCTAGAAGCTGCCCTCTGGTTCCCAGTTACGTCAGGTCATGTTGGAGCTCAGACAGCTCGTTCTTGAAAGTGCATTCCATTTAATCGAATAGCTCTTTAGCCATCTTTCATGGGAAGCTCATGAACGCCATTGGGCATTTGCAGATCATACCTCAGTGCTCACCCACGGACATCCCGGAGTTAGGTGCAAGCAATGGGCTCTGCAAGCCTGCAGGAGACCACTCTGATACATCCTCCCGCAATGCCTCGTTGTGAATGCGGCACGTGATAAGAGCAGGTCCGCCTGAAGTAGGTCCAGAGAACGAGAGCAAACTCTTCCATTGCTTAGAAAAACGTTTTGGAGGCATCCAAAAAGCAAGTAGAGTATCCCATACATAAAACAGGCTTAATCAAGAGCTGGAGACCCAAAATAGACTATTAAATCTGCCAGATTATAGTGGAGCTCACTCAGTGTGCGTGCAGTTCAGTTGATGACAAACTCAACCAAATATAAAATTTAACTTGAACATACCTTAAGTGTTTCTTTGATCTTTTCCACCACTTTATCTTGGATAGATTTGTCACAAAGAACATAATCAGGAGCGATGCAAGTCTGACCACAGTTGACAAATTTCCCCCAAGTTATACGCCTATGAATAAAATAAAGGGAGACCATTTTATATATTGTACAGAAAATTATTTTCATCTTTAAACAATATCATATAAAAAGCAAGTAAACAGGAAAGCAAGGCCTTTATGACTATAAACTACTTGAAGAGCCCGTGTACACGGGCCACAATGCCACTCAGCAACAGCCGCGGTGCAGCCATGCACAGTAGAGACTGCCCACGCTGCGCCTGATACGGAGTGGGGCGCTCCGAATTCAGACCGTAGTCCTCTCTGCGCACCTTAAGTGCGCAGAGAGGACTATGGTCTGAATTCAGAGCCCCGCTCCGATATCAGCCACGGCACGAGCAGTCTGCAGTGCGCATGACTACTCCGCGCACAGCTGTCTCTACTGCGCATTATGGCTTCTGACAAACACACATTTAGCAAAATATTATATAAGACTATATAAGACTTCTCTCTAGAATTCAAGGGTCAAAAGCCCCATTTAAATCCATGGTAATTTGTATTTGTCCCCAATGATGCAGTCTGTTTGCCCCACAATTTTTGCTACTTATTTTGATCATAGGGCCAACTATATACTAAAGCATGAACAGGAAGCACTACAGAAAGAAAGACATATTTTGCTTCCCTGTATTCACTCTGCACATTTGTCAATGAGTAGATGCATTTTTGGGCTCACTTATAATGATAGTAATACTTAAAATGTAAAAAAAAAATATGTTGTAGGGTTTGTCCCCCTGAGTAAAACAAGGGTACTCCCACTGCTGAAAGGTGTTTTATTCAAAAGTTACTACAGCTCAAAGTTGAATTTTTAAGGTGCAATATCACACTGGCCTGAAATATGGTCCCAGGACCAGAGCTGTCCATAGGATGGTGTAGCAACCTACAGTTTCAGGCCACTGTGATATTGCACCTAAAAAATTCAACTTTGAGCTGTAATAACTTTTGAATAAAACACCTTTCAGCAGTGGGAGTATCCTTGTTTTACTCAGGGAGATAAACCCTACAACATATTTTTTTTTACATTTTAAGTATTACTATCCCTTTATCCATCAGTGACCGAGCTCTGAACTGGCAGGGACAATGTTATTTTATGGGGGAAAAATAAAAAATATCTATCCAAAAATAATATATAAATCAAATACATATAAAATCTGAAATCTATAAATTAAGCCCTTAAGCGAATGATCATACCTCCCAAGTATCCCTCTTTAGGATGGACAGTCTCTCGTTGAGACCCAAATCCATCTGTCCCTCTTTTCCACCCTGATGTCCCTCTATTTAGGAGATCAGACTGTGTGGTCTGTATATAAGTGCATCACATTGCTCCACAGCCATAAAACTCACATAAATGTTTGTTTAAACATTACATTACTCTGTGTAAATAAAATACTTTGGTGTTGCTCTAGATAATTTATTTACTTACACATCAAGGTGTCAGTAGGTCATGAAATCACCTAAAAATTCTTGGTAAAGCCCTGCCCACCACACCCCCAGTAACACACCCTAAAACAAAAGTGTCACTCTTTGGCCATTTGAAATGTTTAATGTACCCAGAGAGACAAATCATTATCCAAATAATCCTATTTTAGATTGCCTCCAGCATCATAATGAGGCTACCTTTGGGACATGATACACACATTTCAGCAGATAGTAACCAATATATATAATGGGGCCCATTCATGAACTCCTAGTAATCCTCCAATTTTGAGAGACCTGCTTCTCACACTTCCAACTTGGTGACTATTATTTATATGTGCCCCTAATATGGTGTTCTGTTTGTGATCAGATGCACAAACAAACAAAGTGGCATCCCACATGGCAACTTACAACTACATTGCTGCTTAAAGGAGAAGGTATCTTCACACACACACTTCTACTACCTATACGCCCTTCTTCAGGGAAATAATTTCCCCCTCCTTCTCCATTATAAATTAACTATGTTTAACTCTTTAGCTAATACAGGGCTGCTTTATCCCATATTAAGTATAGCACACAACCCTTTAGGTACAGGATCTCCACTTTAAAAATGGCACAATAGGGCACATTTTAAAATGTATTTCTAACTGCTTACAAAATATCACTTTAAAAAAAAAAATAAAAACCACTGAAACTACAGATATAAATATCGCCACCCAGGATTTTGTATTACAATTACACAAATTATTTAAATAGAACCCTTCTATTAACCTGCAGTTTTTTTGTGAATCAGAGAAGTACCCTCTATTAATCTATTAAATTCATAAATTGATCATTACACATTAATTCATTTAGTACACTTTTAATTTCTAAAAATAATAGATTTATAAGCCAGCTTTTATTTTATAAACCAATAACTTTTTACTATTAACCTCCATTTTCTACTTAACTGATTGGATTTTTTTCATTTAAGAGTTTTATAAACCACTCACTTACTCTTTTATTCATCAGTCTATCACATACTCATTTATTTTATTATTACCCCTTAGTATAAAAAACAAACAAACATCTTTTTCGGAGCAAGCCAAACAACTCGGACTATGGAGTAGTGTGTCCTGCATCTCTTACAAGTGGAAGATTACAGGGACATCACGAGTTTCCCTAAGGATCCCTGGGACCCTCAGGGATGACAAAAAGTGCATCAGTCTGATGGACAGACTCAGTACGGTGCACATAGAACGTAAGGCACCGCACCACATCCAACAAGTGGAGATCCCTCTCTTTGTCAGATGTAGGGTCCGGACAAAAGGAAGGCACAACAATCTCCTGATTGATGTGCAACTCAGTGATCACCTTAGGAAGAAATTCCTGGGAGGTATGGAGAACAGCCTTATCCTTGTGAGATGGCCGAGGTCAGAACCTTCAAGGAACTAGGCCTTTGTTTACACCATCTATAAAGGACAGGATAGCTGGAAGATCAAATTCCTGTGAGGACAGATCCCTGTCCACACAACAAGCATGGAAGATAGACCAAACCCTATGATAGGCTTTAGTCAAAATTGGTTTCCTGGCCTTAATCATAGTGGATACCACCTATGGAGAATAGCCTTTCTTCGTCAAGATGGAGGCCTCAACAGCCTTGCCATCAAAGCCAGATGGTCCACATCCTCCTTCCACAGATAGCCCTGGCGAAGAAGATCCAGGCTGCATAGCAGTGGAAATGGTGCCTGGACAGATATAGCTAGTAGTTCTGGAAAACAAGGCTGTCTGGTCTAATATGGAGCAATCAGGCTGTTGGGGGTCCCGTCCATCTGAATCTTCCGCAGCACCCTGGGTAGGAGAGGAAGAGGAGGAAAGATGTATGCCAGATGAAATCCCCATGGAATTGACAGAGCATCCACCTCACACGCTGGGGATCCCTCCAGCATGAGCAAAACATCTCAACCTTCTGGTTGTCCCTGGTAGCCACCAGGTCTATCATGGGAAGACCCCACATCTGCACCAGGAAATTGAACACTTCTGGATGAAGCTCCCACTCACCCGGTTCTACCGTGTGTCGACTGAGGAAGTCTGGACGCCTGGAATGTGCACCACTGAGATAACAGGTACATGATCTTCTGCCAGGTTAAAATACCTTTGAATTCTAACCAAGCAGCGGGACTTCTGGTGCCTCCTTGCTTGTTGATGTAAGCCACGGCTGTGGCGTTGTTGGACTGGACTCGAACTGGACACCCCATCAGATGGGAGGTCCAATAAGTGAGAGCATGATCACCCTGTGCTCCAGGGTGTTGATGGGAAGAAGAGTCTCCTCCCCTGACCATTGGCCCTGTACACTTAGGTGACCCAATATTGTTCCCCACCTGTGCAGGCTGGCATCCGTCGTCACTGTGGTCCAGTAAGGTGTTACAAACTGCCTCCCTTTCGCAATACTGGAGACATGCAACCACCAGTGAAGGCTCTGAGCAACCGCCAAAGGAAGGGAGATAGGCTAATCCAGGAGATCTGTGTCCCGTCTGCAAACATGGATCACAAACCTCTGATGTTCTCTTGCATGAGCCATGGCAAACAGAACCGATTCCATGGTGGAATCACATAGTGCTGGGCCTCAGAAATGTTTGTAAGAAGCCACAACATATCCAAAGTAGGGGCACCCTGATGGACAACCAAGATGAGCTGTTCAGTCCAGACAGCAATGGCCTGGTTAACCCATGCCACAGAGAACGCTGGACGCATGGCAGTACCAGCGGTGGCAAAAATGGATTTGAGGGAAGCCTCAAGTTTCTTGTTAGTCCAGTCTTTCAGCGCCAACGTATCAGAAACTGGTAAGGCAGTAGACTTAGATAGCCTGGAGATAGGAGCATCCACTTTGGGGGGATGAACCCACGAAGCAAGCACCACCTCAGAGAATGGGTTAAGGCTGGCAGAGTTCTTGGAAACAGAAGGTTTCCTGTCCGGATTTTTCCATTCGTCAGATACAAGGCGGGCAAGAGTGGGGTTAGGTGGAAAACAAGTAAAGGGCTTTTTAGGCTCCTGAAACACATCAGAGGAATCGGAATAAACCTCCTGAACTAAGGGAATGTTTAGGGTAGTCAAGACAGCCCTGATCAGGCCCTCGGCCGGGGGCTCAGGATCAGCCTCAAAGGGGTCCCCAAAAAACTGAGAGGAGCACACAGCAGAACATTCCTCAACATCTGAATCCACCAACAGTACCTCCTCAGAGGAATCTGATATGTCAAGTACTCCCTGCAGTTTTGGCAGGGAAGATTTGACTGAAGAGGGGGGTCTGCCATGAATGGAAGACCCCCTGTAACTGGGATGGAAAGAGTTGCATTGTAGACCTAAGGTCCCTAGTAGCAGCCTTGAACTCTTGCACCCAAACTGGCTCTAATGCATGGCTGGAGGTTTCTGGGAGAGACTCAGGGACATCAGAACATGCTGGGCATAAGTGACCTGAGAATTCTCTAAGTAACCCTGAATGACATGGGGAACAGTACGCAATAGGAGACACAGATACCCCAGCGTCCTTAGTCCTGGCCCCAAGCTCTAATGGATTAGACATTCTCACAGTGTCAAAAAAACCCAATTACAGTATGAAAGATTAAAATTTCACCCCAGAAATCGCTAAAATACATTTATCTGGCAGGCGAAGGGTTAATCTGCAGAGGAGAGAAGGAGAGTCCAAGCCCTGCGTAGGATACTCATTCTAGAAAAGGTACAAAATGGCTGCCGTGGCAGGAGCCTATCAGAAACGAGCGCGCAAAGCAAGTGCTCATGGGAAATGTAGTTTTCCCAGAATAAGTACCCCAACAGTGTTCGAAGCCCCCTGAGCCCCCCAACACACTTGCAATGGTTACCGGATGATAGAGCAAGGTCAGACAATTAAAATGAGCCCTCTCTGAAGTTGCTAAGTTGAGCGGTTGCAGAGATATGTCCCAAACTGTACAGTCCCATAGAAGTGAATGGAGCAATGGCGTCTATGCGATAAAGCGTGCCTTGGAACTCAAATTTTGTCAGAGTTAAAACTGTGAAATAAAATTACATTAAACATCACTAGAACAAGTTAGGAGACCCAAAAAAACACTGAACCCAGCAGGGAAAGTGACAATAACCCCTCCATAAGATGAAAACCAGCAGCTAAAGGGTTAAGTACCACATAAACCTGCTCCAAAACACCCAACAGACATACAGATAGACCCAATGAGTGCAGGAGTGTGCAATAAGAACTTCAAAGGAAAAAAAAAACCTCGTGTGGAGGGGCACTGTGGGACATGTGGAGGGGCACTGTGGGACATGTGGACCTACAGCACTCAAAGGGTTGCTCACCTTTCTGCAGATCTTCTGTCTTCAGACTACCATGTATCAAGAAGAAGCCTCAGTGCGCAACTCCTGAGGAAAGAACTTGTACCCAAGAGTTTCCTCCCAGGGCTTAAGGTACACAAAAAGCACCTGGTTACTGAGCTAGCCACATCTAAGGGCATTGTCAGTTATGGTAATCCGCCTAATGGTGGTATTCCATTTCTAACAGAAAAATAAAAAAATTCTATAACTATAGCAGAACTGTTCTCTTGTCTGTGTCTTCACCAAGGAACAAATCTTTCTGGAGCTGGTTGGCTAGCTGCAGCCAAGGAGGTAAGGTAGGCTCCACCCACTGCAATCAATTCTAGAATTGTTCCTGCCTACTTAAAGGGGTGGATCACCTACCCAAAGTTACCAGTAACCTGTATTGGACGACAGAGAAAAAGCAATAGATGCCTATCTAGCACAGAACAATATTGAAAATTATTACAGACTAGTGTAAAAGCCCGTGTACATGGGCCAAGGTCCGGGTAATGTTAACCCTTTGAGTGCCAGAGGGGGTACGCAACGCTTTACTTTGCAATGCGCTGCGTACCCCTCTGGCACTCAAAGGGTTAAGAGGCCAACACCTCACTGCTCCACGCGATGCAGTCTTGCGTCGCCTCACTCACGCGATGCAATCATGCTCAGTAAAGACTGGCCGAATGCGGGCAGTCTCTACTGCGCATGACTGCATCTTGACAAACATCCTAGCGAATTATTATATAGGATAGCTACAAAGCAGATAGGATGTTGATCCAGGGAAATATCTGACTTGGAGTCAGGAAGGAATTTTTTTACCCATTTGGGGCTAAATTAGAAATTGCTCCAGAGGGCTTTATTTTGCCTTACTCTGGATCAACAGGGGTGTTTTTGGCATGGGCTGGACTTGATGGACACATGTCTTTTTTCAGCATCATCAACTATGTTACTATGTAAGATTTGAAAATAAAGAGTGAAATATAATTTCATCTTCTGTTTCCATTTACCTTAGTAGAGACAGGGGTTAATCTCTCTGCCAGAGATCTTTATTGTGAGGTGATAGAAATTCCCTTTCAACCACTACCAAATGTGAGCATTTTGTTTTTATTCTTGTTTTTATTATACAACACCATTGGGCACCTTCTTATTTTTTTCTTTTTTGTCTCTTGAGCCTTTGGAATATATTTGGAGAAGTAGGCCCCCCATAAGAGGCCTCTGTGACCTTAAGGGTCTCCAACACCACTCTGATGAGCCCCTCAACAGTAGGGACAGGGTCAACATCAACATAGGTATCCTCGAGAGAGGAGGAAGAGTCCAAAACCTTATCTTCTGAATCCAAGTCCTCCTAAGAAGATGCCTCAATAACCTGACAATGCATAATGAGTAAAGGTTTCCAGGAATGGAGAACCCCCTGAAAGACATCAATGTTTTTATGCAGGCAGAGTGTTGGTCAGTACTGGATGGCCCCGGAGAGTGATAGGGGCCACAGTAAATGAAGGATATAGAGACCCAGAATATTCCCTTGGAAGCCCAGCATGGCATGCTGAACAATGAGTGGGGGTTAAAGGAAAGCCCCCTAATCCTTAGTTTTGGACTTCCCCATATGCCTCTTAGGGTCAGATACGTCCAAGAGAAAGTGTCTAAAACTAGATAAAACTAGTTGAAAGTATCCACAGTTTAAGTCAAAAGCCCCAAAAAGACCCAGAAAGTACTTCACTTTTATAGTAGAATTAAACTAGTGAGGAGGGCAGAAGAGTCAGTCTCTGCATAGGTTAAGTAAGGGAGATGTAAGATGGCCACCAGAGACTCAGTCAGCCAATCAAGAAAAGCCCAGGAACCAGGAGATTATAGGTACTGTAGTCTTATCTGATACTTGTGGCAGTGCGCTCAGTGTGCAGTCACAAAAGCAAAGCTGCAAGAGAAAAATTCATATGGGCATTAGGATTTTGTGAAGAAAAATCCAAAGAAAAAGATCCAAAAAAAAAGAAAACTGCCACACTCACAGCTGAACGCTAATCCTAATTCCAGGTGCCTCCAACTTACATCAGACATATCAACAAGAAAAAGAATAGTTGGGCACGCTGTTTAAAAATGTCATCATTTGTTATAGATGTGTAAACATGCTGGACAACACGTTTATACATCTATAATAAATGTGGAACTTTTTAACCTCTTAAGGACCCTTGACGTACCAGGACCGTCACGGTCCTTGAACTACTCAAGGACCGATGACGGTCATGGTACGTCACGTACTTTTTACTTACCGGGAGCGCTGTAAGTAAAAATAGGGCCTGAAACAGACAGCTCCAAGATCAGAGCGATCTCTTTCAAGCCCCATAATGACGCGCCGATACACGTGACAGGTCACGTGTACCGGCGCGTCCAAGTGCCCCTATGCGGTCATTATGGGACGGAAATGTCCCATGACCGCCGGTCCTTAAGGGGTTAAACAGTGTGCCTAACTATTCTTTTTCTTGCAGTCATTAGGATTTTGTGGACATAGTATTATAAGTGGGGGGATTATTGATAGGAAATTTTACCTCTCCTTTAAATAAAAAGAACTCCGCAAATTACACCAGTTATTAAAACAAACCAACCCAAGTACCTGAGGCACTACAAACAATTGCAAAAAAAAAACACCAATGAGAAAAAAAGGGAAGAAAGAAAACTACAAAAAAAAAAAAAAAGAGGTGAAATTCTGGAGCAAACCAGCACTAGCATAGGGTTGAAAAGAAAATTATGCAAATTCTTAGAGAGGTCAGTGCTTCGTTCACTAGCATTCAAAGGTTTGAAACAGCGCTTGTCAACCAGGGTGCGTTGTGCTGTGGACATCCATTTAGGGTTCCCCTAATTATCTATAGAGACTTTAGCAAAAATGTGAATGGATATTTAGGTAAAAAGTTAATCACTGGTTTAACCCCATTGAGTGCCAAAGTGGTTTTCCAACTTTTGTGATGCAATACATTGGCTAGCTTTCTAACATTCAAAGGGTTAAAAGATACATTTGAATCAATGGGAATATTCATTCCCCCGCCCGTTGTAGTTGGTTTGCTTCCTAATTTTACCTCTTTAGGAAGGCCCAGAGAGTTTTGTTTTTAACCCTTTCCTTACCACACAAAAAAAAACACAGTACTTCAAGTTATTACACACAAGCATCCCAGAAATGCAAAATAGGAACTCCACTATCACATTAAATTGACGTGGACTGAGTTCAGTAATTTATACAAGAATGACAGCATATCTGTCATGTTAAAATAGGATTTTAGTCTTACCTGTTAAATCCTTTTCACTTAGTCCATACAGGTCACTGGTACTCTGGGAGGCGTAAGTCCCCTTTAATAGGCAGGAACAACTATGCAAATGATTTGCAAGGGGCGGAGCCTCCCCTCTTACTTAAGCCACCTTCTGGCCAGAGCCACTTTAGATTGATTTGAGACCCTAAAACTGACCTCAGGTAAGCAAAAAGAAAGACTCCTGTGAGCATGCCCGAACGGTCTCCCACTGGATGCCACAGGAGAGCCAAGACTGGTCCCTTGACAGGGTGGGAGACCAGTGACCTGTATGGACTAAGTGAAAAGGATTTAACAGGTAAGACTAAAATCCTATTTTCACTGTCGTCCAATACAGGTCACTGGTACTCTGGGATGTACAAACATTGAGCTGATCCAGAGGCGGGAAGTAAGGCAAGGACCAGGCGCAAGGCCCAAGTCACTAGAACTGCTATGACCAGTTAATAACATAGCCCAAACTGTAAGTGTCAACGGACACCAACCAAGGGAACAATCCCTGAACTAACACAGCACACGGAACCAGAGCCAACCGGGCTCAACAGTAAGGAAGCACTAAGGATCACAGAGCGGAAGACCTACACAGGCAAGACTGCCTCCAGGACCTTCCTTCCAAAACTGGCATCAGCCGACGCCAGTACATCAACTCGGTGGTGCTTTGAAAAAGTGTGCACAGAGGACCAAGTGGCCGCTCTGCACAGTTGATCAGCAGAAGCTTGATTCTTGTAGGCCCAAGAGGCCCCAATAGATCTGGTGGAATGGGCAGTCACCCGGAAGGGAACATGCTTATTCCTCAACTTATAGGCTTCACGGATGGTAGCCTTAATCCAAGAGGCAATGGTAACTTTGGAAGCCGGTCTCCCTGCCCTAGGCCCCTCAGGAATGACGAATAGAGCGTCAGACTTCCTGATAGACTCGGTGCGATGAACATAAAACTTGAGGCAACGCACCACATCCAACAGATGGAGATCTCGTTCCTTGTCAGATGAAGGATTAGGGCAGAAAGAGGGAACCACAATCTCCTGATTGATGTGAAACTCGGACACAACCTTGGGTAAGAATTCCTTGGTAGTGCGAAGCACAGCCTTATCCTTGTGGAACACCAGGTAAGGAGGTTTACAAGACAAGGTCTGTAACTCTGCCACCCGGCGCACTGACACAATAGCCAAAAGGAAGGCCATCTTCCAAGTCACAAGACGTAATGGAATGGAAGCCAAGGATTCAAACGGTGGTCGCTGTAGAACTCCCAGCACCAAATTGAGATCCCACTGGGGAGCAGGACTCTTGAAGGCAGGTCGAACATGAGTCACACCTTGGAAGAAGACTTTCACATCAGGAAGGATAGCAATCCTTTCCTGGAAAAACACAGACAAGGCAGAGGTCTGAACTTTGAGGGAACTCAGACTGAGCCCCTTATCCACACCGTCCTGCAAGAAGGCCAGGACAGTGGGAAGATGGAAGTCAAGGGATAACTTCTTATCAGAACACCATGTCACAAAAGTTGACCATATGCGATGATAGATCTTGGAAGACACAGGCTTACGAGCACTGAGCATAGTCGACACCACAGAAGGAGAAAACCCTTTCTTTGCTAGAATCGAGGATTCAACCGCCATGCCATCAAATGGAGAGAGTGAACATCCTCCTTCCACAGATATCCCTGAAGAAGTAGGTCCGGACGGGCGGGAAGTGGGATCGGATCCTTCACTGACATAGCCATCAACTCCGGAAACCAGGACTGGCGAGGCCAGTTTGGAGCAATCAGGATGACAGGACAACGTTCTCTCTTCAACTTCTGGATAACTCTGACCAATAGAGGAAGAGGAGGGAAGATGTAAGCCAGGGGGAAGTCCCAAGGGATCGACAAGGCATCCACTGCTAGAGCAAGGGAGTCCCTCAACCGGGAGCAAAACACCGGAACCTTCCTGTTGTGTCTGGTAGCCATCAGATCCACCACAGGCATCCCCCACCGTTGAGTGAGCATGTGAAACACCTCTGGGTGAAGAGCCTATTCTCCGCTGTCGACGGTGTGACGACTGAGGAAGTCTGCCATGACGTTGTCCACGCCTGGAATATGAACTGCAGAGATGACAGGCACGTGATCTTCTGCCCAAGACAAAATATCCTTGACCTCCCACCAGGCGGAACCGCTTCTTGTGCCGCCTTGCCTGTTGATGTAAGCCACCGCCGTGGCGTTGTCGGACTCCACTCTGATCGGAAGACCGGTCAATTGAGACTCCCAGTGCCTCAGGGCTAGCCGGACAGCTCGAAGTTCCAGAACATTGATGGAGAGCATGGATTCCACCAGACCCCATTTCCCCTGAGCACTGAAGCGACCCCAGACTGCACCCCAGCCCCGAAGGCTGGCATCCGTAGTGACTGTGGTCCAATGAGGAACTAGAAAGGATCTCCCTTTCAGGAGATGAGAGAGATCTAACCACCAGTGCAGACTCGACTCGACATGAGGAGGAAGAGAAACAGACAGATGTTGATGATCTGGATGATTCTTGCACGTCTGGATCACAAATCTCTGAAGATCCCTGGAGTGGGCCATGGCAAATGGTACTGCTTCGATTGTGGAAATGAACTTCCCCACTAAGGACGACAACTTCGGTACTGGAATTTCGTCCATGTCCAGAATCCCAGCCACTCTGACGGCTATCTGGTGAGCCACGTCCTCTGGAAGAAACACCATGCATTGGAGAGTGTCGAACAGGAGACCCAGGAACAGAAGCCTGTCCAGACAAGTCCGACTTGTCCAGATTCAGGATCCAGCCATGACGGTTCAGGGTGTGCATGCACATCTGTAATTGCTGATGGAGAAGCTCCGCTGAGGAGGCCTTCAGTAGGAGATCGTCCATGTAGGGGGTCACTCTGATCCCATCCTGATGGAGCACCGCTATCAAGGAGCCCAACACCCTCTGGAAGACCTGAGGGGCTGAAGTCAGCCCAAAGGGGAGCGCTGCAAACTGAAAGTGTCCCCTGTGTCAGGCAATCCTGAGATACCGCCTGCTCTCTGGATGAATAGGGATGTGAAGATAAGCATCCTGAAGGTCCAGGGAGGCAAGAAACTCCCCTGGAGACATTGCTGCAATCACAGAGCGCAGGGACTCCTGGCGGAAGTGGGAAGTCACCACATAGGCATTGAGATCTTTGAGATCCAAAATGGGACGAGCTCCTCCGTCCTTTTTGGCTACCACAAACAGGTTGGAATAAAATCCTGAACCTGTGTCCCCTTGAGGAACCGCCTCCAGGACCTCTTTGTCCAAGAGATCCTGAATAGCGTCGAACAGATGCCTTTTTGTGGGTTCCTGAGAAGGACGAGTAAAATGGAACCGAAAAGGAGGAAGGGAAGAGAAAGGGATCCTGTATCCCTCTGACACCACCTGAAGAACCCATGGGTCCGCCACTGACTCCTCCCAAGTCCGGCGAAAGATGCGGAGACGACCGCCTACAGCCGGATGCGGACCCGGGTTCGGCGAGTCATGCCGAAGCAGTCTTGGAGGTCTTGGCCTTGGAGGCAACTTTGGGCTTCCAGGACTGTTTGGGCTTGGAGGAGGAGCGCGTAGTGGGAGGACCCGTTTGGGCCGAGGAGCGTGTCTCAGTCTGAAAGGAACGAAAGGACCGATTGCGTTTGGCTGGAAACTTTTTCTTAAAGACTGAGGGTAGAAGAGTACTTTTACCGCCAGTAGCCTCACTGATCATTTCTTTGAGTTCAGACCCAAAAAGCAAATTCCCCTGAAGGGGCAAGGAAAGCAAGGCTTTCTTAGAGGCTGTATCAGCAGACCAAATTTTCAGCCAAAGAGCGCGTCTAGCCACCACAGAAGAAGTGGAGGCCCTCGCCATCATGCGCACAGCATCAAAAGCAGCGTCAGCAACATAGTTCTGAGCTTCAGTGATATTAGCAAGAAGCTGCAACTGTTCAGATACTGGCGCATCCTGGCGAACTGCTTCAGTCAGTCGTTCAGTCCAGGCCGCAATAGCTCTATTAACCCATGCCACAGCAAAGGTTGGGCGCATGGCCGTGCCAATGGAGGCAAAAATAGACTTAAGAGAGAGCTCTAGCTTCTTATCCGTCCAGTCCTGCAGGGCAGAGGCATCTGAGACAGCCAAAGCGGTAGATTTGGATAGTCTAGAAACAGGAGCATCCACCTTGGGAGGATGAACCCATTTTGCCAGCTCCGCCTCAGGAAAAGGGTAAAGTTTAGCAAACTTTTTGGAGACAGAGGAAGATCTATCAGGATTCTTCCATGCCTCAGAGACCAGACGGGCAAGAGTAGGGTTAGTTGGAAAACAAACAACTGGCTTAGATGGCTTTTTCTGAAAAACATCAGTAGGATCATAAGTGGATTCCTGAGTCAGAGGAAGGTTGAGCGTATTCAGAACCGCTCTGATCAGACCCTCAGCCGAGACTTCAGGGTCACACTCATAGGGGTCCCCAATGGACCTGTTAGATTCAATAACAGTACGTTCCTCAGCATCAGAATCCTGTAAGAGTTCTTCTTCAGAAGAATCAGTGACATCAGGAGCTCCCTGTGGCTTAGGCAGGGAGGTCCTGATGGTAGAGGGGGTCTGCCAGACCTGGAGAGCCCCCTGTATCTGAGAGGGAAAGAGTTGAAGCGTGGATCTGAGATCCCTAGTGGCAGCTTTAAACTCCCTCACCCAAGATGGCTCAATAGCGTGGCTGGGAAGCCCAGGGTTGCTATCTTGACCAGTACAATTAGGGCATAGATCCCCCACATTATCGCCATCCAGCCCAATGTGGCAAGAGGAGCAAAACGCCATGGGGGTAGCAGACCCCCCATCCTCCTTAGACTTGGGTCTAGCCCCTAGCTCCAGTGAAGCAGACATGCTCACAGCGTCAATATACCCCACTAATAACACTATCACCCAGAAAAAGTGAAAATGATTAAAGTTTCACCCCAGAAATGTCTAAATTCGGACTTATCTGGCCAGCGAAGGGTTAATCTGTTGAGGAGAGAGAAGGCTCGGTCCCTGCGTAGTGTACTCGCCTAGGAAAAGTACCACAAAATGGCGGCCGTCATGACAGCCAATCAGAAACGAGCGCGAACCAAGCGCTCATGGGAAATGTAGTTTTCCCTTACAAGTACCCCAAACAGTGCCCGAAGCCCCCCTGAACACCCCACATAAATAAAACACATTCCGGATGATAGAGCAGGAGCCTAGCATTAAAATGAGCCCTCTCTGAAGTTGCTGTGACAAGCGGTTCCAGAGATATGTCCCACACTGTGAATTCTCATAGAGAGTAAAGGAGCCCTTGCGTCTGAGCGGGAAAAAGCCGCGCTTAAAGGCGCGGAACACCATTTTTAATAAAGTTTAGTAAAACATTAAAAAGTGCCCAAACAAGCATGAAACACATGAGAAACATAAATAAATGAATACCCAAAGCTCCAAAACCCAGAGAATACCACAGAAATTGCATAAAACAGTAATAATGCAATAGAAACACCCTATGAGTGCTGGAGTGTATTAAAACTCCCAAATACAAGCCCATCAAAGGGACACTGTGGGGACAAGTGGACCTTCAGCACTCAATGGGTGACTCACCTTTCCTGCAGGACTTCTGTCTTCAGGTGACCATGATAAGGAGGGAAAGAACCAGAGGTAAATTCCCCAGTAGGGGAGCTGCTTAACACAAGCTGTCCCCTCTTCAGGGCATAAGGTCCACAGAAAATCCCTGGAAGCTGCACCAGCCACTTTAAAGAGGGCAATTCACAGCCATGGTCACCCTCCTAATGGTGGTATTCCATATTTGAATAAAAAAATAATAAAACACTAAGATGCATAGATGTTCTCTACCTGGTGTGCAAGCACACCAGGAACAAATCAATCTAAAGTGGCTCTGGCCAGAAGGTGGCTTAAGTAAGAGGGGAGGCTCCGCCCCTTGCAAATCATTTGCATAGTTGTTCCTGCCTATTAAAGGGGACTTACGCCTCCCAGAGTACCAGTGACCTGTATTGGACGACAGTGAAATTAACCTTTTAGATGTTAGATAGGTCTCCAGTGCATTGTGAAACAATGTGCTGGAGAGTGTTTTAGCATCCAAGAGGTTAAAAAAAGTGCCTGCGGCATAGACGTGTATATCACGTTGACTTTTAACCTTTACCTCTATCCATACAAAGATAGTACAACTCACCTACTAGCAATGTCAATATCGCAGTTCTTATCTATATAACATGGACTCTTCCCTCCCAGCTCAAGGGTGACAGGTGTAAGGAACTTGGAAGCAGCTGACATTATTATTTTGCCAACGCTGGTATTGCCAGTATAGAAGATGTGATCAAATCTTTGAGCAAGCAACTCAGTGGTCTCTGCTACCCCACCATTCACCACTGGGTAAAGCTCCTGCAACAAAAAAACAAATAAAGGATCAAGCAAATGCTGAATGACATTTTAACTCTCTGAGTGCCAAAAAAGTTGCTCTTTCTGCCTACACTTGTTATTGTGAAACTAGAATTCATCATTCACCGTGTTGATGCATAGATAAGAGATTCATATTAAGTCATAAAGTGTGTAATTTTAAGCAGCCTTTTCAGTGGCACAGAAATCTATAAAACATTTTTCAAATGTTATTCGCCTTTTCAAATGTTTACACTTTCATGCTAAATCTACCACAAAACATGAACACCTATTACTCAAAGAATTGAGAAAACCAATTCCCAGTTTCTTCTGAACTTATTTTTTTGGGGGGACTCGGCCAAATAAGAAATCCTAAAGTTTGTGATTAGCAATTGTTGCATGAAATGTGTGACTGGGGCTTCTGCTTTCTAGATAGGGCTAGTTTAGATGGGGGAAGAGCAAAAGAGTCTGTCTAGCTGACCCCAACTGTCATTATTCCCAGCTGGCAACTGTTCACTATGTCTGCTCTAGAGCCCTTAAAGGGACAGTAATGTTTCATAATAAAAGCAGCTCTAATTAATCATCATAGTATTTGGACTTTGGAGAGTGTTATTTCAATTCTGTCAGAGTTGTAGTTCAAGAGTAATTCAATGACAAAGTATCCCCCTTCCGCCCCTTTTACTGATGTAACACTGTTCAGCCAGATCAGACGGGAGGTGCCCAGGTAGATTGCAGAGAGGGACAATCTTCAATTAAGATAAGGGGTAAAACCTGAAAAACTTGTCAAGGGAAGCAGAGCTTTCATTGTTCTCATAGGAAGAAGACTGTCCCCTGCTGTTATCTGTCTGGTCTATGGGCTGGATTCCACATCTGAGAAGAGATGGCTTACACTAGGTATCCCTTTAAATCACTCAATTCAAGACAGAATTATCATGCTCATCGTTTGTCAGGTTAGGGTCTAAGGCAAGAGATCTGGATGTGGGTGCAGTACACACTTTGCGAGTCTTATCTGTTTAATGTTTTTTGGTTTTTTTTTTGGTTTTTTTTTAACTTTAGACGTTCATGACACACAATTAATATATATATATATATATATATATATATATATATATATATATATATATATATATATACATATACATACATACATACATATATATATATATATATACATACATACATACATACATACATACACACACACTCACTCACTCAAGTAGCCTTACCACAGAGGTAACACCATCACTGTAAAATGTTTACTTCTGACCACTTCACAATTATCAGGAAACAAAAATCAATGTGTTATCAATTAGTTGCATTTTAATACAGATAATAAACTACATATTTTAACTGGGCACCCGAGTAAAATGATTTCAACTAATTGGTCACTTTCAAAGAAAAAAGTCTTAAAATGGCCCAGCAATATTTTAGCCAAAATATGAATTATATCATGTAAAAAGAAAAAGTGTTCTCAAACCTTGTCTAAATACCGAGGAATAAGTTTCTCTATAACCTTTGCTGTATGTTCACTGACTTCAGAAGGTTTCAATACTGCAGCATTACCTTTAAGAAATAAGCAGAAAACAATAAGTATTATTAAAACGTTTCAAAAAGGGAACTCCTAATATTGAAAATGTAACCATATACATTGAAAGAAGCAGTAAAATTGAACTCTGCAGTTTTAGATTTAATTGTCCTTTATTATTAGTGGTACATTTTTATAAATTCACTCGAGAATGGTGCACAGCATTGCCCATACAATCGGGCACATCATGCACATGAAGGACCAGGTTGACTGAGTGACGAATCTCATGATAATCACGTCCTTTGATTCACTGTATGCAGCCAGCCTCCATCCCCTGCTGCCCTGGGGCAGGGCAGACAGCGAACCAGAAACCACTTAAGATTATATATATATATATATGTATACTAGCAATGTGGGATGGTGTTGCCAGTCATGTTATGACCTATGGGTGTATGTGTGTGAAATGTAGACACACTGATAAACACAGACATTTGCAACACACATGCACACACATACACACAGTGAGCATCTGAAACATGCAAAAGACATGCATACAAACATTCACAGTGGAGATGCAAATATGTACACACGCAACAGACATGCGCAGACAAACATTCACGTAACAGACAAGCTCACACACAGGTAACAGACATGCACACACAGACATGCAACAGACATGCGCGCACACACACACACACACACACACACACAACAGACATACACACACACACGCAACAGACATACACACAGAGGGAACACTGACACAGTGATAGCCACCCCCTGTTGCAGAAAATAAAGGAACATTATACCAGCATGTTAACCCTATGAGTGCCAGAGGGGTTTGTAAGGCATTTCTTTGCAATGTGTTGTTTGGACGTATGAAATGTTGGGAGGTATGATGTGGTGCTAGTGGGGAGAGATCAATGAGGCAGTTTGGGTTAAAAGGGAGTGGGGCTTAATCGCAAGTAGGGGGCGGGACTTAAAATACAAGTGAAAAAGTGTTAGAAATAGGCTGGGGAAGGAGGACAAGTGGGAGGCAAACGGAAGTTTACAGTGTGATAATTATTAGGACACTTCTTCCTATACTGTTGGTCTGTCCTGAGGGGTAAACGTTGATAACCCCCTGACTGCCACAGGGTTGTCTAAGTTTGTACATGATGGCTGCCTGTCCTCTGTGTTGCATGGCAAATGTTGACACTAATTAAATAATTGAGCAATGAGGGCCTACCTTAACCCTTTGAGTGTCATTGTGTTCCCCTGGTGCTACAGACTCCCCTCAGTGGCTGTATTACAGGTCCAGCTGAGGCCACGTGTGTGTGTCTGTCTGTGTGTGTGTGTGTGTGTGTGTGTGTGTGTGTGTGTGTGTGCACGCGCGCGCGCACCCCAGTATATATGTGTGCGTGTGTGGGCCATATTTATTTTCTGGTTGAGCAGGAAGTTGAGGGAGGGCAAACCCTGCCCACTCCTGTTGAAATCACTCTCCCCTTTGTATCTCCAGCATTGGCAACAGGGAGGAGATTTCTATACCCCCACCTTACTGCCACCCCTGGGTGTGTGTTTGTCTCCTGAGGAGACATAAATTATATAATAGTAACATATTAAATTAAGTTGAAAAAAGACACAAGTCCATCAAGTTCAACCTTCGCCTCATACCCCAGTAACTGAGAATTTTATAGCTTTCCTGCTACCAATTAAATTAGTCTTTATCGGACCTTCCTGATCAGCCTACTGATAAGCAGTATAACTCTGTATGTTTCCTTTTGAAAGAAATGTATCTAATCTTCTCTTAAATGTATCCATTGTATCTGCCATAACCACCTCCCTGGGCAATGAATTCCTCAATTTAACAGACCTTACAGTAAAAAAACCCTTCCTCTGCTGAAGTTTAAACCTCCTTTGCTCTAATCTCAAGGGGTGTCCCCTGGTCACCTGATCAGGCCTTGGAATAAATAGCTCACCTCAGAGATCCTTGTACTGACCTCTCATATACTTGTACAATGTGATAAAGTCTCCTCTTAGTCGTCTTTTCTATAGAGTAAATAAATAATAATAATGAGGCGTTCTCTTTTATATATAAATATATACTAGCAGTGTGGGACGGCATTGCCCGCCTTTTTTTTTTTTTTTTTTTTTGTGGGTTCAAGTGTGTAGTACACAACTGACACAAAGATACATACACAGAGACACACATTCTCATACATACATAGACATGCAGAGATATATAGAGACACACACATACAGACATTCATACATACACATACATGCACAGAAAATACACAAAGATACATACCACTTTAGCAGTGTTACGCTCTGTGTCCCTTGTCATAAGACTGCCCCTCCCCCTTTGTGTATTAAATAGTCTGCAGTACAGTGTGAATGAAACTGGTGCCCAGATTATAAAGGGGAGGGAAGAAGAGCCAAAGCAGTGGAAGAGAGGTATACGGAAGAGAAGAGGTAAAAGGGCAGGAGGAGGATGTGAAGCTTTGAAAGGGATTGAGGGTAAGGGTATTAGGGGAGGTATGGACACTCAGCTCTGTTAAACAATAAAAGTACAGACCATACTGTCGGCCCCATGATCACTCCTGTGAAAATCACACCCCTGTGAATCTTTGCAGCAATGTGAATGGTGGAGAGAGGCATAACTCCTCCTCCTGAGCAGCTAGGGGTGTGTGTGACATGTCTGGAGAATTGCTGGTCACCTGACTAGCTTCTCCTTTATAGTATTATATATATATATATATATATATATATATATATATATATATATATATATATTTATTTATTTATTTTATTTTTATTTATTTTTATTTTTTTTTTTTTTTTTCATTCATTTTAACATTTGCTTGATAAAACAATTTTTATTTTATATATCCAGGACATACTTGAAAACGAGAGAAATCTCAATGTATTCTTCCTGGTAAAACATTTTCTAAATAAATAAATAATTGTGATGTGAGATCTCTCTAGTTTACACTGTGATTTGTATGTTCTATCTATGACCAAAACACCTGTGTCTCCCCCCTTTGAGTGAGCTTTGGATGACAAGCTTCTGCCGGGGCAAGTGAATATGACGTTCCATTCCATCCCATCAGCAGCACTGGGCAGTAATAATGTAACAGGGGCAGATAAAGCTACCAAAGGATCCATTTTGTGCCTCTGAAGAAGCAAAAGACGTAAGCACATATTTTTTAACCTACTATATTTATGTAAAGAATTAATGTTGAAGCAGGAGGATGAAAATGTACTTACATGCTGTTAACCCTTTGAATGCCAGGAGGTACGCAACGCATTGCGAACCCCACTGGCACACAAGGGTTTAAGACAAAAGAAATTAAAAACCAGTGAAGAAAAGACACATAAAAAGGAATTATGGAGTTGCTTCTTCTCGAAGAGCACACACACACCTGCCTACCCCTTCTCCTCAATACACACACACCTCATCAGAGTACACAAACAGCACCTCAGCAGTTGCACAGTTTTCTCCTTTGGACACACACACTCCCGCACTTTTTCAGCGCATATGTTTTTTTTAAACCATATACACAGTAATTCTGAGGGCAACAAACCACCACAGGGAGTAGAAACATTCCAACAGAGTTAGTTGTGGTTTTTAATACTTTGGAGACATTTATATCATTATAAGTATTGCACTGGAGACTTCTCTACTCCCCAGCGGGTTCATTTTATGAATATTTCAGTTTTTTGGTCAACTGAATTAAGAACAGCCTGTATCATTTCTTTAGAAACAATGTTTTCTTATGAAAATACATAAATAAATGGCAGCTACTATGATGAAGGTGCCATCTCATCAGGTCTGCTCCATTGAAAGCAGTAATCCACAGAAAGCTGAGGCTGCATTTGAGCTCCAGTGGATCAGCAGAGGAACATAAAAGGGCTGTGAAAAGACATTTCCCGTTCTCCCATAATGATCCTGTGGAAGACTGAATGTCCAGAATTGAAGTCTCACAGTTTCAAGCCACATGGGGCACATCTCAGCAGCTCCCACAGACTGCTAGGCTTAGGATTTCTACCCAGCCCTAGCAGTCTATTATGCACACAACTTGGGGAAATTTGTGGCTGAGAAATGCAAACATCTGGGTTGAGACCAGCCCTGCTGCCACCGTGGGGGTCTATTTTCTTACAGAGGCTGTTTTGAAGTTGCATAAAACAGCCCCTGGCTTTTTAAAGAAAGACTTTGTAAAACAGGATAACTTGTTCTTTTAGGGATTGCTAGAAAAATGCAATATTGTGTTCTCGGCAGGTGGTGCTGTTGCTATCTATGGATATCTTTGGTTTGTGTTCAAATAATCCCCATAGACAGCAAGAAAAACAAAGTTTTATGATCAGGTCACCAGATTGTTGCTAAGAGTTTGATATAGTAGAACAAGAATCAGCCACAATAACTATGCGGCATCTTCCTGCTGTGGGAGTATCATTGTTTTACTCAGCAAGAAGATCCCCAAAATCCCAAATATATACATATTTTAATTTTAAAATGACTATTCCTTTAAGTAAGTTGATTTAATATTGTAGACATTAAAAAAAGATTAACATCAATGTAAGTCTTATCTCTCAAACCTTTATGGTTTGAGAGATATAACTTGCTAAAGTTACCTTTTCCTGGCTGTTTTACTCAAGTCTGCCATCTAGCTGACAGCTGAAGATTCCAGTCATTTGACCAGACAGAGGTTCTTCAGCAGAGTTGAAATCACACTATTTAGAAATAAATACTTCAATACTTGCAAGCCAGGCACACTTTGTAGACCGTTCCAAATTAAGTATTTATCTTTAGATATTGTTATATCGGCGCTGCTGAAGAGCCACATCTGGTCAAGCGACCAGAATCTGTTTCTGACAGCTTTACAGCTCGTCAAGCAGAAAGGGGAGGGACCAGATAACGTTATTTTCCTGTATCTCCCAAACCATAATGGTTTGAGAGATACAAATAAGTGCAAGTACTCTCTTTTAATTGGATATACCATATAGTTAATACTTTTTTCTGACATTACTATCCCTTTAAATAACCTAAAGGGGACACATCGGAACAGTCCCAATAATCACGACATAGTACCTGCTGCTATGGCTCCCACCAATGGCTGCAAAAGAACCACTACTGGGTAGTTCCAAGCTCCAATAATCAGGACAACACCAAGAGGTTCACGGCGGATATAAACTTCATCACTTATGGTCATTAGGTTCTTCTTAACATGCTGAGGGGCTGTCCACTCTGGAAGTTTATCAAGGGCCAAATTAATTTCCCCCAGCATGCCCATGATCTCATAACTGTAAGCAGAACAATCATTCTGTAAAAGAAAACAGTAGAAGAAATTTAAACTGGAGGATGCTGATAGGAAGAATGAAAGACAGACAGACTGACAGATACACACAAACTACTTTGATCTTAAAGGGATAGTAAGGTTTCATAAAAACATCAGCTCTAATTAATCTTCATAGTATTTGAGCCATAGAACTGTCAGAGTTGTAGTTCAAGAGTAAATGAATGATAAAGTATCCTCCCCCGCCCATTTTACCTAGTGTAAGCCAACTCCTCTCAGATGTGGCATCTGGTCCTGGGACCAGACAGCTCACATTAAGGGACAATCCTCTTACTGTGAGATCAATGAAAGCCCTGTCCCCATTGACAGGTTTTTCAGTTTTTTTCCTTATGCTAATTGAAGACTGTCCTTCTCAGCAAGCCACTTGGACATTACCTTTCTGTTCTGAGGTGAGCAGTGTTACATCAGTAAAAGGGGCGGGAGGGGGATACTTTATCATTCAGTTACTCTTGAATTACAACTGTGACAGAATTGAAATAACACTTTCCACGTCCCAAATACTATTACGATTAATTGGAGCTGCTTTTATTGTGAAACATTACTATGCTTTTAACAGAAGATGATATTCAACTCACTCCCTCTGAAAAATATGGAACAGAGATTTGGTCCTTGAGCCAAAATAATTACTCACCACAATTTAAACTGTGGCAGCAGTTTCACTTAATTTCCCCAAACTGTGTATTTTCTTTTAGTATTGTAAGTGGATTTGTACCTCATTACAGAGTCAAGAATAGAGAAACTAAAAGCAATTGCAATAGCCATTCAACTAAATGCACTAATCATGGCTGTTTTAAGTATAATAACACCAATTATTCAGCTGCCGATTTGCTTAATTCCGAGAGTGTGCACTGACATCGCTTTGAGTCCCGCTGGGAGAAAGGCATTACATAATTACTAGTTATTATTATATTAATATTAAGTGACTGCTGGGCTCAGGGCTAAGATATAGTTGCATACCCCTTTAAATATGCAGTAAATGTTCATCATGAAAAAGAAAAATATATATAATATACTAGCAAAAAAAAAAGTTACAACCCTGCTCGTATATACAGAGTGAGGCTGATGTACTAAGAATGTGATGAAATTTTAGAGCAAACCAACTGCACCATAGGGAATAAATAAATATTCTAAAAATTGCCATTCATTTACATGGGTATTTTAACCTACTGGATCTGGATATGTCTCCAACACGTGCATAAAAACACATACTAGCGCACAGACACACGACGACTCTCACAATGCACTGGAAACCTCTTTAGCACTGAAGCTGTTAAAAGTCCCATTTAAAGTAATTGGAATAATTATTTGTTCTTTATGGTGCAGTTGGTTTGGCCTAGAATTGCACCATTTTTTTTTTTTTTTTATAAGTTCATCAACTGCTCTGTCTCTCTCTATCAGACACACACACTATCATACTCTAGCACATACACTCACATAAACACACCCTATCTTTTACACAAACACAGTGTTGCACACTAATGAGGTCCCAAATACACACTGTCACTCACAGAAACACACAAAATCTATCTAACACTAATACTAGAGGTCTCCAACACCTTGCTCTGCAAAAAGTCTAAATGGGTATCTCAACCCCTTGACTGCTCAAGAGACCTCCAACACATTGCTTCTCAATACATTGGGCTACACTTGTTATTTAAGTCAATGTAAATCTGGTGATTTTTTTTTTTCTTACTTTGTTCACTATGGTTCTGTTTGCTTGCTCCAGAACTGCACCGCTTTTCTTACTACATCAGCCTCAGTGAACCATATATACAGATGTAAAGTGAAGAAATTCAAATACGCACAACCACAAATGCTCCAGGAGCTGTTGATTCCACACAGCATGTTTCCCCTGAGGTCCTGCACACCCACTGAGGCACTGATGCCACCCTTCTCAGTAGAGGTCCCCACTGGCTATTGGGAATATTCTTTCAGATGTGCAGTGCAAGGATGAATGAGAGGGATGCAAGGAAGAATGGAGCAGTGCAAGGGTATGTGGGAAGAATAAAAGGAAGAATGAAGTGGTGCAAGGGTGGGTGGGGTAAAGGGACAGTGGCGTGAAAGGAAGGACGGACGGAGTGGTGAAGAGTGTAGCTTCCTACAGGTAATGGTTTGACCTTGCAGAACTTCGTAAATGTGTTTACTAAAGACCATGTGGTTGCTTTATACATCTAGCAATTTGAAACTTGATGTCTGGGAACACATAAAATGCTCTAGTCTCTTGCAGAATCAGCTGTAATCTGGAAAGACAGTTATTTGGATTTAAGAGTATTGGCTTGTTTTATGATCCAATTAATCCATTCTGCAATAGTGGATTTGGAGGCAGGGTATATATCGATAATGTTGAAAACGTTATTTATTTATTTAAAAGAAATGTTATTTGGGTTACAATTATTGCTTATAGAGTGCCCTGCACCCTACTTCCGCATACACTGCTGTTGCCGCAGATTGCCACACTGCCTCTGCTCCCTTCCCACTACCCAGCCTCCTCTGATGACGGAGGCTTCTGTCTGTAAGCTGGTGCGATCTCATTGGCAGAGATCGATATCTAGCCTATGAGATCACTCCAGATTACAGACAGAAAGCCTCCGTCATCG
Organism: Rhinophrynus dorsalis; assembly: GCA_037306005.1. Taxonomy (NCBI): domain Eukaryota; kingdom Metazoa; phylum Chordata; class Amphibia; order Anura; family Rhinophrynidae; genus Rhinophrynus; species Rhinophrynus dorsalis. The sequence goes on from CM074719.1 coordinate 312,846,552, forward strand.
GAGGAGGCTGGGTAGTGGGAAGGGGGCAGAGGCAGTGCGGCAAGAACAGTGTATGCAGAAGTAGGGAGCAGGGCACTCTATAAGCAATAGTTTTAGCCCAAATAGCTTTTTTTTTTTTTTTTTTTTTTTTTAAATAAATAACATTTTTAAGCTTAAGTCCTTTTTCTAATCGTTCTTGAATGAATGCCAGGATAAAAGGTAGCATAAAAGTGTGAGGACCCCATTCATCTTGATCACAGTAATGAATATATATTCTCCAGACTCTATGACAGATCACAGTGACATGCTTTTTTGCCCTCATCATGGTTTGAATAACCCTGTCAGAAAAACCGTTCTGCTATACTACTGTGGCTTCAAGTACCATGCTGTTATGGCCTGATTGGCTGGTTTGGGATGCAGAGTTGCACCCTGAGAGAGTATGTCTGGGGTTATCAGCAAATTCCATTATTCGGATTCTGATAGACTGATCAAGGTGTAGAACCAAGCTTGATGTGGCCATGCTGGTACTACCAATGTGCTTTTCTTTCTAGATATTGGTGATTACCTTGGGGATCATTGCTCTTGGAGGAGGTATGACACATCGTAATTACCATGGCATCTACTGCTGCAGCCTTGTGCTCCCTTGCTTTCACACAGAAGACACCATCAAATCCATTTATGGGCACCCCCACTTGGCTATTCGTGTTTGCTTGAGTTCCAATTTGTCCAGATTGATAGATGGTCTGCTAAGAAAGGAGGCTTCTAGTATACTTACTATTAAATCCTTTTCTTTTACTCCATGTGGAACACAGGAACCATGGGGTAAAGGCAAGGCACTGAAAACAAAGTCCTCATCCCTTTCCAATTTACCCCTGCCTGCTAAGCTCAGTGTTAATGTAAAAGCCAACAGAAAAGCAAAACAGAAGTGAAAGAAGAAAAGGGAATTTCCTGAACAGAGAGCCCAAGAGGATCCTCCTGCCCATGGAATCAACCCAGTGTTTCTTTTGCTGGGAGGGAGTCCTGTGATCAAAATGGACTAAGAGAAAAGTATTAAACAGTAAGTTCACTAAAATCCTCTTGTCACTGTCATCCAATATGGAACACAGGAATCCATCAGGATTCCAGGGAAGGAGAAAGAGAAAAACTGATACAACATGAACCTCAGGTGTTAACAGGCACCAAACTTTCAAATCAAATAACAGGAAACCAACAAGGTTCTGATCTCAGAAAAAGAAAGGATGATATCTATGAAGGCACCGCAGCCTGAAAGATCTTCTGACCAAAACTGGCTTGAGATGGAGCCAGAACTTTAACACGGTAGTGTCTGGCAAAAGTGCTACTGCTCAGCAGTGGCCTGACTCTTGCAGGCCCAAGACACGACTACCGACCTGTTAGAATGTGTCCTAACCCAAAAGGCTACATGTTTCTTCCTGAGGATATACACCTGGAGTATGGTTGCCTTAATCCAAGAAACTAGACTGACCGTAGACAAGGGCCCTAAGGAATGATAATAAGCAAATACGATTTCTGAAAAGGTTGTGAGTGATGAACATAGTACTTCAAGCATCTGACCACATCCAACAGATGTAGTTCCTTCCTCTGTCTATTAGAAGGAGCTGGAGAGAAAGAAGGAATAACAATTTCCTGGTTGTTGTGAATATCCTAAACAACCTTGGGTAGAAAGACCATAGAAATACTTGGCCTGTGTAAAAAACAGAAAAGGGGACTTACAGGACGCAAATAAACTGAAGAAAGAGGCTTCTGGACCTCTCCCAGTAACAGTTTAAAATCCCTTGGAGGACTGGGATCCCAAAAAAACAGGATAGGCATGAGCTTATAAGTTTGCACATATGGGAGCAGGGCACTGTACTGCTGGAAAAGTAAAGAAAGAGTCAAAATATAAACCTTTATAGAACAAAGACTAAGCCATTTCTGAACACAATACTGAAGAAAAGCCAAAACCACCGGAAGCCAAAAGGGCCACAGGCATAAGCCTGTCGGCACACCAACAGTAGAAGTTGGACTAAAACTCTATGATAGGCCCTTACTTTCTAGCCTGAATCATAGCAGAAATAACAGAGCCTGAAAACCTCTTTTTCTTCAGGATGCTGTCCTCAAGAGTCCAGTTTTCAAATCTAGTTTTTCCACCTGCGGGGGCACAACGGGGCCCTGCATCAGATGGTCTGGATTCAAGTGAAGATGAAAACGCTCTGCTACAGACAGATTGAGAAGATCCAAAAACCAGGCCATGACAAGGCCAGAATGGAACAATCAGGATGACATGACTCCACTTCATCCTAACTTTCCTCAGCATCTTGGGAATAAGGGAAGTAGAACTTTGCAGTTCAGAGGAGAGTCCAAGGGATCCACCTTTGGGAGCCCCTAAATTGAATTTGCTCCCAATTTCCAGGATCCAGGATCCATTTTCTATCCCTGGAATGTGCTCTTCTGGTGCGTCTTTGGGGGATGATGTAGGCCACCGTCATTACATTGTCGGGAATGAATCTGCACAGGACCCCTGTAGGGGTTAACAGCAATGTCAAAACAAATTGCCATAGGTCTAGGGCATTAATGTCCAGAAGACTTTCCTTCTTGGTCCAAAGATCCTTGGCTGTCAGGGGGCCCAGGGAAGCACCCCAGCCCAGCAGGCTGGCATCCGTGGTAACCATGACTTAGTCACAATGAGAAAAAGCATGTCTCAGTATTAGGTGGAACCATTGACATAGCCAGCAAACCTCCTCCTGGAACAATTCCTGAAAATATATGAAATGAGCAAACAGGACTGCCTCCAAAGCAGAGACCAGGAAACACAGCACCTTCATTTACTCCCGCACCATCACTGAAGGCCAGGACATTGCCTAGGACACCTGCAATGACAAAGACTGGATCTTGTCATCTGGAAGAAACAGCCTCCCTTAGAGGGTGTCAAATATCATGCTGAGAATATGGAAAACCTGGGATAGAACCAGAGTAGATTTCTTGAAACAGAGTACCGAACCATACGCCTGTATCAGAATGTGCAAGATTACTTACTTGAGTAAAATGTCATGTAAGTAGCAAGTTAAGGAGATCCCTTGAGCGCAGATTGAGCCACCAAGGCTGACAAGACCTTTGTGAAAACCCACTGAGGAAGCGACTGCCCTGGAATACAAACAGCAGAAATATCTAATGATCCATATGGCTCAGGATGTGCAAATAAGAATTCTTCAAGTCTAGGGAGGCAAAAAATTCCACTGTGCACAAAGCAGCAATGAAAGAGTACAAAGACTCCATCTTGAAGGGTGGGGCCAGCAAAAAAAAGCATAAGGCACTAAGTCTGGAACAGGACTGTAGTTTCAGTCTTTTTGGGGACCACAGAGAGGTTTGATTAAAATCTGGTGAAGAGCTCCTGAGGAGGAACAGGGATCAAGACTTGCATGTCTATTAGGGAGGAAACTGTGTCTAGAAAAATATGACCTTGATCCGGATCCCAAGGAACTCTATCAGGAAAAACCAGTGAGAAGAAAGGGACTTAAAAAAAAAAAAAAAAGAAAAAAAAAAAAAGTGGGGGTGGACTTCTATAGGTAGAGAAGGATCAGGCTTCAGCGAGTCATGCTAAGGTGGACTTGTCAGCCTTAGGCTTTTGAGACGTCTTCTTGCCTCCCCAATCCTGCTTGGATTTTGAGCAGAGAACATGCCTGTGCTGCCTGGAGAATCAGTGCCTTCGGTGTGCACCTGAACTGGAGCGGTAATGAAAACCCTGCAATGATTAGGTGGGACTTGAGACATCAAAGTATCTCACCCCCAGTGGCATATCTGATAACTTTCTCCTGCTCAGGATCAAACAATTTTTTGCCTACAAAGGAAAGAGAAACCAGAGATTTCTTGGAGGACTGGTCTGCCAACCAGATCTTAAGTCATAGACTATGACAAGCAGCTACGGAGGAGGTACCGGCCTTGCCAGAAAATCTAGCTATATCAAAAGCTACTTTAGCCAGATAAGCATTTGCTTCAAGGACCTTGGAAAGCAAACCTACTAGGTTAATCTTAACAGCATCCCATTGGATGGCATCCAAAAGTTGATCTTTCCCCCCACGATAGCCTTGACCCTATTCACCTAGGCAATGACAAAGACAGGGTGTAAGGTGGTGCCAGGGGCCACAACATTTGCTTTCAGAAAAAGAGTCCACACATTTATCCATCTGATCCTTAAGGGCCAAGGCTTCTGCCAACAGCAGCACCATATTCTTGGCAAGAAGAGAAATCAGAGGTTGAACCACAAGAGGGGTAGCCCACTGAGCTAAATCCTCAGCCGTAAAGGGATACAGATGAGAAATACGTTGATTAAGGAACAGTCTCCTTTCAGGTGCCTTTCATTCCTCCACGATAATCGGGTCCAAGGAATGAGGAGGGGGAAAGATAGGATCCTCCTCCTTGGGTCTCTTAAAAATGTCAAGGGTAGAGGAATTGGAATTCAAGACGTCTAAGACATGAAGTTTTCCAGGACTGGCAGAATAAGCCCCTCTTCTGAGGGGCTAGAGTCATTGTCATAATAGTCCCCTCCAGGAAAAGAGACAAGTCTAAGTCATCACCTTTTATTTCCCCTTCCTCAGGAGAAATTCCAGATAATGTGTGTAGCCCCAAAATACAGGGCTCAAGCACCTGCTGGGGGAGAATCAGGGTGTCCAATGGACCAAAACATGAAGTCCTCTTAAATACATGAGGGAATAGAGGCAACTGAAGAACTGAGAGACTTAACTCAAGCTGGTTCCTGGTCATCAGATAAGGGCTCCGGAGGTGGTATAGGGGCCAACTGTGAAAGGGGACATAATATATCAGAATACTCCCTATGGAGCCCAGTCTGGAATAAGGAACAATGGGTTAAAGGAGCTAGGGAAACCTCAGAATTCTTAGTCTTGGACTTGCCCATGTATCCCTGAGAAGATCCCCTAAAACAGTATAAAAGACAGTCGAAAGCAAAGACAGGAAAATAGTATCTAAATGTATGCAAAGGTACTTATCTGACCAAAAGGCGTTAAAATGGCAAGAAGGCATGAGTGATCAGCCCATGCACAACATGCAGAATCCAAAAAGAAGATTATCCTAAGACCACCTCTTTCCATGCCAGAAAACAGGGGTTTCTGGGAAATTTAGTCTTTTACTTTAAAATGGCTCTGTGGCTTTCCAGCTGTGGAAAAACAGCAATCCCTTGTACCACGGATGGGTTGGGGGATTCGCTACATAGTGCACCCATTGAGGCATACAATGAGCCCACCAACAGTTCCTAGGTGCAATCGGGGGTGATATATGTACCATATGAATTCCATGTGTGAATCCAAAATGGCCACCGCACAGGAGCCCAGTCTTATAAAGGTCACGTCCAAATTCGGTAACATTAAGACATAAACTTAAAAAAGTCTAAAATATTAAGCATAAGTGAAGGAATCTATAGAAAAGGCCACTGCCTTAAGAACACAGTCCCCAAAGTGGGGAATATGTGCCCAAATAAGGAGGAAGGCAGTGCAAAGGTTTATACGCCAGAAAAATTACAGAAACACACTAAAGCCATAATCATTCTTATCACAGGAGCCAAAGATTAAATACATACAGTATATGTAAAAAATAGTGTTTGCAAGCCAGGCAGCAATCCATCGGAACAAGTGGATGCCAGAGAACAGGGACACACCTACAGAAATAAACCAATCAAAGGGTTACTTAAATGTAATCTTCAGGGTCCCATTAGAATGAATGAAACGTGCGTATAAGAAGCTAGAATTAGGTAAAGATTGTAAGAAAAACCCAACCTCCACAGGTTTGTGGGCCTGGAAAATAGACCTGTGCACTGGGCAATCCATTAATGAGAAGGCAAGGAAAAGAGGATTATACAGACCCATATACTTAGAAATAAAAAAAAAGGCGGCTATGTAAGAGAGCTGTGTCCATGTTACCTCCTGATAACTAAGTCACTTAAAATGGGGCTTAGCAGGCGGGGGTAAAGTAGAATGGAGTCTCTGCCTCAGATAATTTTTTTTAAGTGCCCTGCCTTCTTGGAGGAGGAGACTTTAACCTATGGTTCCTGTGTTACACATCAGACTACAGAGAAAATCTGATTAAAATTTCCTCTTCCTGAGATGAAAACAGCTGATATTGGTAGAATATAATGTTCCAGCACTTTTAGGGTATTCTATAACTCTAAACAACATGCCTTGCTTTTGGATCTATTTTGGGTATTCCTGTATATCACTGCTTTGGTAATGTCAGACTGAATATGAATGGGATGATCCTTCAAGAGGGTTGTCAAAGCTGAAAATCTTTAAAATTGCTCAGATGATCTCAGACTGCTACACAATGGCTGAGACTGGCACCTGTAATGAGCAGAAAGGTGTTTCCTTTTTTTGAGATTCTGTCACAACTCTAGTGACTTTTGAGTCATTGAGGACAGATGAATATGGTGATCCAGGGACTGAAATTTCTTGTTCCATACTAGCGAGAGGTTCCATGAAGAGAGGTTATATGAAACTGTGTGGAGGGAACAGGCATCAATGGGGATACCACTGTTCTTACACTGTAGTCTTTTTCTCCTGAGGAAGACCTAGTATCCTGGACTTAATTATTGTCTTAAAGCAACACACTTTCTGCTGAACTGTGTTGATTTCTAGGCCTAAAAAATCATGCAATGCCTTGTTTCCAGGTTTGGATTTAAACAGGTTTAGAATTCATCTGTTATTCATTAGAGCAGAAATTGTAACTTGAATATGATGCTATAGCAGAAGTATCGACCTGGCTTTGATCAACAGGTCATCGAAATAAGGAGTGATATTGATCCCCTTCTTCCGCAAGTGTGCTGCCAGACTAGTTTATAAACTTTTGTAAATACTCGAGGAGCAGTTGTAAGACCAAATGGTAGGATTACAAATGAATAATTATGGCTGTGGTATGCAAACTGGAGATATTGACAGTGCTTATCCCAGAGCCAAATGTGCAGATGAGAATCATTTATGTCTAAGGAAGAATTTTTCTGATTCCATGGCATTTGTTATAGACCTTATGGATTCTAACCGGAATGGACTCCAGTGGCTGCCTGTCAAACCCCAGATATGTTACAAAATTAGCTTCTCTCATTTAATATCCTTTTCTCCTCTACGCCTTCCTATATTTCCACTCTGATATCCTGTTATACCCCATCCTCCCACTTACAATCAGTCAATGACAGTCTTCTCTCTGCTCCTTTTGTGTCTACAGCCCTCTCACGTATCCAACCTTTTTCTCTCATTGCTCTTTATCTATGGAATGCTCTACCTGCCACCCTGCACCACTGCACCTCTCTTATGGTCTTCAAGTCACGCTTAAAACTGCATCTCCTTAAGGAAACGTAAACATTCTAGAAGGCACTGACTATGTACAATTAAGGCTCTTATAAATGTATTTACTTTATTTATGTGTCCCCTATCCTGACCAAGACTCTAGCACTGTATCCAGCACTTGACCCTTATGTACTCTGTATGTCCATTATAACTTTAGATTGTAAGTTTTCAAGCTGGGACCTCATGTCCAGTTTTTCACTTTGCAAAGCACTTGTAACCCTGTACTGTCCAAAGCCTTAAATTGTAAAGTGCTGCATACACTTGTGGTGTCTATAAATAAACATATTCATTCATTCACCTCTCAACACACCCCATCTCTCTTGGGTAGAGAAGCCTTGGAATCTTTGTTCTGGAATAATGACTCCTGAAAAGAGAGGATTTAGCTTGAGGAGAAACTGTGGATTTTCTCTCTTTCTTTGGAAAGTTGAACAAAAAAAAAAACTGCTTGCAGTTAGATAGTTAAGTAGAGAAGATACCCCAGAAATGTGACTTTAAGAACCAAGGAGTCTGAAATTGCCTCTTCCCACTGCTGACAAAAACATATGAATCTAGGGGAAAAAACTGGGAGGAGGCTTACTGCACCACCAACAGGTCAAGGTGGACTTCATGGTTGGATTCCTCCCTGTCAGTTGGGCTTAGCCTTACTGTTATATTTGGAGGCAGTTGTTTGAGAATGTTCGTCTAGAAGAAGTACATTCTTTCATGCCAAGATAAAAATCTCTGGATTTAGGCTGGGCTAAAGAAATATTTTTGGATTACTAATGATATCTCCTTTGTAATCCAGGTGGTGCCTCTCAATTTGTATTCAACTAATGTATATTTATTTCCAAATAATGGCAATATAAAAGGGATAATCAAAAATACATTGAAATATAAATTTTGTAAAAAAACACAAAACATTATATATATATATATATATATATATATATATATATATTATACAAAATTATACTTATAAACAGTTCCAAAAAGGTAGGTATTTCAAAAATTCCTCTATGAGTCTTCGTTGCACATCTAGAGTAGGCCCGAGTTATTATTGCAGTCTGCACTACACACAGAAAAGTACAATGGCATAGAAGACTTTTCAAGGTGTAGTATTTAAATATAGTTAGACCACCACCTTCCCCCTTGAACACTCTTTTGAGGATTACTCACATTTTCTATAGGCATTAGGTCTGCCTCTAAGGTCTTATAGCCTTCCCTATATATACATGCTAGGTTAGGTGGTCTTGTCCTCATCCTGTTGCTTTTCTGCCAATGTCTCCATATTAGAAATGGAAATTTGGAGCTTTGCTCAGTCTCAGATTTGAAGTCATAATTTCATTGTGTTGACAAAAATAGCCTCCAAAAAATACAAAACCTATTTTTTTATCAACAGGAAAACAAAATATGGAAAAAGGACAAGGTGACTTAATTAATCCCAAACAAAATATTTATAGGGAGACTCTAGGGTTCTAGGTTAGAGTATAATTTATTACAGAAAAAAAAACCTGTATTTTTAAATACATGTAGCATGGGACAGGTTGTGAAAGCGCATACAATCCTATATAATAATTCGCTAAATTATTTGTCAGAAGCCATCATGTGCAGTAGAGACGGTTGCGCACGCTGCAGTCATGCGCACTACAGACTGCCTGTGCCACGGCTGATAACGGAGCGGGGCTCCAAATTCAGACCGTAGTCCTCAGCTACAGTCTGAATTCAGAGCGCCCCACTCCGTATCAGCCACTTTTTTCTAAGATAAATTGGACTATAACCTAGAACCCTAGAGGATTTCTAGAAATATATCATTTCGGATTACTTAATTTAATCTTGTCCCTTTGTCACACATGTTTTCCTGTTAATGAGTTGAGGAATAAGTTTTGTAATTTCTTTAGGGCTATTTTAGTCAACACAGTGGAAATAGGATTTCCTCTGTCAGTCTGAATAAAGCACAGATTTTCCATTTCTAATGTGGAGACGTTGGTTGAAAAGCAACAGGAGGAGGACAAGAACACCTAATCTGGGGTGTATACCGGAAAGGCTAGACCCAATGATTTTAGAATATGGTATCCCAAGGCAGCATAACATTGCATACACTCTATTAAGCCAGTGTATTTAAATATATTCACATTTAAAATTGGTCACAATGTTGTTATCAATCTGACAAGATTTCATGCAGATAATATAACTCTGTTTGGGTGTCTTATAGAGAGGACTCTCAACGGATCAGGCAGAGGCTTCAGACTTGTAAACCCAATAATTTTAATAAAAGTTATTTTTAAAAACAATAACAAGGCTTAGCATTTCGTTACTTTATCAAAGCTTGAACAGGCTTACAAATAGCTTTATTTTAAATGTGAGGATATATATATATATATATATATATATATATATATATATATATGCGTAATAGAGTGTATGCAGTGTTATACTATCTGGCCCACTTTTTTATATTGTTTTGCTGCTATTGGAAGGATATTTACAGAATGTTGAAAGTCTCCCTATGGTATTGATTGATTTGTATGCTGTATAGGATTTAACAGTAAGTTCACTAAAATCCTATTTTTCCTTATACCCAATATGGAACACAGGGAACATGGGGATATACCAAACACCCACATAATATTCCAGGAAGGGAAAAAAGAAAAAAAAATTATCCCCATAGGATACCCGTATTCCACATGACTAAACTGGTGTGATGCAACTCTGATGTCAATGGACACTGAACTGACAAGGCAAACAAACCAAACACTGAACAAGATGTGGATGGAAGAAAAAGAGGGGGTCCTTAGGCATGCACAATTGCCTGAAGGCCCTTCCATCCAAAACTGATCCTAGCCAAGGTCAAAACATTGGCATGCTATTATTTAGTGAATGTGTGCAAGGGGAACCACGTGGCTGTTCAGCAAAGGCATGATTCTTGTATGCCCAGAAGGCACCAGCGAACCTGGTGGAGTTCACCATGACTCTGAAAGGAACAGGTTTCTTCCTGATTACATACACCTATGGCATATGGTAGCCTTGATCAAAGAAACAAAAGTGACTTTGGATGTGGCCTAACCTTCTCTAAGATCATCAGGAATGATGAAGAGAGAATCAGCATTAAAGGAAGGAAGAACAATATCCTGGTTGACGTGAAAGTTAGATACGTCTATAGGTAATAAACCTTGAGAAGGACAAAGCCCACCTTGCCCTGATGAAATAACAAGGAAAGGAGTTTTACAAGACAAATGCAAGGAAATCATTGAAAGAGGTTCATACGGAGGTCTCGGAAGAATGGCCAAAGCCAGGTTTAAATCCCACTGGGGCGTGGGCTCCCTAAAGGCTTGAGCCACCCCTTATACAGAAGTCTTAACAGCTGGTAAAATAGCAATATGTTTCTGGAAGAGGACTGAAAGAGCTGAGATCTGTATCTTGATAGATCTCAGACTGAGACCTTTGTTCACGCCATCCTGTAAGAATGCAAAGACTGAAGGAAGCACAAAGGTCTGAGCAGACATTTCCTTATCAGCACACATTGATAAAAAAAAAAAAAAATGGACGCCATCAAATTGACTGATGGAAGGCCCTAGCAGTGGACTATCTGTTGGAACTCTTCCTGGTTTCATTCCCAATTTCCTGGATCCAGATTTTGACCGCTGAGAAAGCTTGTGACCAAGATTTCCACCCCTGGAATGTGTACCTCGGAGACTTCTGGAAGATGAGCTTCTGCCCACTGAAGAAGTTCTCGAACCTCCGTTCAGGCTGACTCGCTTCTATCTTCTTTGCGGTTGGTGTCAGCACCTGAGAGCAGTGAAGGAGTGCAGATCAATGGCTCAAACAGCCAGTCCAATTGATAGGAAACTCTCCTCTCCGGTCCAAAGACCCTGAGTTGTCAGCTTGAGCTGTAATGACTTTTGAATAAAACACTTTCAGCAGTGGGAATACCATTGTTTTACTCAGGGGATAAACCATATGGCATATATTTCTTTTACATATTAAGTATTACTATCCCTTTAATGACTGCAGCGTCCGCCAATGGAAGAGCTGTAACAAGAGTGGAAAAGGAGTGTCAATAGCAGGAGGGCAAGCCCACTGCACTAGAGTCTCAGAAATAAAGGGGTTATCGTTTAGAGATGCTCTTTTAAAGTGTTAGTAATGTCTAAAAAAACTTTTTTGCTTTTACAAGAGCTTAAAAAGCTGATCTAAATGCAAAAAAACGTATCTCTCAAACCGCTATGGTTTAAGAGATACGGGCGTTTAAAGTTTGCCGTTTCCTACTGACAGCTGTAAAGCTGTCAGCAGGAGATTCATGTCGGTCGACACGCTGGCGCTTGAGAAGTGCCGAGATCTCGTTACTTACACGGAATCCCTTCATTGGAATGGTCTAAAACATGTGCCTGGTGTTGAGAGATACGTTTTTTTTGCATTTAGATCAGCTTTTTAAGCTCTTCTAAATGCTTAAACGTTTTTTTTAGTCATTACTAACACTTTAAGGAAGAGATTCTTATCTGGAGTTTTCCATTCCTCCAATAGGACCTGGTCTAAGATGCTGTTAGAAGGAAAGACTGGGGAGTCTTTCTTACATCTCTTGAAGATATCTGGAGAGGTAGATCCTCCATCAGAGGCATCAGTGACTTGAAGGATCTCCAGCACCACTCTAGGGATCCCTATAAGGCTGACTCTTACTCCTCACCAGAGAGGGCTCATCAAAGGACAAAGAAAAGTCCATATCTTCTTCATCAGATTTAATCTCATCAGATGATTCCTAGTCAGTTACGAGTGTCGCCTGAAAACTGGTTCAACTTCTCTGGTGGGGGGTATGGGCCACCATGAGTGGAGGACCTGACGAATGGATAAGGGACAGGATGCCACAGAAGACATCAGAGTTTTAACCCAAGCTGGCTCTTTGTCAGTGCTGGGGAGCCCCAGAGGTGTAATAGGGGCCACAGTACATGAGGAACATAACAAACGAGAATATTCCCATGAAAGCCCAGTATGGCATGAGGAACAATGAGCTATGGAGGGGGGTTAAATAAGTCTCTGGGTTTTTAGGTTTGCTTTTCCCCCATGTGTACCTTGGGATCAGATGCATCCAGAGAAATAACTTTGAACTAGGACAAAACTAGTGCAAAACAGTAGCAGAGTTCATAAAAACCCCAGAAAAGATCCAGAAAGTACTTATCTGGCATGCAAAGTGTTAAACTGGTGAGTCAACCTCCGATTAGTATACAGTATACTAAGCAAACAGTGGCATTCCAGCCACAAAAGTCAGCGAAAATCATATCTCTGGACATTAGTAATTCTGGTCATGTGAAAGAGTCTGACCAGAGATGAAGAGACAGCCAACTCTGACCCCTGTAGCATAAATAGGTGCAAAGATATGTCCCATTGATGCATATGAAGCAAAGATGGCCACCATACGGCCTCCCATTCTTAAAGGGGCCATATACCAGAAAAGTGAAGTAAGTTAAAATGAATTAAAAAGTTATGAAAACCCATGGAAACACCAGAGATAAGCAATGATGTAAGTTGATGTAAGAAGGTTTCCAATAGCCTCAAATGTACCAACTGGCTTTGAAAGGATTAATAAGAGATATAATAGAGCAGCCACCTTTACAACATAGCAATGCGAAGGAAAGGGAAAATGAGGAATAAAGTGAGTGCCTATATAGACCACAGGATGTGGATGTCAAAATTGTGTGACATGAAGACATAGCACTCAAATAATTAATTCACCAGTCTTCTTTCTTCAGGCTCCCATCTAGAGAAAGAAGAATTTCTGAGAAGTTCAGTAATGAGTCAACCTCCACAGGGAAAATGTCCATAGAAACTCCTGTGAACTGGCAATTCTGGCAAGTCAGTGCAAGTGTCCTGTCCTCAAATAGCTCTCTGTCGGAGATTATGATGAAAAAAAAAATCGTAAACCGTATAAGCAATTTAGTTTTACATATTAGGGACTTGCAGAAAATGTACAGTAAAAATAAAAGTTTACTGTTCCTTTAAAGGGATAGTAATACTTCGTTTTAACTTTATTTTATTTTGTAGGCATTAAAAAAACATGAAGAATGATCTTCTTATCTCTCAAACCTTTATGGTTTATGAGATATTCACAAGCAAAGTTCCCCTCCCCGCCCCTTTTACCTAGTGTAAGCCATCTCTTCTCAGATGTGAATCAGGTTGTATGACAGGACAGATAACAGAAGGGGACAATTTTCTTTGTATGAAAACAATGAAAGCCCTTCCCCCCTTGAGAAGTTTTTCAGCTTTTTCCCTTATCTTAATTGAAGATTGTCCCTCTCTGCAGTCTACCTGGGCACCTCCCTTCTGATCTGGCTGAACGGGGGGGGATACTTTGTTTGTGAATATCTCTTAAACCATAAAGGTTTCAGAGATAAGACTTATATCATTCTTCATGTTTTTTTAACGCCTACAAAATAAAATAAAGTTAAAACGAGGTATTACTATCCCTTTAAAGGGGAACTTTCACCCCGCAATAACTTCATGTTCACTTACTGCTCACCTGGCGACTAGCTGCTTAGTAGCGCTAGTCGCCAGAAATCTTACCCGGTTCTTCAGATATTGGCGTTTTACAGGAGCAGGAAGCACGGACGTCTCTTCACAGTGACGTCCGTGCGCCTGCGCTGTCAGTCCCTTGTGCACCGTACGGTGCACAAGGGACTGACAGCGCAGGCGCACGGACGTCACTGTGAAGAGACGTCCGTGCTTCCTGCTCCTGTAAAACGCATATATTTGAAGAACCGGGTAAGATTTCTGGCGACTAGCGCTACTAAGCAGCTAGTCGCCAGGTGAGCAGTAAGTGAACATGAAGTTATTGCGGGGTGAAAGTTCCCCTTTAACTTCTGAGTTGTGTGCTCACAGCTACTGTAAAAACACCAGCATGAACTTTTACCTTCTCACGCTGCTGACATGTCACACGTTTAGCAGACTGCATTGCCTGCAGCAGATTTTTGGAACATGGCAATCCAAGGACTTCCAAACTGTACAACACCAAATATTTTAATTTGATTGTGGGAGGTCCTTTCCACTAGAGCGCCCTGGGAAGCTACCACTTGATTGTTTAAACAGCCCTGACATAAAGGTTCAAACTGACAGCATACATTACATGAGAGAATGGATAGAAGAAAGTACAAACAAAAGGACCTTTTTTAAGTCGGCTTTAAGGGCTTCTCTGATCTCCGTTTCACTCTCAATGAACATTCTCTTCAGTGCATTCAGCTGCTGAATCCGGAAATCCAACGAGCGTGTCTTTCCAGTGGCAAATGCCTGCCTTGCTCTAGCCACAATTTGTTCCATGTTAATGCTTTGAAAGTCTGCAAGTGAAAAAAAAAATCATGATAAAAATTTTGTACAAGTGTGTATAAAAAGCATATATAAAACTAGCTGGTGTAATTCTGAAGCAAACTAAATGCATCATATGAAAGAAATAAATATCCCAATTGATTTAAAAGGGTATTTCAACTCACTGAATGCTAGTTATGTCACCATTGCATTGCCCCTTTAAATCAGTGGAGATGTTTATTTTTCCCCTATGAGGCATAAGATTTGCTCCAGAAACACTCAGGGGGAGAAGCACTATAGCGTGATAAATTGCTGATAAAGTGGACGTCACATCTCCATTGTTCTAAACTCTTTAAGTCCTATGTTATTCTGTGGAGCCTATGCACTAAGACAAGGATGTCCAAGTTCAGTCCTCAAGGGCCACCAACAGGCCAGGATGTAAGAATTTTCATGCTTAAGCACAGGTGAGTTGATCAGTGTCTCATTCATTTTGACTGACTCACGTGTGCTTAATCAGGGAAATCCTTAAATCCTGGACTGTCGGTGGCTCTTGAGGACTGAACCTGGACAGCACCTCACTAAGATAACTAAGTTTGGAGAGTTTAGAACAATAGAGAAGTGATCTCCACTTTATCACCTTTTTATGACACCTTAGTGCTTAACCTCCCAGTCTCCTCAGTACATTAGCCTCACTGTGACTCTGGAACACGTGACACTATGCTTGCATTGTTTAGGAAGATGGTTCAGGTTACAGACTATTTTCAGATTGTGCATACAGTGCACAACGTTGCTAGTTCAGTGAAATTATGATTACAAGATAAGACTGTGAGGTGTGTATATAAGTGTATCACATTGATCCACAGCAATAAAACTCACATTAATGTTTGTTTAAACTTCAGTATATTTATTTATAAATTAGTCTGTATAAATAAAATACTTTGGTTTTGCTCTAAATTATTATTCAGTTACTCAAAGAGGTGTCAATCGGTCATGAAATAACCTACAAATGCTCAGTAATGCCCGTCCCCACCAGCGACCCTTCCAGCAACACCACCTAAAACAAAAGTGTCCCTCTTTAGCCGTATGAAATGTTGGGAGGTATGCAAAAATAGACATGTTAATAGTGTATTTTTATCAATTAACACCTGCCTAAAACATTTTCACAGTACTGTATATATGTATTTATATCCTAGAAGAGAGATAGGGCTTCTATAGTTAAAGTGTTAGTAATGTCCCAGAATAAATATTTATAATCTTGTAGTGCTAAATATGTCCAGCTAAATGCAAAAAACCCTATCTCTCAAATCACTATGGTTTGAGAGATATTCACTGTCAAAGTTTGACGTTTCCTGCAGGAGATCCGTGTTGGCCGACAGGATGAGGCTCTTCAGCAGAGCCGCAATTGCGTTATTTAAAACAAATTACTTCATTGGAATGGTCTACAACGTGTGCTTGCAAACCAGCCACACTTTAAATTCCTTTTCAATGCAGTCAATCATTTTAAACAACACGATTGAGGCTCTGCTGCAGAGCCACCAGTTGATCCCAGACACGATTCCCCTGCTGTCAGCACGGCGCTGACGTCAGGGAAAGGGGGGGGGGACTTTGAATAGAAATATCTCTCAAACCTGACAGATGGCAGAGGGCACAATCTTCTGACTGTGAGCGTAAGGATAACCCTGCCCCCCTTGACAAAAATACAGGGAGGGGAAAAAAACATTTAGAGAACTGCAGCCTGCAAAATTTTATAACAAAAAAGGCACCTTGGGATGCAAAGAAGGTTCCCCTTGTAAAATGTTTTAAAGTAAGGAACAGATGACCCAGTGGCAGGATCTGTAGCAGCTTGTTTTTCCAAGGCCCAGAAAGTACTACAGGAACGTGTAGAATGGTTTGATATTTGAAAATGAACTGGAAGAGATTTAAGATAGGCCTGTTTAATGGTCCACTTAATCTATGTAGCAACTGAAGATTTGGAAGCAGGTCAGTCTTTTCTGATACTTTCCCGGGACAATTAAAAAGGTAAGTGTTTGCCTAAAACATTCAGTTGCTTGTAAATAGTATCTAAGATACCAAACCACATCCAAGGAATGAAGATCAACTTCTTTTTGGTTCTGAAGATTAGGACACAATGAAGGGAAAGCCAATTCTTGATTGATATGGAAGTAAAATCAGGGGTGAAAATCAGGAACAGTTATAAAAGCTCCAAGTTCAGAAGCTGAAGTAATAGCTGTAAGAAAAACAGTCTTGTATGTAAGATGTTTGGTAGAAACTGAGAAAAGAGGTTAGAAGGCTTCTGATTAAAAAAACTCTAATACCAGATTAAAATCCACTGGTAGAGTAGGTTTTCTATGAGGATGGACATTATCAATATCGGCTTGTACAAATGTCTGGACTTCAGGAATTATGGCAATCTTTTTCTGGAATACAAAAGATAAGGCAGAGAGATTTGCAATTTGAGAGAACTAGCTCTCAATACTTTATCTAAATCAGCCTGCAAAAAGTCCAGAACGGAAACAAGCTCAAATTTCAGAGAAGCAATACTATTATGATTAAAAAATAAATAAATACATTTACAAAAAATTGAAATAGGTTTTCCATAATTCTGTGGTAATCTTTTGCTGATACTTTGTTTTGTACTTTCAACACTGTGTGGATAAGCGAATCACTAAAACCTTCAAGTTCTAAGCCATCAGAGACTTTGCGTGAATGGATCCCAAAGTAGAGATTCCAAGGTTCTGCTATGGTCATCATCTGAAGATTATAGAACCATGTTCTTACTTGTCAGAATACAGATACTAGTAGTGTTCAAGTCTGTTCTTTCCTGGTTTTGGAAATCATGACAATTAGACAAAATATATAAAATAGGGAGTCCTGCCAAGGGGTCCCATAGCATTCACTGCTCTAGCTCGTTTTACTTTTCATAGAGCGCATTTTATGTCGTAGGGTTGTTTGGACGCGAAAATTTAAGGAAGCATGAATTAAACGCTCGTAGGTGGCTGGAGAAAGGGCTGGGAGTTTGGGAATTGGGTTGCTGGGGTGTCTGGGTTTAGGGCATGGAAGGCTGGTGTTGCTGGGATTGGGGCTGGGGGTTCTGAGAGTTGCTGGGGCTGGAAGCCTCCAGACTCAAAAACGCTCTTATCCCAGCCCCAGCAACCCTCAGAACCTAAAAAACCCTCACAATCCCTGCAACCCCAACCCTAGCAACCATCCCAACCCTCAAAACCCTAACCCTCCCCACCCAAACCCCACAAAACCCCAAAAACTGAAAAAAAACTAATTCCCTAGGCCTAGAAACCCTCAGAACCCAAAAAACCAAACCAACCCTCGCAACCCCAACCCTAGCAACCCTACCAACCCTTGGCACCCCAACTCTCCCCACCCCAAACCCAGGAACCTTCGGAACACCAGCAACCATAACAACTCTCGCAATCCCAGCCCCAGCAACCCTCAGAACCCCAACCACCAGCCCCAATCCCAGCAACCCCACCCTTCTGTACCCCAACCCTAGCAACCCAAACCCCAGCAGCCCCAACAAGCGTAACCCCAAAACCACCAGCCCCAACCCCAGTAACCACACCCCCAACCCCCAGCCGCAACCCCAGACAACCCAACCCCCAAACTCCCAGCCCTTTCCCCAGCCACCTACAAGCGTTAAATCCATGCTTCCTTAAATGTTCGCGTCCAAACAACCACACGACATATAAAATGCACTCTATGAAAAGTAAAGCCTCTAGCTCTTGGATCTCGCTTTTTCAAACAAAATTTGGAAAGTTTTGTATTGTGATGAGAGGCCATCAGATCAATTTCTGGTACTGCCCAATGATCTGTGGTTTGGAGAAGTTTATCTTGTTTCAAATCCCATGCTATTGGATTAAGAGAATGTCTGCTGAAACAGTCTGTTTCCATGAGGTCTACCATGCAATTTAAATTTCTGATAAGGCTGGAATGTTCGCCACTGCACATAATCTTTGATACTTCTCTCCATGTTTCTTTGCTTCTGATGCATCCTTCATAAATGACGAATGCTACCACAGTGGCGTTGTTGGGGAGGATATGAAATGGATGTGACTGCAAGAGAATTGTCCATGTCATGAGAGCATTAAATATGGGCCAGAGCTCCAGAGCTTAGTTTTGACTGGAGGCCAGAGGCCTTGAGCCAAGTGGTCACTGAGCCTTGCTCTTCAAACTAGACAATTGGTGTCAATTACCACTTTCCAGTATAGACTGGATAGGGAACTGCTGGTAAGGGCTTGAGTAGCCAGCCACCACTGAAGTGATCGTTGGCTGGCCAACCTTTCTACCTGAGGATGACAAACTGGGCACTGGGTCAGGAGATCGGGTCTCAGGAGAAGGCTAAAGAGTTACACAATGGATAGATTGAAAAGTTCAGAAAACCAAAACAGACTGGGCCAAAAGGCAGCTATCAGGATAACTTGAGTTCTCTCTCCATCCTGGTCTTTCCTGATATTCTGGGAATCAGGGGAATTGGAGGAAACAGATGCCAGACGGAAATTCCATGGAACATACATCACATCCATCATTGAACACTAGAAAATCCTTTAGCTTCGTATACAACAGAGGGACCTTCCAGTTCTCACAGGAAGGCTCGTGTCCACTGAGGGAAGTCCCCACCGGTGGACAATCTGTTTGAACACATCATTCCTGGGATCTAGATAGCGTAAGTCTTGTAATAAAGGTCTGCACGCTACAAAAACATTAAATGAACTGAGCTTAATTTATTTGGAAATATTACTATTGCTTTTAGACATTGTCACCATTGTACCTGTTCCCCGGTTGCGTCTCCTCCGATCCGTGCTTCGTTTGGTCTGCTTCCAGGTTGGGCGCACACATGTGCGGTTCTTCTTTTGAAGCTGGCCCAGGCTTTCACCGTCATAAAAGACATGGAGGCACTTCTTCTGACGCGTGGTCAAAGCGTCTTTTCGCTAGTCCGGATCTTGCTCCAGCTCGTTTCCTGCTTCCTACCTCTCCGTACCTGTACCCTAGTGGGTTTGTCCTTCTGCCGTTTCCTGCTTCCAGCTGGTGTCTCCTGCCTCTCCCCTACCTCCTACTCCAGTCTTCCAGCCTCCTGCTCAGCAGCCTTGGGGTGGTATCCTGTTGCTTCCTGCTTCCAGTTCTGTTGCTGTCAACCAGTGAGTGTATTCTTCTTCTTCCAGTTTCTCCTGTCATCAGTCAGGTCTGTCTTTCTGGAGACCATTCCTCCTTGGGGTCATTGGGGTACAGACCAAACGTGGTGGGGTATCCTGAGTCACCTTCGGCTTAACCGAAGGGGGCTATCTGGCTTTGCGGCCAGCACCTTTATACGGCCTGGGCCGCAGCACACCCCACTACATTTGGCCTACGCAACCTAGCCACGCACCCTAGCAACGTCCTCTAGCTTCTCGCCCCAATCACTCTTGTTGGAAAAGCCTTATCTTACCTTATATCTCCCTAGTATTGCTAGCCTCTATACCTGGTAGCGCTGGTACATTTGTTACAGAGATGCACCGATACCGATTTTTTAAGACCGAGTACGAGTACCGATACTTTTTTCAAGTACTCACCGATACCAATTACAGATACTTTTTTGTGGTCATTTGCCAGTTTTCCAAGTACCTATATGCTTTAGGTACTTGGAAAACTGGCAAGTGACCGCAAAAAAAAAGTATCGGTAATTGGTATCGGTAAGTACTTGAAATATATTATATATATATATATATATATATATATATATACACAGGGCTCAAAATTTCCACTTGCCACTAGCCAATGGCGAGTGAAAATTTAGCCCTGGCGAGTAGAAATTCAGCCCTGGTGGGTATGTTACGGCTTGCAGTGGCGAGTAACTTTTCAGGTCTGGCTAGTAGCAAAGGACTTCATATTTTAAGCCCTGGATTATATATATATATATATATATATATATATATATATATATATATATATATATATATATATATATATATATATATATATATATATATATATATATATATATATATATATATATATATATACATACACACACACACACACACACACACACACACACCACCTCTTGACTCTTTCTCCCCCTCTTGATTCCCACCTTTTTCTTCATTCTCCCCCTCTTAAGCCCCCTCCTTTTGCCTTGGCTTTTTCTCTCCCTTTTGTTCCCCCTTTCTCCCCCGCCTTCTCCTTGACTCTTGATCCCACCCTTTTGCCTCTCTCTCTCTCTCTCCTGATTCTCCCTCCTTTTGCCTCTTCTTGGCCCCCCTCGTTTTGTCTCCTGATCCTTCCTCCTTTTGCCTCTTTTTCTCCCTCTTGACCCCCCTCTCTGCCTCTTTCACCACCCTCTCTTGATGCCCCATCTTGCCTCCCTTACCCTCCTCTACCAGGTGCTCGCTGTTCTCTCGCGAGCCCCGGCAGAGGTCAGCGTTGGAGTGTTGCCGTGGTAACCCGCGGCAATGCTCTGACGCTGCAGGAGGGAGAGAGGTGACCGGGGAGCATTGTGAGCAGCTCCCTGGGCTCCCTCTCTGCAGCACCGACCCTGACACAGGATATCGGTGCTGGCATCGGCTGCATTTGCGCGAGTACAAGTACTCGCGCAAATGTTGGTATCGGAACCTATGCCGATACCAGTATTGGTATCTGTGCAACCCTAATTGCTTTAATAGAAAATAGCTTTCTGTTAGGGAAGAAAATTAAGCTCTAATACTCCATAAGGACACTGAAAAAGATGAAGTAGCTTGCTGCTAGATGGGGTTATATAGTGCAGAATGTGTGAGTAGCTTCTTGAGTGTCCTGAATCCTGGAGGAGGATTCAATACAACATCAGTTCTTGAATCCATCAGTGTATGACAGAGAAAAATAAATTTCTTGCTGTAAGAAAAATTAGAATTTTATTATAAAACCAAAGGCTCATATTATGCTTATCTGTTTCTTTACTTGACCTTCAGCAGCAAATACATTTGTTTACAATCAGTAAATAAAAACACAATCTTTATAGTCTGGTATTCTTCTATTCCAATCAAATCCATTCCTTTCCTAAACTTCCTTGTAACCATAATAGAAACATGGAATTTAATGGCAGATAAGAATCATTTGGCCCATCTAGTCTGCCCGTCTTACTACTGTAAAAACCTTAAACCCCGTTTAGTCCTTAGCCTTGTCTTATGTTCAGGACAGCCTTATGTCTATCTCATGCATGCTTAAATTCTGTCACTGTATTAACATCTACCACGTCTGCTGGTAGGCTACTCTACTTATCGACTACCCACTCAGTGAAGTAACATTTTCTTACATTACATCTAAACCTCTCTCCATCTAGTTTTAGACTATGGCCTCTTGTCCTAACATTTTTATTCCTTTGAAATGTACTCTCCTCCTGGACTTTGTTGAATCCCCTTATCATAGCCCCTCTCTCGCTTCCATAACTGCCAACTGTCCCGATTTATGTGGGACAGTACCGATTTTAGGGCTCAATCCCACTGTCCTGCCACATTAAGACTTTGTCCTGTTTTGCTAGCCTTTGCCCCGCTTCCAGAAATGGCCAAGCCGCTTCCAGCCTTTTAAATTCATGTCACATTCTCTGAGACCTCAGCCTCGTTCTGGCGAGACATCCAATTGTACTGCTCATGCGTATTGCTCTTCATATATGCGCATGCATGCAGCTTATACACTGTACGGCCACTTCCTGAGTGCTCTGCTTCTCATTAGCTGCCACTGCACCGCATGTGGACACCGGTGATGAGCCACTTGAGTTCAGCTATCAGCAACAACATGAGTCTCTCTGTCCAGAGGTACAAGTCAAGTAGTGGCTGGTATGCTGTGATCAGTCAGGCAGGAGTGAAAATTAGATTGCGTTACCCTTGTGAATTTTCTCTTCCACCAAAAAACGGGGTGGTTAGACAAATGTATGGGCTTGCAATCTTTCTGAATAAGTGTGAAGCTGGAGGGATCCAGATAGATTTTCCTTAGTTGTACTGCTCGGAAGTGTCACAGTACCTAGTAGCGCCTCTGTTTCCGGCAATGCTCACACTGATGCTCCGGCATCATTTCCACGAACAGCTGGATGCATCAATGCTAGATGCGTCATCTGCAGACGCGAGGCTTCATCATGCTGCAGGCCTCTGTTTTATGTGTTTGAGGCCTGTAGTCTCCTCCTACCTACTTCCTCCCTCTGAGCTGCTCCTCATACTTACTTCCTGAGGAGGGGTTTAAAGGGCAGACTGAGTCTGTTACCCTTATGTTGTTGTTCTGAGCAGTTCATTTATTTGGTATTCCTGATTCCTGTGTATGACCTGGCTTGTCTGTACACCCATTCTGGTGTTGACCTTTGGCTCTGTCTAACCATTCTTCTTGTGTGTTCCGATTTGGCTTAGACATCCTTTCTGGTGCAAACCTGTGGCTCTGGCTGACTACCCGCTCCGTGTATGACCTGGCTTGTCTGACTATCCTATCTGGTGCTTACTAGAGGGCTCTGTTTGTTCGCTACGTGTGTTGGTCTCGTTCTACAGACATTCTTCCTAGTACCGACCTGGGGCTCTATCAGACTCCTAGATATTGACTGCAGACGTGAGTCATTAGTCTCTGTGGTTGCATACTATATTGAGACTCCTCTCCTAGACTGACTGCAAGCTGAGTCAGTGCTACCTCTGGGCGTTACCTTTTAGCACGAGACTCCAGTGGGCTGAGGCCTAGTCTCGGACAGTGTGGTGGATCTATTGGAAGACTGCTATTTCTGATAGAGTGCTTGCCTCTTTGATCACCCTCTGTGTGTAATTTGCATTACTGTTTATATATCTCTAATAAAGGTGATCTTAACTATACTATCTGACTCCTTGTCTTGCTTGCCAACTATAACAGGAAGAAAGTGGGATCTAACAGGCAACCTTTTAAAAATAACATGCACAGAGCAACGGCAGTTTATAGTACAGTGCATTGGTGCTTAAACTGTGCAACAGTGTCCCATATATACTAAAGGCAAGCACAAATTCTGCCAAGGACAATTTCTTGGAAAGACAGGGGCCCTTGGCCTTAAGGGTCCCGGATGTACCTGGCTGAGGTGAAGCAATGACTGATGGATAGTGAGACTCAGGAATGGAGGCATTTTCTAGTGCTGCCACTCTTGACTGGATATCTGCTACAGCTGACCCTAGGCCTGCAAGAAGATGAGTAATGTGGACGATCTGGGAGTTAGGTGGGGACTGGGGAGAGAGGGGTTGGGGAAGTGAAAAGCAACCCGGAACAGCTCTGCTTTTCACACTGAAGCTTTCTTGTGAATTTGGACATGAGCTTCAGTATTGTCCAGTCTCAGAGATGGGCTTCTGGGTCTTGGAGAAGTGATTTCAGCTAAGGAAGCAACGATGTCCAATGAGGCGTGGCATTCCAGGTCCACCACGATACTGAACAACTTATGAAATAACGGGAATGGTGATAACTATCGGAGTAGTGCGAGGAAACAAAACGAGTCGCGACTCAGATGCAAGTGTGGTGGGGGGGGTCAAGGGACTTTGCGACCCCCTCCCCTCTGAGGGAACGCTTCGGCCTCTGAGAAGAGGCACAGAACTAAGGGAGAACCTTCGGCCTCTGTGAAGGGGCAAGGTACCGAAGGGAACCTTCAACCTCTGTGAAGGGGAAAGGTACCGAAGGGAACCTTTGGCCTCTGCAAAGAGATCAGGTGCTAAGATGAAAACCTTCAGCCTCTACGAAGAGGTAAGGTACTAAGGGTTTTTTGTTTTTTTTTATTACCTGCCGCCTAAGGAGAGTTAAGATACTAAATATGGTTAAAAGGCCTGGCTAAGAGAAGGCAGTATTAAAAGGAAGAAGGTGGTAAGTAACAGTATTCTACAACCCCAGCGAGGTGATGGAATGAGGAACATCCCACTCGGAGGGGAGATATGGGGTAATAGGGGTGGGTCTAATAGGAGGAAGGCACTGGGGGTACTCAAAATTATAGGGAATAGAAAGACTGTGGTGTCCAAGCCTCCAAAAAAGGCACATAATTCCGCAAAGAGGCGTGCAGAAAAGATTGCTGACTGCAAAGATGCTGGGACTGCGGAGGCCAAATTAAGGATGGCAACAATTAAATTGTTGTAAAGATGAGAGTATAAAAACATAGGTGGAAGTCCTCGCTCGTGAAAGGACAGGAGTAATATGGTGGTGACCTTAATTTGACAATACAGTGCCTTTGTGGGTGAATGTGCGGAGTGATGGTGGTATAACGTGGGGTAATGGGATGGAACTCGGAAGTAAATAAAGTGCTTACCTGGCTAGTTTTAACAAACTCCTGTGGGAGTCATTAACATAATTAGGGAGTTAGATGATTGGGGGGGCTATAGGATTAAATATTGGGACAAACCTGAAGCGGCATGTGAGTGGGAAGATAGGCTGGAAAGGCTAGTTTGTTGGAATGGAGGACTTGATTTGCAGGAAATATATATGAAGGGGGGGGGGGGCTGATACTAGATATGAAATGTTAAAAGGTTTTTTTTTTTTTTTTTTAATAATAATTACATGGTACAGGAGGAGGTAGAGGTTAACGTAGTAGATGGGTCCTGGTAGAGAGTGATGCAATATGAAAGTACTTACTTATGTAACTGGAGCGATGTGGAATCTGTAGATAACAGTGGGTTAGCTTATTTATAAGTATAGCAGAGGTGGAATGTTTAGGAAAGTTGCTATAACTAGTGGAGTAGGCGAGTAGAAGATTGGCTGCCTTGGAAGAGAAGAATATCAGGCTCGATTCTTAAAGGTTGGTTAGGCTGCACCTATGCAGAATGAGTGGCTAGAATAAGATGCAGGGTTATAACCTAAGCAGCAAAGTAAAGTTCTGCAAGGTTTTTGCTCTTTTGGGTTACAGCTCATGCCACCAGAGCAGTGGGTTCTTTCTGGGCCTATAAGAATCAGGCCTCTGCGGATCAATTGTGCAGCTTTTGAACAGAAGGTCCTCTTTCATCTTTTTTTCCAGTAACTTTTTTTTTTCTGTTACTTGGTTTTGCATTTAGGTGACTTTTAAAACTGATGTTCATGATTGTTCTGGTTTGAGTTTTGACTGGATTTCTCTCTCTCTTCCTGGAATATTGGGTGGATATCTTTGGTTTATCCCTATAGTTCCTGCATCCACACGAAGACAGAGAAAAGGGGATTTTTCAGTACTTACCAATAAATTATTTGTTTTTAGTCCATGTGGAACACAAGACTTCCCTCCTGGAGATAAAAAAGTTATTTGGATCCCTTGGTTCAGATGACTGCCTTCCTTCTTGTTTTGAACTTTGCTATACATTAAAACCGAGCATGTTATACACTTTCAGTTAGAAATTGTTGATTTGTCCTGGAGATGCCTCCCAAAGATTGTGGGGGCCCCTCCCAACTCACTTCTGTTTGGCAACACTGATTTTCCCCCAGGCATTCCCTAACGAGCATTCCTCTCATAGAAGAGAGGGGGATTATCGTGGTTCTATGACGTCACGAGTGGTGGGAAACTTCTCGACTTTTCATCTCTCACAGACAGATACCCAGATAAGACCTTCGACTGTTTCTACTATCTTCAAATTCAACACTTTGTCCAAACTCTATCCCTGACTTTGAGTTTTCCACATATCACGATTTTTGAGTGTTCTTGTCTCTGCTCTCCTGTAGAAAGGGGATCCATCTCCAGATTATATCTGCTTCTAGGCCCCGTGTTGCCCCGGAAACATAAGTATGCTTCCCAGTGGGAGGGTGACTTGGGAAGAGAGTCGAGTGAGGAGACCTGGGTGGGGATTTGGGAGTCGGCCTCTAGAATGTCCATTTGCACAACAGCCAGGGAGAATATCTATAAAATTCTCCTCCGGTGGTATAACACCCCTGTTAGGCTACATTCTTATAACCCTGCTCTACCAACAACATGCCGGAGAGGGTGTGGCAACCCCAGGACTCTTATCAAATATGATGGTGTGCCCAATGATACAGAGCTTCGGCCACACATTAGGCCCCTTATTCAGCAGATCACCACTGTTTCTCGCCATATGACCCTGTGGTTTTGGTTCTGGGAGCACCCTGCCCTTTATAACCCCAATCCCTGCAAGCTTTATTAGGCACATCTTCACGATGCTTGGTGGTGCAACTCTGGAGGTCCCCCGGAGTACCGACTCTTGCACAGATCTTATCTAAGATCACTCATATCGAAATAATGGAACAACTGACTTTGATACTGCATGATTCTCTTCCTCACCATAGTGACCTCTGGTGAATGTGGACACTGAACAGAGAGGCTGCTGAGGTTGTGAGACTCTAGAGCTCCCCAACTTGGGCTAGGTTTGGGGACCTGGTCCCTACTGGACGATCCCAATCTTTTACCCCTTAGACCGATGGATTTCATCTTATCCTGTCTGTTCTTTCCGGTTTACTTGCATTCTTTCCTACAGTTCGTTCTCCACCCCCCCTTCCCTTCTCAGTCCCTATGCCTCTCCTTCAGTGTCTTCCCTGGTATGAATGTTCTTTTTGCCATACAGGTTTGTTTTTCTAAAACTGCAGACAGTTAAGCATGATAGTGACTACCTTACGGTTAGATAATTTCATCCATCTCTTAATTGTCATAACTCTATTTTGTTACGGTTTTGAACTGTGACCAATACGGTCAGTGAAAAAAAAAAAAAAAAAAAGATTTTATAAAAATAAAGTTCATAATAAAAAAAAAAAAACTCAGCAAGTCTGGTGAGGGGAAAGTGTAGTAGAGAGTGAGTCTTCGCCTCCAGATAGCTCTTTTTCGTGGAAGTGCCCTGGCCTCCTGAAACCCCGATGACCTGGTCAAATAACCTGCATGGTGTGCCCACTTCTCATCCCCATTCTCCCCTTACGTGCCCTCAACTGCTTCCCTCTTGGTCCGATCACCCACCCTCCCTTCATGCACTCAAAACCTACCCTCAAGACCTACTCCCCCCTCATGTGGTCATGGTGAGTGATCACCTAGGTACAGTGCATATGTATGAATTATTAGCCTCAACAAATCAGACCAGCACCAATGGCAAATTTAGATGGTGACGGTAATGGGGGTACACTAAACACTTCTGCGGTTCAATTCTTGGTTGCACAGATTGCCAGGGGATATATATAATACTCACAGTCCATTTTAGCTTAATGCTGGAGCTTACACATAGTCCCACTAGAGGCAAGAGTGGGCACCCCGCCCACTACACATGCTGCTGAATTATATAAAGTTTATTTTTATCTTTTAGTCCTGACTGATGAGTTGGGAAAGGCATCCTGAGAGATGATCCCCAGCCACTTTATTTAGTCTTGGGCCATAGTCACTGTTTAGCTTCCTGCCCACAATTCTTGTGGTGGGAACATCAGGGTACTTTTGTGGCTGAAGCCGCCTTGACTTACAGCCCACAAATGAAAAGGACACCTGGCCACTACAGTGCCCACTCACTCTAACTCTTCCGGTGAGGGCACTCACCAATCTCAGTTTCTCCAGTACTCAGAGCCGGATCACAGACAAGGCGCACAAGGTGCCTGCCTAGGGCCCGGCCAAATGAGGGGGGCCCGGAAACCTCATCCTGGACTCTGCTAAGTCATGCTCCCCTTTTCCTCCTAACCTAACTCTTTATGTCGCACTGACTCTTGGGCCTGGCCGCCCAGTCAAATGAGGCTGGGGGGGGGCCCGGCAGAAACCTCATCCCTGCTGGCTGCTCACTCTTAGGTGGTCCCGGGATGAATGAAGCATATCCCCACAATCCGAATCCTCCTTGTAGTCTAGACTGCATTGTGTGCCGTGCGCATGTGTCAGGACGTCCTGTTTTCCTTGGCACATGCGCATATGGGGAGGGTGGTTACACAGCACACTGACTGCATGGCGGCGGGGCTGTAAAATAGAAGAGTTCCCCTCGCTTAGTCTTTTGGGAGGCGACTTCTATTCTGGCAGCAGGTGCCCACTAGCAGCAGGACTTGGGGGCAGAGGGCCGCATGCACACATGGTAAGGGCCCAGGCCGCCTATGCCCAGCAGATCATTTAATGAGCTGACTGCTGACCGCGACATTCTGATTCTGTACAGTAAATCTGCAGTCATCACGTGTGCTAGTATAGAAATATATTGTTTAAGGATGTATATAAGAGGAAATCCTATGTGCCTTAGGGTCCAAAAGTCAATAAATCCTTGAATGTCACAATGCTTCTAGTCACCTCCAAGGACCTCCAAGACATGGTTTACCATATGAAACAAGAAAAAGAAAATAGGGATGGAGTAATTTATGTATCATGTATGTTTGCATACAATATTTGTACACACACACATTGTGCTTTTTTTCTTCTTGGATATGCTTTATCACTAAAACTCAACCTGGGAAGAGAGTTATGAGTTACAAGTATAAATGAGTGTGTTGAGGAGTGGGGTGACAAGGAATCATTTATAAGGGTGACTGTATGAAACCTGTCAGTGTGTTGGGGGATTGGAGGGGGGCCCCAAATGGGGTGCCTTGCCTAGGGCCCTGCGGAGTGTTGATACAGCTCTGCCAGTACTCCTTTAAGAAGCACATGGACCCTAGGCCTCCCACCATTATGGAGAGACCTTCTCTCCTCTTCTTACATTTTTCAACTCTGTCCTCTCTCTCTCCTCCTAGACTTTTTTCTACCCACCCCCTACAGGATGTGATGTCACAGGTAACATTTTCAAGTTCTCTTTTTGCTTAGCCTGATTTAAGGGGGAAGGTACACACATTCTACACACAGATTTGCCCTACCCCCTCTATCAACAGGCCATTGTGCTTTTGTCTGTGCTCAGAGCCTCTCACATCATTTTTGGCTTGTTTCTGCAAAACACTTAGGGTCTCTCCCTAAGTGTAAAGGGTAATCCAGACGTGGACCCCTTGCTCTCAGTGCCTAGGGAAGCCAGCCGCACCTCACTGACGAGGCCCAAATAAGGCCGAAACGTACGTCTGGGGTTAGCTGGTTTTTCCGTGCAGAGGGGACTTGCCCATCATTTTGGTACTGGACCGCTCTTATGGTGGGGTTAGTCTAATATGTATGTGGAAATTTCTCCTCTGTAATGGCACTAGAGAGCTAAAATTGATGTTCTTGAGTGGTGACTAGCCGGAGAACAGGCCATTGTGCTTTTGTTTGTGCTCAGAGCCTCTCACGTCATTTTTGGCTTGTTTAGACTTTTTTCTACCCACCCCTTACAGGATGTGATGTCACAGGTAATATTTTCAAGTTCTCTTTTTGCTTAGCCTGGTTTAAAGGGATAGTAATACTTCGTTTTAACTTTATTTTATTTTGTAGGCATTAAAAAAACATGAAGAATGATACAAGTCTTATCTCTCAAACCTTTATGGTTTATGAGATATTCAGAAGCAAAGTTTCCCCCTCCCGCCCCTTTTACCTACTGTAAACAATCTCTTCTCAGATGTGGAATGCAGTCCATAGACTGGAAAGATAACAGAAGGGGACACTCTTATTCCTATGAAAACAATGAAATCCCCGCCCCCCTTGACAAGCTTTTCAGGTTTATCCCTTATCTTAATTGAAGACTGTCCCTCTCTGCAGTCTACCTGGGCACCTCCCTTCTGCTCAGGCTGAACAGTGTGACATCAGTAAAAGGGGAGGGAGGGGGACACTTTGTCATTGAATTACTCTGGAACTACAACTCTGACAGAATTGAAATAACACTCCCCAAAGTCCAAATACTATGATGATTAATTAGAGCTGTTTTTATTATGAAACATTACTATCCCTTTAAGGGGGAAGGTACACACATTCTGCACACAGATTTGCCCTACCTCCTCTATCTGACCAACACTGGCTATCTCATAACCCTGTGGTCAGCTGGACTGGATGGCACCATTCCTCTGTACATCATACACACTAACCAACCAATTCAATGCTGGTAAATGGCCAACACTCTCTAATGCATGTATAAACAGGGGACAGTGACTTACTGAGCAATGGCTCAATTATCATAATGGCACCTTAACCCCTCCGCCCCAAGGACCAGAAGGGTGCACAATGATGTCTGTAGCGAAGGGGCTCAGCCACTGTAATCAATGCACAATACCATTGCCAGGCAGTAGCTGCACGTCGTTTACCTCATAAGAAATGTAGGGTGATTGTAAGATTCACTCTCTACAAGTTACTGTTTCCCCCCGCAATAAAGCAAAACCTGATCATTTTTATACTGTTTTTCCCCTCTGGCAATCCATATTATTTTCTAACACTCTGTATCACGTGCTAAAGCTCTCTATTTGTAGGATACAGAAATACTGGACTTGGGGCTGGGGGAATTTACCCTGGACTTGTTTTTTTTAGTTATGTTGGGACTGCACTCCCTACATTAAAAGGTAAAGGTAGTATCAGGGTATAATTTATGGTTTTATATGCCCTCCCCACATCTGCTCCAGTGCTCAGATGGCTAGCTGGAGCAGTAAAGAAAATGGCTGCTTGTCTGCAACCAGTCTGTCACTCAGCCTCAGTATTAAAGTATTACTATCCCTTTAAGCGAAAATAACATCAAACTTAAATTGTCCCCTAAATCCTTATTACCATATGCGATATGCATATATATACTTATTTGTCTGAATAAGTCTGGCATTACTTAAAAATAAAACTTGTTCTGCTGGCAGCAGTGGGCAACAGCGCATTCATCTTACAGCAAAGGCATCTCTGAGTCTGCGCTGTCCGTTCCGTTCACCTCCAGGATTGGCTAGTTGAGTACCTTGCGCCTACAGCAAAATCCCTGCTGCTGTCTGACAAACAAGTTCTATTTCTCCCTAAAGCCGGACTTATTCAGCAAAAAAAAACAAACAAGTATGTATATGTATATTGCTATAGTAACAAATTTGATGATAGTTCTGCTTTAAAGGGATAGTAATGGCTCAATATAACCTCAGCAACGATTGTTCCTTATAGTGTATACTATTGCTCTCCACTGTTGGCAATGTTAACATCATTCTAGTTTCATTCTAGTCACTGACGAGGCCCGATAAGGCCGAAACGTACGTCTGGGGTTGGCTGCTTCTCTTGTTCAGAAAGGAATTGCCTGGCATTTCGTGCTTGGACTGTTATGGCAGGACCAATATGATATGCTTTAGGATATTTCCTCTCTGTGAAAGGCACTAGTGGGCTAATAGAGACTGCACCCTGAGTAGGATACCATTCCTATAGAGCCTGCAAATTTGTATTGCAGGCTCGTTCCTAGTTAAGCGTCTCTGACTTACACTTTACATCATTCTAGTTTCCATGAAATTATATTGAAAAGAGTCCCCCTCCCGCCCCTTTTCAATATTTTAAGCTGCCCTACCTCAGATGTGAAATTCAGTCATTGGACCGGACAGATCGCAATGAGGGACAATCTTCCTTCTGTCAGTATAAGGAAAATCCTGCCCCCCCTTGACGAGAGAGGGAAAGTTTCTCATTATACTTACAGAAGATTGTCCCTTGTGATCCATCCGGACTGGCTTTCAGCTCTGAAGACAGAAGACTGACGAAAGGAAAACAGGTGGGAGGGGGACATTTTATAATATAATTTCATAGAAACTAGAGAGATGTCAACATTGCCAACTCTGGAGAGCAACAGTATGCACAATAACAAATATAGCTGAGGTTATAATGAGCCATTACTATCCCTTTAAGGTCCTATCTTCTCAACTGGCTGAGGCCGTTTCAGCATCAAAGGAGTCAGAGTCCAACAATGGCTAAGCCACAGTCAGCCCCCCTCCCTCCGCTGTATAGACTGAAAATGGGATTCTCTATAGATTACATTACTCTGTTTAGTTTCTATATTTTTTTTAAATCTGTGGATCTGTTCCTCTTCAGCAGTGGTTCTCAACCAGGGTGCATTGGTATATTAGTGTGACACGTACCTCCCCATTTTTTTCTCTACAGAGACTTTGACAAAACTGAATGTTAATTTTCAAAGGCATATTTACGATAACTACGAGTTGAAGAGCCCGTGTACACGGGCCACAGTGCCACCCAGCAATGGTCGCAGTGCAGTCATGCACAGTAGAGACTGCCTGTGCCACGGTTGATACAGAGCAGGGCGCTCTGAATTCAGACCGCAGTCCTCTCTGCGCACTGACTACGGTCTGAATTCGGAGCCCCACTCCGCTATCAGCCGCTGCGCGGGCAGTCTGTAGTGCGCATGACCGCAGCGCATGCAGCCGTCTCTACTGCGCATGACGGCTTCTGACAAACACACATTTAGCGAATTATTTTATAGGATTATGAACAATATGTTTGTTTTTATTACTCTGACTGTGAAACGTAACAATATCTACACATTTATGTATGTGTACCCTTCATTACACCCTTTACAAATTATCTCTAAAATGTCAGAAGCACGACAATTATTCCATATTATAGATTAGGGGATACTAAAGCAAAAGATGGGGATACTAAAGCAAAAGATTGTGATCCACTGTTTTACATAATGTGTGTGTAGCACACATTCCATTTATGGCTAAGCATAATCTAATGACATCGTCAGAAAGCTGTCTACTGATAAATTACAATGAACCCTCCACTACTGTAAAATCTTGAGTATAATATGCACTTGTGTATAATATACAGGTGTACAGTACCCCCAAGTTATTAGGCGAAAAATACAGTACAGGTATAATATAAACCAGTGATTTCTCCCACCCCCCCCCCACACACACACACACACACCTTTGCCTCACTCAACAAAATAAAAATTGCTGGTATCTCCCCCACCCACACACATTGTGATACCATATTTATGCCCATCTTGATCTCTCCTTGCCCCCCACCCCTATTCGACTGCAGATTCACCAACACAGACCTTCTACAGAGATCAACAAAGAGGAGAGTAATCTCCTATGAGCAATGAGTGACATCACCCAGAACGTCTCCCTCCTACCTATTAAGGAGTTGTCTCTGCAAACAACTCCAGTGTAATTAACACCTTGATTGTGAAAGAGGTATGCAAAATTCTTTGTTCGCTTACCTGCCACTCAAAAGGTTAAAGGGATAGTAATACTTTAATATTACTATTCCCCATATTGTGCATATTTCAAAAAGAATTTAATAGAGTCAAATGGTTTAAATGCGTATTTAACCTTTTGAGTGCCTGGTAATTGAACAGTGTGCATGCTACTGATAAACATTTTAGTTTCCCTGTCTAAAAGGCTTTGTTGCAAGTTTTTATTTGGAATGTGTGGCAATTTCTACATGAAATAGGGAAGTTAATCATATAGCAATAGTCACTGTTACCCATAAGAACATTTTCCATCTTCAGATTCTCTTTAACCCTTTGAGTAGACTTTGGGGAGACTCTCCTTTGATCAAGTGTTAAATGCATTTAATCCTTTGAGTAATACGGAGATGCAAAGTGCTTTGCTATGCATTGTACATAGGGAGGGGAAAACACAGAGGGCATATCAGGTGAGCTAGAGGAAGTAACCTGTGCAAGCAGGGAACCGCATAGTACAAAAAAGAAAAAATGTTAATACCTTGAAATATCAAATACAACATAAAGGTAATGTTTCAAGTTGTTGTAAAATTTCCTAAGGTTAATTAAAGTGACAGTTCCTCCTAGCTCCTTCACCTAAATATCATTTCCTTCTCCACTGAAGAGGCTGAAACAGTCAACTATCTGAGATCGCCATGGCAACCTGACCACACATTCAGACAAAGTGAAATTCTCTCTTGCATCTCATCCTGTGCACTACATACATACATACACACATTTCTGCGCACATTCATATGGTTAAAACAACATTGTATGTGGGCGTGGCTTGGCATGCTATCGAAATGGAGGCACACTGAATGAGCTCTGCATTTCTGGGGACATATCAGAGTATAAAGCTGGATCTTTCACATCACAGCCAACACAACCAAAGCATCTCTGGTCTTATTCTTGTGGGCGAGACCTATAAATTGTCCCTTTTTGCAGACACCCTTATATTAATTCTAGCAAACCCTAAGACTTCCCTTCCCTCCCCTCAGATGCAGAATCTGGTCTCTTTACCAGACATGTCGCAGCAGGGGACAATCTTCTTACTGTGAGCATAAGGAAAACTCTGCCCCCTTGACAGGTTTTTCCCTTATGCTAACTGAAGATTGTCCCTTTCTGTGATTCATCTGGACAGTCTTGCTGCTCTGAACTGAGGCAGTTACATCAGTAAAAAGGGAGGGAGGGGGATACTTTATCATTCAGTTACTTTTGAACTACAACTCTGACAGTATTGAAATAACACTCTCCATTGCCCAAATACTATGAAGATTAATTGGAGCTGCTTTTATTATGAAACATTACTATCCCTTTAAACAAAAAACAACATTGTATAAGCAAAACTGAGTCTACTAAATTTAGGTGGCAATTTTTGTAACTTTCAGAAGTGCACAGAAATAACTGCCATAATTCCAGGGTTTTGAAAATACATTCCTAAATGGCTGAGAGAGTACGTTTTTGAGATTTCCTAACTTCCCAAGGATGCCAATAACTTAGTCATTTTGACTGTGTCTTTGCAATATGAGGTTTATCAACAGATTTTGCACTCTCAGCCCTTTATGAACACACAAGAAAAACCTTGACCCAACAGATTACATAAGCAGTGCTCAGTAGGAATACGGACCTAGCTCAGTAATGGATAGGTTACATAAGAGTTAACCTTTCAATGGTGGAGAGGTCTCTAACACATGCTTTGAAGAACACTGGATAAATTGCAAGCATTCAATTGAATTATCAAGAGATACAAATCCTAATCTGTTCAAGCAAGGATACATATAGATTCCCCAAATTCAAATGTTTTACATGGGACTTTTAAAGTACTGGGACCTCTCTAGCATTCAAAGGACAATATAGACAAAACAAAAGTGGAATAATCTTCAGGCAAATCAACTGCATATGGAGAGTGGGATAAAAACCACCATAATTTATTTTCCCTCTAAATGGGGAGTTAACCCACTGAATGCTGCAGAGGTTTCTAACACATTGCAAAGCATTCAAGGAGCTAACATTGCATTTAATTCGACTTTTTTTTTCTCCCCTATTTTGCACCTGTTTTCTCCTATAACTTAATTTTCATGTATACACTTTGCATACCCCTCTGTCAGCCAAGGGGGTAAAAGCAACTGCAGATATAACTCAAAAATCCCAGAGCCGGATCATGAGCCAGGTAACCGAGGTGCCTACCTAGAGCCAGGTCACGCTGGGGGCCTGAACCAGCCCTGCAAAAAAAACAGCTGGCCAGTGGGAAGAGCAGACAGATTTCCCCACTGGCAAGCTGAGGTCTGCGTCTCCTTCAGCACAGACCTCTCCATACACCTCCCTCTCTGTCCTCAACCTCTGATAATGCAGAGTGCCAAGATAGACATCTGAGCTCTTTGAGAAGGAGTGCGCTAATAGAGGTCTGTGCAGAAGAAGCACAGACCTCTTCTACCACACCACATTCCGCTGGACCACCAGAGATTAGGCCCCTTCCTGTGCCAGCAACGGTAGACAAGTAGGAGTGGGCCGCAGTAAAGTGGGGATTGGGAAAAATAAATAAATAAACAAAATTAAAAAAAGGGAAAGAAAATTATTTGGGGGTGGGGGTAAAACTGTGAGAGAGAGAAAAAGCCTAGGGGAACCAGAGGGGCTACAGAAAGAGATTAAACAGACTGTGGGTAGAGAAAATGGGGAAGCACTAGCAGTGAAAGAGGGGGAAAAAGAAAGGAGGTGGCAGAGAAAGAAGGGGAAACAGATTGGGGGCTTCCTCAATTTTGCCCTTCCTCCTTCCTTTGTTCCATTCCTTTGCCCTTTCCTTTCTCCCATTTCCATCAATAGTGTAGATCTATTTCATTTTAACCTGTGTGGTATCACATTTCAATTCCACTTTGTGTGGTATCTGATGTAGCCCCATTTCAGTTGTAAGCTCTGTGGTTTCACTAGTATATATCCTTTTCAACTGTAAGCTCTGTGGTGTCACTTTGAATTGCAAACTGTGTGGTGTTTCTGGTGTAGCCCCATTTCAGTTGTAAGCTGTGTGGGATCACTAGTGTAGCCCCACTTCAAATGTACACTCTGTAGTATCACTAGTGTAGACCCACTTCAAATGTAAGCTCTGTGGTGTCACTGGTATAGCTCATTTTCAATTGTAAGATCTGTGTCATCATTAGTATAGCTCATTTTCTATTGTAAGCTCTGTGGCATCACACTAGTTTAACCCCCTTTCAACTGTGAGCTCTGTGGCAGCACACTAGTTTAGCCCCATTTCAAGATATAGGCACGGATCTTTTTAGCACTGAAAGGGTTAAAGCATTTATTGTGTCTTTTTAATAAGATGGCCAATAACGCTATCCACAAGAACAACGGGCACATTGAGAAATATTTCCTTGGAGGGGGGCAAGCTGGCAGAGGGCACCAATTTGGGATCCTGCCTAGGGCCCTATGGAGTCTTAATCCAGCTCTGAAAACACTATAGGTATGTTGGCACTGTTGTATGAATGGTACATAACTAGTGGCATGTATTCCAGTGGAGGTTAAATGTTATCACAGGTTTTATCTTAGAGGTTTATATTACAGTATATGGGGATGCATGTATATAAAACGAGAGATACATAGAATCCAGACCTGGGCTGGGTATGTCTTTGTATTAACTATTTCAATGTCAGAGGAGAATACAACGCATTCAGTGGAGTAACTATAGGGGTCGCAACCGCAACCGGGCCTGTCACTCCAGGGGCCTGGCTGCCCCCTCCTCCTGGCCCCGCAATCTCCCTCCGGCGCTGTAGTAATGCAGAGTGCTGGGAGATGACATCATCTCCCAGCGATGCGCATTACAGAAGAGGACAGCGCGGGAACACGTCGCGCTAGCCCGTCTCTCCTGTCACTCCACTGGACCACCAGGGATTCGGAGGTAGGAAATGGAGGCATTGTGGAGGGCCCGGGGGCCAATGTGTTCGTGGGTTGGGGGGGCCCATGGCACTTTTTGCACCAGGGCCCTGACCGTTCTAGCTACGCCTCTGAATACATAGCATAGTCATCTGGAACTCAAAGGTTTAAACACATGATCCTGAGCCACATATTCATATGGCACTGTGCCCATCTCACCCACTGCCAGAAGGCTTAAGCTGCCTAAACAGTTTGGTAATAAGGTGCAGACACGACTACTTAAAACCCTCTGAAAAATTAATTACAGATGATTCGACAATAATTATTCCTATTGTGTTAAAATTCTTACAAAGGAGAGCGTTGCAAAGCACCATAGCAACGAAAAAGTAGCGATATAACCGCATAAAAAAATACAAGCTACAACATAACTAACAAATGTTCCATTCATATTGGCTATCTCGTCGAACAATCCTCTAATAAGCCCTGCATGAAGGATGTCTAATAAAGAACACCTAAACCCTTTCAATGGAAACCTCATTTTTATACTGAGACCCTCACTGCGCCAACCATTTTTATCAGCTCAGACGTTGACCGCTACGTCACGTAACGTAATAACACCCTTCCGGATGCATAAGTATTTATCAACAAGCCGACCCTGGAGGTTGGCAGTACCCTCTGTATTACTAGTACCTGTAATTCACGCGAAAGACTTGGTTGGGATGCCAATCCAGCACTGCTACGTAAAACCAAAGACTGATCAACAGCCAGTGTGCCGTTGCAATATTATAGTTGCACCGCCTCTAAGCGGGCACGTGACGGTAGGAAGGCCCAATACAGTAATGCTGGAGTAGAGTAAAGGTTATTAGCTTCGATTTTAGTAGTATTGTGTGGTGCAAGAAGTATAAATGTAGATCCAGGGTGTGTCAGCAGCTGTATATGGAGTACTACTACTCCCATGACTAACAATCTCTTAGTTAAGGATTAGGTCCGACACCACCTGTAGGTAATGTAAGCGCCAGCCTGGGGCGCTGGCTGCGCAGAGCCGCGCTTGCCTCGGCCGCTGGGCATTTCCGATCTCACGGTACAACTACACGCATTGTATAAGTCTGGAGTCAGAAAGTGAGCAGTGCCGGTCTGAAACAGGATACATAAGTGTGTACGGCATTTTACATTGTATTTAAAAAACGAAGCAAACGTTGGCTTCTTTTCTGGATTTTGAGTAATGTTTTCAAAGGGTTAATATGAACGTGGGGCAGGCTACTTTTGACTGCACAGATATGCATGTTGATTCTCCCTGCATACAATCTCATACCGCCCAACATTTCAAATTGCCAAAGAGGGACACTTGTGGTTTAGGGGGCGTGGCTGGTGGGCAGGGCATTACTGAGAATTTTTAGGTTATTTCATGCTTCCCAACATTTCAAATTGCCAAAGAGGGACACTTGTGTTTTAGGGGGTGTGGCTGGTGGGCGGGGCATCACTGGGAATTTTTAGGCTATTTCATGACCTAGTTATAATTTCTAACAAGACCATAGTATTTTATTTACAAACACTAATTTATAAACACATATATCCTATATAATAATTCGCTAAATCATGTGTAACGCCACAACGTGCAGTAGACACTGCTGCAGTCATGTGCAGCAGAGACTGCTTGCGCCGTGGCTGATACAGAGCTGGGCGCTCAGAAGGAGTGTCCAGGCCTGTATCAGCCGCGGCGTGGGCAGTCTCTGCTGCGCGCGACTGCCCCGCGACCGGGTTGCAGTGGCACTGTGGCCAGTGTATCGGGCTGTTCAACTAGTTGACATATAAACAAACAATAATGTACGTTATATTGCTGTAGAGCAATATTATACACTTACACACCAAGTAATCTGATCTTCTAAAAAGAGGGACTACAGGATGGGAAAGAGGGACAGAGGGATTTGGGTCTAAAAGAGGGACACTTGGGAGGTATGTACTTTAATTTGGACAATGTCAATAAACAGCTGAGGGCATATTTGCACCAGTTTATTTGCTTGTGTATTTTGTTTGGTTTTGGTCCAGAGTCCCTGGTCATGAATGCATTCTGAAATGCATTTCACAGTTTTTTGCCACTAACAACATTAACCCTTTGAGTGCCAGGTGTGTGTGCTAAGCATTATATTGCACACCTCCCTGGCAGTTAAAGGGTTAATAGCAGACCTTCCTTATGTTACTGCTATGTTGTTAGCAATGTTTACTTTCCTTTTCCCCGATTGGGAACAATGTGTATGGATGCGTATGTTATTCCCATTGGCAAGATTGTTGACTCACACAGGACACCACTGTCTGATTCACTACTCTGTCCGAGCCGCGCAGGGTGTCTGAAAATTGAAATTGATTCAGACACCACCAGCCGGGCTTAGCTACTAGTTCCTCCAGGTCCTGAACAAACTTGGACGCCTCCAGGCAGGCTCAGTGTGGCGGAGAGACAGACAGCGTCTCAGG
This sequence comes from Rhinophrynus dorsalis, assembly GCA_037306005.1. NCBI lineage: Eukaryota > Metazoa > Chordata > Amphibia > Anura > Rhinophrynidae > Rhinophrynus > Rhinophrynus dorsalis. Next base: position 312,886,393 of record CM074719.1, read on the forward strand.
GGCTGGTATGTCTGCTAGGCTTAATAGCATGGAGGTTGAAAGGCTCATGTTAAAATAAATAAATAAAGGTTTTTCAGATTCTGTCGCTATACCATCATTGCTGGACGAAAAAAAAATCCTCATCCAAAGTATATTCCAGGTTATGGTCTACCTTCTCATCCTGGTTAAATCCAAATTTCCACAGGACTCATCCATTTCCATTTCTAAGATTTTAGAATTTCTACAGGTTATGGTTTTCAGGCAGGTTTACGGCCTGCATCTACAAGTATCAGCATTATCAGCCATCTTGGCAATTCAACTGTCTTATCATGACCTGATCAAGAGGTATTTGAGGGCAATATCCAAGATCAGGCCCACTATTCATAATATTATTCCACCGTGGGACTTGAACTTAGTCCTGGACCAGCTGTCCAGAGCCCATATCTTCGAACCTATAGAAGATATTCTACTAAAGGTTTTTAACTCTGAAAATACTATTTCTTACAGCAATCACCTCTGCTCGTAGGGTGAATGAATTAGTCTTTATCCTGTAAAAGTCTTTTTATGGTTTTTCATCAGGATAAAGTAGTCCTGAAACCGAAACCATCTTTCAGAGGGAAGGTCAACTCTGAGTTCCACCTCAATCAGGAGATCACATTGCAATCCTTTTGCACTAATCCTCAGGCTCCTAAGGAAAGATAATTTCATAACCTAGACTTGGTCAGAGCCCTATCCATATATTTGAAGAGGACAGAAAAATTTAGAGATTCAGACTCCCTCTTCATCTATTTTCAGGGGAAAATCAGCCTCAAAGGCTTCTATATCCAGATGGATAACTTCCTGCATCCAAATGGCATACAAGGAAGCTGGTCAGCTGGCTCCTAAGAACATGGGCCTTATCCACCTCCTGGGCTAAGAAAGCTGAAGCTTCTCCTTCTGAAATTTGCAAGGCAGCAAAGTGGTATTCACTATCTACATTGATCAAACATTACATTCTGGATGTCTAGTCCTCTGCTGATGCAAAATACAGACGGAAGGTTCTGGAGGCAGTCATCCCATCCTGAATCTGGCATGATCTATCCTTCCCCTTAGTGGGATAGGAAGATTGCTTTTGTTCTAATCATATTCCTGTCTCCCACCCCCCCGGCTATGGGTACTGCTTTTTAAGTCCCATTTTAGATGCCGGGGAGGGACACAGAAGAAATTATACATTTTTCTTACCATTCTTTGTATTTCTTCTGTGTCCCTACACGGCATACCCTACCCTATTTAACATATACATTTACTATTTTTCAGCTTGGCCAAAAACAAACTGGTGCATCAATCCGGAAGCTCACATTTAAAGAGATTAAGGAAGTCCTACCCAGCTGGAGGGCGGAGACATTACCCATTTTAGTTGTCATGTAGGGACACAGAAGAAATACAAATAACAGTAAGAAAAATTGTATCATTTTTTTGACAGAATCGATTCCTCAGAGAGAGGTGCTGCCTGACTCCTTGTTGTGACAAACTGATTATGTTTGGCAGAAATTCAGAAATGTTATATTTAAAGGGATAATAATACTTAAAATGTAAAAAAAATATATAATTTCTTGCTGCTTTGCTAGATCCCCATTTTAAAGGGATAGTAATACTGATGTTAAAAAACGTATGTTGTAGGGTTTATCCCCCTGAGTAAAACAAGGGTACTCCCACTGCTGAGAGATATTTTATTTAAAAAATTATAATAGCTCAAACTTGAATCTTTTAGGTGCAATATCAAAGTGGCCTGAAAATTTACAGTGGCGCTGTTGCTACACCATCCTATGGACTGTTTTCATTTGTAGACCATAAATCTCCATAGGATGGTGTAACAACAGCACCACTGTAAATTTTCAGGCCACTGTGATATTGCACCTAAAAAATTCAAGTTTGAACTGTTATAATTTTTTAATAAAATACCTCTCAGCAGTGGGAGTACCCTTGTTTTATTCGGGGACATTAACCCTACAACATACATTTTTTTAACCTAAGTTCTACTATCCCTTTAAAATGGTGATCTAGCAAAGCAGCAAGAATATATTCCTCATTGCTTTTTATTGACACTATGTGAGGATCCTACTCAAAGAATGCTAATATGTCCTTCAGTAGCTGGTGCATGTTTTGTCATTATGTTAAGATTCCACAGCCATATTCCTCAGTTTTTTCTGCAGTAAATATATCAGTGGAAGAATTTCTCTAATTCCTGCCCCTACAAGACTAACCAGCATGTTTGGCTTCTCCAAAAGGTTTCAGCAGCTCACATACATCACACATTAGTTGCCATTTCCCAGTTGACAAAGAGGCTCCTTCCAAAGCTTCCCAGTTTTGTATTGTGTACTCGCTAATGGCCTTATTCTGCTCATACAAATGCTCTAGCGTGTACAAAGTGGAATTCCACCTGGTATGGACCTCCATTTTCAGCTGGAGATGGGGTAGGTTGTTACTCTCTTGTATGCATTGTGAGCATTGTAGGAGTGGCTACAATGGGCACAGATTTTATGGTGTTATTCAGCATCTCTCTGAGGGTTTCAGATTCTGCCAAGAATCTGTTCACAACTAAATTTAGGACATGGGCAAAGCAGGATACATGCACCATATCACATATTCACAAGGCAACTATTAGGTTGGAGCTGTTATCAGTGGGTGCACCAATGGTATGGGCTATCTTGCTGCTATCTTTTAATCATACTGCCAAAACCAGAGGCAAGATTACTTGCTGTCACCTGATGCTGCAAGATCGTGTTGCCCACAGGTGGGGGAAACGCAGTGAGCAATAACAGTTATATAGTCTGTTCTCTGCCTCACAGTCCACATATCTGTTGTCAGGTGGATTTTCTTGAAATATGAGGTTTCCATACCTTCCCACCACAATAACCACCTGCTTGTACAATTCTGACACAGCCTTCCTCGAAAAATATGGAAAAAAATGCAAGGAGAAGAGAAGGTGCACACATTCTAAGTGTGCACTGTTTCAAATTCAGATGTTTTTCTTCTCCACTGTGTCTATCATAGGATGTTTCCTCCTTCATCGTGGCAAATCACCTTTTGCAAATGGATGGCAATTGTATTCACTTTTTAAAGAGTCAGAACCAGCCTCAACGTGTATGCACTTTCACTGGATAACCCCCAGTGTCTGTATCAGCTGGTATCCCTGGGTCCCTCTCTTCTACTGTTTACACACCTTCTTTGTAGTGTCCACTAAATGTTTTAAAATTTCCTGGTCTTCGTCCACCAACTTTTCAGATTTCTCTGTATTCATAGATTGATTTTCATTTTTATTTTATTTTTATTTTTTAAAAATTCTTTTCAGAGCCAATTTTCTGATAAATTGTTCTAAATCAATGAAAAAAATTGAAATCATTAGGAGGTAAAGTGGGTAAAAACTTTAGGCTCTTTTGTAATACTGAAAACTGACAAGAATTATGATCCACACTTGCTAGATTATAAATTCCATCTATACAGGGTCTTGATCTCAAGCTTGTACTGAAATTTTTATTATTTTGGCCTTATCTTTCTCCTGATAGTTTCTTTTGATTGATGTTTATCTATATTTGGGTCATTTTCTTGTATTATTCTGCATATGTATATATTGTATAACTGTGGCATAGGTGTGATGCATCATAGGGGTTGTCCAATGGCACCAGTATGAGCTTTGGGCCACCCATATTTGCTCTGCAGATGTCACATGTCTCTATGAGTTAATATCCTATCCGAAGATTTAGGACAAGGAGGCGTGGGACGCAAATGCATTCCACGAGTAGATAACCTATCAGTAAAAAAAGAGTGAGAATCTGGTGAGGCTGGGAACGCATGTGTGCTCCAATAGCCGACGGATGGGTTTAGACTTATATAGAATGATGCAACAAGTCTGTCGGGAAGAGATAAATTGATTGATATCAACGGGAAAGCATAAAAAAGGTATGTTTAGTCATCTGAATCATATGCCCCTGAGTCAGCAGCGTGAGGCTGGGAAACTTGTTGGGTGTTCGTGTTGAGTATTTCCCATTGATATGTTTTATTATATTCACATTGTATTATTTGTACAGGAATACTTTTAGATTATATCTTTTTAATAAATATTAACAGGCCCTATAAAATATTGGTTTCACCCATCAAGTAGTACCAAACTTGAGATTTCCCCATTACATAGAGTGCCGCTAGGCCCTAGATAGAGGGTTTCTTCTGAACACCAGGGAGGACCACATTATCTGGATACTACAAAGGAATGTAAACAGTGGGAGAGAGAGACCCAGGGATTCCAGCTGATACTGACACTTGGGGTTATCCAGTGAAAGTGCATAAACCTTGAGGCTGGTTCTGCCTCTTTAAAAGGTGAGTACAATTGCCATCCATTTGAAAAAGGTGGAAATACCCAATGATCGACACGGTGGAGGTGAAAAATTTGAGACCATCTACACTTAGATTGTGTGCGCCTTGTCTTCTCTTTATGTTTGTTTGCATGTTTTTGGAAAACTCTTTGTGGGAGATTTGAGAGAGAATGGCAGAAACTGCAAGGTCATATATTCCCAACTTTGTGTGAAGTTTTCACATTTCTGTTGAAATTAACGCTTAAAGAAGATTTGGTTCTTGGTCTGGCAGCTTGGGATATCAGTGAGGAGCTAAACATGACATCAGTTCTGTATAACCTTGGTTTTCAACAAAAGAATACGGCAGCATGTCAACTTCCAGAATCTTGGCAACTTTGCAATACCACAGACATACTTTGGGATTATTTTTGGGAAGTTTTTGATTCTTTCCCAAGAACTCGGTAAATGTGGGTTGACAGTACCATACCAACATTTCAAATGGCCAAAGAGGCACACTTGTGTTTTAGGGGGTATGGCTGTTGGGCGGGGCATTACTGGGATTATTTAGGGTATTTCATGACCTACCTCTTTGTGTAACTGAATAAATGATTTAGAACAAGACCAAAGTATTTTATATAGAGACTCATTTATAAACATACTGATGTTTAATCAAACCATAATGTGAGTTTTATTGCTGTGAAGCAACGTGATACACTTATATACACACATCACACAGTCTGATCTCCTAAAAAGAGGGACCAGGTTGGTAAAGAGGAATATATGGATTTAGGTCTCAAAGAGGGACTGTCCTTCCTAAAGAGGGATACTTGGGAGGTATGCAGTACGTGGCATAAGAGCCCTTTAACTTTATATCTTTAACAGAATGACTAGAGGAGGTGGTGTCAGCATATATGGGCAGTCTACAACTCTTGTCATCTCCTACAATAAACTCAGCCATACTCCTCTTCAGCAGGGGCAATAGGTGTTATTTCGAATGAACAAACTCTTGGTACACTCTCTGACACATCAACGTTATTACTTATATTATGTGGCCCAGAGCCCTGGGAATGTTTATGAGTGCTTCTGTTGCTGCTAGTTGTGGAACCTTTGACATTTTGATGGCATGTGTCTCAGTCAGACCTGTGGTTGTGCTTCGGGTGAGATCTCAGTCAGTAGGTGCCTAAGTGTGAGCCTGCTTCCCCCTGCTTGCATACTTTTTACACATACAGCAGTATGTTTAGCTTTTGGATTGTGGGTGAAGTATCTCAATTTGGACTTCATACATTTAGGGGTGCCTGAAGGGCTGCTACTGGGGCTAGATGTTTCTGCAATTGTACCACTACTAGGTGTCAGAGGTTCTCATCATAGAGAGGGTTGTGGATGTTGATAGCCTGTGTTGTTGCTGGTTATGCAGCAGTAGTGTATGTGGCTCACTAGAGCTTGGACTCAGAAACATTGATGATGCTGATGATTACTGTATATTTTCTGCCATCTTATCCAGAGTCAGACTTTCCAATTGATTTCTCAAACAGTTTATAAACAGGAACATTGCTAATTTTCAGTGGTGAAAGACTGATCATTTTCCTTTTAGCTAATTTTCTGGCTATGTCATCATCTGTGTCACTCAACGTCATCTGTATCTGAAGAAGAGGCGAATGCCGAGTACTTTCTATATCTACATTATCATCAGTAATTAGGTCATCCTCCGTATTGCCCACTACTGTTTTATTCCTCTAGGCTTTTAGAGGTCTCAGACTATTTCATTTAACTTTTCCCCTTTGATTTTCACATTGTTTGCTACTACTTTCAGGACAAGTGTTTGTTTATCTCACTGTCAGAAGCAGCGCTTGGTAGGACTGTTACATCTTCTTCCACTATACCATCAGCACCAGAATATGACTTGTCATCCTCAGTGTTTTTAGACTTTTGACAAATTGTCACCATAATTTATTTCACATACTGCAGCTACCATGGCTGCAGTCAGTTTTTGGGCTACAACTAACACGTTCCTGCACTGCTACTATTCCTTTTGCCCTTCCCCTTCCTTCCACAGGGACTGTAGAAATGTTTCCTGTTGAGGGGACATGGGAACAGTAAGATAGGTGTCTTTGAGATCCAATTTTCCCTTCCAATCTGATGGTACCAGAAGGTCTCTGAGGCAGTATATATACTCCATTTTGAAATGCCTGAAATCGATGTGAGTATTTAACTCTTAAATTTGGAACTGCAAGTAAGCCGGAATCCTTTAACTTGACTAAGAAAATATTGCTTATAAAACCTGGGTTTTGCATTGGAAATTGTACTGTAGCTGCTTTTCTCTTTTTTTGGATTTCCAGATCCAGAATGTCTTTCCTCTTTTGAGAATCAGAATGAGGAGTATTTGTTTGGATGGGGAGAGAATAAGACTCTATTTGATAACCTGTGATCGTTTGCAGAATCCACTGATCTGAAGTTATTTCATATCAAATGGGGAAAAAATAGGAGAGTCTGCCACCCACTTTTTCCATATAAAGAGGAGAAGAGGGAAAAAGACTTATCTGAGAAAGGTCTGGAATGAGTTAGTCCTCTTGATGGTCTGGATCTCCACACTCTGCCTCTATGTGGAAAGAAGGGGTAGGTCACCCTGGTCTCAACTGCATGTGGATAGAACAGAATAGCATAAAATGAGGGATCTTGATTAGACTTATATTGTCCTCTATGAGGCCTCTCAAATGACCAGCCAGGAAAACTAACCCTGTTTTTCCCAGCCTTCCCAAAAACCTTTTGGGTGAAAACTTTTTTCATGGACTTTTGATCTTGGTCCAGGGCCATGAAACGGGTAACACATATTCCTAACTATTTAATAAAAGAGTCTCCAAAAAGAAGATCTTATTGTCACTGGGATTGACAAGTACAGGTAGAATAAAATAAAGATCTTATTGAAATACAGGCAGTAAATAATAACCACACTTCCCCAACCTTCCTGGGTCAAGAATGGGACAGTGCAAGGTCCACTACAGGAACAGCACTGTCTCCGAATGATGCAAATCAGGATGTAAGCACAATAACGAACAGCAAGTGGAAAGGCACACAAGCAGGTAGCAAGGAGAGGCTCAAGTAACCGAGAACTCTAGGATACTACGGACATCCTAGAAGGCTAGGACCTTCAAGCAATATGAATGGCCAGAGCCGCTAAACCACCAGCACTCACACCCGGATGCCCAATAGAGAGGTCAGATATGAAGGCCGAGGTCATACACAAAACTGGTAGTCAGAGCCAGGGTAGCATGTAGCGGGTAGTAAGCCAGGCCAAGGGTCATACACGTTAGTCAGACAAGCCGGATCGAGAACAGACTGGGTAGTCAGACAAGGCCAGAGGTTCAGACATTAATCTGGTAATCAGACAATGCCACGGGTCATACACAAATCGGAAAGGCAGCCAGAAACGGGTCGCAACAGAGAACAATAAAGCTCGTAAACACCACGAAAGGGCAATCGGGCTATGGCCGAACGTGGCTTAAAAGGCTTTCAAGGAAGGAGGAGTTACAACGCTAAGGTGAGTGTGGCCAATAATATCGAGCGCATAATGACATGCAACCAACCAGGAAGTCCGCGACCAGAATGAACTGCCAGCCACTACAGGAGTAATCAGGTAGCCAAGGCCCAAATCACAGCACGGTGAAACTTCTGCTTCTGGGCCTGCTTTTGAAGAAGCCATTTCAGTAAGTTTCAGATCTATTTTAATGAGCATAGACCTGCGTCTTTCAGTAGAGGGCAGTATTTGCATTTCTGAATAAGCAGAAGGCTCTTTGTATCCACCCTCTTAAAACTGAAAGATCCACAGGGTTCTAACTTGAAAAACATTCTTCTGTCATATCAAATATTTTTGCTACCGGCCCAACAACCTCTAATAGTTTATCTTGACAGTTTTTAAGGGATCTGTTGATTCCCTTCCTGAGATCCTTTCCCGATTTGGACGTGGATTGGACCATACGGGGGTCAATAAGAGGGGTTTCACAGACTTTACTTATTAAAGGTCTTGGGCATTCTGCCTGTAATTTATTTTTGGCCTTATTGTCTAAAGGTTTTCTTAACAAATGTTTGATGTATTTAGCCACATGATCCTTAGGGATCCACTTGGACGATTTGGGATGATCCTCTCAGGGTCAAAAAATGGTTGGACCTACTCATCCAGAATTGCTTTGGTAATGTCAATAGAAATGGAATTAACAGTATCCTTCTCTGTGGAGGGATTATCTGTCCAATCCTATGTCTGATTCCTCTGATTCATTGAAAGAATCCTCGGTAGAGGAAGATAAACAAAATTAATTGGGTTTTTGTTGTAATTCATTATTTTTGCTCGGTATAATCCCTCCCGAGTAGAGGGCCTTTTATGTGGTAGTGAGCCACAATATTCTTAGCTAGGGTTGCTAGAAGACTCAATTTGAGATGTTAAAGCATCGATTCAATTAGGTCTGACGGCCAAAAAATACCCCACCGCCATTTTATGGAGCACAGTAAACAATTCAATTACCTGCGCTATGAAATAATACCAGCTAAAAAAAAATGTATGTGTCAGGTGCTAAAGTTAGCCCATTTGAGCCCATTAAAACACATTTCAGTTTCGCCATTTTCCCATTATTTTCCATTTGTTTGATCTTAACATGTTTAGTTCTGCTGGCGCAGGAAATGAAGGGGAAAAAAAGCCCAAAAAACCAAAGTGACCAGTGGATGTATTGATATGGGGTCCTAAGCCCCATATCAATGCATCCAAAGTATCAAAAAGATGAGTAAAAGGTTAGTATACCCCACTGGCGCACATGGGGTTAATCCGACTAAGTGTAAAAACATCCTTTGAAAAGAAACATTTACCAGTAATCCTGATGTCCAGTGGGGTCTTCATCACCCTCTGTCTGTCTCTTTCATTCTTCTCTCTTCCTCCTTCTTCATTCTCTCCATCTTCCTTCCTCCTAGCCAATCAGCTATTAGGGGTGTCGAAGACTTCCCTTACAAGGACACTCCACAGCCGGTATTCATAGGGTTAAAGATGAGCTTTATTCAGCGCTGGAGACACCTGATCTATCTACCATGAGGCAGGTCAGGAAGTGTCTGATTCTGCTCAGTATTAGGACAATTTTTATACAGTTTCTTACCGTGCAACAAATAGGAAGGTTAAAAAATACATGATGACATCTTCTAATCTAATACAAAGTACCGCTATTAAACAATAACTTTAGCATATGTTATGCATTTAAAGTATATATCAAAAGTAATTGACAGTCCCCATCCCTTTCTTTCAAAGTGTTCAGATAAAGAGGATACATTATGGGCATATGCTGGCTTTTCCGTATGTCATAAACACATTAGTTATTCTTAGAACACAAGGCTTTCTGTATGGCTGCAGGTAATAACCTTGTAAAATGTACGCCTGGCCTCTCAATAGATCAAAACAATGAAACAACTCTTTTCTCTACTCAAAGATCCTGTTTAACTCCTTGTGTTTTCAGTCACTACAACTCCCCCTAGAAGGTCCCCCAAAACACCCCACCTCCAGAGGGGAAATGAAGAAATTGCCATGCAGTCCTGCCGCCAACAGATCCTGGCAAAATTCATAAGTGTGATTTATTATGAATACTCAGGGATTTGCTAACTCTTCTTATGCATCAGCCCTCTTATTATTTATAGGAATTGTAATGCCGGCACATTTTAACATATACATTACCGTATGAAATATTTTTACTGTGGACTTTTTCTTTTTACAGAACAACAGAAGAAGACAGAAGAGAAGAAGAAAGAAGATAAAGAGAAATAAGGAGGATAGACGACGAGAGAAGGTGACGGACAGTGAATGACAGGTGTTACACAGATCTTGGTGTTAGGCTAGTGTTAGTGGTATTATTGTTGCACTTCACTTATTGTTAGTGTTTGGGAGGGTGACTGTGTGTTGAGCTCACACTCGGTGCTTGACAGTGTCAGGCAGCGATTGTTAGCTGTTTTCATTTGATGTTTCCATTACTCACACTATTTAGCCTGGGTTTTGGGAATTTAAAACACACAACGGACGTTTAGTCACAAGCCAGTTTCTGAGGGCTAACGTCCGTTACAGTTTCAGTTGATAGCAATTCAATACAGAATTAGATATATTTTTTCTACAGTTGTGTCACCTCTCTCGAGCGTCTCCGTCTCCGCTCCGTTGCAGGCATCCTCTCTTCTTCTCTGCTCGCTTCCAGTTGGGCTCGCGCATGCTCAGTCTGCCTTTAGAGGCTGTCCTGACTATAAGTGGATGCACTTTTCCAGTAATGGGTGTGCTATCAAAGCGTTCCGTTACCAGCTTCTACTCTGCGAATCTTGTTTCTGTGTGACCTCCTGCTGCTGACCGGCTTGACTGACCATTCTCTGCCTGCTCCAGTTGCTGACCGGCTTGTCTGACCATTCTCTGCCTGCTCCAGTGTTCCTGCTCCAGTGCTGAGCGGCTTGTCTGACCATTCTCTGCCTCCTCCAGTGTTCCTGCTCCAGTTGCTGAGCGGCTTGTCTGACCATTCTCTGCCTGCTCCAGTGTTCCTGCTCCAGTTGCTGACCGGCTTGTCTGACCATTCTCTGACTGCTCCAGTGTTCCTGCTCCAGTTGCTGACCTGCTTGTCTGACCATTCTCTGACTGCTCCAGTGTTCCTGCTCCAGTTGCTGACTGGCTTGTCTGACCATTCTCTGCCTGCTCCAGTGTTCTTGCTCCAGTTGCTGACCGGCTTGTCTGACCATTCTCTGCCTGCTCCAGTGTTCCTGCTCCAGTTGCTGACCGGCTTGTCTGACCATTCTCTGCCTGCTCTAGTGTTCCTGCTCCAGTTGCTGACCGGCTTGTTTGACCATTCTCTGCCTGCTCCAGTGTTCCTGCTCCAGTTGCTGAATGGCTTGACTGACCATTCTCTGCCTGCTCCAGTGTTCCTGCTCCAGTTGCTGACCGGCTTGTCTGACCATTCTCTGCCTGCTCCAGTGTTCCGGCTCCAGTTGCTGACCGGCTTGTCTGACCATTCTCTGCCTGCTCCGGTTGCTGACCGGCTTGTCAGACCATTCTCTTCCTGCTTCAGTGTTCCTGCTCCAGTTGCTGAACGGCTTGACTGACCATTCTCTGCCTGCTCCAGTGTTCCTGCTCCAGTTGCTGACTGGCTTGTCTGACCATTCTCTCCCTGCTCCAGTTGCTGACCGGCTTGTCTGACCATTCTCTGCCTGCTCCAGTGTTCCTGCTCCAGTTGCTGAACGGCTTGACTGACCATTCTCTGCCTGCTTCAGTGTTCCTGCTCCTGTTGCTGACCGGCTTGTCTGACCATTCTCTGCCTGTTCTAGTGTTCCTGCTTTTGGAGTTGTTTCTCCCTGGGGTTTTGGGGTGTAGTCCAACCGTGATGGGGTATCCAGGGTCCTCGGAGGCTCAACCGAAGGGGGCTATCTAGCCTTGCGGCTAGCACCTTTATACAGCCTTGGCCGCAGCACACCTCCCTGCGGTTGGCCTACGGTATCCAGCTACGCTCTCTAGCGTCGCTCCCTAGCTTCTCGCCCCAATCATCCTTGTTGGAGGAGTCTTTCTTCCGTCTAGACTCCCGTAGTTCCGTCTGACTGTGACAAGTTGGTAGACAATTTTGCCCTACCAGCAGTTTTAGCGGGAATAATTGAATCTAAGCCTAAATCTCTGTATTTAGAAGCACAATGTTTTACTTTTGCTTTCCTTTTTCCCTCTAAATCTTGCTGAATAAGTTTACCAGGAGACAAAACTGAATTGATTTCTCCATTCCCTATAGGAATAGGAACAGAAGTACCATGAAGGGGTAATTTTGATTTATTGCCATATAAAACTTCAGCTGAAGATTTAGAGAGGGTTTCAGACATTCTGTTCATACAGCGAAGTTACTGCCTGCATAGACACCTCTGGACCCAGATGTGACATCACACTGCATTCCAACGTGGAACGCAACAGGGGAACGAGGACTCTGCAGGTCCAGTGGATGAAAGGAAACTTCCCTAGCATGCAGAACTGGCGAAGGGGAAAGAAGGCACCTGCCATTGCGTATACTGCAGCGCAGAAGGGGCAGGTAAGGGGCAGTGCCTGGTTTTTATTCTAAGGTCTCCATTGTGATAGAGGTGGGCCTAGGCAACCAACAATGGAACGCACGCAAAGTAATTGCCTACTCTATTTAAGGCCTCTGGTCTGGGGCTTGCAAGTGTTTAGTGACTTTAAGCCTGTTTTTACTAGTTAGATTTAATAAAGGCTAAGTTTTATTATTATGCCAGCCCAGAAGCCATCAACCTCTAAGGAAAAAGGCCCACCAGAGCCTAAACAGGATAAAGGAGTGCAACATTTTAAAGTCTGCTTAAATTGCACTACCCAGCTCCCTCTGTCAGATCCCAGCAAACTCTGCATTGAATGTTTAAACAAACTTACAGGTCAGAGCATGGAAGGATTTCCTTGCGTGGATGAAGACATCCATGCAGGATACTTTCTCAACCATACAGTCCACTTCAAGAAAACGCCAAAGATCAGAAGATTCAGGCGAAGGTACCTCCAAAAGGGTTGAAGATTTTGAGGAAGACAGTGGGCAAGATCTGTCGGCATACTCTTCTGAGGAATAAGGAGAGATAGTAGAGGAGGAGGGGGTCTTTTAACACTGAGAAAATGGAAGGCTTCTTGAAACAACTCAGAAAATCTCTTGGGTTAACTGACGATCAGAAAGAACTTAATATCATAGATACCGCCTTCTTGGGAAAGAAGAAACAGGTCCCAGTTTTTCCTGTTCATCAGGCAGTTTCTGAAATAGTAACTTCAGAATGAAGCAAGTCAGATAAAAGAGTTTCTTTTTCAAAGAAATTTCAATGGATGTATCCTTTTAGTGAAGTAGAAACTGAAAGTTGGTCTAGCCCCCAAAGACTGACGCCGCAGTAGCTTAGATTTTGAAAAGAACCACTATACCAACTGAACACTGTTCATCGCTAAAGGATGGTATGGATAGGAAATTGAAGCTGTCCCAAGAAGTAGTTCACTTTTTCTAGGTCAATGCCTAAAAGTGGAACCACCATGGCCAACATCACGGATGCGATTGGCTTTTCCTGTGATGCATCCATGGATGCCATCAGATTGCCCGCCAGAGCTTCATCCCTGGCAGTTGCCTCAAGAAGAGCCCTTTGGTTAAGGCCGTGGGGAGCTGACCCATCTTCAAAATCCAAGCTTGTTTCACTTCCTTTGTCGGGTAACCTATTGTTTGGAGAATGCTTAAGTGAAATCATCTCCAAGATGACAGGAGGAAAAAGCTTGTTCCTGCCCCAGGACCATAGGCCTAGATCATCTACACAAAGATCATCCTATAGAAACAGAAGACAGTACTTTCAGGATTCAAAATGCTTCTCCACATCCAGACCCTATGAGCAAAAGAAACAAAACATGTCTCAGAGTTCAAGAGGAAGTTTCAGAAAAGATAGCACCGGAAGACTTACAGAAGAGACCTCCCCTGAAGGTCCGAGGGCCCAACTCGTAGCTCCAGTGGGGGGTCGATTGGAGTTCTTTGTCCACATCTGGAAATCCTTAACTATATTGGACTAATGGATTTGGCAAAATCTAAAAGCTGGATATCCACTAGACCTTCAATGCAGCAGAAGGGAAAATTTCTTCACACCATCAAGAGTTACATCAGTTCCCAACAAAAGAGAGGCCCTTTTCAGATCAATTCAGGAACTGTCAAGCAAGAAAGTCATAGAACCAGTTCCGGAGGACTTCAAGAAAAGAGTTATATACTCCGTAATATTCCTAGTTCCAAAGCCAGAAGGGTCCTACAGAACAATCCTGGATCTGAAAAGAGTAAATGCCTTCATAAAGCCTCGGAAGTTCAAGATGGAGACAGTATTGTCCTCAGAGAAGTCACCCCAGGGAGTTTTTAACTACACAACAGACTTGTGGGATGCATACTATCATATTCCTATAAAGGAATCCCACAGGAAGTTCCTCAGGTTTGCTCTAGCAGTACAGTGCGTTCCCTTTTGGACTTTCCTCTGCCGCAAGGATTTTCACAAAAACACTAGCAGTAGCCCTGCAGTCCTTGAGGATGGGGGGGATATGTACAGTACCTTACCTAGACAATCTGCTTTTAGTTGCGGAGTCCAGTCTTCAGTCAGAAAAGGAAACCCAGAGAGCGGTCACCTTTCTAAAAACATTGGGGTGGATACTAAACTTTGAAAAGAGTCAACTGACACCATCGCATCAGTCAACATTCATAGGCATACTATTCAACACCCTGAAAGCCACAGCAACACTTTCCCCTCAAAGAAGAAAAAAATAGCCCAAATGAGGCCTATGTAAGCTTGTTTTCTAAAGAAGTGGAACAAAGACTTCCGAAACACCTCACAGAAGATTCCATTTCCAAAGGAATTAAAGAACTAAAATGGTTGTTTAACACACAGAATTTGGAGAAAGGCAGATCACTCCAGGACCATCAGTGGTAGTCTATGACTATGGATGCCAACCTATATGGTTGGGGAGGACATTGGAGCAACAAATCAGTCCAAGGAAAGTGGACAAAGTCTGAAAGAAGACTTCACATAAACCTTTTGGAGCTAAGGCCAATCCAATATTGCCTAGAACATCTCAGAAGTCGTCTGAGGGGAAAAAGAGTAAGAATCCTCACAGACAACATAGCAGCAGCCATGTATATAAAAAAACAGGGAGGAAAAAGGAGCAACTCTCTCAGCAAAGAGGCCCACAGGATCCTCAGATGGGCAGAAAAAAAACTAAAAAGAGTTTTCAGCAGTAAAAATTCCAGGGAAGGAGAACATCCAGGCAGACTTCCTCAGCGGGAACACAGTAGACCAGGTAGAGTGGTCCCTCAATCATCAGATCTTCCTGAAAAAAATGGGGAAATCCTGTGATAGACCTGATGACCTCATTGGAGAACTCAAAGAGCCAGAAATTCTTTTTGAGATTTCATCACCCAAAAGCTCTGGGGGAAGATGCAATGAGCTTCAGGTGGAACTTCAGACTGGTGTACATTTTCCCACCCATTCCCATGATTCCTCTGGCACTGAGAAAGATAAGAACAGACAAAGTAAATGCAATTCTGATTGCACCTTACTGGCCCAAAAGAATCTGGTTTCCGTAATTGATAAAGTTATCAACAGAAGCCCCTTGGACCCTACCCAGCAGGCTGGACCTTCTGCATCAGGAGCCAATACTACACCCAGATCCATCTTTCTGGAAACTGATGGCTTGGAAGTTGAAAGGTGGTCGCTAAGACAGAAAGGTCTGTCAGAACCGGTAATACAGACAATCATAAAGGGAAGAAAAATATCAACATCCAACATATATTGAAGGGTCTGAAAAACATTCAGAAAGTGGGGCATCAAGCATAATGTCTTTGATAAACCTATTTCTTCAGCACACATCCTTGATTTTCTTCAAGCCGGATTTGAGCTCGGTTTAAGCCCAGCCTCCTTAAAGGTTCAGGTGTCAGCCATGTCAGCTACCCTGGCACAGCAATAGACATCTTGGTCAAAAAATATCGCTTTGCAGGTTCAAAAGCAAGACCAAGAATTAAGAAAGTAGTATCATGGTGCCCGTGATCCTTGAGCAACATTGTTACTTCCTGGTTTATACTGGCTGCGTTCTTATTGGCTCTGTGTTATTGCTCCTCCCAGGGCTTGCCTTTAAATACGCCCTCCTGTCACTGTAGCGGTGCCCTTTCGTGGTATACCCGTATCTAGCGACTAGTTGTTTTGTTTCCTGTTTCCGTGTATGACCCAGCTCGTCTGACTATGCTTGTGCCTGATGCTCTTGTGATCCGATCCCGTTGCTGACCTGGACTGGCTGAGGATCTGATTCCGTTACCGACTAGGACTGACTGACTAACTCCTTGTGTACCGAACCGGCGTGGCTGAGTATCTGATTCCGTTTCTGACTAGGACTGGCTGACTATCCGTTACACAGATCTGCCTGGGCTAGTGTTGGTGGTCCTCCTGACTGGCTGTGAAGTCCGTGTGTGCCGACCTGGTTGTGCTGCTAGTTCCATCGCTTACTGGACTAGACTATTACCTCCATATACTATACAGGGAGACACCGGTCCAGGACCGGTTACGTTACATGCCTACTTCCCGCTCCTGCTCTTTATGGGTACTTGTGGGAGTTCCTGCATTCACCAGTGTCTGTGTTGCCTCTGGTAACCCTAGAATACCTGGGTCAAGCCAATACCACACTGTTGCCCGTGTTGCCTCAGTTTACCCTAGTGACCTAGGTTCGTTACATCGCCAGCATCTGGTGTCTGTTGTCTCAGTTAACCCTAGCGTGCTAGGGTCCCGTCACTGCCAGAGTCTGGTCTACATTACCCCCACTTACCCTAGCGTTCTAGGGTTCAGTCTCGATAAGTGCCACAGCAGTGATGCTTCCGTTAATCCTAGCGTGCTAGGGCCTAGTCGCTGCCTGAGTCCATTCAGTGTTGCCTCAGTTAACCCTAGTGTTCTAGGGTCCCGTTACTGCCAGAGTCCTGCCTATGTTGCTTCAGTTAACCCTAGCGTTCTAGGATCCTGTTACTGACAGAGTCCTGCCCATGTTGCCTCTGTCTACCCTACTCTCCTAGGGTCAGTCATCTGCCAGTGTTTTGGCAGTGTTGCCTACGTGAACCATAGTCCACTAGGGATTGCCCTTCAAGGTGTAGTAATGTTTCATAATAAAAGCAGCTCTAATTAATCATCATAGTATTTGGACTTTGGAAGTTCCAGAGTAATTCAATGACAAAGTGTCCCCCTCCCGCCCCTTTTACTGATGTAACACTGCTCAGCCAAAGCAGAAGGGAGGTGCCCAGGTAGATTGCAGAGAGGGACAATCTTCAATTAAGATAAGGGAAAAACCTGAAAAGCTTGTCAAGGGGGGCAGGGTTTTCATTGTTTTCACTGTAAGAAGAGTGTCCCCTGCTGTTATCTGTCTGGTCTTACAACTAGATTCCACATCTGAGAATAGATGGCTTACACTAGGTAAAAGGCGCAGGAGGGGAAACTTTGCTTGTGAAAATCTCTTAAACCATAAAAGTTTGAGAGATAGGACTTGTATCATTCTTCATGTTTTTTTAATGCCTACAAAATAAAATAAAGTTAAAACAAAGTATTACTATCCCTTTCAGTCATCCATCGCCTGTGTCACCTATTGCATTGTGGGACTGTTGAGGATATTATCGTTCCTGTACCTTGCTAAGAATCTGCCTACAAGTCCAAGATCACTATTTTTGTTTGCTGACTATTACAGTGTTTGTAGTTTCGCCCTGACCTGCGTCAGATCTGGAAAGTACTTGGTACAGACCTTATCTGGACCTGAGTGGGATTATTGTTCATTATTTTCCATAAAGCTTTTAACCTTACCTAACTGTCTGAGTGTTCTTTTACAAACAGTAACAAACCATGACAAGTAGTCCCCACTTTGGAATTAAACCTGGTCCTAAAACATCTGGCAGGTCCAAGCAAATTTGAACCTTTAGATAAAATACCTCTAAAATATATTACATTAAAAGCTGTCTTTTTAACTGCACTCACATCAGCTAGACGAGTTTGCCAATTGCCAAGGTTCTAACTCCTCCTAAAACATCCATCGTCAGATGGATTACAGAATGCATGAAAGTTACTTATTCAGAAGCAGGACTGATCCTAAAAAACTTCTCCGGGCTCACTCCACTAGGGCAGTATCCACATCATGGGCATCAAGTGCCTGAGCTTCTGCTGAGAATATTTGTCGAGCAGCCACTTGGTCTTCTATATCCACATTTAAAAAACACTATCAGCTAGATGTGTATGCATAGGCAGAGGCAAAGTTTGGCAGAAAAGTCTTCCAAGCTGCCACCAGATCATGATGGGTAAGAGGGTCTGTGACCCAAAAATATTTTCAGGTTAATGTATAACCTATCTGAAACACTATTTTCCTTAATGACACTTATTGGGTTAAGCATGTCTGTGGGAAGCCTGGTACTTTTCTTCTACATCTTCTACCCATCCTATATCTCAATGCTCGGGTATTTCTCACACATATAGCCGTGGGAGACTTTAATGTCTGAGAAAGTCCACCACAATGTTGTCTATCCCTAGATTGTGAGTGGTGGAGAGAGCTGGCATGTGAGCTTCTGCCTAAACAAGAATCAACCAGACTTCTGGTCACGAGGCTGCACTCCTGGTCCCTCAGTGACAGTTGATATAGACCACCGTCGTTATATTGTAGGACTGAATCTGCACCAACAGACCCTGGAGGCGCTGAGACTAATGTAGCAGAGCAAGGTGAGTCGCTTGGAGCTCCAACATATTGATGGGCAGAAGATTCTCTCTCTTGGTCCAAAGGCCCTGAGCTATCTGAAAGCCCAGGGTGGTTCCCCAACCTATCTGTCTGGTATCTGTTGTGTCTGTTACCCAATTCAGAATGTCCAATTGCCATCCCAGGGACAGATGGGACATCTGAAGCCACCAATGAAAATCCAACTTCACCCAGTGGGACAGACAGGAAACGGAACAGATGCACTGCTGTATGGCCTAATTCCTTAGAATCTCCAACTGTAGTTACTTAGTGTGGAATTGGGCAAAATGGACCAGGTACTGCAGCACCTTCATGCACCACTCGCTGATGGGAGGAGTAAGGCCTGAGACACTAGTCTGCTCTGGTAGAAAGACCTGTCCCTGAAAAGTATTGAATTTCTTGCTGAGAAAGAGAAGGACATGGGACAGAAACAGTGAGGATTTCTTGAAATTGAGTATCCATCCATGTTGTTCAACAATGGACACATAAGTCTGAATTTAAGGTGCAGAGCCTCTGCTGAAGGAGTCATTAACAAAAAGATCATCCAGATAGGGAGCAACAGAAATCCCTATAGAATGAATGTGGCCAGCCAAGGCTGCTAAGACCCTTGTAAAAATCTGTGGCTCAGACCACTGCCCAAAAGGAAATGATGATGGTCTGAAAGGCAAATTGCAGGAAGTGCTGATGATCTGCATGGATGGGAATATGCAAATAAGCATTATTTATGTCTAGAAAAGCACATAGAAATGATGACAGAGTGTAAAGACTCCATATTGAACAGGGTCTTTGAATAAAACAGTTCAGATGCTTGAAGTTTAGAAAAGGACAGCAGCTGCCATCTTTTTTGGGAACTATGAAAACATTGGAATAGAATCCCATGGATCTTTCCTGAGAAGGAACAGACACCAAGACCTGCATATCGACCAGGGAAGAAACTTCATCTATGAAGAGACTTCCCCATACCAGATGGAGAGGTACTCTAAACAAGAAGAAGCAACTTGGGGGGAAGGGATTCTAAATAAATGGAATACCCTTCCAAGACAACCCATAACATTCACTGGTTCACCAAAGTGAGAGTTTACATATTGTGAAAGTGATGCAAATGACCACTGATCATCTGAGGTGGACCAGACCACTGCAAGTCATATAGAGTTGCACTTGTTAGCTGGTGGCATCTGGGTAGGCTTTTTGCCTACTGAAGCCTTTTTGGGTTTCAGACAAAGCACAACTGGACCCGTGTAGGCGTAGACACCCTGGGTGCATAGTGGTGGGAGTAAGAAAAACCATGCTGCTTCTGTGAAATAAAATAAATGATTGTGGGTAACCTGAGTGTTTAATTGTGCATTACCCCAAGCAGCATGGCTAATGACCTTCTATAATTCTGGGACAAACAACTGTTTGTCCTCAAATGAGAGAGAACTCAAGGACTTTTTTGGAAGACTGGTCTGCCAGTCATAATTTTAGCCAATTTTTGCAGTGAGCCTAGCAGAATCAAAGGCCTCATGAGTAAGTTGCACATTAGCCTCAAGTATCTTAGGAACAGCCAGAACAACATCCTCTTAAGGCGTGTGCACATGGACAGCCTCTAAGAGCTGCTCTCCCCAAGCAGCAATGGCATTGGGCACCTGAGCAACCAACAAGGTAGGACTTAAAGAGTCAGCAGGAGCATAAGTGCCTGGTTCTTAAGCAACGTGTATCCACAACTAACAATTCTGTAAGCTTATAAAGGTGAGAAATTGGAGGGTCCACTGTTGATATGGTGTGGTAAACACAGACATATGCAACACACAGGCAGACATATACACACAGTGAGCGGTAGAAAAATGCAAAAGACATGCACACACACAGACACACCGGAAATGCACACATGGACACACATATGTAACCGAGATGTACACACACGCAACATATATGCACAGAAACACATGCGAGCATGAGTTGTGCACCCCTCTGACACTCAAAGGGTTAAGGTATAGAGAGGCATGTCAGAGTTAAATAGCAGTGGGAAGTGTAGTCATACCTGGGAACTTTGATTTGTGGAGTCTCTGGAGGGGAGTTATGTGGTGCTGATGTGGAGAGACAAATGGGGCAATCTGGGTTAAAAGTGGGCGGGCTTACTGACGAGAAGGGGGCGGGGCTTAAGAGAAATGTGGAAAAGTGTTAGTAACAGGCTGGGGAAGGAGGAGAAGTGGGAGGGAAATGCAAGTTTACAGTGTGAGGGGTTTGAACACACTCCCCGAGGGGTAAAACTTGATACACAACCCTGTGGCAGTCAGTGGGTTAAGTGTGTACCTGATGGCTGTCTGTCCTCTGTGTTGTATGGCAAATGATGACAGTGAAGAAATAATTGAGCAATGAGGACCTACCTTAACCCTTTGAGTGCCATTTTGTTCCCCTGGTGATGCAGCACCCTTCAATGGCTATACTACAGGTCCTGCTGAGGCCACTGGGAGTCAGGGTGAGTGACTGTGTGTGTGTCAGCCATATTTTTATCTGGCTTTGTGTGTGTGTGTGTGTTTGGTTCTGTGTGTGTGTGTGTGGGGCATGTGTGTGAGTGGGGCATGTGTGTGTTTGGTGCTGTGTGAGTGGGGTATGTGTGTTTGTCTGTGGTGTAGTAGCAAGTGGCATCCATTTAATTTTTTTCTGACTTTGATAGTGGTGGGCGGGCTGCATAGTGGGGGCGGGCTAACTCCCTGAATGATAATGCCCCCATTGAATCACCCAATGGGAGAAGTAACTTCTCCTTTCTGCCTCCCCTGGGTGTGTTTTGGCAGACACAAAGTCTTCTTTTATATATATAGATGAGCAATGCAAATCTTTTGTTTGGTGAGTACACATATAAGGAACCAATCTACATACAGAATTGCCATTTGGTTGATCCACTGGCTTCCTGGAAACTTGGAAATCAGTGAACCTAAAAAACACAGTCACTGAGGTATTGTCCACTGTGTGCTGTAGAGGCCAGTTTTAAGCCTCTGAAAACTGTGACTGTCACAATGGTGTTTGGTGAAGGAATAAGAAAACACAAGAAATGCTACACTCAGAGTCTGTGCACTGCCTCTCTTTTTTTCTTTTGTTTGTGGCTATTTAGTAGAAATAGCCTCCCCATCTAGAGACATAGAAACTTTGATGGCAGATTTTGCCCACCTTGTCTGCCTATTTTTCCTACTGCAAAAACCTCAAACCCTGTTTGGTCCTTGGTCTTATCTTTTATGTTCAGGATAGCCTTATGCCTATCCTATGAATGCTTACATTATCTCACATTAACAGAGGGAGTATTGAACAGCCCCATGTAAGTTATTAAAAGAAAAAAAAAAGCTAGCTAAGAGAATCTTTACTCTGATGCCCCGTTCCTTTCAGGTCACTTTTAAAACTGAACATGTCTGGTGGTGGTAAAATGGGATGTGGTCTCTGCCTCCAGGGAGCATTTTTTAGACAAGTGTTCTAACCTCCTGGCCAGAGGATACTTTTGCCTGTGGTTTGTGTGTTCCACATGGGCTAAAAGAAAACAATTTAAGGACACAAAAATCTTCTTATGTGATAATTCCAAAATTTGTCCAGGCCTATAGCCAGGGCTGGATTTCCCAATTGGCAGACTAGGCACCTGCCTAGAGCTCCAAATTTTGAGGGGTGCCTCAGCTGTGCTGGCCACACCCACATTCTGAATTGTGGGTGAGGCCAGAGCTATCTCTATCCATGCAGTAGCTTATACACCACTTTACAGGCTATTATTTAACCACTTGGATGCTAGTGAGATCTCTAACTATTTGTGGTTAAAGCTCTTATATCCTTGCTTGTTGTAGGCCAGAAGTATATTCTGTGCCAGGAAACAGTGAAGGAGACTGGTGGTGTGGTCATGTGAGGAGTGGGATGTGGCTATGGGCGGAGCCAAGGGTGCCCAGAATGCCTTGCCTCAGGGAGTCTGGAATGTAAATCTGGCCCTGCCTATAGCTAACAGCTATCAGCCCCAATTTTTAGTAAAACGTTTTTCGATAATATATATTGAGTACCATATATGTTTAATAGTTTCATAAAGGGTTTAATCAGATTAATATATTAGCGGCATAGATAAATACCCGGCTTTTAAGCTATACCTCATAATTTTTATGGTTATGACTTAGTTACTTGATAGAGGCTTTGTCCTATCTCATTGTTACAAAGTAACAGCAAAAATGTGCATAAATCTAAGACCAGAATTCATATTAACTGTCATCTGTCTCTTTGTCATGCTGTCCCACAAACCCCACTATAGTTGCTGGAGTTCAACGGTGGGACACAATGCTTGAGAGAGGGGACGGTCACTAAAGTACCCTTGATGCAGCCAAATCCGTGTAAAGTTGCTGACCACAAAGTTGGATATCTACTCCCAGTTGAGCCAGGAGGAAGATCAGGATGGCTACACTATCACTGGCTCATAAGGGGTCTGTGGACTTAGAGGACTTCAGGCAGAGTGGAGCGGATTGAAAAGAGAAAATTATGAAGGCACTGATGAAGAATGAGACTGAGGGTGCTCAGGCCAAGACACAATCTAGAGGGTGCTGGACAAATGTCTGGAGACACTCTGGCAAATGCTGGGCAGATGTCTGGAGAAACACTGGTGAAGATGTACTCTGTAAGACTGCAATTATGCTGGTTTTGCAGTACCAAGGAATAATCCAAAGTTATACAAGCTAAGGTCGAGGTGGAAGAAAAAGTCTCGATAACAAAGACAAGCTGAGGTTGGTGCAGCCAGAAAAGGTTCAGTAGCAAAGACAAGCTTAGGCTGAGGCCAGAGAGTCAAGAATCAAGATAAGCACTAGTTTCTGAGTGAGAGCACACCAAATAGGACATACTTATGAAGGCATGTCCCTAATCTTAGGGGTCTGTTAAATGGGAACCATAAGTGGATTTGGATATGTATTGATGCAAGGAGATGATGATCCCCCTGCATAGTGTAATCAATTGACCTGTTTAGTGGCTACTTCATGCTCCTGCCTGTAGCAAAACACAACATTCATCTCAATAATTAACTTTACTAGTTGTGTGAAGGGTTTTCCTAATCAGAGTGTGAATCCCAACATATATTTGTTTTGGTAATCTGTCCTGCCAGTGAATAATTAACCAATAATACATGGTTGGCTAATACCTTAATAACCACACCAGTGGATGAAACTAAATGGGGACAGTCTGGCACATAGTTAACCCCTTAAGGACCAGCCGCATACAGCTGGCACTTAAGGACCATGGAGCATTTTTTGCTTATCCGATTCCGGGCTCCCGAAATGGCGTGCAGCCCTGAAATCCATGACGGTCCTGGTACTTTGTGGGTCCTTATCATATGTTGGGCCCGTGATGTGCCAGGACCGTCATGGGTCCTTAAGGGAGTTATCCAGCTGGTCGTGAAGCGGAGTCCACAGCCCTCGAAACAGCAGTTATTGAAGAATAATGAGTTAGACAGAGATGGAGGTAAAGAGCATGGCAGCCAGTGCTGGAGGAGGCATGGAGTGAGGGGGTAGGAGAAGGCAGGTCAAGCATTGGGATCAGAGGAGGCGGCAGTAGGAGTCACCGGGACAGCACTGCACAACTTGCCGGCGACATCTAGTGAAAGTAGTGGCAAAAGAAAAAATGAGTTTTGAAGCTTACGTTAACAAGTTACCATAACAAGATAAAGTTAACAGTTGAATATGTTGAGGCCACTGTGAGGCTGCTTTAATGGGAGTATTGCAAAGAATTGCATATGACACCTGGCACTGAAGGGGTTAAGCGAAAATGGGGAAATAAAGACAAATACCTATTAACCCTTTTCTGGATCAGGGTGCTAGCCATGCAATGCTTATCAGTGCCTTGCACACCTCTCTGGTCCTTAAAGGGTTAATAGGGTGGTTACGTAACCCGGGACAGTGATGATTATAAGGGAGCTTCTTACTTTAACATCCAGACAAGTACTTATCACAGATCTGCACCAAACACCAAAATGCTTGCTCAGCTGGCATATGCAGCATCAGTAAGACAACTCCAATGGGAACATGTGCCTCCCAGTACCCTTCTTGTAGCCAGTACTGCGTAGAGATCCTGCTGGCCATGGCCTCCATGAGGGAGAAATGGCATGGACCGGAAACTGCTTGTGTTGGTCTCTTTGTATAACATCAAGTCATTTGGGATCACCAGCTGCAGAATCCAACTCAATAAATTTATTGAGGTTCTGATCTATCTATACTCTGCTTCCTGATGGGTACTGCCAAGCGCGGCCATGCAGTGCAGAAGGGATTCCCTTCCTTCAGTGTCTGCGATGGCAGCATAGTAGTGGCACCCTGTACTCTTTACCGATCACCTCCAAGGAATTGTTGTGAAGTGTCGTGTGAGGAATGAGGATGGGGGTGAATTGTGTATGTGTGTGTGATTTGTTTTTTTTATATTGGGATAAAAGTGTTTGTGTACATACTGTATATTCAGTAAGGACAACGTGTAAGTGCCAAGTGTGGGAGGGCAGTAAGGACGACGTTTAGGTGGCGTACAGCATGACATGCAAACAGTTAACCGTTTGAGCGCCAGAGGGGTAGGCAGCACATGGCAAAGCAATGCTTTGAGTACCCATCTGGCAGTCAAAGGGTTAAACTTACTGATAGAGTGAAAGCAATATTGTTCCTCTGTTACTGTGCTCGAGCAGCGTGAATGTAATGAATATTAGACTTTTGCAGAGCCAGTGTTTAGCGGAGGCTGTGTTTACAGTGGCAGAGTTTAGCGGAGGAAGAGGTTTAGTTGCGAATAGCATGCATGTAATTAATAGCAGAGTTTTGCGGAGGCAGTGTTTAGCATACACAGTGTTTGCTCCATGCAAGGGCGCAGTGTATTTTGGAAGTATGGACAGTTGTTAGTAGGGAATTCGCAGCATACAGTAAATCCTTGATGTTTTCAAATAGAAGGCATTGCGAGTCCTGACCACATGACATTGCAGTGGCTTTGACAATGTAAGACAATATTATAGTGGAAAAGGATCATTTTGAAGGGGAACAGAAGAAAAATGTAAGTCAATATTTGGTGTAACCACCCTTTGTCTTCAAAACAGCATACATTTTTCGTGGTACACTTGCACACAGTTTTTTAAGGAACTTGGCAGGTAGGTTGTCCTAAACATCTTGGAGAACTAACCACAGTTTGTCTGGCTTTAGGCATCCTCAGTTGCATCTTTCTCTTCATGTAATCCTGGACAGATTCGATGATGTTGAGATCAGGACTCTGTTAGGGCCATATAATCACTTCCAGGACCCCTTGTTCTTCTTTACGCTGAAGATTAAACATGGTTCTTAATGACTTTGGCTGTATGTTTGGGCTCTTTGTCATGGTGCAGAGTAAATTTGGGGCCAGTCAGATGCCTCCCTGATGGCATTGCATGATGGATAAGTATCTGACTGTACTTCTCAGCATTGAGGCGACTATTGATTCTGACCAAACCCCTAACTCTATTTGCAGAAATGCAGCCCCAAACTTGCAAGGAACCTCCACCATGCTTCACTGTTGCCTGAAGACACTCATTCTTGAACCGCTACAGCCCTTCAGTGAACAAACTGCCTTTTGCTACAACCAAATATTTAAAATTTTGACTCATCAGTCCAGAGCACCTGCTGCCATTTTTCTGCACCCTTTTTCCTGTGTTTTCTTGCACAGTTGAGTTAGTTGGCCTTGTTTCCACATCGGAGGTATGGCTTTTTGGCTGCAAGTCTTCCATGAAGACCACTTCTGACCAGACTTCTCCAGACAGTAGATGGGTGAAAAAAAATACTAAATAACAACAAACCATTTACTAAATTGATCTTGTTTATTATCACTTGTATTATACCAAATTATCTAATATAACATGATGCCAAACATAATGAATGCAGAAAAATATATAACAATAACAAATTACACAATATTGACTGTCAGAGTTTATGTAACACACACATATTAGTGACCACAAAGTTTCATAATGTTTTTTAATTTTTTTTAACAGTACAATGTGGATGGTAAATACATTATTGCCATTACATTTAACAGAGCAGTCACAAGTCACATAAACATTAAGGTTTTGGGTTTTAGGGTTAATTAATTTTTCCATGAAATCTGATGTCTGCAGGAATACCCAAAGCATAATAACTGTTATAACTGGCTTTAAAGTAATAAAGTAATTATCATAATTATGCTTAATTAAGACAATCTTCCACTTTTTTCAAGATACTTCTGTAATCATCAATGCCTAAGGTAGCTGTCTAGATTACCAAGGTTTTTATGTTTTTGGAAATCTAAACACGTGTGTCTCTATGGCTTTCCTTTTTTCATGTTTAGGCAGTTTTTAAATGTTTCTGGGTAGGTCTCCAGATCTGGATTGCCACTGTATATCATTTTTTTAGCACACAGCTTTAAAAGATCTGATAACATGGAATGTAGATGGTCATTTGACATAGGCTCCAAGACATCACAACCCAACTATTTCTTGACTTCGGACATTCTAATTTTGTTCTTTCTGATCCAACTGCTGCGGTCCCCTGACGTTGCACTTTCACTGTAGCTCTCAGCCGTTTTACATTGTTATTGTGTGCCAAAGCTGCCAACTGTGTGTGTGCCACCAAAGTTCATGAAAAAATTGTACTGTCTTGGGTCTATATTTCAGTGTGAGACTGTGGTAGGACATCCCTTGTGGCAGTATCTAAGAAGGTGTTTGAGGTCTTGGTCTAGTTTAGAGTCTGTGACTCATTTATGTAGTTGCTCAAACAGGTGAGTGATTGAATATTCTCTTCAGACAATTGCTTATGTGAACAGGAGTGGTATACTTCACATTTTGTCCAAGTGTGTTGATTTGCATCATGATGTTGGACAGATCACCATCTCTCTCTTAGCTGTTATAAGTGTCTCTTGCAAGATTTTATGTTCCACCTGTAATTATTAATAAGAGCAGGTATTCGGTTTCGCAGAGGGGAACACATTTTTTATCATAAATTGTTAAAAGTTTTTCCTTTAAACTTTTGGAATAATGCCATACATCAAATTGGTGATCTATGTTAACATACTTATCTTAGCTAACATGTCTGTCGGTTGCAACAATTTTTACTTGGGAATTATTGCTAAGTATCCTATCTATACACTTTGAGAAAGAAAAATTTTCCATGGCTGTATTTCAAAATCATCAATTCTTCTTGGATGACATGTCGATCATGGTGTATGCCCAGTATTTTGCAGAGTGACCAGGGTTGTCGCACTGACCATCACCAAGACCAACTTAATTTTGACCAAGGTTAGCCAAAATTGTAGCTTGCTCTTTCATATAGTGGTAATTGATGATACAATATAAATATTTTGTTTGGTGTCTGAACAATGTAGCGGGTGATATTTGCTGTACACCAAAAACTCTGTTCATCTCATAAACTTTAGAAAAATTTTAACCAGAAAACAGTATAGTTGATGCATTCAGTATGTTGCCATCTGCAATTCTGTGTAATTGGAGGTTGACTTTCCCATAGAAAAAAGGAGTGTCCTTCCAAACATTCACCAGTAACGGATAGGAAGGATCCTTCAACCCTTTTAGTAATGCTACTAACTGGTGCCTTGCATTGTTGATCCCTTCTGCATGGTACAAACTGGAGTAGTATATAAAAAAAAATTCAAAAACAAGGAATTTACGTTCATTCACTAGTATTTCCTCTATGGAATCCTCCAAGCCGGTAACATCTGAATCCAAAACAGACATGGAAGTGTCAATGACAAAGTCAGGGTCCTTCCTTTTCTCTGTTGTTCAGTGAATTGAGAGTTCCAAAAATGAAGAATCCGCTATTCCTTGGTAGTCCACAGCGTTCTGTGACACTTTCAATGTTTTTCACTGTTTTCATTTCTTCTACAATTTCTATCCTATCTTTTCTACAGGCTTCTTCCTATTCTAAATATTATTGTCTTATTTTTATATTGGGATATTCAAGCCTAATTGAACAATGAGCAGCACTGCTTGTAGTTTTCTTTTGTGAGGGGTTGGTGTCTGAATTGTGACAAAGTGCCAGGAATAAGTTGTAAATCCATTGTCTTTTTGGTGTAACTGTGATCTTTTGTTATCTCCAGTAAATGTCCTTTAATTTGATAGCCCATGCCCTGGCACTGGACCGCTGAATCAATCTTGTCACATATGATATCTGTTTGGGTGCTGGTATCTGTGTACTTTATATCGGTATTAGTACTCTTATTCAGTAAATATGATTATAATCTTGACTGTGAAACTGGAATCGTAGATGACAGAAGGGAGAGATCAAGTATATTAGATACAGCAGAACTTGTTGAAGTTGATCCAGTTCCACTAGTAGGTCTAGCAGGAAATAACATTGGGATGGCATCATCTCTCAACATTTTTTTATTTCCATGTTGAACGTAATTGTCATCAGTAAAATGAAGTGACCACAACTGGTATATATATCCTCAAGGGTCATTTATGATTTTGCTGACAACTGTAGTCATGTCATCAAACACTTGACCAATCATTTCAATTCCAAGTTGAACTTTCTCGTTGTTTGGGAAAACAATATAAAATCACTTGAGTGTTTGAAGTCTTTTTACCACTCACGCTGTGACAACCACTGACAAAACACTTTGGCATTGCTGATTTCTGTATAAAAGAAAATAAATTTAAACATTGCTGTATAAAATGTTGTTTGTATTTCTTACATTTAGCTTTTATCTATACAACTAGAAATGATACACATAATACACTATACTCCATACTGACATCAGAGATTTACATTGCATTGTTGTATGTAACTCAAAATAATTCATTACCATAAATTCCAAATTGTTTTTCTACTAATAGTATTGAACCCAACTTATATCAACATTAATTTTCCTGAATAAATAACTGCTATTTTTGATGAAAAATACACAATAAAGTTTTTATACCAAAAATGCATACTTATTATCTCATACCCCATGTGTGTGAGTACAACTGTGTGTATATAGATGTTTGTGAGTGCAAGTGTGTATATGTACTTGTGTGAGTGCAAGTATGTGTGTGTGTGTGTATATATACACATCTGTGTTTGTGAGTACAACTGTGTATATATTTATGTGTGTGAGTGAGTGTGTGTATACAGTAGATACTTGTGTGTGTGTGTGTGTGTGTGTATATATATATATATATATATATATATATATATATATATATATGTGTGTGTGTGTGTACAACTGTGTGTATATATGGATGTGTATGAATGCAAGTGTGTATATGTACTTGTGTGTGAGTGTGTATAGATATGTGTGTGTACAACTGTGTATATTCATGTGTGCGTAATGCAAGTGTGTATAGATGTTTGAGTGTGAATGCAAGTGTGTATAGATGTTTGAGTGTGAGTGCATGTGTGTGTAAATATACTTGTGTGTGTGCAACTGTGTATATAGTATGTGTCTAAGTGCAAATGTGTATAGGTACTTGTGTGAGTGTGAGTGTTTGTATATATATATACACGTGTGAGGGTGCAAGTGTGTATCTATAGTTGTGTGTGTTTGTACTTTGTGTATGTGTGTACAAACGTGTATATATAAGGATATGTGTGAGTGCAAGCGTGTACAGTATATGTAAGTTTGTGTGTGAGTGCAATTGTGTATATGTACCTGTCTGTATGTGTCCTTGTCAGAACCAGATTATCATATTATGGTAACCTAGGCTACTGCTTAGGGCCCATCGCAATATGAGAGGCCCTGGCTGCAAGTGATGGGTCACAGACAGAGGCCCTGCTCTTGATGCCACTAACATCCTGTGTCAGACACCCCTTTTGTTGAAAGAGACCAGAAAAATACGGTTGCACTCACTTACATTAGAGCCACAATACCAGTACCAGCTAGCAACACTTTGTGTCAGGTGCACCGGATCAAGAGATGCAGGGCCCCAAATTGTTACCTTGTCTAGGGGCCTAAGGAGCATTAATCCATCTCTGGTGCTTGTGCGTGAGTGCAAGTGTATATGTGTGTGTGTACAAATGCAAGTGTGTGTATATATGTATGGGTATGTATGTGTGTGAGTGCAAGTGTATATATGTACTTGTGTGTGAGTTCTACTGTGTGTATATACGTATGTGTGTGTGTTTGTGCAAGTGTGTATATATACGTGTGTTTTTACAACAGTGTGTGTATATATGGGAGTGTACTGTATATGTATATATGTTTTTTTCTTTGAGTTGGCCTCAGGTAACACTTGTGTGATGGATTGGATGTACTTTGAGGTCTCTCTACAGTCTACAGTGTTTTCTTTAGCATTACATTTTAAACTGTTTTGATAAATTTGTTTCAACTGAGGTGGGGAGACGTGTCATATAACTAAATTGCTTGCATGTACACGTATAGGATGGGAAATCAATAGACAATTCAATACATTATTACATAAATACATATTTTTAAATAATCATAACTTCAGAAGTAGATGACATTATACATATGCTACAAATTTAAAGATAATAAATATAAAGCATTTTTTTGGAATGTTAAATATTTCACATTTAATACAACATAATATGTATGACAAGATTCAGATATAACACCCCAAAAGTCTATTATAAATAAGTAAAAAATGTAATTTTAATAAAAAGACTACCATGTGTGTCATAATTCATAAAGCTCATTAACCCTTTGAGTTCCATAGGGGTATGCAATGCATTGCAGAGCAATGCATTAGGTAGCTCTCTGGATTTCAAAGGGTTAAATATCTCATGCTATACTGACAAATATTTTAATACACATACTTTTCCATTAATAGTATGTATGAAATAAAAAAAGGGTAAAGGTCGGTTGTATGCAGAGCCTAAGACATTTTCAACTAATTGCAGGAGCAAAAATGGGGTACATCCATGCAACTTATTTTACATACATGTATCATAAATACAGCACATTGAAAAACATACCTTATACACTCTACTAATAGATTACAGTAGGGAGTGCCATTGCCAATGCTCAATGCACTTGCTCTAGATCTATTAGGTGGGCAAGTGGACTGACTATTTATACAGTGAGAGCGCATGGTACATATTACAAGCACACACTCTCACCAGAGATAATATGTCTGAACTTGCGTATAGTGAAGCATGATTCAGGTCACAGTCACAATGAGGGAGGCCTTGGAGATCAGGAGGTTGATCACAAGAGTCAACGCGGCAAGGGTTTTGCCACTGTGATGTAGCCGATTACGTCAACTTTTAAAATCCTTGAAATGGAGAATATTTAAGTAAAAGAAATACAGGTAATAGAACACTGTATCCAGAGGATTCAGTTGAGGCATACATTAGTGAAGGCGAGAGATCCACTTTATTAAATGTTACTTAAGTCAGATGAATGTTACTGTCATGGCAGCATTCATGCCCTGGTCTCCTGGAGGGGCCTGGGGGCCAGCCCCCTCCCTACAGACAATGAGCTTCATTCATGGGGAAGCTCCTTTCTCAGCCTCCCAGTCCTCTCTTGGGTCTAAGCACCCTGTGCATACTGGGGGCACAGGGTAACCAGGAAACCCAGTCTGGTCTGCCGAATCCAGATTTCTATAGACTATCCAGCTATGGGGGACTGTCACAGGAACAGGACTGCAAAGACTCATTGTGTTTCATATTTACACTCGCACTGTATTCATTGTACTCCATGTTTCTACAATATTGTGTCTTCTCCCACCCATTGACCCTTTGTAAAGATATGTATTCACCAGTTATGTATAAAATATCTCCTGTGTTCCCCCACCCACTGACCCTTTGTAAAGATGTGTATTTCCATTGTACTATTGTCCTCCAGTTAAGCATAAAACATCTCCTGTTTTGAAATAAAAGTTGAATTCTTGTGTTACCCCTACACTGGTGTTGCCTGGTGCTTGGGGTAAGCTTGCTGTATCCAGAGTGCGTTCACCCTACACTGAGTTTTGCCTAAGTGACTGGGTGAATGGAGCTATGATCCTGGTTCCTGGCTGGTGGAATTCCCGAGTGTCATCCTGGGCTAAGGAAGCACAGTTTTGGAGGAGCTACTCAGCCTGAGTACAGGTATCCATCACAGTTACGTAAATCAGACGTGGCTAACGATTGTTGGGCTTTTTTTGACTTAACAGCAGTTTTATCTTGCTTATTTGAATTGCGGCCCATGTTTCTTGAAGTCAACCGAAGTCTTTCCTGCATAGTACTGTAAAAATACCACTGAGAAAGTTCTTGGGGGAGAATTGTAACACTAGCTATTAGTCTAGAAGCAAAGAGAGGAGATAGTTACTTCTGGTTTTAGGGAGTGTGAGTGAGTTATATAAGGTGCATGTGACAGACCGGTACAATTAAAGAAAAAAAAAAACTTTGATAAAGCAGGACTTGACTTTTTTTTTTTTGGATGAGTTGTGACAAGTGTAAGTACTAATGACAGAGACTGACTGTAATAGTTACATAGGTCACACAACAGAGGGGCAAAACATTATTCATGTTACTATCAGCTGTGTGGTTTTCATTGTGATGGAGTTATACCTCTCTTTCCAGATAGTGTCTTGAATAATAGTTATTCCCTACTCTAAGTACAAGTGCACCATAACTCAATGTTATGTCTTGTAGAATGGTCTCACCTCTTATAAGAGAACTAGGACTAGATTCTATTGCAGGAGATAAATGTTAACAAGTGTTTTATCAAAAATGTTCCTATTGAAGTCCATGGGGAAACCTGGAGATAAAAGCAGATATAAAATTAGCATCTGCAATATAATCCAGCCCCCAGTGAGCACAATAGAAAGAACCAAAAGTCAGATATAAAGTAAAGCACAACAATATATTTCTTATGGTATGATTATATTTGTAGTTCTCAACAGCTGGGGGGGGGCTCAAGGTTGCTCACAACAGCCTTGGAAATCTTGACCTCTCTTAAGTACTTTGTTTTAATATTACCTCCTGACAGCTCTTGACAGCACTGGCATGAGACAACATGAGCGGATATCAGCAGAGCTGCTTGATGAAGTTACATCCTGTCACAATGCCACACACATGGCATTGTGTGCCTGGCGATGTTTTCGGATGGGACTTCGCCAAGTACAACCTTGGGCATCTGGACTTGCTCAGAGTTGTGTGTTTGTATGTGTTTTGTGGTGGCAGAAGCAGCAGTCCTCACCTTTCACCATCATCTCTTGCCCTCTTCATTGCTTAAGCCTCTATAGGGAATGGATTGAGAGATTTGGAGCTCCATCCTTGAATGAGGTCTGTCTGTGGAGGAGGGGTGCCTGCTTCACAGTATTCTCCCCTATGGCTGGACCTCTGGCTCTCAAATCACGTTGGCTGGTTACCTAGCAACTGCCTGACAATGGTCTCCACAACCACAGGAAACTGGGTGTCTGCTTGATGAATCAGGGTCCTCTAGGCGGATGATTCGACAAGCTGGGTGCCTGCTTGGCAAAGCATCTGTGCAAAGCATACACTATACAGTCTGCAAGGGGAGTGGTAAACTTTCCCTTTTTTATAAATATGATGAGTCAGTGACTAAGTCCTTCTAAATATATTTGAATTAATATATTCATTTCTAGATCCACTTCCAACCCCCCATTCCTCTATTTTAACTCCTTGAGTGCCAGAGGGGTGTGCAATGCATTATTCAAACAATACATGTGTTAAATATAAGAATTAAAGTGTTCCACAGCAGTAGGAATATAGATCTCCATATTTTCTGTTATTTCAGTTGGACCCTTTTGAGTCACACTCAGATTTACACACACCACTTATTCCCTACTGCTCCAACCTTCCCTCAGTCCACTTGCACACACAATGAACATCATGCACTGAAACAATTGCCTCTGCTTAATGTTATACTTAGATATATCAGTTTATACTGGCCCGCAAAACTTTTAGGCACTCTCAAATTCCCTTATATTAACAAGAGGAATATATAGGAGTTAATTACTAATACATTTTTATTGATAGTGAAGTTTTTAACCCTTTCAGTGCTACAGTGGTGTGCAATGCATACATATGGCACTGAAAATGTTACAGGAGTGATGCTGTGTGTGGTTATGAATTCTGAGAGGACCCTTATTGCTCCCCCAGTGGACAAGTAGGGCAGCAGAGAGATTGCTCTCAGTCAGACTGCTGGTGGTGTGTAAGGGAGGGCATCCCAGACACTCATGAGGAACTTCTCCTCTTCTTTACTTGCATCCCTAATTCTTAGTACATATGGCGATGTGTGTCTACATTGACAAGGCGATGTGCTCCACACAGATCGCCACAGCATAGTACTTTAGTGCATCTCCCCCCAGGATTTACACATACCAGTTAGATTACACTGCTCATACATTGCAATCCTTTCTATACCCCCCCCCATCTTACCAGCCAGACTGTGAGCATTTACATGCATATATTTTATGTTATTACCATTCTGAAATATATTTGCCATTTATCAGGCTGTAACATTGGGACAGGGATTAGCTGAACTAGCCCATTCCCCTCTTCACCCCAATACCCCTTCTCTAATCCAGTTTCCTCATTTTCTACTAGATTTACCATCCTGTGTTGCATCAACCTCCCCCCTTTCCTAGTTTAAAGTCTTCTAACCATCCTAACCTGTAGCACCATTGCCCCTTAGGTGCAATCTATCTCAACTATAAAGATTGACCCCAAGGGAAAAGACCACTCAGTGCTCTAGGAACCCAAACCCCTCCTGCTTACAACAAGTCTTTAGCCACGCATTTAACTCCCAAATATCCATTGCCTTTCTGATGTAACACATGGCCCAGGTAGTATTTCAGAAAATAGAGGTCAGTTGCTTAAGCTTATAAACTACATTCCTGAAATCCTTCTTAACAGACCTCCGTTTTCCACTGACATGTTCCATGACAACTGGCTCATGCCCAGCCCCTCCCAACAATCTATCAACCCGATCTGCCACATGTCGAAATCGAGCAACCAGTAGACAGAAAACTGTTCTATAGTAATGATCCAGATTACCCTGTGTGTGTGTTCCTAATAATGGAACCATTAACACCACCATCTGTCTAGGTCTGCCTGAGTCTTGGATCCCATCAGCGCTAGAGGGGTTGTTCTCCTAGCTGTTATAAAGTGTTTCAATTATATTTTAGAAATGTGACATGTGGATAATTCATTTTTTACATATTTTGACTATAAGTACATGATATTTAAGCTTATATAAACAATCTTATTTTTAGATGTTCATGTTCCTTCGACTACATACACAGTTTCTGTGAATGGATAGTAGGATTATCAATACAGAAATCTTACTTTGGTGCACTTGCCACACATAAAGCAACAAGAGAAAGACACACCATAATTGATAATTATGCAAATACATTTATCACTGAGCAGATATGATGTTTTATAAGCTGCTTAGAAAACTGACCACAGCTATGTTGTTTAGTTTAATATCTTGTGTTGCATAGACCATGCAGAGGAGAAATCCTGGGCTATTCTAACAATTTAGGGCTGTAGTCATGAAATCAAAAAAGAGCAATACAGTTGCACTATAGGAAAGAATTAAAGAAAAAAATCCACTTAATTTAAATGGGACTTTTGGCTTGTGGTCGGGGCAATAACGGGAATTTTTAAGCTATTTCATGACTTCGTGATACCTCATTGTGGAACCTAATAAATGACATATAATAAGACCAAAGTATTTTATTTACACAGACTAATTTATAAACAGATATACAGATGTTTAAACAAACAATAATGTGATCTTTATTGCTGTGGAGCAATGTGATACACTTATATACACACCACTAGGACATCAGGGTGGGAAAGAGGAAGAGAGGGATTTGGGTCTAAAAGAGGGACTGTCCCTCCTAAAGAGGGGCACTTGGAAGATGTGCTTAAGCATTCCAGGGTTTATCCATGAGACCCAGGGTTTTGAACTAAATCTCAGGGAGAAGGGCTGAATTCTTAGAGTGGGAGAATTTCCTACTTTATGATTTACACACATTTTTACTTATTTAATTTCCAAATAAATGACATCTCTAACAGAAAGGCAGAAGGAGAAGTCTTGGCACAACTGTTGCATGTTAAAGATTCTTTTAGGACTAACTGGAATGTCTCTGGGTTACAGCAAACATTCACGTAGCACCTAGAATTTACTTTCTTCAGAGAGTTAAGGGTTACAATTTTAAAGATCTCAGGGTGAGCTAATTTCGAAAGTTCCCAGGTATGCATGCAAGAGGTTGAAAATCATTTTAAAGTAATGAGATTTTAGTGAATTTGCAATTGTCCCCTACTGTGCAGTTTGCTTTGCTCCAGAGCTGCATCTCTTTACCCTGATAAATACTCAGTTGTAATGTTTTGTTTGTATAAATTCCAAATGCTTTGTGTACACTGCAGGCCCTCAAGATTATGATGAAAGTTGAGAACAGGATAAACCTGTTATTAATAATATTTGAATGGCACATGTGTATGTGTAGACACTCTGTATTTGAAACTACTGATTAACTCCTTAGATGCAAAGCAATGCTGTGAATGTTTGATACTCGATTCACATAGTTTGGAGCTAATATTTGCCATGTGTTTAACATTAATGGTGTCCATGTAAGCCTGAAGATATAAGAAAAGGGCTGACATGACTGATGAGGACAATAGGAAATGGGTGTAGTTTAGGACTTTGTTAGAGGTAGATGAGGCCAAAGTGGTTGGTTGCTGAGATAGGTACATTAGGTATATAGAGATGGGATTACCGCCAAAAGAACCCTCTTTACAATTAGGGAAGCATCACGTTAGGTGGTAGCACATACCTGATATTACCTCTGTAAAATGACAGATTATGTTGTAATTCTTGCAGCGGAGGAGCAACCTATGGGGTCTAGCCAAGCTGGATTTTCTCCCTCAGGTATACCATAATGTCAGGTGTTTTCACAGGCCACCTGGCTGAAGGGCATCAAACTCAGACAAGGGTCACTGGAGTCTCATCATTCCTGCTACTGGGTCTCCCAATGGGCAGACAGCAAGCTGAGAGTGTGCAGGGGTCCTCCACCTTCACCTGATAAGCATATGCTGGATGTGCTAGTTTTAGCATCATAGATAGTGCAGATTTTCCTTATCTTTCTCGTTGCATCTGTTCCAGGTCTGGTTCACATGGTGTGCACAGGGAGGCTTATTTTTGCAAGCTGAGCAGCCTTTTTATGCACCTAGTAAAGGTAAAATACACAGGAATGAACACTGGAAATCTTGTACTTGGTATTGAGACTCCCCACGAAACCCATCCATAATTTTTCTCTTTCAGAAAAGGAAGCTCTATCTCAATTATAGAATAATCCATCAATAGCTATTAAAATGTTGGACAAGGGGGGATTGGTGGTGATTCTCAATGCAGAGTCATATAAATGTGAGGCTTTGCGTTAGTTAAGAGATGTGGATACTTATATTATTCTGAGGTCCAGTCCATATCTGTCCTTGAAGGTTGAGTTAGGGAAAGTGGTACAAACAGGTTGTTGAAATGTGGATTCTGGACAAGAGGGAACCATGTGGTACCTATCTTCCACCACCTGCCGAAGGTCCACAAATCCATGGTTGCCTCACCTGGGCATCCAAATGTCTTGGGCATTAGCATTTTAAATGAGCCTCTGTCCGATCTAGTGGATAGTTACCTTCAGCCACTGGTGGAAGTTTTGCCTAGCTCCCTTCGTGATACCAAGCATGTGTTACAGCAGATGTTGCAAGTTGAACGGAGGTGGGGATGTTCATGGCTAACAGCAGATGTTTCTTTGCTTTATTCATCTATTCCTCACTCCTTGGGTCTTCGTACCCTCCATGTTCAGGTGGAACAGGTTTCTAATTAAAGAAACAGTCTTGTCACTTTTTACTCCAGGACACGAGTACCTACTGTGCCACAATTTCTTTGCTTTTGATGGGGTGTTCTATCTCCAGAGGTGTGGTGTGACAACGGGGGCAAGTTTTGCCCCCTCTTTCACCAACCTTTTCATGACAAGGAAGGCAGATCCCACATGATTAAATTACAAAGGGTTTTTTAGATGTGGTGCCCATATATGTAAATGTTATAAGTTTGCCAACGTCTCAGACCATTTTTACACCACTATTGATATACTCTCTTACAATATAAAAAGCTACTTTAATTGTAGCTCGGAATATGTGATCTACCTGTTCACATGTACAATTTTTTCTGTCCAATATGTTGGGAGGACTATTCGTCCACTCAAGTATAGAATAAGAGAACATGTGAATCAGGTTGAAAATGGAAAAAGGGAGTCTGCAGTGGCAAAACACATAGTAGAGTCTCATGCAGGTAACCTATCATTTTACCATTCAGGGCATTGAAAGGGTGAGATTGCCTTGGAGAGAGGGTGATAACATTGGTTTAATAAACAGGATAGAGGCATTTTGGATTTTTAAGTTAAAAACGAGGGTCCCTTATGGATAAAATTTCGAGTGGGACATCAGCCATATTTTTTATTTTTATTTTGTCTCTCTTTTTTTATTGTTTTTGATTCTTTTTTATCCATGTACCTCTCCTAGGTTATTTATTTTATATCAATTTGGATGCTTTGATGCCATGATCCCTCCTGTATACTCCCATATCATCTGGTCTTATGTGTGATATATAGGTCTGGGTCTAAACAGGCTGTTTTGTCCATTTTTGTGTCAGTGGGCATGTTTATTGTTTTTTATGATTTTCTATCGAGCCTATTTAAATTTCTTGGGTGATGTCAGATTCTCTTATGGAAAACTCCATTGCACACCTATTGCTCTAAATCCTCTTCTGTATGTACATCCAGCTTGATATAGGTAATTGATGGTATGGTGGGAGGGATTCTCATTGTTTTTAAGTTTCTTTGAAACAATTGTAATGGTTTGTTTCTCCATTAAAACTGGGGCTTTCGCTGGTTTTGGTAGTCTATGATTAAGCGCTGTTTTAGCTCGAAACACGTTAGACGAGATGTGTGAGTCTCTTCAAACCTATCGATCTATGTGGCCCTGTATGCTATGCCCTTCCAAGCTAAGTCTTCATTTTAACAAGTTCAGTGCCTGTTATATAAGCACGTTTGATGTTTCAAGTGCTGCTGCACCCCTTATACTTTGTATCCAATTTCTTCCAGCAATGGGAAGCCGTGGCAGATCACAGCACCCAACATTTGAGGATGGTGAGTGAAGATTTCATTTATTCATGTTGGCAGTTTTACTGTTGTTGTGATAGCACTAATCTATCCTGTACTGTACAGCGAGACACTAAGATGACTGACATCTGGTTGCACCTGCCCCTGGTCCAGGACACTGCCCCATTTCTCGGAGTCATGGAGTCCCACTGTCCGTCGGTCCCACACCCCGTCCCGTTTTTGTCTCAAAGAAATATGGTCAGCCTATTAATTATACATCTGACTATATTCCTACAAAATTCCTGACTTTGTGCAA
This sequence comes from Rhinophrynus dorsalis, assembly GCA_037306005.1. Classification (NCBI taxonomy): domain Eukaryota; kingdom Metazoa; phylum Chordata; class Amphibia; order Anura; family Rhinophrynidae; genus Rhinophrynus; species Rhinophrynus dorsalis. The sequence continues at coordinate 312,926,298 of CM074719.1, forward strand.
GTGTACCTAGAAGAATTGATGCTGTTTTGAAGGCAAAGGGTGGTTTTAGAGTTTTCTTGTGTTCACTCACTATCATTTTGTGAATTGATCAATATAAACTATTAACATGTCTATTTTTGAAAGCATTCTTACTTTACAGCATTTTTTTCCCACACCTGCCTGAAACTTTTGCACAGTATTGTATACTTATTCTACGGATCAAAAATGCGATACTAAAAATAGCATCACTTTGTATATGTTAAATAAGTATTTACTTATTCTCATATTTGGATGGTGACAATTGTATTACTGAATTTTCATCTCAAAAATATATTAAGTTATATAGGAAAATTAGGAGATAAAACCAGTGATAACACTAACACCTGCAGTTGGACAAAGTACAATGTATCTAAATGTATACTGGTAATTTTATGACAAGGAACACTGAGCCTGTTTTTACATATATTGCTATTTAGCCAAAATAAAATTTTAGCAATCTTTCTATGAACAACCCAATTTTTCCCTTCTCTTTTTGTGTTATATCCTGCAATTTTAGCAAATATTTCTGATTTGTGGACACTCCTAAAACACCAATAAAAACCTTCCCAGAATGCCCAATTTTTTAACTACTAATAAAGTACTTTTTTGTTCATCTAAACTCTACTAGCAAATGCTATGGCCAATGTAGATTTTAACCTTGTACTCATAGCAAGCTCTGTGCAGGATGCTTATGACTAGTGCTACTGATGGTCCAATATTAGAGTAAGAAAGGAAGATGGTATCCGCACACATATTGTGTTTTAAAGGGGTAGTAAAACTTAATATGTAAAAAATATACAGTACTGTGCAAAAGTCTTAGGCAGGTGTGAAAAAATGCTATAACGTAAGAATGCTTTCAAAAATAGACGTTAATAGTTTATTTTTATCAATTAACAAAATGATAGTGAGTGAACAGAAGAAAAATCTAAATCAAATCAGTATTTGGTGTGACCACCCTTTGCCTTCAAAACAGCATCAGTTCTTCTAGGTACACTTGCACACAGTTTGTTAAGGAACTCGGCAGGTAGGGTGTTCCAAAAATCTTGGAGAACTAACCACAGTTCTTCTGTGGATTTAGGAAGCCTCAGTTGCTTCTCCCTCGTGTAATCCCAGACAGACTCTATGATGTTGAGATCAGGGCTCTGTGGGGGCCATTCCATCACTTCCAGGACTCCTTGTTCTTCTTTACACTGAAGATAGTTTGATTTTGGCTGTATGTTTTGGGTTGTTGTCATGCTGCAGAATAAATTAGGGGCCAATCAGATGCCTCACTAATGGTATGATGGATAAGTATCTGCCTGTACTTTTCAGCACTGAGGAGACCATTAATTCTGACCAAATCCCCAACTCCATTTGCAGAATGAATCCCCAGTCTTGCAAGGATCCCCCACCATGCTTCACTGTTAACTGCAGACACTCATTCTTGTACCACTCTCCAGCCCCACAGTGAACAAACTGCCTCCTGCTACAGCCAAATATTTAAAAATTTGACTCATCAGTCCGGAGCACCTGCTGCCATTTTTCTGCACCCCAGTTCTTGCGTTTTTGTGCATAGTTGAGTTACTTGGCCTTGTTTCCACATCTGAGGTATGGCTTCCATGAAGAAAAATACAAACTAGTATAATATTGCACAACAAAACAGATCAACATGGGAGACTACCACTATCCCCAGGAGAACTATGTGGGTATACTGGGAGTCCAATAAGTATAATCTATACAGCAAGTCAAAAATTGTAACGTAACAACGATATTATTTATTACATTATAATCTGTATCTCCTATAGTACATAACTAAATAAAACACTATTAAGTAATATAAATCAGTTGGTAAGAGAAAATAAAAAATGATGAGAAATGAAACATATAATGAATGATGAGGATATGAAAAAAAATTGAAAAACTGAAAAAAGTCATGAACATATGAATGAAAGTCACTTAGTTTAATACTTAATGAAGAAATAGTACATGATGGAGATGAAAATGGAAATGAATGATGAGTATGATGATGAAATGAATCCAAATATGGATGAGGATGAATGTTTCCAAACTAGGATGTCCCAGAGAGATCTAATATTCGAAAATCCAACCTGGTGCAGCTCTACGACAAAGGGACGTCCTTGGAGGCCCTTACCAAAATCCAAAAATCTAGAGAAATAGAGCGCAACGACAAGAAAAGAGGAGGGCAAGGAATCCTTTAAGTGTAGTATCTTTAATAAAACAATAAGTAATTAAAATCACATTAGAAACAATCCCCCCCTCTCCCATTGCAATTACAATACACGTGTATAATTGGATCCACGTGTATAATTGGATCCAACTACATTTGGAGTTTCCCTGTCTCTAGCGGGCGATCAGCCCATTGCAGCATACTAACCACTACAGAGACATTGACAAGACTTTACAGGACTATCGGAGCATCTCTAGAACGGACAGCGGAGTTGAGACCAGTCGGTTGAACCAAGGGACACAGTTACGTGGCTGTATAGGGGTTGGGACCCCTGAGATGCATAAAGCCCAAGATGGGCGTATTGTAAGTGCAATGGGAGAGGTGGGGATTGTTTCTAATGTGATTTTAATTACTTATTGTTTTATTAAAGATACTACACTTAGAGGATTCCTTGCCCTCCTCTTTTCTTGTCGTTGCACTCTATTTCTCTAAATTTATGGCTTCCATGAAGGCCACTTCTGACCAGACTTCGAACAGCAGATGGGTGTACCAGGAGCCCACTGTTTTATGCAAATTCTGAACTTATGGCACTGCTGGACATGTTCCAATTGTGAAGAGATTTAAGCGTGATGTGTCATTCATTTGCTGCACTAAGTTTCCTTGGCCGACCACTGCACCTATGATACTCAACACTGCCAGTTTCTTTGTGCTTCTTCAGAAGCGCTTGGACAGCACATCTGGAAACCCCTGTCTGCATTGAAGTTTCTGCCCAGGAAATTTCTACCTTGTGTCTTGTCGCTGTGTTCAGTCTTGCCATGGTAGATGACTTGACATTAAACTGTCTTCAGCAATCTCACCTTATTAGTTGGGTTTGGCTGTTCCTCACCCAGTTATATTCTTCCTATGAAGCTGTTTCTGTTAATGCTTGTGTTTCAACCCACATATTAAATTGTTAATCAGTAGCACCTGTATAGTATAATTATTTAATCATACAACTGACTATATACCTACAAAATCCCTGACTTTGTGCAAGTGTACCTTTGTGCTGTTTTGAAGCAAAGGGTGGCCACACCAAATATTGATTTGATTTTTCTTCTGTTCACTGTTATTTTGTTCATTCTTAAACGTAAACTATTAACGTCTATTTTTGAAAACATTCTTACTTTACAGTATTTTTTCACACCTGCCTAAGACTTTTGCAAAGTACTGTGTATTGTAGGGCTTATCCTCCTGAGCAAAATAAAGATATTCCCAATGTTGAGAGTTCTATTATTCAAAAGTTATTGCAGCTCAAACCTGCATTTTTTAGGTGATATGTCAATGGCCTGAAATTTTACAAATGGTTGCTACACCATCCTATAGAAATGTATGGTCAAATGACCTGAGTGTAGCCTAATCTCTATTGTCAGCCCTGTGGTATCACTAATGTGGCTCCATTTCATTGGTAAGCTCTGTGAAATTGCTTGTGCCGCACCATTTCAATTATAAACATTTCTGTACATATGTATTATATTTAAATTATTCATTTTTATCTTTTATTAAGCTGGTAATACCTCTAACTACAATAACAATGGTCAAACCAAGGGGTTTGCGGTGGTGGTAGAGGCAAGCTGGGGGACCCCAATTTGCGATCCTGCCTAGGGCCCTGTGGAAACTTAATCAGGCTCTGATTTGGTACAGATATCTATATGTGTAATTTTGAATACTGTTATTTAGGTCATGCTATAACCTTTTATGTGCTGAATGACATAGAGGAAGGGATGCAGATTATCCTTGGCACTTGAGGGGTTAATTAAACTTGATGTTTTTATCTGAGTTCTAATATCTGGATGCTCATAATATTTAAGATAGAAATGTTATTATGTTTAGTAAAGATTTACTGTTATAAGTATTTTAACCAACTTAATAGTGTCTTATGGATATTCTTGTATCTAAGAGCCCTTGTTTTTAGATCATCATTACACATGGCTAATTTGTATATGAATGGCTGATTGGATAATAAATATTTGAACTGAATTCTTGAGGTAATTCATGTGGCAGTGAAATTTCAGGGGTGTTTATTTCAGTCTTCAGAGACTTTGTGATACAATATTTATGCGATTAAGTCTACGGACGAAATGCGTCAGAGTTTCCTTTGCATTTTTTCCCATGGTGATCTAATACAGTATATGTGTTGTGTTTGATACCAGTACCTAATAGTGGTCTTCTATTAAAAAAGTCCACGCAGATTTATCGACTACTGTACAGATTCTTGAGCATTTAAAATCAAAGGTACCCTCCGAATAGGGATAGAGAACTAACTACACAAGAGTGATATATTCGTTAAATGACCCAGAGTGGACGGATCAGACTTGTGAATTCCATGGGTATTTCTATCCAAACACGCGATTAGTAAACTATATGGATCTAGTTGGAATATCTGTTTGTGAGTAGATAATAGTCTGTATTATATTTTTCACTCTTTTTGGAGCACATATTTTTTGGGGTTGTATCACTTTGATACACTTTTTGGATGGTGTATATATTTAATATTGCTGCACCAATACAGGAAGTGTCACTTAGTGATATCTTAGCGCTTGAAATTATCATTGAGTTTAATTTTTGGACACACAAAAACACAGGCATGGTGAGTCAGGGATCTATTCTTTATTTATGCTTGGGCAACTTTAAAACTCTGTTGCCTTTCTGTTCAGTGTATGGCTGCTTTAATAAGGTAGAGGGATTGAGAACATGATTATACAAACCATATATGCACTGCGTCTAAGAGAGATGTATACCAGGCTCCTGAATAATATGATGTAGGTACTTCCAAACTTAGGCTTCTATACAAAAGAAGGAGCTCTCCGGATACCAGGATTATTTAGAGTAACTGGGGTTGGCTTCAAAATCAGACAGCCAGCACCACTCCAAGTCTACTGGATAACCACTAAGGTGAAGTGCACGGTATAAGTGGGCAGTATAAGTAACATTTGCTTTATTAGAAGGGATATTGAGAGAAATATTGGCAGGAGATCAAAATAAGAATCCTTGCATGTGAGAGCTGCTCGGGCACTCAAAGGGTTAAGTGCTAACACACTTTAAATGTATTTGAGTGTCTCCTGCAGGTCTCCAGTGCGAGTGAAGAGAAAGGTAGCACCCCCGGAGAAAGCAACAGTCGCCAATGTTTATTTCTGGAGTAAACCAGTTGCATCTCAAGGGACAAATAAAGATTCCTAAATTCCCATTCACGTGAATGAAGCGTTTTAACCTCTTGATTGCCAGACAGGTCTCCATTGCATTGTAATGCATTGGAGACCTCTCTAGCATCCAAGGGGTTAAAATTCCAATGCCATTTGACAGGAATTTGTATTTGTCCCCAGTGGTACAGTTGGTTAACTTCAGAATAACTCCAATTTTCTTTTATAAATAAGGGTCAGAGTTTCGGTGGCTTTAAATGAGTTGCAGAAGACACTTTGGTAGATTAATAACATGCTCTTACTTAACCCTCTGAGTACCAAATGTTGAAGGGGAGCAGCTGAACAGCTCTCAGGGAACCTTGCTCTGTAATTTTGTAAATTAAACTTGTGGGCAGTGAGGAACATACTGTGGGAGGAGTCAGCTTCATCATTATAAGTGTGGTGGCAGTGTGGCACTAAATTAATCACCAATTAGGCCAGTTTACCCAGTTACAGAAGTGCACATAGTGCTTTTTGGCTTCTGGGCAGGACCCATGTGTCACATGGAGTGGAAGGAGACCAGTGCACTGTATTTGCTAAATATATTAATCTTGGCTCAGCCTGAGAGGAGGTAATTGCATGACACGTTGCTGGAATGTGATCAACCGGTTCCAGACCGTGCCTAGTTCAAGAGGACTGGATTATGACTAATAACCAGCCTACATAATATTTGTATTAATTGTATTAATATTTGTATTGACCCCTTGGATGCTTGGGATGTCTCTGTGTTCAGCATCTAAGAGGTTAAAACATCTGTCAATTTTACACTGGAAATTGTACCTGTCTGTCACCCCAGCCTCATTCCACTGTCCACTGGTAGTTTCATATTCTTTTTTTTTTTTTCGGGAGGGGGGCTAGAGAGGAGATTTATTTTTCCCTGTGCCAAAGGTTGCCTGGGGATGATGGGTGCTGTAGTCCTCAACAGCTTGAATGCCTCAGATTGCCCAGCACTGATGTAGCTGATCTTCTGCTCTATTCTATTGGAGCCGCTAAATCCATCTTTAGGGGCAAAACAAGTTCTGGGCAGTACATACAGTTGTACTGTCAGAATTCTATTGCCTGGCCAACATCCGCAGGTTGCAAAAACCCATGTTGAGGCCTAATGCATGTTGCAGCTTCTTGTTCTCACAACTCACGCTAAATAGCCTGAATAATGGGAACATCAGAGGAAACTAGCTAATGCTCAATGTTTGACATAGTGCCAAGTAGCGAACATGAGCTATAACATGGTCATCCTCCCCCCACCCTCCTAAACACCAGCTCTAGAAGTAACTCCCTGGCCCTACACTACACTTAACATTAACAATAAAGTTAAAATAAACTAGCTCATGACCTATTCCCCACAGCTGTAACACTTAACTAAAAGTCAGGGCTTTCTGCACCCTGGTCTTCCTCTGTCTCCATCTTTAGTTCTTCTTTAAATCTTCTTTCTTCTTCTGTAAGTTCTCTTTCTTCTTTAAAGGGATAGTAATGTTTCACAAAAACAGCAGCTCCAATTAATCTTCATAGAGTATAAGCCATAGAGATTGTTATTTCAATACTGTCAGAGTTGTGGTTCAAGAGTAAGTGAATGTTAACGTTTCCCCCTCCCTCCCTCCCCTTTTACCTAGTGTAAGCCATCTCTCCTCAGATGTGGAATCTGATTGCTAGACCAGACAGATAACAGCAGGGGACAATCTTCTTCCTATGAGAACAATGAAAGCCCTGACCCCCCTGACAAGTTTTTCAGGTTTTTCCCTTATCTTAATTGAAGATTGTCCCTCTCTGCAATCTACCTGGGCATCTCCCTTCTGTTATAGCTAGGCAGTGTTACATCAGTAAAAGGGGCAGGAGGGGGATACTTTTTTATTCAATTACTCTTGAACTACAACTCTGACAGAATTGAACTAACACTCTCCAAGGTCCAAATAATATGATGATTAATTAGAACTGCTTTTATTATGAAATATTACTATCCCTTTAAATCTTCTTTCTACTTTTTTAAATGTCTTTGAAGTCTATTAAAAAAACAAAACAATAAATGCTCGTTTATCATCCCTCCATCTAGCCAACCATTGAATAGCTGGAGAGGTGAAAAAGCGAGCATACGTGACCCCTCCATCTAGAAGCTAATTGGGAGATGTGGTTACTGTAGGCCACATTCCATGCCCTGTGTAACCTGACATGCCAGCCAATGGAAGCGTGGGAACAAATTTGAACAGAGATTGGCTATATAAAAATCAGTCTCTGTTCAGATTTCCCTCACTTTGGCTAAGGCAATGTATGATTTTTTTTTTCTCTGTGGCAGTGGTGATAACATCCTCCTATATAATAATTCACTAGGATGTTTGTCACAATGCAGTAATGCGCAATAGAGACTGCACATGTTCGGGCAGTCTTTACAGTGAATGACTGCATCGTGTGAGTGAGGCGACGCAAGACTGCATCGCATGGAGCAGTGAGGTAGCGGCTGCTTAATCCTTTGAGTGCCAGAGGGGTACGCAACACATTGAAATGCATTGCGAACCCCTCTGGCACTCAAATATTACCCGGGCCTTGGCCTATGTGCACGGGCTTTTACACTGGTTAGAAATGTTTTATCTATATATTTCCCCATAGATTTCAATAGGAATATGTGAGATAAAACCAGTGATAAAACATCATCTGCAATGGAACCCAACATGTAATCAAAAAGATATAGTAAATCTCACTTGCAGTCTTACATTATGGACTTGTCCACACACACACAATATAAATATGGCAACACCACTGCTGCACAGGTAACACCCATGTCCTGTGCACTGCATTTCCCTTTGAAGCCAGACTCTCAGGGAGAGTGCACTCTAAAATGTCTGGTCCAGACAGGCATCAACATTATTGACATAGGTGTGCGCAGCCAATTGCATTAGGGTGTGCACCCAAAAGCACAAGCGCACACATGTGCGCGTGCACGTGTATATATATATATATATATATATATATATATATATATATATATATATATAATGTGTGTGTGCTAAATAAATTATTAGGTGTAAGTTATCTTTCACACGCACACACATTAAACATTAACACACTCACTCATGCATCATACAGTTGAGTCAGTGCCAGCGCCTGCAGCCTCCTCACCCGCTGTTCGCTCCCTGACACCTTCCCCCAATGTAACGAGCGCTGAAAGGAAGTGACATCACTTCCTCTCAGCGCCACAAAGAAGGAGGGAAGGCTCATGCAGGCTTTTGCAGTGTTTGAGCCAAAGTGCTTGACCCGCCCCCTTTGGTCTCCCCGAGCACAGCAGTCAGCAGCAGATAGCTGTGGCAAGCGGCTAAGGTATAAAGCCGGTGCCGTAGCCGCATTAATATGTGGAAACGGCCATTTAACTTCTGAAAAGCCGGTGCGCACGGGGCCGATTAGGGTGTGCCTAGGCACACCTGGCACACCCTGTGCGCACACCTATGATTATTGACTGCTGCTTATGTGGGCCAGCCTGCGATTATATATTACTGCAAACAGCATCACAACAGTTCAATCACCCATGTGCATGGTCTGCATGAAGGCCCCCTAGGCTGCTTGGTAGATATTCACAGCTGCAACCTGGCCAGCAACGGTGTCAATGCTGCAACGTCGCCCATGTGGACAATGCCTACAACTTACAAAAGAACTGAAAGAAAAGGACAGGAATATGAGTTTTACTCTGTTTGTTTTATTTATTCTTAATATACATTTATACAAGCCATAATAAAAAGGCTATTTTGCAACAGTTCAGTGAGTTGTTACCTAACTTCAATAATAATGCATGCAGTTTACAAACGAGAGGTAGAAACACGGTATTAAAGACTTAAAAATGCATACATATGCATTTGTATATATTACTAGCAGGTATATAAATAAACACTTCCAAATTAATTGGCAGAATCTTTGATAAATAATGTAAAAATGGCTGTCATGTAGAAGTAAAACCACATTATTTTGTAAGGTTGCAATTAAACCGTATTGGACCTTATGAACAAAACGAGAAGATGAGCAGTCTGAAAGGGATAGTAATATTTCCTTTTTATTACCCCCCCCCCCATATTGTAGCCCTTAAAATCAAATAAAATGAGACCAGGGGCATCTCTCAAACCTTTATGGTTTGAGAGATATCTGCTTTCAAAGTGCCCTCTCTCCCCTGAAGTCAGCGTTATAGCTGAGAGCAGGGGAATCCTGTCTGCGAGCAAGCAGCGGCTCTGCAGCAGTGCTGAGATCGCATTATAGAAACAGAAATCCTTCACTAAAATGGTCTTCTAGTGTGCTGGGTTTGCTCTTGGTTTGCAAGCACACGTAGAAGACCATTTAAGTGAATGATTTCTTATTCCATAACGCAATCTCAGCACTGCTGAAGAGCTGCGGTCGGACTGCGGACCAGATTCCAAATCTGACAGCTACAAAGCTGACGTCAGGGGAGAGGGAACTTTGAAAGCGGATATCTCTCAAACCATAAAGGTTTAAGAGATGCCGCTGGTATCATTTTATTCTGATTTTTAAGGGCTACAAGATGGGGTATAATAAAAAAGGAAGTATTACTATCCCTTGAAGGCAAGCTAACTGCACTGTAAGAGAAAGAAACCTTCATTTACAACTAAAAAGGTCTTTTAACCCCACGAATGCTCCGCAATGCGTTGAAGACCTTTCTAGCATTCAAGGGGTTGAAATCCCCGTTAAAAAAAATAAAACATTGTGAATTTTTATGAATTATTCCATAGTGCAGTTGGTATGTCCCTGAATTGCTTCTCATTTTTTTTTTATACATAATGCCCTTTAATGCTCTGTAGCTGTGTAACGGTATTATAATTTTTCCAGCCAAATCTGGCATTGGCATTAAAAGAGGGATTGAAATCAGCGTTTTACAGAAAAATGAACAACAACAAAAAAAAGACAACACAAAAAACTGTGTATTCAAGTATTAGATATGTAAGAAACAAAATGGAAAGAAACAAAATGTATGACAAAAAAAAAAACACAAACATTTGAGCTGCTCTGGATATTGGTTGCTAAAATGCTTGAGCATTATTCACTGGTAGATTAACCACTTGAAAGCCAGAAGGTTGTGCAGTGCATTTCTCCACAAAGCGGTGTATATATCCTCTGGCTCTCAAGGGGTTACAACAGGAATGGTCAATCTATGGGCCTCCAGCTGCCATGAACAAGGACTCCTGTTTTCCTCAACAGCCAATAACTTGCTAGGGATGATGGAAGTTGGAGTCTAACAGCCGTAGGTCCAAAGACTGACTAGCCCTGGGTTCTGGAGAAGCAGGAGAATAATCTGTGTAGACTTCTCCATTTTCTTTCATAAACCCTTTTGAAAACAAAAAGGACCGTATTCACATTTCCTAGTTTGTTATTATTATTCCGACAAACCCCAAAATTGTGAGAGAAACACAATACTCCCTTTATTTGCCAAACTGTTGGTCAACACCAAGTAATGCATTTGTTTTCAATAGCCCTCTTCTTAAAAATTTCAAGTAGCAGTGTCAAAAGAGAAATCATAGGGAAGACCAATTGTACCATATAAGGGACAAATAAAAATGGACACATTTAAATGGGGTTCTTAACCCCTTGAAGGCTACACAATGCATTTCTTTTGTAATGTGTTGAAGACCTCTCTAGACTTCAAGGGGTTTTCAGCGAGATACTGAATGGGAATTTTGAAAGGTTTCATTTTTCCCCAACATGAAGCACTTAAGTTAAAGGGGTGCATTTCTGAGGCAAACCAATTGCACTGCAGGAGACAAAAGAACATTCTCAATGATTAAAATGGGGCTTTTAACTATTTGAATGATAGCGAGGTCTTCAATGTTTTGTGATACAATGCATTGGAGACCTTTCTAGCATTCAAGAGAGGTAAACGCCTCATTTCAATAATTGGGAATTCAGGTAATTTTTTTCTCCATATGGCCCACAGTAGGGTTTGTTAACCCTTTGAGTGACAGAGAGGTATCCAACGCATTCTAATGCAATGCATTGGATACCTCTCTGGTGCTGAAAGGGTTAAAAATCTTGCCCACTTAAAATCTCATGAGAGTTGTCACAGAGAGAGAATAAAAAATCCTACTTAAAGTAGAACAATGGCAATTTACAAGGAATTGCACAACTACATTAGAAAAGGACATACGAGACAATAAAACTGTAGAAAACAAAAAAAGAAAAATGTTTGCCTTGGCAGCTCAATTTTATAAGAAAATACAGAGAGTCTTTTCTGTAACTGTACTGGAAGAACAATGTGGAAAATTGAAAGTATAATATACAAAACCTGATCCAAGTACATAGTTCTAAACATTCTGAGGAAGAACCGCCCATTGACTGTTGTGACACCTAGTTTGGGCTACAAGAAAACTGCCACCATGTCACAAGAACATCATCATGGCCATGTATATGTACATATAGATATAGACATATCTGTACATCAAAATAAAATCCCAATACAGCTACAGTGAATGAGCATGCATCAGCCTTATGCTAAAAGAAAATGGCTGATGTGGCTCATTGCCTTGGCCTCAGAAAGCTATAGCTCAGTTCTCCTTTTATTGTTTAGAACTTTGTGGATCCAAGTGTCACCGCTGTTCTTATTGAACATTTCTTGACCAAGATCTGGCCTTTCTGTGGCCAGTATTAGTACATATAACATGGAGGCTTCATTTATTTCATTTAGAACTCATTTGTGTCATAGCAGTGGACCTTGATATCAGCTGCTCAACCACGTAAGCATTAAGACAGCATCCCTGCAGTCCATTCTGTCACAACTGAGGCTACATTATATAAAAAGTAGTTATGGTCTAACACTTACCACAGGGCTGGCTAAATGGCTGTCTATGGACAAGAGGAGGTGTAAGTCTGACAAAAGCTGGGAAGCCACAGTTTGGCCACACCTGACCTACTATTAGTTCCAAACACAACACTCTAATTTACAGTATTGTTTTCCTTCTCTAACACTGTCCATGAAACAGATTTACAATTAGTAGTTAGTATTAACACCCAGGAGAGATCATAGGCTTACATGCACAACCGACATATGCAACACGCTACTTGTATATAAAGCAATAACCAGCAAAAGAAAACATCAGATAAAACCAATAGAATTCACTGATCAAGTATTAGAACAAAGAGGTACAAAATAGGGTCACAAGTACACTGGGCCTTAAGTATAAAGGAGATGAGAAGAAACTCTGACAAACCAACTGTATTCTAAGGGATAAATAACAATTCCCAACATTACCACTGCTTTACATGGGGCTTTTAACCCTTTGAATGTCATATAGGTCTTCCAATGTTTTGCAACGCATTAGAGGCCTCTCCAGCAATCACAATTTAAAGGGATAGTAATTCTTACTTTTACGTTTATTTAATTTGGTAGGCATAAAAAAAAAATATGAACAACGATGTAAGGCTTATCTCTCAAAACTTTATGGTGTGAGAGAGATACATATCTTCCTAAAGTTGCCTCGTGAGAGAAGTCAGCACTGTAGCGGACACCTGCAGAATCCGGTCATTTGACCAGATGGAGGCTCTTCAGCAGAGCCAAAAAAGCACAATCTAAATATTAATACTTCATTGGAACGGTCTACAAAGTGTGCCTGGTTTGCAAGCATATTTTTTATGCCTTCCAAATTAAATAAATGTAAAAGTAAGTATTGCTATCTCTTTAAAAGCCCCATTTGCATCAATGGGATTTTTACTTTGTCTCCTATGGTTCAGTTGGTTTGCCCCAGAATTGCCCCATTTTGACTTTATGCATAAGGCCCATTGGTTTTTACAGTTTGTGAAGTCTTCAGGAAACTACATACAAATTCTGAAGATCTTGATAAATACAATGAAATGATAATGTTATTCAATAAGTCCATTGTGCCATTTTATATTGATAAGAGCTCCATACAATAATAATTTACAGTTGTAAGAAATTAGTGCAAAATAAATTGGTTTAAAAGTAGAACATCATGTAGTCACATGAAAAAGGACAGTAAAAGGAATCAAGGATTTCACATGAATGGATTGTGTATTCCGTTCCTACTCAATATAAAGTGCTTTTTTTGTTTTTCTCTTTTCTTTTTCGGTATTTCGGTGAATATGAATAGGTCTTCTGGATTCAGACTTTGCAACAGGGAAATGAGTAGGAAGAAAATGGAAATCCTTTGCTATTGCCATCTGCAATACTGAGTTACTGACTGTGAATGTCTGGCTGCTAGCTCCGTAACATTCATTATTTCTCCTGGAGCAGACTTGTCCATTGATAATAATTATTATAAATAGATTTTGATGATAAAAATTAGAGTTCATTTTTGCAGATATTTCTTTGAATTTTACAATTAGCTGAAGGCATGTTTTGCTCCTACAGGAGTAAATGAGGAGTGTCTGTAAAATAAGGCAGTTTGTCCCATATACGTTGGATAACTTCAGTTTCACTCCTCTTTTTCATTTAAGTGTCCAAAGGGGATTTTAGTTCCTTGTCCTTGTTTGTCACTAGGTGTAAAACTTGTAGTAACAGATACATATATAATGTACTAAAGTGGTCCCTTATTTTGCTGTTGCGTGGTCCATTGGATATTGTTATTTAATCATACACAGCCACAGCTCCATAGCAGAGTGCAGACAGACGGCTTTCCACACTGGCTTTATCTGTGAAAAACAGTCTACATTAACTTTTTGTTCTTTAAAAGTAAATGTTGTGCTACTATGCAAATAATAAGAGCAAATGAAAAAATACACACATTTCATCTAACACACATGATCACCTACCAGTAATGTACATATTTAAAGGGACAACAGAGTTTAAAATAATAATCAATATGCTCCAAACCCTATCTCTCAAACCGCTATGGTTCGAGACATATAGGGATTCAAAGCCCCCCCTCCTCTTCTCCTGATGTCAGCTGTAAAGCTGGCAGCAGGAGAGTCAAGTCGTACCACTCGAGGAGGCTCTGCAGCGAGCCAAAATCATGTTATTGCAAAAGTATTCATTCATTGGAAAGGTCTACAAAGTGTGCCTGGTTTGAAAGCACACTTTGTAGACCTTTCCAATTAATTAATTATTTTTACGTAACGCAATTTGGGCTCTACTACAGAGCCTTCTGCTGGTCCCTGGACCAGGATCTCCTGCTGTCAAGCTAGACTCTGACATCAGGAGAAGGGGAGCAAGAGGGGACTTTGAATCCCTATATCTCTCAAACCACAGCGGTTTGAGAGATAGGGTTTGGAGCATATTGATTATTATTTTAAACTCTACAAAACTGGAAATATTTTGGGGGGGGCATTAATGTCCCTTTAATGTACTTTCAAAGCTGAATGTATATTACCCTAACCCAATGCTATATAAGGCTTAAAGATATTATGAAGGTATACTTGTCACCTTAAGACAAGTTTAGATTTTTTTTTAACACAGAATTTTGAATATATGTCATACTAGCCATTTTCTGTACAATAAATAGATTTTGGAGGCTGGTGGCACCTTATGTGAATACTCTGAACAACATGCTTAATTAGTTCTGTTTGAGGTCAGGCATACTGCTCACCGTAAGAGAATTAGATTCAAAGTGCAGCATTAGTGCCAGACTGTACCGCCAACAAGTAAAGGTTAACCCTTTGAGTGTTAGGTGTAACCAATGTGTTGCTTCAAGATGACAGCCCTCTGGCACCCAAAGTGTTAACTTTGCTACGTTACATATCCCTCTGGTCCTCAATGGGTTAAGGGCCTTATGCACAAAAACCAGATCAGTTCTGGAGCAAACCAAATGAACCATATGGGAAAAATAAAAACAAATCCCAAATCGCTTATTTAAATGGGTCTTAACCCCGTGAATGTTAGAGAGGTGTCCAACCCAATGTTATGCAATGCACTGGACACCTCTCTAGCATTCAACAGGTTAAAAGCCCCAATTAAAGAAACTGAAGATTTACATGTCCCCTATAGTGCAGTTGTTTTGCTCCAAAATGCTCCACTTTTCTTGTGTGCATAAGGCCCAACATCTGAGTATTTTGTACCCACCCTGTCATATATAATATGCATAGCTGTGTATAATATAAGTTTGGGGTCACTTAGAAATGTCCTTGTTTTCCTTCAAATGATGTCGCAAAATGAATAGGAAATACAGTCAAGACATCAGAAATAATGATTTTTAATTTAAAAAACAATTGTGTCCTTCAAACTTTGCTTTTGTTGAAGAATCATCTATCTGCAGTAATTACTGCCTTGCAGACTATTGGCATTCCAGCTGTCAATTTGTTGAGGTAATGTGAGGAGAGTTCACCCCATGCTTCCTGAAGCACCTCCCACAGTTCAAGCTGCTCCCATAACAGAAACAAGGACATTTCTAAGTGACCCCAACTTTTGAACGGTAGTATAAACTGTAATATCAAGGGTGCCCTGGTGAGGTCTATGGTCGCAGATTTCAGGCATTCATTACATTCAAAGGATTTGCAACGAAGTACAAAATATTCTGATTTTATTTAAGACTAGTTTTAAAGCCCGTGTACACGGACGAACACCGGTGGCACTGCAGTCATGCGATGTACTGACTGTCCGAACGCGCAGCGGGTGATACGGAGTGGAGCGGTCCAAATTCAGACCGTGGTCCTCTCTGAGCGCCTTCCTGGGACCAAGCTCCGTATCAGCTGCTGTGAAGGCAGTCTCTACTGCGCATGACTGAAGCTCGTGCAGCCGTCTCTACTGCGCATGATGGCTTCTGACAAACATCCCAGCCAATTATAATATAGTATTATGTTATCTGTCCAATTACTTTTGGTTCCATAAAATGGAGGAACCGTGTATAAAAAGGGCTGTAATTCATACATGGTTCACAGTTTATGGAAGTAAATAAACTCTGACAGTCTGCACTTTATCCTCTTAGTTGCGGTATCATTTCAGATCCAGCGTACTGGAGTACAGAGCCAAAACAGTAAAACTTGCATCACTGTCCAAATACTTATGCACTGCAATAAATTAAAAGCCTGCTGTATCCTTTGCCTTGTTGCTATCATTAGTATGTACTCACATTTGTGCACATTTTCAACGTCTGCGGGGCTCTGTAGGATTTTTGTCAGACCTTCCAGGAGCAGAGCTGCTTTGTGATAACGATATGCAATATCTTCTGTCTGCTGAAACATCTCATCCAGTGCAGCAGACTGGACCTGAAATCAGCAACAAATCATAAGACATTTAAAAACTGCATTTAGAAGGCTGGTAACTTCTGGATCTGCAGTTTTCTCCCGGCTGTGCTTCAAACATTGGCCCTTATGTAACAAGGCAAATATGGAGCCGTTCTGGGACAAGCCAACTGAACTGCAGAGGAACGAATACAATGCGCTGTGGAATAAGTTGGCGCTATATAAAAGAGGATTTTAGTTTTACCTGTTAAATCTTTTTCTCTTAGTCCATACAGGTTACTGGTAACTTTGGGTAGGCGATCAGCCCCTTTAAAGGGATAGTAATACCTAAAATGTAAAAAAAAATATGTTGTAGGGTTTATCCCCCTGAGTAAAACAAGAGTACTCCCACTGCTGAAAGATGTTTCATTCAAAAGTTATTAATTTTCAAAGTTGAATTTTTTAGGTGCAATATCACAGTGGCCAGAAATTGTAGAGTGGCGCTGCTGCTACACCATCCTATGGAGATTTATGGTCCTGAGACCAGAGCTGTCCATAGGATCGTGTAGCAACAGCCCCACTCTACAATTTCAGGCCACTGTGATATTGCACCTAAAAAATTCAACTTTGAAAATTAATAACTTTTGAATGAAACACCTTTCAGCAGTGGGAGTACTCTTGTTTTACTCAGGGGGATAAACCCTACAACATATTTTTTTTTACATTTTAGGTATTACTATCCCTTTAAGTAGGCAGGAACAATTCTGAGAAGTGACTGCTGGGTGGAGCCTACTTCCTCTCCTTAGCTTGCAGTTAGCCAGTCCCCTTCCAGTAAGATGTGAAAACTATTGACTACGTAGTAAGAAGGTAAAGGAAGACTCCTATGAGCATGAACCCGAAAGGATCCCCACTTTCTGCCACAGGAAAGCCAAGCATGGTCCCTTGACAGGGTGGGAGACCAGTAACCTGTATGGACTATGAGAAAAGGATTTAACAGGTAAGACTAAAATCCTCTTTTCTCTGTTGTCCAATACAGGTTCCTGGTAACTTTGGGATGTCCAACCATTAAGTTCCCCAGGGAGGGAAGAAAGGAAAGGACCAGACGCAGGCCCCCAAAGTCACCAGAGCACCAATAAACCATGAATAGCTCACCAATAACCACAAAGTGTCAACGAACACCGGACAGGGGTAAAACAGACCTCAGGAACTGTTACACAGCACATTGAACTAGAGCCAACAGGGCTCAAAAGTGAAAGAGTACTGAGAGACTAATGAGCTCCTAGACAGGCAAGGCTGCCTCCAGGATCTTCCTCCCAAAACTGGCATCAGCCGATGCCAGCACAAGCACACGGTAGTGTTTTGAGAAGGTATGAACGGACGAACAAGTGGCCGCCTTGCACAATTGATTAGCTGAGGCCTGATTCTTGTAGGCCCAAGATGCCCCAATAGTCCTCATAGAATGAGCCGTTACCCGAAAGAGAACAGGCTTCTTCCTAAGTTCGTAAGCCTTACGAATAGTGGACTTGATCCAAGAAGCAATGGTTACCTTGGAAGCAAGCTTCCCTGCCCTGGGACTCTCAGAAATGAGAAAAAGTTGTCAGACTGCCTCAATGGCTCAGTGCGATGCACATAGAACTTGAGACATTGCACAACATCCAACAGGTGAAGATCCTTCTCCTTGTCAGAAGCAGGGTTAGGGCAGAAAGAAGAAACCACAATCTCCTGATTAATGTGGAACTCAGACACCACCTTTGGGACAAACTCCTGAAAAGTGTGAAGCACCGCCTTGTCCTTGTGAAACACCAAAAAGGGTGGCCTACAAAACAGGGCATGAAGCTCCGCAACATGATGAACAGATACAATCGCCAGGAGAAAAGCCATCTTCCATGTCAGCAGACGGAGAGGAATAGTCGCCAATGACTCAAAGGGAGGGCAATGAAGGACGCCTAAAACCAAGTTAAGTTCCCACTGAGGAGCGGGAGTCTTAAACACAGGATGGGAATGAGCAACGCCTTGGAAGAAAACCTTGATATCAAGAAGAATAGCAAGGCGCCTCTGAAAGAAAACAGAGAGAGCAGAAGTCTGAACCTTAAGAGAACTCAGACTGAGACCCTTATCCACACCATCCTGGAGGAAGGAAAAGACTATAAGAAGATCAAAATCCTGAGACAGGTCCCTATGAGGACACCAAAACAGAAAGGTAGACTAAACTCGATGGTAGGCCTTAGAGGAAACAGGCTTACGGGCACTAAGCATAGAAGCCACCACCCTCCTTCTTCAAAATTGAGGATTCAATCTTCATGCTGTCAAAGCCAGATGATGAACATCCTCCTTCCACAGATAACCCTATAGAATAAGATCCGGACAGGAGGGAAGCCGAAGAGGTTCCGTCACTGAGAGATCCAGAAGCTCCAGAAACCAAGCCTGTCAAGGACAGTACACAGCAATCAGAATGACTGGGCAGAGCTCCAGTCGCAGTTTCCGTATCACCCTGTGCAACAGGGCAATGGGAGGAAAGATGTATGACAGGGGGAAATTCCACGGGATCGACAAGGCATCCACTGCTAAAGCCAGGGGATCTGCCCAGCGAGAGCAGAATGTTTGAACCTTCCTGTTGTGTTCTGTTGCCATCAGGTCGATGCATGGAAGACTCCACAACTGAACAATGAGGTTGAACGCCTCTTGATGCAGTTCCCACTCTCCTCTGTCCACTGTGTGTCGACTGAGGAAGTCTGCCAGAACGCTGTCTACTCCAGGAATATGAACTGCGAAAATGGCAAGGACATGCTCCTCTGCCCAGGACAGAATAGCCTTGACCTCTAGCCAAGCTGTGAGACTTCTTGTGCCGCCTTGCTTGTTGATGTAGGCTACTGCTGTGGTGTTGTCCAACTGTACCCTTACTGGGCAATCCTCCAGCTGACGTGTCCAGTGTCGCAGGGCAAGAAATATCACCCAAAGCTCCAGGACATTGATGGGAAGGACAGATTCTTCCTGGGACCACCAGCCCTGAGCATTCAAGTGCCCCAGGACCGCTCCCCATCCGGGGAGAGGCTGGCATCTATCGTCACTGTTGTCCAGAATGGCACCAGGAAGGGCCTGCCTTTCAGGAGATTGTTCAGTTTGAGCCACCACGAGAGGCTCAGCTCCACGTGAAAAGAGAGAGACAGGGACCTCTCCAAGAGATCCGGTAGACCCCTGCATGCCAGGATTAGAAACCTCTGAAGTTCCCTGGTATGAGCCATGGCAAACAGAACCGCTTCTATGGTGGAAATGAACTTCCCCAGCAGGGATGACAACTTGTTGGCTGGAACCGGATCCTGAGACAGGACAGCTTGGACCTTCAGTGTTATCTGATGAGCCATTTCGTCCGCGAGAAACACCATCCCTCTCTGGGAGTTAAAAAGGAGGCCCAGAAACACCATCCTCAGTGAAGGAACAAGGTCCGATTTGTCCAGATTGATGATCCACCCGTGACGGGACAGAGCATGAATACAATCCTGCACCTGCTGATGAAGGAGTTCCAGAGAAGATGTCGTCAGAAGGAGGTCATCCATGTACGGGGTAACTCTGATGCTGTCCTGATGGAGGACGGAAATCAATGCTCCCAGGACTCTGTTGAGGACCCGTGGTCAGGCCAAAGGGGAGGGCTGAAAACTGGAAAATGCCCTCGATTGCAGGCAAAGATATTGCCAACTCTCTGGATGAACGTGATGTGCAAATAAGCATCCGAAGATCCAGAGAGGCCAGAAATTCCCCAGGGGATATGGCAGCGATTACCGTGCGTAATGATTCCTGGCCATACTGGGACCTAACCACAAAGGAGTTGAGATCCTTCAAATACAAAATGGGACGGCATCCGCCATCCTTCTTGGAAACTACAAAGAGGTTGTAGTAGAACCCTAACCCCCATTCCTGAGGAGGAACAGGTTCCAATACCGCCTTGTCCAGAAGGGGCTGAATGGCTCCCTCGAAAAGGCAGCACTTTTCTGCTCCCAGAGGACAGTGAGAAGAGAAGGTCTGAGAAGGAGGAAGGTAGGTGAAGGGGATCCTGTACCCCGTAGCCACCACCTGCAAAACCCAAAGGTCCGCCACAGAGGCCTCCCAAGCCGAAAGGTAGTGGCGTAAGCTGCCAACTACCTGCGGGAGGGGATCTGGATTTGGAGAGGGTGGTTTGGAAGCCTTGGGCTTAGAGGAGGACTTGGACCTCCATTGCTGCTTAGGCTTGGATGAGAAGCACAGAGCCTGAGGCACCTCCTGGGTCGCCTAGCATGAGTCAGCCTGAAAGGGACGAATAAGCCGATTCCTTCTGACAGGCGCCTTTTTCCTCTGGACCACTGGCAGGTGAGTATTCTTCCGTCCAGTGGCTTCACTGATCAGATCCTTGAGATCAGGCCCAAACAGTGAGGTGCCCTGAAAAGGCAAGTACAGGAGAGCCCTCTTGGAGGCCGTGTCAGCAGACCAGATCTTGAGCCAAAGAGCACCTCTGGCTACCACAGACACAGTTGATGCCCTGGCTGATGCCCTGGCGACCATACACGCAGCATCAAACAGTGCAGCAGAAACATAATGCTGAGCCTCAGAGATGTTGGCAAGAAGCCGCAACATGTCAGCAGTAGGAGCCCACTGACGGACAGCTGAAGTGAGCTGTTCAGTCCAAACAGCCACAGCACTATTCACCCACTCCGCAGCAAAACAGGGGTGCAGGGCAGAACCAGCCATCGCAAAAATAGCCTTGAGAGCAGTCTTAAGCTTCTTGTCAGTCCAGTCTTTCAGAGCAGATGCCCACAGGCAAGGCAGTGAACTTAGAAGGTCTGGAGACAGGGGCATCCACTTTGGGAGGATGAACCCACTGAGCTAGGGCTGCTTCAGAGAACAGATAAAGAGTAGCAAATTTTCTAGAGATAGACGGTTTCCTGTCTGGAAACTTCCACTCCTCAGAAACCAAGCAGTCAAGGGTGGGGTTAGGTGGAAAACAGGTATGGGGCCTAACAGGCTCCTGGAACACATCAGAGGGATCAGAAGAAACCTCCTGCACCAAGGGAATGTTCAGGGTGTTCAACACAGCCCTGATCAGGCCCTCAGCCGAGGGAACAGGATCAGCCTCAAAGGGATCCCCAAAAAACTGAGGGGAAGGGACAGCAGAGCAGTCTTCATCATTAGAATCCACCATTAATTCCTCTTCAGAGGAATCAAACACATCAGGTAAACCCGGCGGTTTAGGCAGGGAAGATCTGATAGGGGTGGGGGCCTGCCACGAGTGGAAGACCCCCTGCAAGGTGGATGGAAGGAGTTGTCCCTGGTAATAGCCTTAAACTCTTGCATCCAAACTGGCTCTAGTGCATGGCTGGAGGTCCCTGCTGGGGATTCAGGGGCAGCAGCACATGCTGGGCAAACAAGACCTGAGTATTCTCTAGGTAACCCTGAATGACATGAGGAGAAATGAGCAATGGGGGACACAGACACCCAAGTATGCTTAGTCTTAGGCCTAGCCCCAAGGTCTAACAGAATAGACATTCTCACAGAGTCACACGGTCAAAGTATTCGAAACACCCAAAAAACTGTGTATGATAATTAAGATCACCCCAGAAACTCTAAATTAGACTTATCTGGTAGGAGACGGGTTAAACTGTTGAGGAGAGAAGGAGAGTCCAAGCCCTGCGTAGGATACTCGATCAGTGAATGCACAAAATGGCTGCTGCGGCGGAAGCCAATCAGAAACAAGCGTGCGAAGCAAGCGCTCATGGGAATTGTAGATTCACTGAAAAAAGTACTCCAACAGTGCCCGAAGCCCCCTGAGCAAGGGCAGACCAACCAAATGAGCCATCTCAGACCTCGCTACGTGGAGCGGTTGCAGAGATACGTCCCAAACTGTAAAGTCCCATAGAAGTGAATGGAGCACTAGCGTCTATGCAGTAAACGAGCACAACAGGGTGAATACCAAAATGTAAAACCACTCAAAAGCCCACTAGAACAAGTCAGCAGACCCAATAAACACTGGTCTCAGTAGGGAAAGTGTCCACAATGCCCCTAAAACATGCTAACCAGCAGCAAAAGGGTTAAGTTACCACAGAAACTTGCTCCAAACACCTCACAGACCTATAGATAAACCCATTGAGTGCATGAGTATGTAATAGGAACTCCAAATGAGACCCCTGTGTGGAGGGGAAGGATGGGACATGAGGACCTCAGCACTCAAAGAGTGCTCACCTTTTTCAGCAGATCTTGTCTTAAAATTACCATATATCAAGAAGAAGCCTCAGTGGGCAACTCCTGGGGATTGGCTAGCTGCAAGCTAAGGAGAGGAGGTAGGCTCCACCCAGCAGTCACTTCTCAGAATTGTTCCTGCCTACTTAAAGGGGCTATCGCCTACCCAAAGTTACCAGTAACCTGTATTGGATGATAGAGAAAAAAAAGATTAATAATAATAATAATGCATTACATTGATTTGTATGTGAACTTTAACTATTCGAATTGTAGAGAATTATCCAGCACATTGCACAGAAATGCGCAGAGACCTCTCTAGAATTCAAAGAGTTAGAAACGCCCCAATTAAATCAATGGTAATTTTAGGAATGTTCATTCTCCCATACAGTGCAGTTGGTTTGCCCAGTATTGCTCCAGTTGGCTTCTATACAAAAGGGCCATAGATAGGGTTGCCACCCAGCCGGTATTTTACCGGCAGGCCAGTAAAAAATTGGCTTCTGTCCAATTTTAAGTCTATGGAGGGAATGCCATGGCCGGTATTTTTTTGAAGATAGATCTGCAAACTAGGCCTCATCCCTGGAGCAGTTCTGGGGCTCATTAAGTGCACCATGGAGGAAAATTCCCACTGAATGAAATATGACTTTTAAACCCTTGAAAGCTTTGCAAAATGTGGACACCTCCCTAGCATTTGAGGAGATAAACTGAAAAGCTACATATAACCATTTAGTGCTACAGGGGTGTGTGAACCATTGCAGACATCCCTATGGCACTGAAAAGGTTACAATAATGAGAATTTTGTAATTTGTATTTGTTCACTGTGGCGTGGTTAGGCTGGTCCAGGAACTGGGGCAAAACAACTGTATTACAGGAGACAATTAAAAATCCCCATTGACTGAAATTAAGTTTCTAACCCATTGAATCCTAGAGAAGGCTACAATGCACTGAGAAGCAAAGTGACTTTTTAGCATTCGAGGTGTCAAAAAAAGCCATACAAATCAATGAAGATTTGGGGAATTTTTACTTGTACACGTTAGCGCAGTTGGTTTGATCCAAAATGACTCGAATTCTTAGTACATCAGTATTATGTTCAGAGGAGAGGTGTGCCTTGGCACACCACACTGCAATAAAGTTATGCACATCTCTGACTCTCACAGGGTAACTTTACCTTCTTTGAAAGCAGTGTTCACCCTGTGGTGAGCAATCCAGCACCGAAAGCAATAAAATGGCAAATAAAACTGGGCAGGGCCGCATGTTGCATCTGTTATTCCAATGCAGCCCTGCATAAACAGTCCTCTTTAAACCTTTGAGTGCCAGAGGGTTATGCAATGCATTACATCCTCTGACACTCAAAGGGTTAAAGGAATAGTAACCCTTTATTTTCACTTTATAAACTCTGCAAGTGCATAGTAGATCAGATCACCTATACTTTCTTTTCGAGCGTCACCAACTTTTTTTGCCCTTTTATGTCCATTTCTGTCATGAAACAGGTCTAAAGATACAATGTAAATAAAATAACACACATAGCAATCAGTGGTGCAGAGAGAATGTAACATTATATTCCATATTGCTTTGACGGTCCTCTGATCTGAAAATACTATGGAAACAGGAATATAGTGACATAAGTGTACAAGGGAAAAAAAGTATAGGTAATTTATCTGTAAATATTATGCACTTGCAGAATATGTACAATAAAAAAGGGTTACTACTCCTTTAACACTATCAGTGCAGGGTTGCCTATTAAAGGCAGTGCTGTAAGGCCAATTAACTAGTATTGCAAAGCATTCATGAGGTGGAAAGCCCCATTTACAGTGGATATAAGAAGTCTACACACTCCTGTTAAAATGCCAGGTTCTTGTGATGTTAAAGAATGAGACAAAGATAAATCATGTCAGAACTTTTTCCACCTTTAATGTGACCTATAACATGAACAATTCAATTGCAAAACAAACTGAAATCGTTGAGGGGGAAAAATAAAAAAACTCATAATAACCTGGTTGCATAGGTGTGCACACTCTTAAACTAATACTTTGTTGAAGCACCTTTTGATTTTATTACAGCAATCAGTCTTTTTGGGTAGGAGTTAATTAGCATGGCACATCTTGACGTTGAAGTATTTGCCCACTCTTCTTTGCAAAAGCGCTCCAAATCTGTCAGATTGCGAGGACATTTCCTGTGCACAGCCCTCTTCAGATCACCCCACAGATGTTCAATTGGATTCAGGTCTGGGCTCTGGCTGGGCCATTCCAAAAAAATCTTCTTGTGAAGCCATGCTCTTGTGGATTTGGATGTGTGCTTTGGGTCGTTGTCATGCTGAAAGGTGAACTTCCTCTTCATCTTCAGTTATCTAACGGACACCTGAAGGTTTTGTGCTAAAATTGCCTGGTATTTGGAACTGTTCATAATTCCCTCCACCCTGACTAAGGCCCCAGTCCCAGCTGAGGAAAAACAGCCCCAAAGCACGATGCTGCCACCACCATGCTTCACTGTGGGCATGGTGTTCTTTGGGTGATATGCACTGTTGTTTTTGCACCAAACATACCTTTTGGAGTTACGGCCAAAAAGTTCAACCTTGGTTTCATCAGACCATAACACATTTTCCCAAGTGCTTTTGGGGGACTTGATGTTTGTTACTGCAAACTTCAGCCGGGCTTGGATGTTTTTCATTGTAAGAAAAGGCTTCCGTCTTGCCATCCTACCCCATAGCTCATTTATATGAAGAATACAGGAGATTGTTGTCACATGTATCACACAGCCAGTACTTGCCAGAAATTTCTGCAGTTCCTTTAATTCTGCAGCAGGCCTCTTGGAAACCTCCTTGACCAGTTTTCTTCTCGTCTGGTCATCAATTTTGGAGGGGCGTCCAGTTCTTGGTAATGTCTCTATTGTGCCATATTTTCTCCACTTGATGATGACTGTCTTCACTGTGTTCCACGGTATATCTAATGCTTTGGAAATTCTTTTATACCCTTTTCAAGAATGAAATCCCTCTGATGCTCTGGAAGCTCTCTGTGAACCATGGCTTTTGCTCTGAGACACAACTAAGCAAATGTCAGGAAAATCCTACTAGAATGGCTGAACTTTATTTGTGATTAATCTGAGTCACTTTAAATGATGGTAGGTGTGTAATGACTTCTATTTAACATGAGATTGAATGTGATTGGTTAATTCTGAACACAGCCACATCCCCAGTTATAAGAGGGTGTGCACACCTATGCAACCAGGTTATTGTGAGTTTTTTTTTATCCCCCCCCCCCAACGATTTCAGTTTGTTTTGCAATTGAATTATTCACGTTATAGGCCACATTAAAGGTGGAAAAAGTTCTGACATGATTTATCTTTGTTTCATTCTTTAACATCACAAGAACCTGGCATTTTAACAGGGGTGTGTAGACTTTTTATATCCTCTGTAAATCAACAGGAAGTGTGAGAATCTGTGTTTTTCCCCCCATGACACAGTTGGCCTGCTCCAGAATTGTATCATGATTTCTTAGTACATCATCCTGTGTATGTAAAGTTAGGATGAATTGCTGGTCGCTCACCATCTCTACTGCACAGTTATAGATCAGTTTCTCTGCTGTGACGCTGTTAATCTCATCAACAAAGCGCTGCTTGTCTGAGAAGAAGCGGTTCAGCTGCTCTGTTAGCTTCTTGCACATGCTGATACAGAACTTATAGCGCTCGTTCATACTCTTCACCACTTGAACAGAAGACAGAAGAATCGATTAGCACAACAAAGAGAAAGCTGGAGGGATTGGAGATTATTTTTTTTTTATTCATCAACAGTAAATTATTTTAGGGGGAGTTAGAGGGTTCATAGTCTTTAAAGGAGAAGTAAACTTCTTATGAAAAAATAGATTTTATTACTATTTGCTTTTCAGTAAAACAAGGGTATTTCAACTGCTGATATGTTATGTAAATTATATTTAAAAAACTGAAATTGCCTGTGGATTCCCGTTACCCCTGTTATTTTAAGGAAAAGAAAACAGATGGAGAGGTAATAACTTTTGAGTGAAAAATCTTCCAGCTAGGCAATACCCTTGTTTTACTCTGCAGGAAATGCCTCATAACAAAGTTTCATAAAAAGAACTTTACTTCCCCTTCAAATAAAATTGTTAAGAGAGCTGTAGATAACATTCTGGTTATGTTTTACTGAATGATTGATGCTGTTACTACATGTATTGTACAAAGCCAGGTGCAACAGCAAAATTACAGTAATAAAAACAGTATCAGTGCCAACCAACCTTGCTTTACGGTGCTAGAAGGGGTCAGCTTTCCAGATTTGATTTGCGTTTTGGCAAGTTGTAGGGATGACGCTAAGAACTGTGCTGCCTTCATGTACAACACCAGTTGCTCCACTTGTCTGGGAAAAAAAATATAAAAAAATCTTATTTAAAGGGCAGCTATAAATATTTCATGATGTTGGTGCTTTTAAAGAACAACTGTGCTTATATATGATAACTAGCATTTATAATTATGTTTAACAAAAGAGGATCTATTAATGAAGCAGTGGAAAAAGCAATTCATCAGGCACATTACTCTCGGGTGTGGTTTAAAATGTGTGTTGTGGGGAATAAATTGGAAGAATCGAGGAGCTTCATCATCCTGTAGGAATTACCAGGAGATGGCAGTTTCCTCTGACATCTCCCACCTGGCAAACTGAGGTTAAGTGTTTTTGTACATGCGCGAGTGTGTGCTAATGTATGCATGAGGTCAATGCCAATGACAGAGCATAAAGACTGAGTTTCAGGGGAGGATGCTCCTGGGCCGCTGTAGAAGTAGACGCCCTGGACACATACCCACAGAATGGCAGAGGTAAAGAAAGCCACGCATCAAACAAGTAACACTTGGGGCAACCTGAGGCAATAGTGCACTCTTACCCACAGTAGCATGGCTATAACCTTATTCAATTCTGGGCCAAACAACTTCTTTGCCACAAATGGGAGAGAAACCAAGTACTTCATGGAAGACTGGTCTGCCAACCATATTTTTAGCCAAAACATATGACAGAGTGCCACGGCCTATCAGAATCAAACGCCACTTCAGTAAGATATGTATTAACTTCAAGGATCTTAGAAACAGCTGGAATATCCTCCTCTTTAGGTGCATCCTCATGGACACCTCTAAGAGTTGCTCCCTCCTTGTCACCCAAGCAACTACGAAGGTGGGACTTACGGGGGTACCAGAAACTGAAAAATTCACCTTAAGGAAGGAATGCATGCACTTATGTGCCTGGTGCTTAAGCTCCATCAGCAATGCTGCCAAGCTTAGAAAGACAAGAAATTGGATGGTCCACTGTAGGAATAGGTAGCCAACGCTAATAGGATATCAGGAGAAAAGGGATATCAGTGGAAAGTGTATAGGAATAAAAAAAGTTTCTTGTCAGTTGATTTTTACTGCTCCAGGACTATCAGGTCCAAAGAATGATTGGGAGGGAAATTACAGCCTCCCTTTTGTGCCTCTTAAATACATCTGGGGATGAAGAAACTGAGTGAGAAGCCTCAGAGACCTTCAAAGTCCCCAAAACTGCTCTAGTAAGACCCTCGGTAGATGAGCCAGGGACATCCTCAAACTAATCACCAGGTGTGAAGGATGAATCAAAATCACTCACATCCGTTTCTCCCACCGAGTGAGAGGAATCTCTTTCCAGGGAATACGCCCCCCACAAGATCCCCTGAATACAGGAAGAAATATTATCCACGAAAGAAATAACGGCTTTAACCTATGTAGGCTCCTGTTTAGGAGCAGAGGGGCCCAGAAGCCATTGTGCAAGGGCCACAGAACAAGAGGGACATAAGGTACCAGCAGAGTCCCTGGTAAGACTAGTCTGACAGTGAAGCAGAGAATTAATGGGGAGACACCTGAAGTCCTGGTGTGTTTTGACTTGCTCATATCCCCTTTGTGCTCAAACACAAGAAAAAGAAGCACACACACACTCTAAAACGTAGGAATACCAAAAGTACTAATTAAATACATCCACCATATACCCATCTGATTGGTACTCAGTTACTAGAAAAGGCATATACGGCCTCTGGTTGTACATGCATATACTGGCATGGACCCCAGTACGGTCAGCACAATGCAGGTATAGGTGATTCGGTTCCATATGGCTCAGATATAGGGCGTATATAGGAAAAAAGCATAAATACAAATTCCATTAAGTGTGGTAGTACAAAATCAACCAATGAACCTCCACTATGAGAAACCCTATGGGATACTCACATGTCACACATACAAACACTATGTATGGTGGTAAAGCGTGTCTTCTGGTATACAACCTCAGGTGGGTTGATTACTTGAGGGAGCCACTTTAGTGGGTGGAAATCTTTGTGGTGGTGGGGGTCCTCTTTGCCTGAGTATTTACATTGGTTGATGTTGTGGCATGTGAATACAATTTAGACCACAAGAAGGTGTCTATGAACAAGAACTCTTAGTTGCCAAAACCTTCCACAAATTACTGGACAAAGTGGCTCCCTCCTGGTTAACCCACCTGGGGTTGTATACCATAACATGTGTTTTACCACCAGAGACAATGTTTGTCTCTCTGTGATGCGAGTACCCCATCTTTAGTAGGGTGGCTCAAGGTGGAGGTTGATTGTGTACCATTACACTTAGCAAAAAAGCATAAGTACAAACTCCTCCTATGTCTGGGCCATACTGAATGGAATCATCACCTATACCTGCATTGTGCTTAACTGTACCGGGATCCATACCAGTAGTTAAGTGTGCAATAAGAGGTAGCATATGCCTCTTTAGTAATCTATTTTTCCATTTCCTGGGACCTTGAAGGACAAAGCAGCTCCCTTGAGCAGTTAAACCACCTATTGTTATATACTATGACATAGTCTTTATTACCAGAAGATAGTGTTGGTCTCTTTGTGATGTGTGTACCCCATCTTTAGTAGGGTGTCTCGTGGAGGTTCACTGGTTGATTGTGTACTACTACACTTAGAGGGGATTTGTATATATCCATTTTTTTCCTATCTATGCCCTATATTTAAGCCACATTGAACACAATCATTGGCTATACATTCATTGTGCTTACTGTACTAGGGTCCATACCAGTAGCTGCATGTGCAATGAGAGGCTGTATATGCCTCGTTAGTAAGTGAGTAACCCCCTGAAGGGTGTATAGGGAGGTATTTAATTTGTATGTCTGGCACTCCAATGTTTAAAGTGTGTGCTTATTTTTCTTGTTTTTGACTACAGTGGATAGGATTGGCACACATACATTTAAAAAATATATATACTATTTTTGTTTGTACAAGTCATTGAGGTTTTTGAGGGCTTTTCCATTTTTTTCTTACTAGTTGAAGAGCCCAGTGCCAGCCGGTCGCGGTGCAGTCATGCGCAGTAGAAACTGCCCACACCGCGTCTGATACGAATACTGAAGGTGCGCAGAGAGGACTCTGGTTTGATTTCGGAGTACCCTGCTCCGTATCAGCCCTGTCACGGGCAGTCTCTATTGCACAGGACTGCAGCGTCTACTGCGCATGTCCGCGTTGTTACAAACTTTTTAGCAAATTATTATATAGGATGTTCTTCTTTGTGCTCAGACATAACCAGTAGACCCCCAAATAAGGAATACAGACATCTCTTCATCTAAAAGAGAAAGGCTAGAAGTACAGCCCTACCTTGCCCCACGGCAGTTCACCTGGTCCCGCAGAAACCTTAACGTTGCTGCTGATGCCCCATCTAATATGGCCACAAAGACTGGCCGGTACTTAACCCCTTACGGACTGGCTGTGCAGCAGGCAGTTAAGGACCACAGGGCATTTTTTTTTACATGATCCGCGTGGTTGCATGCTGTTCGGGGAGCCCTGAATTCCATGATGTGCCAGGACCGTCATGGGTCCTTTTGGCAAGTTCACCCATGAGGTTCCTGGCATGTCATGGGTCCTTAAGGGGTCCCATAACGGAGGAAGACTAAAATAAAGTAAATTTTAGTTAAGTAATGAGAAGCCACCCCTAAAGAGGGCAAAGAGAATGG
This sequence comes from Rhinophrynus dorsalis, assembly GCA_037306005.1. Lineage (NCBI taxonomy): Eukaryota > Metazoa > Chordata > Amphibia > Anura > Rhinophrynidae > Rhinophrynus > Rhinophrynus dorsalis. Next base: position 312,956,977 of record CM074719.1, read on the forward strand.
GGCTGACAGAAAAGTAGAGTGCAGAACTAGCAAGTTCATCAGAGACCTCAGAATGTAGCTGCTAGACAGACAGATGGGCATACTCATGGGACCTGTCCACTCTGAAACTGGACGACTCTTCAGTCTTCAGGCTCCTATTCATAATTAGCAATGGAAAGAGGAATATTGCTAAGAGAGAAAGCCACCATCTATCAAACCTAGGTCCCTTAAAAACATGCACCCTGGTCCCTATCCATCCATGTCATCACAGATAGGATCCCGCCTAAAGGGGATTGAACAGTACCATGGAAGTTAAGAAAAAAAAATACTACTTAAAAAACATTTGGCTCTTTTTGAGGTCACTTTTAAAACACAGAACGTCTGTTGGGGGAGTGGAGTAGGGAAGGAGTCTTCATCTCCAGAGAGCTCTATGATTCTTGTGTTCCATATGGATCACTGAAATCTGGCTATAAGCCACACCTCTTAACAATAAACAAGCCTCTATAGTTCTGAATGACTCACGAGACAACAGGCTTTAAACTGAGACAATTAGCAGTGGACCACAAGAGCGACCAAAAACAACATAAAATAGCATATAGATATAACCAACTGCACAGGAGAGCACACTCAGGGTTGTAGATGTCTCTGAAGGTTGCATGTGGGCTCAGGAATGAATGCAGTCTACTGTTGATTTACTAGATCAGTTTCTATTCTTACCCCCATTCTTTACTCAGCTGACTTATTTGATCCACCACAACGCTCTCCTGAATCTGATAAAGGGACACAGCAGAGGTGCAGAGTTCGGAATTTGCTCCCCGGGATGCTGTTAGCTCTATTACGCATTCTGTGAACATCAGCATCAGGTTGAGGTGACGAAGCGTGTCTGTGTGTTCTCTCTTTTAAAGGAAAACAAATATTCACATTGATTTAAAAGTTTCTATTAACCAGATAGCTTTTAAAGTAAAACCTGACATGATTAGACACTCCACAAAATTACAATGATCCTTTGGAGGTATTTTCAGCCCCAAACTAAACACACATAAAACTTTAGTGGAGTTTGTACCAGTTTTACAAGAGCGGTGATGTTTCATTCTGGAAAAATATTATATATATTTCCTTCTACTTAAATTAATGGTACTCCCATTGGGGATAATACATTCCAAGGTTATTACAACAGTTTATTATTATTAATAAACTACATTGTTCTATAGTGCCACCCAAGATATGTTGTTTCTGTCACTTGATATGAAGAACATCAGTCTAACTCAAGGCCCTGCCAAAGAGAGAAACATAAAAAAAAAAAAAAAAAAAAAAACCCTGTTCATCAGCTGCCATTGTTGCTAAAAAAGTTTGAGTTGTAATAACCTTTGAGTGAAGCATCTCTCAGTAGTAGGAATGCCTTCCTTTTAGTCCGCAGGAAAATCCTAAAGATGTTGTCCTTATAATAAACCTTTTTCTATACACTTAACTCTGTGGTTCCCAACCAGGGTTTAGTGGCACTTTGGTGTACCATAGACATCCACTTAGGGTGCACTTTCTTTTTTCTAAAGACTTTTGACAAAAATGAAAAATCTTTCAAATATATATTTATGGAAATTATGCACAATACGTTTGTTTTGTTATTCTTATCGGCCAGGTATTGCTCTGTAACTACTGACATGATTACTGCATATTTGCAAAAACAAGAAATGGCCCTGCTGTCTGCCTTTACAAGACATGTTTAGGATAATGAACATTTAATAATAACCCCGACTTACATTCCTTTTACAAGAAAACCCTTTTCCCTTCCACCTTTGTTCAAGAGATAAGATCATTAATCATTCCTGCATGTTATGTCCAAAGAGGCAGAATGACAGTTTGTAGTAGTTTTTACAAACCTAAACAGACAGAGTACATGAGCTTACTTAAAGGTATAGTAATACTTAAAATGTAAAAAAAAAAATATATATATGTTGTAGGGTTTATCCCCCTGAGTAAAACAAGGGTACTCCCACTGCTGATAGAAATTTTATTAAAAAAATTATAACAGCTCAGACTTGAATTTTTTAGGTTCAATATCACAGTGGCCTGAAAATTTACAGTGGTGCTGTTGCTACACCATACTATGGACAGCTCTGGTTTGTAAACCATAAATCTCCATAGGATGGTGTAGCAACAGCGCCACTGTAAATTTTCAGGCCACTGAGATATTGCAACTAAAAAATTCAAGTTTGAGCTGTTATAATTTTTTAATAAAATATCTCTCGGCAGTGGGAGTACCCTTGTTTTATTCAGGGACATAAACCCTACAACATATTATTTTTTTACATCTTAAGTATTACTATCCCTTTAAGGTCAGAGGGGAGTGGTACGTCTCTGGTCCTTAAAAGTTTAAATTTACCATGTACAGTGGGTGGAATTTGTGTTAATTTGACCTGCTAGCAACTGGCATTCACAAAACATCCATGATTGTTTGAAGATGTTAGCTCTTGAACAACGGCATAACGGACAAATTAGGATTTTCTGGCCACAGTAAGGTAAGTGTGTGTGTGTTTGGGGGGGAGGCATTAAGAGTTAGTAGTATTCCTTTAACCACTTCATTGGAAAATATGTATCCAATGCATTATGCACTGGAGACATTTCTAGCATCCAATGGATTAGATTTTGAGGCTCCTGCACAAAAAACGACATTATACAAATCTGGGTAATCATTATATTAAATATTTAAATGTAGAAGATCACTTTCTGTTCAAAGAGAAACTATATTCTAGTAATAATTAGCTCAGTGAGTTTACCTTAAAGTGATAGTAACATCTCATAATCAGTTGTTTTTTTGTCTCATAGCTTTTGGGCCATGGAGAGTGTTATTTCAATACTGTTAGAGTTGTAGTTCAAGAGTAATTGAATGATAAAATATCCCTCTCCCGCCCCTTTTACCTAGTGTAAGCCACCTCCCCTCAGATGTGGAATCTGGCCTCTTGACCGGACAGGTAGTAGCAAGGGACAATCTTCTTACTGTAAGCATAAGGAAAACCCTGCCCCCTTGACAGGTTTTTCCTTATGTTAACTGAAGATTGTCCCTCTCTGTGATCCATCCGGACAGTCTTGCTGCTCTGAGGTGAGCAGTGTTACATCAGTAAAAGGGACAAGAGGGGTATACTTTATCATTCAATTACTCTTGAACTACAACTCGAACAGTATTGAAATAACGCTCTCCATGGCCAAATACTATGAAGATTAATCTGAGCTGCTTTTTTGTGAAACTTTAGTAACCTTTTAAGGTTATGCTTAAGGTAAATTTTCTCTCTCTCTAATTTGTTACCTCCATAAGTGTTTCTTCAGGAAGTTCAGGGGCCTCAAACGTGATGAAGTCTTCCAGGCTAGGTGGAGATGTGCCATAAGACATGTATTTCAGGCTTGGTGCTACATCTGCTCCTGGGGGAGATGTGCCCATGTTAAAAGCAGATGGGGAGCCCATAAGCACACGTCCACTGGTGGAGCAGAGAGAGCCACCTGAGCTGTTCGACCCAACTATAAACAACAACACACACAGATTAAAAGCTGAAGAAGGAATATAGATAACCTTAAAGGAGAGATAATTGGGGAATTTTTGTGTCATTACTTAGAAATCCTTTTCTCTTAGCCCATCTGGAACACAGGAACCATAATGTAAAGTATCCTCCATCAGGAAAGAGAGGAAAGCTCACAGCGCTTACTCAACATAAAATATCCATATCATATTATAATTTAATATAAAAATAAAGTTTGAAATATAGATAGCAGCAAGGAATGAGAGGGTTCTCCAGTCCCCCTAACATTAGGCCTAAACCCAAAAGTGAAAACACATACAGAAAAGACAATCCTGCGCTCCTCTATATACTGTGAATATAAGTGCCCTGTATTTAGCATATGTAATAACTCTTAGTAAATCTAAGTGAAAATAAGTGAGAATTTCGTTCCACAAATTGGCCAATCCGTGTGTAAGCTTACCACCAACGCCAAGGTATCTCACTTTGCGGTAAGTCCTACTCTAATACACCTATAAAGACCCTATCTGAATTAAAATTAAAATCAAAAACAGACATTCTCTGAAGAAAGATGTTATAATAAACGCATCAGTGGGGACCCTTTAAATATCTTTTTGATGTTTTTTATTTCTTGTTGTAGGTCTGTTGTTTTTAATTGCACTACACTGGGACCCACAAGAAATAAAAAACATCAAAAAGATATTTAAAGGGTCCCCACTGATGCGTTTATTATAACATCTTTCTTCAGAGAATGTCTGTTTTTGATTTTAATTTTAATTCAGATAGGGTCTTTATAGGTGTATTAGAGTAGGACTTACCGCAAAGTGAGATACCTTGGCGTTGGTGGTAAGCTTACACACGGATTGGCCAATTTGTGGAACGAAATTCTCACTTATTTTCACTTAGATTTACTAAGAGTTATTACATATGCTAAATACAGGGCACTTATATTCACAGTATATAGAGGAGCGCAGGATTGTCTTTTCTGTATGTGTTTTCACTTTTGGGTTTAGGCCTAATGTTAGGGGGACTGGAGAACCCTCTCATTCCTTGCTGCTATCTATATTTCAAACTTTATTTTTATATTAAATTATAATATGATATGGATATTTTATGGTGAGTAAGCGCTGTGAGCTTTCCTCTCTTTTCTGCTTTTGTTTCACACATATCTCCTTTAGCTCAACTATGCAACTTCTCATTTTATCCAATTTATTCACAAAGATATAAAAACACATGATTACTTCATTTCATTTCACTATTCTTTTTTCTTTCTCACTTGGCCTTTAAGAACAAGGCCTTTTGGCCTGTTCCAGTATGCAATACCCCTTGCCTGTTTGGTATCACCCATTCCTCACATGACTTGTGGGGAAGGATATAAATGGAACATAGTTTTCAATGCAGGCCCTTATGGGCCATGTATCAGGTGAATCCTCCCTCTACACCTAATTTGTTTTTTTTTTTGTCTCGTTGTAGGTCTGTTGTTTTTAATTGCACTACACTGGGACGCACAAGAAATAAAAAACATCAAAAAAATATTTAAAGGGTTCCCACTGACATGTTTATTATAACATCTTTCTTCAGAGAATGTCGGTTTTTAATTTTAATTTTAACTCAGATAGGGTCTTTATAGGTGTATTAGAGTAGGACTTACTGCAAAGTGAGATACCTTGGCGTTGGTGGTAAGCTTACACACGGATTGGCCAATTTGTGGAACGAAATTCTCACTTATTTTCACTTAGATTTACTGAGAGTTATTACATATGCTAAATACAGGGCACTTATGTTCACAGTATATAGAGGAGCGCAGGATTGTCTTTTTTGTATGTGTATCCTCCATCAGGAGCCTGTTTTTGTCAGGGCTTTTGCCAAAAATGGCTCTCTAGAGGTGAAGTGTCCAGCCCTACTACACTTTACCCCCAGCAGGAAAGAGGGTCACCTGAAACAGAGAACACAAAGGATACCCCCTCCCAGAACTCAATACATTTTTCTCTGGGAAGTCCTTTGTTCAACATGTACTAAGAGAAAAGGATTTATTTGTAAGTACACAAAATGCCCTTTTCTCCTTCATCCAATGTGTAACATGGGAACCATGGGGTTATACCAAAAATATCAATCAAACTTCCAGGGAAGGACAGAAAAAATCCTCAAAACACAGATCAGTTTCAACAGAGACAAACCGGAACATATGAAATTCAGGTGTCAATGGACATCTACACATCAAACCATTAAAAGGTTACTGGAAATAAACATAAGAGGATACCTGCACAGGAACAACATCACGTAGGACATTCTGTCCAAAACAGGCTTCAGCTGAAGCCAGAACATTGACAAGGGAGTGCTTAACAAACAAGTGAACGAACAACCATGTCACCACTTTGAACGGATCCGCAGAGGCCTGGTTCTTATAGGCCCAGGAAGCACCCACCTCTCTGGTGGAATGAGCTAGGATCTTAAAGGGATAGTAATACTTCATTTTAACTTTATTTTATTTTGTAGGCATTAAAAAAACATGAAGGGCCTGGATACTTATTTAAAAGAACATAACATAGAGGGCTATGTACGTTAGTATTAAGATTAATATTTTACTTAGGGCTTGTTGATCATGGGAGAAATCTGATTGCCATTTGGAATCAGGAGGGAATTCTCCCCCCCACCACCCCATTCAGGGCAGAATTTGAAATTGCTGTATTGTTGTGTTTTTTTTGCCTTCTTTTGGATCAACGATGGTAAACAGGAATAGGAAAAGGGTTGAACTAGATGGACGCAAGTCTTTTTTCAACCTAAATTACTATGTTACTATGAAGAATGATATAAGTCTTATCTCTCAAACCTTTATGGTTTAAGAGATATTCACAAGCAAAGTTTCCCCTCCCCGCCCCTTTTACCTAGTGTAAGCCATCTCTTCTCAGATGTGAATCTGGTTGTAAGACCAGACAGATAACAGCAGGGGACAATCTTCTTTGTATGAAAAGAATGAAAGCCCTTCCCCCCTTGACAAGTTTTTCAGCTTTTTCCCTTATCTTAATTGAAGATTGTCCCTTTCTGCAGTCTACCTGGGCACCTCCCTTCTGATCTGGCTGAACAGGGGGGGGGATACTTTGCTTGTGAATCTCTCTTAAACCATAAAGGTTTGAGAGATAAGACTTATATCGTTCTTCATGTTTTTTAATGCCTACAAAATAAAATAAAGATAAAACGAAGTATTACTATCCCTTTAAAGGAAAAAGGCTTTTTCCAGAGGACATAGGCCTGACGAATTGTTGCGGTCACCTTATATGCAACTTGACCCATACAAGGGCCCTCAGAAATGACAAAAATATGAGTCCAATTTTCAGAAAGGCTCAGTGTGATGAACAAAGAAATGCATAGTAATGTTCAAACAGTGAAGCAACTGCTCCTGCCTGTTAGATGGAGCCTGACAATGAGAAGGAAGAAAAATGTCCTTGTTAACCTGAAACAACTCGAAAGATAAGCCCTACAGAAATTCTCAAAACCACCCGATCAGAATGAAAGATCAGGAAGGTGGTTTGCAGGACAAAGCATGAAGTTTGGCATCTTACAAAACAGACAGTCTCCAGCAAGAAAGTGGTCTAAAGAGTCAAGGCCAAAGGGAAACAGAAGATAGAGGCTAACAATTAGCCTTCTGAAGCACTCCCAGAAAGAGGCTGAAGTCCCATGAAGGAGAGAGATCCCAAAAGACTGAGCAGTCATGAGCCACCCACTACACAAAGGTTTGCGTATCTCATAATAAGGAAATATGCCTCTGAAAAAGTAGAGATACAGTAGAAATCTGGACATTATGGAACTAAGACTAAGCCCCTTCTGAAGTCCATCCTGAAGAAAGGCTAAGATAACTGAAAGATGAAAATGAGGCGGCCATGACCCCTAGTCATCACACCACTTGGAGAACAAGAAGCATTCTCTATGGAAGGCACTGGATGACACCAGCTTGAGTGCCTTCAACAATGACAGAATCCAATAAGCCTTTCTTCCTTAGGATGCTGGATTCAAGAGTCAAGCAGTCAAAGTCAACTTCTCAACCCCTGGTTGATACAGAAGAACCTGAGTCAAGAGGTCCAGAATGAGTGCAAGCCAAAAAGGCTCTGCTACAGATAGATTGAGAAAATCCAAGAACTAGGCCTGGCGAGGCCAGAATGGACTGATCTGAATTGCATAATCTCCCACTATCCTCACTTTCTACCAGTACCCTGGGAATCAGAGGGAATGGAAGAAATGCATACACCAGGGGAACTGCCATGGAATGACAAGCTCATCCACAGCAAAAGCAAGGGGGTCCTAGTACCTGTAGCAAAACCGGTGAACCTTGCAGTTCAACCGAGAGGTTATTAGGTTGGAAGACCCCACAGAGACTATAGAGTTGAACACAATCTGGCTGAGTTCCTAATTCCCAGTATCTAGATGTTCACGGCCACAATGTTATCTACCCCTGAAATGTGAATGTCAGCAAGAGCCAGCATGTGATCTTCCAACCAAATGAGAATCAACAAATCCTCTAATCATATTGCTGCACTCCTGGGTCCTTCCTTGGTAGTTGATGTAGGCTACCACCATCAAATTATTGGACTGAATCCACACAGGCAAACACCGGAGGGACTGAGACCAGTAATGTAAATCTAGATGAATTGCCAGGAGCTCCAGCACCAGCAGAATACTCAACTTCAGTCCAAAGGCCCAGAGACGTATGAGGATCCAAGGTGGCTCCCCAGCCTGTTAGATTGGCATCACTCAAATCAGTATGACAATGGCCATCCCAATGCCAGTTGAGACATCTGAAGCCACCAACGAATGTCCAACTTCATCCAGCCAAGAGAGATGACAATACTTTCAGGACCAAATCTCCAGCTGCAGTTCCCTTGTGTGGAACTTGGCAGAGGACCAGCTCCATGACAGAGATAACTCAGCTCCTTCATGTATTCCCACACCATTACTGATGAGGGAAGTAAAGCCTGAGACAACTGCTGTGACAAAGATTGAAATTTTGTCCTCTGGTAGAAAGACTGATCCCTGAAGTGTCTTGAATCTCATGCTGAGAAAGATAAGGACCTGGGATGGAACCAGAGAGGATTTTTTTGAAACTTAGTATCCAACTTTGTAGTTCCAGAATGAGAACACAAGTTTGAATCTGAAGAGCAGTGCTTCCTCTAAAAGATCATTTAACAAAAGGTAATTTAGGTAGAAAGTAAGAGAAATCTCCATAGCCAAATGTGGACAGCTAAGACTTTTGTAAAAACTGGAAGAACTGAAAAGTATGATCTTGGAAGGTAAACCACAGGAAGTGCTGATGATCTGAAATGGATGGGAATATGGAGACAAACATCCTTTATTTCTAGGGAAGCTGAATATTCCCCTGGGCACATAGCAGTGATGACTGAGAGCAAAGACTCTGTCTTGAACTGGGGAATAAGAATAAAATGGTTGAGGTGCTTCAAATCCAGAACAGGAACTATGAAAAGTTTTGAATAGAATCCCATGAATCTTTCCTGAGGAGCAACAGGTACCAACAGGTACCAAGACATACGTGTTCACCAGGGAAGCAACTACATCTAAAAATACACGGCCCCTCACCAGAGTGTGAGGAGCTCTGAACAAGCGATGCGGAGGGATTTGTCTGTAGAATAGCCTTCTGTGATCACCCACAAAACTCACTGGTTCACCATGCAACAATTCTTCTGTATATCTCCTCAGTGCAGAAGGGATGGGAGGGGGATCTTTCTCCATTTAATAACAGAAAAGTAAGTTGCTAAAAAGAGCGCAATGTGTTACATGTACTATAAAGAAGACTTTGTGATCTACCTTATTGATAACATTACTATCCCTTAAAAACCCTGCACTTTGGTCAGTATCCATCAAAGAGGTCAGAGATAGGAGTCCACCTAATGGGGATAACATAGTAACCCATAAGTTAAGAAAAACAAACAAACAAACCAAAAAGGCTACCGAAGAGAATCTTTGACCTGATTCACCTCTTTTGAGGTCGCTTTAAAAACCGAGCATGTCTGGTGGGGCTAAAGTGGAGTATGGTGGGAGCTTTTCTGGCAAGTGCTGCCTCCTGGTCTAAGGATACTTTACTTCATGGATCCGGTGTTCCACACTGGACAAAAGAGAAACTTAGGCAAGTCACTGACTGCAGTTCTGCATAGAATGTGATAGTAATCATTCCACCACTTTGTGACCGTTTGAATTGTAATATCTTTTCAATCCAAGGGTTTGAGATATATCTGCTTTCAAAGTTCCCTCTCCCCTGATGTCAGCATTCTAGCTGACAGCAGGGGAATCCAATCCCAGGACCGGCGGAGGCTCTGCAGCAGAGCAGAGATCGCGGTAATAAAAAAAAGAAATCCTTAACTTAAAAGGTCTTCTATGTGTGCATGCAAACCAAGCACACGCAGAAGACCTTTTTATTGAAGGATTTCTTTTTCATTACCGCAATCTCGGCACTGCTGCAAAGCCTCCGGCTGATCCCAGGAGAGGATTCCCCTGCTCTCAGCTAGAATGCTGACTGCAGGGGAAAAGAAAAAAGAGGGAACTTTGAAAGCGGATATCTCTCAAACCATAAAGGATTGAGAGATGCCGCTGGGCTCATTTTACTCAGTTTTTGAAGGGCTACAAGATGGGGGATAGTCATTATTTAAGTATTACTATCCCTTTAACCCTTTGAGTGCCAGAGGGGTACACAACGCATTGCTTAACGCATTGCAAAGCAATGCGTTGCGTACCCCTCTGGCACTCAAGGGGTTAAAGGGATAGTAATGTATGCCAATAAATGTAGCTTGGATTAATGCTCATATGTTATATTTCATGTTGTGCTGTATATTAATCATGTGTGACTCGTAGTTCTAAAGTAATTACGTTTTAAAGTATCCCCCTCCTGCCCCTTTTACCTCTTGCATGCGCCTCCCCAAAGATGTGAAATCCAGTCGCTTGAACAGACAGCTCACAGCAAGGGACAATCTTCTTGCTGTGAACATAATGAAAACCCTGTCCTCCTTGACGAAGGAGGGCAGGATTTTCAATACTCTCACTGAAGATTGTCCCTCGCTGCACGCTGTCTGGACCGGCTTGCAGAGCACATTGCATTGGTAAAAGGGGCGGGAGAAGGATACTTTAAAACTGAATTACTTTAGAACTACAAGTTTAACATAAGCGTTAATCTGATGTACATTTATTAGTATCCATTACTATCCCCTTAATGAAAGTGGAATTTTCTTAGAATTTGTTTTGTATATATATTTCAAAATTAAAGTTACTTGTTATCCTTCTTTTTAGCTACTGTTCACAATACATAAGGGTTAAATGTATAAAGGTCATTCCATGCTGTGAATTTTAATTGACTTTGTCAGTCATGTACTGCAAATTATACTTTCAAGAACTGATGCTGTGTTTAAGACACCAGGCCCTGGAATGATTCACGTTAAGTGCAAACACCTAATCAGACTTCCAGAGAAACAAAGATCCGTCAGAGAGTATGATTTATATAAAAGAACTGGAGTCATTCTGGAGCAAATCAATCATAAGATATAAATTCCCAATGGAGACATCTCTGCATTCAGTGGGTTAATATCCCAATTTAAATGATGCAGTTGTTTTTTTCTTAATCACTCCTGTTCTTCTTAGTACATCAGCCTCAGTGATTAATGAATGACCCAACAAGTCCTTGATAAATGTGTTGGACTTACCAGAGGTAGTTCTAGTCCTCATCATCATGTGGGAGCAGGTTGGAGGAGTGGCACTGTTGGGAGGAGATCCTACAGTAAACATTACTGCTCTGCTACCCACAGAGGGGACCGTAAGTGCAGCTCCACAAGTGCCTGCGGGAGCTGGATTGGAGAAGAGTGAAATTAAAGGAAATGTAAAGGGAAAAACTTATATATACATTTATAGGCTTTTCCTGTTGAGTATAGTTTGATTCAAAAGTTACTGCAGATCAGACTGTTTATTTTATATTATACTACTAATAGTTTCCTTGGTTTTCAGACCATTCACCTGGTGTTCAGACAGTTATTCTGTTGCATATTATAGAAGACCTAAACCACTGGCTACAGTTCTCCATAGAATATGATAGTCAGGGCCGGATTTGCCATAAGGCAAAGTAGGCATCTGCCTACAGGTGCACGCCACTGAGGGGCGCCTGCCAATGGGATTTTTTTTTTTTTTTATTCTTTTAAAAAAAAAATAGCCAGAGCCGATTACAGGCAAGGCGCCTGCCTAGGGCCAGGAGGAAGCCTCATTCCTGCACTCAACGAGTCCTCCACATACAAGGAAATAGTGCATAACTAGCAAGTTAGAAACCTGCATTTTATTTACGGTCAAAGTTGCAAAAAGCCCTGTTCTTAAGGGGTTCACCATTGCAGATAATGTGGAGTTGCAGACTCTCATGCTGCAGCTAGAGGGAGCTCACATCACTAAACGAACAAGAACGGGAGTAAAGGAACAACAACAACAACAACTACTACTAAAATGAACTGGGGTTATGTGGATTTAAATACCTCGTAGTTCATGTTAACATCTGGAAATATTCTGCTTTCTGAGCTGATGAGTGAGCTGATATAAGAGCAGTGGAGATTCATCACAATCCACTGATTTTTCTCACCTTACAAACAGTACAAACATTAACCCTCTGAGTGCCAGGTATGTAACATGAATAATTGTGCATATTCTACCTGTATGGGCATGATATTTAAATTTAGATCAATTCACTTTTTTTTTGGTGTTCCTGGTCCTTTACAGAAAGCTAGAATCATAAGGAAACATACTGTTAAAAATACAGAGCTATTCTTTTAACCTTTTGAGTGTCAGAAAGGTATCCAATGCATTGTGCTGCAATTCATTGGATACCTCTGGCATTCAAAGGGTTAAATGAATTAACGTTTCAACTCACTTTAATACTTTAATGAAAGAGTAGGCAAATATTCTGTATTATATTTGCATGTTTGAAAAGTTTAACTGCTTAAGGACCATGCAATGTGTTGCACAACCCTTGCGTTGTAATGGGGGGCAAGTTGGAGCTGATGGGGGGGAAGTTGGAGCTGATGGGGGGCAAAGTGGATCTGGGGGGGCAAAGTGGATCTGGTGGGGCAAGTTGGAGCTGATAGGGGGCAAAGTGGATCTGGTGGGGTAAGTTAAGCTGATAGGGGGCAAAGTGGATCTGGTGGGGTAAGTTAAGCTGATAGGGGGCAAAGTGGAGCTGATGGGGGCAAGTTGGAGCTGATGGGGCAATGTGAGGGCAATAAAGAGATGATGGGGGCAATGTGGACATTAGGAGCATTGTGGAGGTGTCCAGTGGAGATGGTCAATGGCGGGGGGGGGCGCTTCAGATTTCTGTGCCTACAGGCTCCTGAGATGTAAATCCGGCCCTGATGATAGTAACAGCTCCACCACTTGGTTCATATGTTCAAAAGAAAAGTGGAGGTGTTTTGAGGCAAACCATTTACAATAGAGGGGAGAACTAAAATTCCCACGGATTTAAATGGGGATTTTAACATCAATGCTAGAGTGGTTTTCAGAGCATTGCTTCCCAATGCAATGGAGACCTCTCTAACATTCAAAGGGATTAGCATTTCCATTTAAATCAATGGGAATTTTGAGTTCTCCCCTATATTGCAAATGGTTTGTTCCAGTACTACTCTACGTTTCTTTTGAGCATACTGCCCTTTGTCACAGTCTAAACTGTAATACCTTCTGAATAAAGCAACTGCCAGCAGTGGGATACATTCAGCGTACTCAGTTGGAAACGTCCTACTATTTACATAATAAAACTTTACTGATCCTTTAAAACAAAAGTCTGGTTTAGGAGTTCTCTGAAAGATGCCAACATATGTTAACAAGTCTCACAAAACATATATCATTGTGTAACAAATGGAATATCGCAGGTAATAATCCTTGGCAGATATGCCACATTTTCCTAAATACATTAACCCCTTACTGACCCATGACGTGCCAGAACCGTCATAGGTAAACTTCCCATTAGGACCAATTATGGTCCTGATATGTCATGGGTTAAATAATAGCAGCGCGTCTCAATGCACGCTGCTATCATGCTGAATAGGCTGAAACTGAGCACTCCAGGGCCGGTGCACTCAGTTTCAGTCCTTCTCTGTTCTGGTGGTACATGTGATCGCTCCAGGCGTGATCACATGTACTTGCTTTTTCATTGACAAAGGCAATGTGTTTTACACATTGCCTTTGTGACTATTCTCTGCCTCACTCTTCCTTACTATGAATGTAAGGGAGAGAGAAGCAGAGAATAGACAGAAAATGAAAGCAATAGAGGCCAAATCTGGGGGTATTAACCCCTTCAGCGCTGGTGCTGGGGGCAGGATAATTGTAGGTCCCATATTGACCTACTGGCAGCAATATGCATGTTTTAAAAATAAATGTAAGCAAGATCAAAGTATGGCCATTGCAAAGACACATTTATAAACACATCTGCTGAAGTTTAAACAAACAATAATGGGAGTTTTATTGCTGTGGAGCAATTCAATACACTTATATACACCACAGGTATGATCAATCAAGAAGCGAGAAAATAGGGAGGGAAAGAGGGACATGGGGATTTTCACCCCTGAGGTACAATGGCCACTTAAAACTGCCCATTTTGTAGGTATGAATGACTGGTCATAGCTTTCATGCAGTCTCCATATATATTTAACCCATTACGCCCAAATGATCACATGAGAAAAAATAATTTTTTTTTTATATATATATATTTTTTTTAACCATTTTCTTTAATTTTAATAAAATAAATGGTGGGTTATCCATATAAAAGAAAGCCCTACTTGTATGCGAAAAAACAGTATATAATGTATGTGGCTTGGATAAAATACTTAGAGGAAAAACACTGCTGAACAAAGACATTGTCAAAAAGGTCAGAATTGCTCCAGTCCTTAAGTGCAATCCACCTCAGATTTTCCTGGTCCTTAAAGGGTTAAACCAGAATGAATGGAAAATCATGGCGTTCACAATAATAATCCAAAATGTAAGTGGAACTATTGCAGGCAAACAAACTGCTCTGTAGGGAATAAATAATTCCACCAATTTCCATTTATTTAAACTGGGCTTTTTAACATCTCAAAGGGATAGTAATGTTTAAATTTAAGTTGCTTTAATATTGTAGGCATTAAAAACAGATTTACATTGATGCGAGTCTTATCTCTCAAACCTTTATGGTTTGAGAGATATAACTTGGTAAAGTTACCCCTTCCTGGCTAATTCAGAGAAGTCCGCGCTCTAGTTGACAGCAGCAGGTAAAGAAATGAAGGACACCTACACAGGCCCAATGGCATGCAGTACCTTCTGTCCAAATCTGGCTTCAGCAAAGGCCAAAACAATGACACAGTAGTGTGAATGGACAACCACTTTGTCACCTTGCACAGGAAGCCCCCAACACAATGAACTGTGACCCTAAAGAGCACAGGCTTTTCCCTGAGGGAGTACGCTTGGCAAATGATCACCTTAACTGAGGAAGACATTGTCCCCTTAGATGGAGCCTGGACAGCACAAGGTCACTCAGATATGAAAAAAGCAAATTCAGTATTCAGAAAGGAACCAAACTACATCCAATCAATGAAGCTCCTTTCTATTAGCTGGAGCCGGACAAAGAAAAGGAAGAACCATTTCCTGCTTAATGTGAAACTCAGAAACAACTCTGGGGAGAAACCCTGCAGGAGTTATCAAAACCACCCCATCAGAATGAAAGATCAGGAAGAGTGGTTTACAGGACATGGCCTGTAGTTCGGCTACACACCAGACATAATTGTCAGCAAGAAAGCAGTCCTAAGGTTCAAGGACAGAAGGGAAACAGAAGACAGAGACTCAAAGGGAGCCTTCTGAAGCATTCCCAGGACCAGTTTCAAATCCTTTGGAAAGCAAAGGCCGAAAGTCTGCGTAGGCATGAGTTACTCCCTGCACAAAGGTTACACAACGGGTAATAAGGCAAAAAGTCTCTGAAAAAGCACAGATAGTGCAGCAATCTGGACCTTAACAGAGCTAAAACTAATTTCTGAAGCCCTTCCTAAAAAAGGGATTTGATAATTGGAAGAAGGACGTGGCCACGACCCCTGGTCTTCACACCACGTGTACAACAAGGACCATACCCTATGATATACCTTGGATGAAAGCAGCTTACCAGCCTTTATCAAACCTTTCTTTCTCTGCATGCTGGCTTCAAGAGCCAAACAGTCAAAACGTATCCAATCCCTGGGTGACAGAGAAGGACTCCGAGTCAAGAGGTCCAGAAGAAGTGAATGCATAAATAGCTCTGCTATGGATTGATTGAAAAGATCCAAGAACCAGGCCTGATGAAGTCAGAATGAGTAGATCAATATTATATGAGACTGCTCCATCCTGACTTTCCACCATTCCATGTTTCCCATGGTATTAATGAAACACATACACTGGAGGAAACTGCCTGGAATGACCACTGCATCCACAGCAAGAAAGAGTGTCCCTATCTGGAGCAAAACAGGGGAACCTTGCAGTTCAACTGAAGAAACTTTGTTGAGCTCCCAAATCCCTGGATCTAGATGTTGATGGCTGAGAAAGCCCGCCAAGACACTGTCTAACCATGGAATGTGAATGCAGAGAGAGCGCACACATGATCCTCCACTCAAATGAGAATCAACCACATTTCTGACTATGCAACTATGGCAGTTGTTGTAGGCCACTGCTGTTGTGCCAGAAAAACCTGTAGGGACTGAGTTCAATGTAGCAGAACAAGGCAAATCGTCACGAGCTTCAACATGTTGATGGACAAAAGACTCTCTCTCCGCACACAGGCCCTGAGCCATCTAAGGGCCCTGGGTGGCTTCCCAGCATGCCAGGCTGGCATCTATGTTGACTATAACAACTCTGAATAACCAAATTCTTCACAGAGAAGATGGAACAACTGAAATGAAGATCTGACTTTGTCCAGTCGAAAAAAAGGCAGGATATGGTTGAAAATCTCCAACTGCAGGCCCTGAGCTTGTAATTAGGAAAAGGGGACCTCTGTTAAGGCAGTGACACCTACACGTATTCCTGCACTGTCGATAAGAAAAGTAAGGTTTATGTCATCTGCCAAGACAATGAAAAATTACCAGAAAGACTTGGCACGAGTATAGAATCTCATGCCAAGTAAGAGAAAGACCTGGATGGGAACAAAAGGATTTCTGGAATTCAGTACCCAACTGTGTTGTGCCAGAATGGGCATGCAAGTCTGACGAAGGCACAGAGTCTCTTCCAAAGGAGCCTTTGACGAAGGGTTGCCCCGAGAGACAACAAGAGAAATCCCTAGGAAACACACGTTGTCAGGCACCAATGACAAGACCTGTGGAAGAAAAACCCGGAACAGACCCCAGTCTAAAAAAGGACAGTGAACTGAAGATCGAATGGTCTTTAAAGACAAACCGAAGAAAATGTTGATAAGCTGCATGGCTAGAAATATGAAGATAAGCATTCTCTATGGACAGGACACATGGTATCTTATGAACCAAACATTTGAGGCTCTTCAAGTCCAGAATAGGAAAGCAAATGTTGCCCTTTGTAGGAGCCATGAAAGGAGTGGAATTGAACCCCAGTAATCTATCCTGAGGAGGAATAGGAAGCAGAACCAGTATGTCCACCAGGGAGAAAAATCTACAAAAAAGAGTCCCGATGTTCCTGTATTCCACATTGGATGATAGAGAAACTGTAATTGGCCAACACTAGGCAAAAAATAAAATAAAAGTGTTGCCACAGCAGCTTGGCAGGGGCCCAACCACAAGTTGCAGTAAGGAGCACAAGCCAGAGCTTCCCTGCAGCAGGCCAACGGTAAACACCAGGTGAAGTCTACTTGTGTATCAGAGCCACGGCATATGTCAATGTTTGGAGTGTGTAACAATCGGGGTTCCCGAACTGGAACCTTAATTCAGCTCTGTCAAGAACCAAAGGGCATGAGACTTGAATATTTATAAACAAAACATCACCTATTTAAAACGGCTGTGACTGAATTTCTTATAAAATGATTTTTCTCCATTTAGTAATAATATACGTTTTTCTTCAACTACTTTATTTTATACAATAATTTAAACCCCTTGAGAACCATAGGGGTATGCAATGCATTGGGCAGCAATGTGTTGTACACCCCTCTGATCCTTAAGGGATTAAACTGAATACAAAAAATAACATGGTGTTATATTGTGGCAGCCTATACAATCTACATAACCAGCAGGTGAGTAACAAACGGATGTGACAGTATACCTGTATCCATGGGCCTCTCAGAGTTCAGACTGTCTGTACTGCCCTGGTAATGTTGCCCTCCAAGACTAGCTCTCCCTGTTTGGTCTGACAACTTTCCAGCACTTACAGATCTGTTAAAAAAAAAAAAAAAAAAAAAAAAAAAAGGAAGGGAGAATAGCTGCATTATATTGTGAACAGATAAATACATGATGACGACAAGTCCATATTCAGCTAAATATTTTGCAAAATAATAATGCAAAATGCTAAAGATATAAGAATGATTTTAACCCATTAAGGACCAGAGGTGTGTGAAAAGCATAGCTTCACAGTGAGTTGTGCATCCCTCTGTTCCTTGAAGGGTAACTATGAAAATGTGACAGTATTTACATACTTGGAAACTCTCAGGCTTTGACCCTGAGACTCGGGGTTTTAACACACATCTCAGGGCCAAGGGCCACATTCTCAGAGTGAGAGAGTCCAGTGCTTCCTACCATTCTATCTGCACCAATTAGCAGCTCATTTAGTGTCTAAATTAGTGGCACTAGAACCATAAATACAGAGGGAGAAGTCCTGCTGGTCTTGTGAGTGTTTGAAAAATGACAACTCACAACTGTAAAATGTTACAGAATCCTTAAAGTAGAACTACCACCACTACAAAAACGTAACCTCCAATAATTCCCCATCTGGTGACTAGCTGCTCAGTAGTGCTAGTTGCCAAAATTATTACCTTGTGAAATAGAATTCTCCATTCTTCCTGGGCTGACAGGCAGGACAGAGCGCAGACATCTTTCCCTAGTGACGTCTGCACGCCTGTGCTGTCAGTCCCTTTTGGAGCCGAACGGCTCCTAGCAAAGACTCCTAGAGCCAACTGAGACTGACAACGCAGGCGTGCAGACGTCACTGTGGAAAGATGTCTGTGCTCTGTCCTGCCTGTCAGCCAGGGAAGAATGGAGAATTCAGTTAAACAAGGTAATAATTCTGGTGACTAGTGCGACTGAGTAGCTAGTCGCCAGATGGGGAATTATTGGAGATGAAGGTTTGTAGCTTTGGTAGTTCCGCTTAAAGGACTGACTAAATCAGGTAATTATCATGAGGTGATGGTGTTCTTTTAAGGGCAGTAAGTTAAAAACTGGAGTAATTCTGGGTAAACCAACTGCACCATGGGGAGAAATAAACATTCCTACAATTCCCATTGATTTAATGAGACTTTTATCACCTTGAATGCTAGTGGTATCCATGGAATTTGATTTGAAGACCTCTCCAGCATTCAAGAACTTTAAAGACTCATTTAAATCAATGGGAAGTTTTATTTGTCCCAGATGGTTAAAAGCCCCATTTAAATCAGTGAGATTGTTTATTTATCCCTATGATTAGTTGGTTTCCCCCAGAATTTCTACACTTTCCTTTGAACAAAATACCCCAACTCAGTAAATTCTCTGGATTCACGGAAAACCAATTAATTATTCATTTATGTCAGTGATAAACCAGGAATGAGAACCTGTGGTGTGTCATACAAGCTGTAAAGTATTTCCTTACTGAACAAAAAGATTAACTAAAAAATGTTCAGTGAGACTCTCTGCTTTCAGTATAAATCCAGCACATAAGCCATAGTCAATAAGCTAAAAGGTGCAATTCTGGAGACAACTAACTGCATCATAAGGAAGAAATGAATATTTCCAAAGATTTAAATGGTTCGTTTTAACCCACTGAATGTTCTAGAGCAGAGGTTCTCAACCCATGCCCTCAGTGGCCACTAACAGGCCAGGACTTAGGAATTTCCCTGCTAGAACACAGGTGTGTTGATCAGAGGCTCAGTCGTATTGATTAACTCACCTGTGCTCTTAAAAGGAAATTCTCAAATCCTGGCCTGTTAATGGCCACTGAGGGCACGGGTTGAGAACCACTGTTCTAAAGCTCTCCAGCACACATTGCTTCACAATGTACTGGAGATCTCTCCTGTATTCACGGGGTTATGGGCCCCATCTACATCAGTGGCAATTTGGGGAATTCTTATTTGTCCCCTACTGTACAGTTGGTTTGCTTCAGAATAGCACCTCTTTAGCTTATCCATTATGGTACAAAGATCCAGTAGATATGCACAGACTGTTACACATTGTTTGTACAATAGTGGTTCTCAATCATAATAACATAGTAAATTAGGTTGAATAAAGACACAAGTCCATCAAGTTCAACATTCTCCTCATACCCCAGTAACTGAGAATTTTATAGCTTTCCTGCTACCAATTAAGTTAGTCTTTATCAGACCTTCCTGATCTGCCAACTGATAAACAGTATAACTCTGAATTTTCCTTTTTGAAAGAAATGTATGTAATCTTCTCTTAAATGTATCCATTGTATCTGCCATAACCACCTCCTTGGGCAATGAATTCCACAATTTAACAGACCTTTCCGTAAAAAAATCCTTTCCTCTGCTGAAGTTCAAACCTCCTTTCCTCTAATCTCAAGGGGTGTCCCCTGGTCACCTGATCAGGCCTTGGAATGAATAGCTCACCACAGAGATCCTTGTATTGACCTCTCATATACTTGTACAATGTGATAAGGTCTCCTCTTAGTCGTCTTTTCTCTAGAGTAAATAAACCAAGTTTATCTAGTCGTTCCTCATATGGCAAGTCCTCCATTCCCTTAATTAATTTTGTTGCTCTTCGCTGTACCCTCTCTAGTTCTAGTATATCCTTTTTCAGAACCGGTGCCCAAAATTGCACTGCATACAATGATTTGTATAATGGCAAAATAATGTTATCCACTCTTGCTTCGATACCTCTTTTTATGCAAGACAGGATTTTGTTTGCCTTTGCTACTGCTGTTTGACACCGGTCACTGTTTCCAAGTTTGTACTTGACAAGGATACCCAGGTCTTTCTCTAGCAATGAGTCCCCTAAAATGATTCCATTAAGTTCATAAGTAGCCTTGGGATTGTTTCCTCCCAAATGCATGACTTTACACTTCCCCACATTAAACTTCATATTCCATATGTTTGCCCAATCTGACATTGTATGCCAATCCCTCTGTAGAGAGCAAATATCCTGTTCTGAATTAACGACCTTGCATAATTTAGTATCATCTGCACATATTGATATTTTGCTTTCTTCAGGGGGCCCCCAAACACAGAGTCTGGGATTTTGAGGGCACACCTAGCATTTTACTTGTCAATTGTCATGGGCTTAATGAGTACTAATGCATACATGGACAGTTCTTCTTAGGCCTCAGAAACAGGATGTCAAAATCAACCATTTTGTGCATAACAATTTCCACCATTATAGAGTTGAATCTCAACAGTCACATTTTTGTCAGTCCTCACAGAAAAAATGAATCGCTGTGAGCGGATGCCCATGGAACATGGGGCAAGAACTATTACATAAGTTCATGCCATAAAAGATATGTGATCTCACCTTCCAAATGTGGTTTTGTGCTCTGCAGTGGACGCCTTTTCATTTCCGTGTGTACAGAGGAAGTGGGAGAACTCCCTTATGTCGGGGGGTTCTTTAGACAGCACAGGTGTGTCTGTAGGTCCCTGACGAGTAACAAGAGCTAGCAGATTCGATGATGCTTGTGTTTTGGGGATCTTGAATGGCGCTGTTGCCTGAAAATATAATATAATTAATTAAAGTGGACCTGTCACCTTGTTTCAAGTTTGCATACGGTACTTGAAAACCTCATTAAATACTGCCTATGTGTCAGGTCAACCAAAAGGCCAAAAAAATGAACAGTTAAGGAGATATTTATACTTGGTACTGAATGCTAAATGTGGTACCAGAGAAGATTCATATAGTAATTAATATTTTCAGAGGCATTTTATATGCCAATTAAGCCTTTTCAATTACTTTTCGTATGCTAATATAGGTTTTCAATGGCGTTTGATATGCTAAATAGGAACAGTGGGGAACCAGGACACTTTCAGTTTTGCTTTCCCATAAATAAAAGTGTGAATATTTCCTAATCTATACATCTACTGAAAAATTTGGTTAACATGACACATTGGCAGTTTTGAATGAAGATTTCAAATATATATATAAAAAAAAAAAAAAAAAATCAAGGTGATAGGTCCACTTTCTGGTGACAGTTACAGATGGGAAGGGTGGCAATAGTCCACTGCTATGCACATTACTCCATTTGATTCAAAGATTATGGATCAGAATTTAAATGAAAATAACAGATTTCATTGTATTTTGAAAGAAAATCCCTCTTCAAAAATCCCAAATATTGCAGGTGTAGCTTGTCCTTTTCTTAGAAACACTGTGAAACATTAGCCACAATAGGAGGAGATGGAAGGAGAGAAAGAATTTAAAAAGTTGCACCAAATCTAGTTTGGGTCAAGGGGACTAAAATGTGATTATCTGCAGCCAACCACTGGCTGGCTTAGGATGATGTCAGATGTAGTCCAACTGTAGCTAGAGCTCCTCACACTTCCCATATCCTATGGTGTCATTAATATACATGAAGGGGATCAGAGTCTGCTGACGGAGCCTACTGGTGAAAGAAGAGGACAAGACAATTATAATATACGGGCAGTGGAGCAGTGAGGTCACGGCAGTAAGCAGAGAGCTGGACCGGCCTTGTAACCCTTTGAGTGCCAGAGGGGTACCCAATGCATTGCAAGCATTGCGTACCCCTCTGGCACTCAAAGGGTTAACATTACCTGGACATTTTCTGCATACTGCTGTTACCTCACTGCTTCACGCGACTGCGCCACCTCACTCACACAATGCAATCATGCACAGTAGAGACTGGCCGAACGTGCGCAGTCTCTACTGCGCATGACTGCATCGTGACAAACTTTCTGGCCTTTTATTATATAGGATAGAGACTGGCCGAACGCGGGCAGTCTCTACTGCGCATGACTGCATTGTGACAAACTTTCTGGCATTTTATTATATAGGATACCCACCAACAACTACTGTACCTTGGAGTAAACAAAGGCACTTGAGACTTTTTGTAGTATTCAATATGTTAAAATCCCATTTAAACAAATGGTCATGTGGAGAATTGTTATTAACCCCTATGGTGCAATTGCTTTGTCCCTGAATTGTTCCTAGATTTGTTATTGGTATGAGTTCACATACTGTATGTGGTGCCAAAAGCAGAAAAGTACACCTACCTGTTTACTTTTTTGAAAATGGCTGCCAGTACTAAAATGGTCATAACGATTAGAGATATGAAGGAAATGTATGCAAGCTATACCACTGTGGAAATTAGACATTCATCCACATAAAATCAGGGGTTGTATGCTTTTCTACTCCTAGGTTAGTATGCACAAATATATCCAAAATCTGGTGCTAAAGAAACAAGTGTTATTTTCCACATTTCCACTACATCAAAGATACTAAAGTCTTTGAAAACCATATAAATTTCTACTGTATTCAGTACCTGTTTTCAGCGTGAGTAAAATGGTACCCAATGTTTGTGTGCTAAAATACCACAAAGAACAGCAATTCTTTGTGATTTGTGTGTATTTGTGAAGAAGTGTGTGTGTGTGGAGGGGAGGTGGGGTGTCAGGAAATGGGGGAGGGGGGGTCTGAATAAAAAAATGAAGAGAAAAAAAATTAACCCAGTGTATGCCTGATGCCCCCTCAGCTATTGATCTCTCAGCTGATCTCACTGGGAGATCAATATTGACAACTCTCCCCTGCTTCCACTCCCACCTGAACTGGCAGGCAAGGACGGAACCAGGGAATGCATTCTCACGACATTGATGATCATTGTCATTGGGGAAGTGGGGAGGCTTACTGTGACCCGCCACTCCTACCTGGCAGTTCGATTGGGTGTTGATTTCCTGTGTCACCAGTTTTTAATTCCCAGCACAATTGGCTGAGAGATCAATAGCTGGAGAGGGCATCAGGAAGGGATGCCCCCCCCCCAATGAGGTTAATATAAAATAAAAACAGGGGGTGACACAAGACATGTGAAGGACATGGCTTGGCCGTGTAGGTACACATAGCCAAGCCTGTGTCCCACACGTGGCTGGCACTGAGAGGGTTAATGCATTGAATTGTGTAACATCTGGTTGTTAAAATATTAGCAAAAGTTGCAAACAAACCTTAGTTGGTGATCCAATGATAGTTGGTAATGGGGATTTATACAGCCATTCCGAGCTTCTTGGTGATGATCCCATGTGCTTTGTGGGGGAAGCCCCAAGGCTGACCGGCCGGGTAGGCTGTGGAGAGTGGCCGAAGCCTTGCCCAGCAAATGAAGGACACACGGGGTCTGAATGTTGCTTTCGTAGCTTCTGTTTGTTCTGGTATATGTCTGTGAGGGTAGGGGCACTCTGCAGCCTGGCTCCAAGCAAAGATTGTGGTGAATGTGACTGTGGCACAGGAGAGCCTACAAAAACAGATTAGGAGTTACAATTGACAAATCTCATTAGACACTCCTGCTTCACTGCTAACATCATCAAATTCAAAAGGAGAAAGCAGATGTTGTGGCGTGAAGAAACTCTTACTGGTCCAAACTAAGAACATGATGCATGGTTTAAGGCCCAGCTATTTACTTAACAAGAGAAAATGTGGGGCACATGCATAAAGACAAAATAGGTGCAATTCAAGTACAAAGCAACTGCACAATATTTAAGATAAGTGATCTAATGTATGCTAGACAGGCCTGTTGGCGGCCACTTTAGCATCCAAGGCATTAAAATCTCCATTTGAATCAATGGGAATTTTTATTTGTTACATATTGTGCAGTTGTTTGACCCCATAATGTCTCTACTTTTGCCTTTACAAATGCATGTGTGAAACTACTTTATGAGCACACATTGCAGCAAATTTTATTTGCAGTATTCAGTGTTAATCTGTTCTTAATTTCTATTCTAAATGAGGTTTATACACAAAATTCTAAATTACAAACAACTGCTCACAGGAAGCAAAGAAAAGGGAACCTCACAGTAACTAATTCTAGACATATGTACATTACAAGAAGTCCAAGCTCCAGAATGAAAAGTTATGGGATGGAGACCATAAAAGATATGAGAAAGAATCACAGTAGAAGAGTATGGTGCTTTGGTATACTGTAGTCCAGTTATTTATTCACTAGAACTGTGACAGAACCATGGTTGGAGGCTACGCTAAGAGTGAATATGAAGATAGCACAGTCTAACTGACCTTGCTAACCTCTCTATGGAAGGTGCTGAACGATGCCAAGTTATTCAGACACTACATAGGCCAGCATCCAGACTTTAAAAATGATTCCCAGCGCCTTCTTATAAATATACACATTTAGTATCCACTAAAACCAATCGCTTTGCTCATCTACAGCCCCAGCCAGCTAGCAGTTATTCACTATAATACCATAAGACTCTTCGTTCCCCTTCAACTTACAACCCTTTGGGGTGTGCAACACATTTCCTTAACCCTTAACCTTAAAGGGTTAAGGGCCAGATGGGAGAACAACACATTGCACCCCTGTTTCTTTAACAGTTAAAATCGTATTAAGTAGAGGTTAATATTTTGAATATTGAACATTTCCTAAAAACATCAGATTAAATTCTCATCCTTATTAAAAAAAAAAAAGAAAAAAAAGGGTAGTATGCAGGTGATTTAGGGCCATATTCTGGTAGCTAAGCAGATGCAGTCAAGGGGCTGAAAAGGGGATTTTGTGTACTTACTGATAAATCCTTTTCTAGTAATCCATGAGGAACACAGGAACCATGGTATAAAGTATCCTCCCACAGGAAGGCAGGGCTCATCCACAAAAGGAGCTGTCTGGTAGCAGAGACTCCCTACCTACTCTACTTAACTCCCACAATGCATGCTCAGTTTTAATGTATCGCAAAGACTGAAACAAGAAGTAAACCAGGAACGGGGTCACCTAAACCAAATAAACCAAAGCCCCCACTCAATTCTTTTTTTCTGTAGGAGGGAAATACTGTGTTCCACATGGACTAAGAGAGAAGGATTTATCTGTAAGTACACCAGTGAAACACAGAAACCATGAGTCTCATTTCCAGAAGGGCCCAGTTTGAGGATGTAATATTTCAAGCACCAAACTATGTCCAAACATTGAAGCTCCTGCTCCATTCTCGTAGATAAAACCAGACAGACAAAAAGAAAAACAACTTATTGGTTAATGTGAAATTTTGAGACTACCTTTGGGATTAATCCAACAGGAGTTTACAAAACCGCCCTACCAGAATAAAAAAATCAGAAGGGAGGTTTACAGGATAAACCCTTTAGATTGGCTCCACCGCAAAAAAGACACAGTCGCAAGCAGGAAGGTAGTCTTAAGAGTCTAGAACCAATGTGAAATAAAATACAAATGTTCAAAAGGACCCTACTGAACCACTACCAGGACAAACTACCATGGATGAGTAGGATCTCTAACAACCAGGTAAGCAAACGTGTCCCCTTCTATAAAGTCTGCACAAAAAAATAATAAGAAGGATTTCCTAAGAAATGTAAATAGGGCATATGGACAGGACTTGTGCACTCTGAGAACTTGAATCCTCTCTTCAGTATTCAGGCTCCAAAATAAAATGAAAAATAGGAAAAATTACAAAGTGAAAGTGAGAAAGCCATCCTCTAGCAGACCCCGGTCCTTTAAAAGTCTGCTCCCTGGTCCATTTCCAACAAGGAAGCACAGAGATAGGAGCCCGCCTAATGGGAGATTTTTTAAGGAGAAAAAAAAATAGCTAAGATAATCTTTGCCCTGACCATCTCATTTGAAGTTACTTTTAAAACTTAACATGTCTGGTTGGTGAAGAGTAGGGAGAGAGTTTCCACCTCCAGAAAGCTCTTTTCATGGAAGTGCCCTGTCCACCTTTTGGAGGCAACTTCACCCCATGGTTCATGCGTTCCACAGTGGAAGAAAGTCACATCAGTGGAAATGTTGGGCATATATATTTGTCCCTTATGGTGGGGTTGGTCTACTCTAGAATTGCTCTTCTTCAGCTTTGTTATCTATGGGCCGTGGAGTGCACCTCTGAACTCTGTGTATGAGACTGACAAAGCAAAATCAGGAGACAAGTAGATTAAAAGTGATAATTTTATTGCAAGTAAAAGTTTCACTTTTACTCTATGTATAGCCTGCTTTATTCATGGCTAACACGGTATTACCCTTTGCCTATAAAGCAAAATCATAAACCCAGTGTTTAGTTTTTCTCTTGAAAAGCTTGCACTACATAGGATACAGTGTGCTCATTTTACAAACTTTTTTTGCACAAGGTATTTTATTTGTCCTGTCATCCTACAGAAATACTTCAAGACAACTCAGAGCTTACCTCCAGAAGAGCTTCTGCTCCTAGATTCATGTCCTTGAGCATGCCCACAACAGCAGTGTCCAAGCTGCTCTGGAATGGTACCAACTGTCAAACAACAAGAGAAAGAATAAGAAATTGCCAGTATCAACCCTATAAGGACCGAGGAGGTGTGAAATGCAGTGCTTTGCAAAGTGTTGCTCACCCTTCTAGTCCTTAATGGGTGAATATTTAAAAGCGAAGAGGGGTGGTGGGGGGAGGGGTACAGCTAGTTTGCTCCAGAATCCCTCCATTTTGATTTTATATATAACACAAACTGGACATTATGAATAAAGAAAAAATGGATGAATGCTTGGGCAGACTAACTGCCCCACTGGGGACTAATAGCAATTGCTCAAATTCCCATTGATTTAAGTTAATTTGCAGTAGCTGTGTTAGTTCAAATTAAGGTATTTGCAAATAGCTTTTTATTTGGACTAACAGTATATATTTTAAGACAAGTATTGGAAAGGTCAGTTCTCTTCCACAGGTAAATCATTACCCCCAGAAGAGCAAGTGATTTATAAATATTCAATATTAACCCTTTAAGAACCAAAACGGGTGTACAGATTTTTTTTTTTTTTTTTTTTTTTAATCAAAAGAGGATTTTAGTCTTACCTGTTAAATCTTTTTCTCTTAGTCCATACAGGTTACTGGTAACTTTGGGTAGGCGAGCCACCCATTTAAGTAGGCAGGAACAATTCTAGACATGAATGCAGGGGCTGAAGCCTACCTTCCCTCCTTGGCTGCAGCTAGCCAATCAGCTCCAGTAAGATTTAAGACACTAACTACTGACTAGATAGCAGAAGGGAAAGAAGACTCCTGTGAATATGACCCGGAAGGACCCCCACGGTCTGCCACAGGAGAGCCAAGCATGGTCCCTTAACAGGGTGGGAGACCAGTAACTTGTATTGACTAAGAGAAAAGGATTTAACAGGTAAGACTTAAATTCTCTTTTCTCTGTTGTCCAATACAAGTTACTAGTAACTCTGGGATGTCCGACCATTGAGTTTCCCAGAGGCGGGAAGTAAGGCAAGGCCCAGGCACAGGGCCCCCAAAGTCACCAGAGCATATATAAACCATCAGATCAGAGATAGCCCAACAAAAACAAATGAATTATCAACGGACACTGAACAGGGGTAATGCCCCCCCCCACCAAACTGTCACACAGCACACTGAACTAGAGCCAACAGGGCTCAAAAGTGAAGGAAGCACCAAAGAACTGAAGAAGATCCTAGACAGGCAAGACTACCTCCAGGATCGTTCTCCCAAAGCTGGCGTAGGGCAATGCCAGCACATCAACATGGTAGTGCTTCGAAAAGGTGTGCACAGATGACCAAGTGGCAACCTTGCACAACTGATCAGCTGAGGCCTGATTCTTGTAAGCCCAAGAAGTCCCAACGGATCTTGTAGAATGAGCCATGACCCGAAAGGGAACAGGCTTCTTCCTTAGCTCATAAGCCTTACGAATAGTGGATTTAATCCAAGACGCAATGGTCACTTTGGATGCGGGTCTCCCTGCCCTGGGGTCCTCAGGAATGACAGACTGTCGAACAGACTCAGTGTGATGTACATAAAACTTGAGACAACGCACCACGTCTAACAAGTGGAGATCCCTCTCCTTGTTAGAGGAAGGGTCAGGGCAGAAAGAAGGCACCACAATCTCCTGATTAATGTGGAACTCAGAAACCACCTTAGGGAGGAGAAACATCCTGAGAAGTGAGAAGCACTGCCTTGTCTTTGTGAAACACCAAAAAGGGTGGTCGAATAGAAGGCCCAGGAAGACCAGACGCGGTAACGGAACAAGATCCGACTTGTCCATGTTGAAGATCCACCTGTGATGGGTGAGAGCATGAATGCAGTCCTGAACCTGCTGATAAAGAAGTTCCGCAGAAGGGGCTTTCAGAAGCAGGTTGTCCATGTACGGAGTGACTCTGATGCCGTACTGATGAAGGACGGATACTAAGGCTCCCAGGACAGGATTGAAGACTTGAGGAGCTGTAGTCAGACCAAAGGGAAGAGCTGAAAACGAAAAGTGCCCTTAGTCGCAGGTAATTCTGAGATACTGATGGCTCTCTGGATGAATGGCGATGTGTAGATACGCTTCCTGAAAATCCAGAGAGGCAAGGAATTCCCCTGGGGACATAGCAGCAATCACTGTCCTTAGGGACTCCTGGTGATAATGAGTCTTGATCACAAAGGCATTGAGATCAGGTCCAAAATGGGACGACAGCCGCCATCCTTATGGGAAACCACAAAGAGGTTTGAGTAAAAACCCATACCTCTGTCCTGATCTGGAACAGGTTCCAGAACATCTTTGTCCAGAAGAGCCTGGATAGCGCCATTGAACAGACGGCATTTCTCTATGCCCTGGGGCATATGAGAGGGAAAAAAATGAAAGGGAGGAAGAGAAGCAAAAGGGATCCTGTACCACCACCTGCAAAACCCACGGGTCCGCCACTGAATCCTCCCAGACGCTGTGGTATTGACACAGACGGCCACCCACAGCCGAGTGGGGACCTGGGTTTGGAGAGTCATGCCAAGGAAGGCTTGGAAGCCTTAGGTTTGGAGGAGACCTTGGGCTTCCATTGTTGTTTGGGCTTGGAGGAGGAGGAGGAAAGCGGAGCTGAGGGAACCGTTTGGTTCGCAGGACGTGTCTCAGTCTGGAAGGGACGAAAAAGCAGATTACACTTGATAGGCATCTTCTTCCTGGGGACCATAGGCAGAAGGGTACTCTTGCGCCCTGTGGCCTCACTAATCAGATCCTTAAGATCTGGCCCAAAGGAAGAGGTGCCTTGAAAAGGCAACGAGAGCAAAGCTTTCTTGGAAGCAGTGTCAGATGACCAGATCTTGAGCCATAGAGCTCGTCTGGCAACCACAGACACGGTGTAAACCCTTGCCACCAAACAGATGGCATCAAACAAGGCAGCAGAAACATAATGCTGGGCCTCAGAAATGTTGGCAAGAAGCAACAACATATCCAAAGTAGTAGCACCCTGACTGGGGTGAGCTGTCCAGTCCATGATGCAAAGGCCCGGTTCACCCATGCCGCAGCAAATGCTGGATGCATGGCAGTACCAGCTGTGGCAAAAATGGATTTGAGGGAGACCTCAATTTTCTTGTCAGTCCAGTCTTTCAGAGCGGACGCATCAGCAACTGGCAAGGCAGTGGACTTAGATAGCCTGGAGACAGGTGCATCCACTTTGGGGGATGAACCCACTGAGCAAGCACCGCCTCAGAGAAGGGGTAAAGCTTGGCAAATTTCTTGGAAACAGAAGGTTTCCTGTCTGGAGACTTCCACTCATCAGACACAAGGTCGGTCAAGTGCGTGGTTAGGTGGAAAACAAGTATGGGGACTCTTAGGTTCCTGAAATACATCAGATGGATCAGAAGAAACCTCCTGAACTAAGGGAAAGTATAGGGTGTTTAAAGCGGCCCTGATCAGGCCCTCAGCCGAGGGATCAGGATCAGCCTCAAAGGGGTCCCCAAAAAACTGAGGGAAGCCCACAGCAGAACATTCCTCAGCATCAGGATCCACCAACAGTTCCTCTTCAGAGGAATATGATACGTCAGGAACTCCCTGTGGTTTCGTCAGGAAAGATCTGACAGAAGTAGGGGTCTGCCAGGAGTGAAAGATCCCCTGTAACTGGGATGGAAAGAGTTGCAATGTAGACCGGAGGTCTCTAGTAGCAGCCTTGAACTCTTGCACCCAAACTGGCTCTAATGCATGGCTGGAGGTCCCTGGGGGAGACTCAGGGACATCAGAACAATGCTGGGCATAAATGACCTGCGAATTCTCTAGGTAACCCTGACATGAAGAGCAATGCGCAATAGGGGACACAGAGACCCCAGCGTCCTTAGACTTAGGACTGACCCCAAGCTTTAACAGATTAGACATTCTCACAGTGTCAAAACATTTAAAGTATAAAGAATCACCCAAATACAGTGTGTAAGATTAATATTTCACCCCAGAAATCGCTAAAATGCACTTATCTGGCAGGCAAAGGGTTAATCTGCAGAGGCGAGAAGGAGAGTACAAGCCCTTCATAGGATACTCGTTCAGGAAAAGCACAATATGGCTGCCGTGGCAGGAGCCAATCAGACACGAGTGCACGAAGCAAGCGTTCATGGGAAATGTAGTTTTCCCAGAAAAAGTACCCCAACAGTGCCCTAAGCCCCCTGAGCCCCCCAACGCACACCAAAAGTTAACCCGGATAATAGAGCAAGGGCAGATAAACAAAATGAGCCATCTCTGAAGTCGCTATGATCAGCGGTTGCAGAGATATGTCCCAAACTGTACAGTCCCATAGAAGTGAATGGAGCAATGGCGTCTATGTGGTAAAAGCATGCCTGGAACACAAATTTTGCAAAGTTGTAACTGATAAGTGAATGTGCACTAGACATTACTAAAACATGTCACTATACCCAATAAACACTGAACCCAGTAGGGAAAGTGCCAACAACCCCCCAAAAGATGCTAAACCAGCAGATAAAGGGTTAAGTTACCACAGAAACATGCTCCAAACCACCCAACAGACATACAGATAAACCCAATGAGTGCAGGAGTGTACAATTGGAATGCCAAAGGAAAACCCCTGTGTGGAGGGGCACTGTGGGACATGCAGACCTGCAGCACTCAAAGGGTTGCTCACCTTTCCTGCAGATCTTCTGTCTTCAGATTACCATGTTTAAAGAAGAAGCCTCGGTGGGCATCTCCAGAGGAAAGAACTTGTAGCCAAGATTTTCCTCCCAGGGCTTAAGGTACACAAAAAGCACCTGGTTACTGAGCTAGCCACATCTAAGGGCATTGTCCATTATGGTAATCCACCTAATGGTGGTATTCCATTTCTAACAGAAAAATAAAAACATTTGTAAAACTATAGCAGAACTGTTCTCTTGCCTGTGTCTAGGCTCCACCCCCCTGCATACAATTCTAGAATTGTTCCTGCCTACAATTAAAGGGGCAGATCTCCTACCCAAAGCTACCAGTAACCTGTATTGGACGACATAGAAACTTACGTTTTAGACAAACTTGTATAGGGGTAATGGGTCCCCCTTTAATGAGTTACCTAAAGGTGAAGGAGAGTATGGTCGAGAGGAGCCAGTAGACAAGCGGCGTCCGATAGCCTGCACCATGTCTGAGGAGCTGGGAGAGCCAGATCCAACTTTTAAAAAGCCCATGGGGCTAGTATTGGACCGTCTTACTGCCCCGGATCTGCTTCAAAGAGACACAGAAAAGAAAAAAATTATTATTACAGATCACATGAACAAAACCAGTTAAATATTCAGTATAATTTTATTAAACTCACATAAAATAGAGAGATGCCAGGATTATTACAAACATTTTATTTCTGGCAAATAAAGACTCCGCTTATACAAAACTTATGATCTTAAGCAGTAAATACAGACCTACAGATGTACCAGACATTATTCCACAAGGTTAACAAAACAAAATGTTACTAAATTAGTATTATGTTTTTGTGCTGTTTACATAATTTGCAACATTTAAGAAACATTTCCAGGGACACTTTTCCCTTGGGAAGCCACATGACAAGAGTCACTAGATGTCAGTGCAGCAAGACACCAACATAAAATTATTTATAACAGACTATGTGCCTTGCGTTTAAAATTAAAGTAGAGCAATTCTGGGGCAAATCAGCTGCTCCATAGGAGACCAATATAAATGTACAAAAGTCCCATTGATTTAAATGGGACTTTTAACCAGCTGAATGCTAGAGAGGTCTTCAACACACTGCAAATCAATACTTTAGCATTCAAGCAATTTTAATAAGTGGGAATCTGGGACGTTATTGGTTTGCTCCAGAATTGCTCCTCTTTTCTCTGAACATAGGGCTCAATAAAATACTTTTAAATTGTTTCTTATGGTGCAGTAGGTTTGTCCACAACTGTTGTTCTTTAGCTTCCTGAATGCTGCTCTAAGCATAGAATATGTGATAAAAGCCCTTAAAGGGGATGTATCACCCCTATATAAGTTAGCCTGTATAGTTTCATTACATAGTGAATATGTGTAAAAGTTTATTCATTTTTTTTTTTTTTTTTTTTTTTTGTGAAGCTCTGGATGGTCAAAATTGAAGTAATAAACGCTGCCTAGCACCTACTTCCGCATAGACTGAGGTTACCTGCAGTCCGTCACTCTGCCTCTGCTCCCCTCTCTCTATCCAGCCTCCTCCAATGACGGAGGCTTTCTGCCTGTAAACTGGAGCAGTCTCATTGGCAGAGATCAATATCTAGCCAATGCGAGCGCTCCAGCTTACAGGCAGCAAGCCTCCGTCATCTGAGGAGGCTGGATAGAGGGAGGCAGAGTGATGGACTGCAATTACAGAGCAAGTAATTGCAGTCTATGTGGAAGTAGGTGCAGGGCAGTATTTATTACTTAAATTTCGACCAACTAGAGCTTTTAAAAAAAAAAAAAAAAATTAATAAACTTTTACACATATTCACTATATAATGAAACGATACAGGTTAACTTGTATAGGGGCGATATATCCCCTTTAACTTGGTATTTTTAGCACTGTGACCAAAGACCATATACAAGAAGAAAAAGAACAAGCCTACAGAGCAATAAGAGACAAAAATCCCCCAAATCACATTGCTTTAAATTGGGTAATTTACCCCTTGAATTTGGGCAATCCCAATTCACTTCTACCATTCAGAGGCACTGCCGAGAGAAGAGCAGCTTTACAGCTGCTGCATGGGAGAGGTCACATGACATCACTGGACATCAGTGCATAACCTGGGCTTTCGAAATCACTCCATAAAGTACCAAACACTAGAGGGAGAACTGCCAGTTGACTAAAACAGAAAACATGGGTCAGTCCCCAAGCCTTAGACTAGCCTTACATCACAACACAATGGTACTGCAGCTACTATTTGACATCAGGAAGCAAAGCTCAAACCTCCCTCTAGCATTTAGAATCTTTGTTTTAGGGCTTTGTATTTTCCAAGAAGGGGGCTGCATGGGTCACGAGACAATCATTTAAAATTTGGGACTCTCCTGGGCAATCAACAGACACATGGCATCCTAAATGAATGATAGAGAGGCTGTAGCATTCAAGGGGTTAAAATCTCCATTTAATTCAATTATGAATTTACTTTTGTGCCTTATGGAGGCTCTTGTACTAAGAAGAATTTGAATAAACCAAATACACTATAGTGAGCAGATTAAATCCTACTGATTTAAATGGGGACCTTAACCTCTTCACAATAAATGGAGGGTCTCCTTTTTCCCCCCTACGGTATAGATTACATGCCCCAGAATTGCTCAAGTTTCTCTTAGTGCATCAAACTTAGGTATTACTCATCTGCATCATGAATCATTACAAGCTGATTACTAGTCCAATGTAAGTATTATGAAACAGTAGAATGTACCTGGGAGAACCATGTGGGTTCGACGTTGGACTGGCTGTGGTTGTAAGATTCTGCTCAATGCGTTGATAATTCCGTAACTGCGTTGGTACAGGAATGGGCGCAGTCTCGCTGCGTGGTGACACCTGAGGCTGGCCTTGTCTGTAGTCAAAAAGCATGAAAAAAAGAGAATAAAACCCTATTCACTGGGCCCTGTGATATATGAACCACTGTACTGTGCAAGCCAAGTTCACTTGTGTGCCTAGATAATGCCTTCAAAATATGTTCCTCTTACTCTATTACAAAACCCATTTATTTCAGCTGCAGAAGGAACAGTTCCCTGCCATGGTATTCGAATAGCAATGAAAAGGAGAGAATTCCTGCCTTCATGTGCTAAGCTTGTAAACAGAAGGACTAAGTCCCTCCCCACCAGCCTCCTCCACACACACGTCTTTCAAAACAAAGCAATTCTAGGAAACTCAGATGGCCGAAAGAACAGGAAGTACACATCGAGTTCTGATCAGCTGTACTGTTTACATAAAGTTACCCATGCTCAGCAAGTTAAATATAAAAGCACATTATGCAACAACAATACAATACTAGAATGTTCTCATAAAGCTCACTTTGCCCTTAGCACACAGCTGACAGCTCACACCTTTCAGTTTTGACCACATTATTTGTTTTCATGGTTTTATTTTATCTTGTAAACTGTTACACTGCTTTACATTATCAGTGAACACCTATCGCTGTATGCACAAGGAAAATGAGAAATTTGAGAGCAAACCAGCTGCAATAAGGGCATAATGTAAATCACTAGTTGTTGTTCATGGTAGTGAGCAGCACAGCACCAGCAGAAATCCAAGTAGAAAAGTCTTAAAGGAAAACTAACCCCAATATGATTCCTGACAGAAGAGCCAGCTATGCTGTCCCATAGGTATTTGCACTTCCTTAACCCTTTGAGTGCCAGAGAGGCACCTCATGCATTGCATTGGATACCTTTCTGGCACTCAAAGCGTTAATAGGGATACACTTTACACAGTGGGGATGATAACTTGGCAGAATAATTAGTGCAATTCTGCAGCAAGCCAACTGCACCACAGGGGACATATCAAAATTCCCCAGATTCCACTACAGTGCAATTGGTTTGCCCCCAGTTCTTCCTTGTACATCAGACAATACTGGTTAAAATGAAGCGAGTATAATTATCATGGAGTAGTACTTACAGTAGTATTATATAGTATATAGTAGTATGCAATATCTTACTAACTGGCCTCCCTGCTACTCATCTTTCACCTATGCAATCTGTTTTAAACTCAGCTGCACGAATCACCACACTCTCCCCAAAAACTGAACCTGCCCACATAATTCTCAGACATCTGTCATGGCTCCCAGTTCAGCAGCGCATCAATTACAAAGTCCTTCTTCTCACCTTTAACGCTCTCCACACTGCTACCCCTCCTTACATCTCTTCCCTCATCTCCTATTATGTTCCTGGCCGCCTCCTTCGCTCAGCACATAATGCACTTCTTGTTGCACCATCCACACCCTCTGCCCTCTCCCGTCTCAAACCTTTCTCGCTTTCTGCTCCCTACCTCTGGAACGCCATACCCCTCTCCTTACGCCTAGAAAAATCCCCCTCTGTCTTTAAGTCTACCCTTAAGTCTTATCTTCTGGAGCACTAGGACCATGCACTGCCTTTGGCCAAACACAGCACTTGTAATCTCAGCACTTAACACCCTCTTACCCCATTGTATGTCTCCCTTTATCCATTTAGACTGTAAGCTCCTTGGGGCAGGGAACTCTCTCCCATTGTTTCTATGAATGTCGCACTTATTTCATCCCCTCTTATTTATTGTAACATATGTCTATTGTAAGGCGCTGCGTACACTGTGTGGCGCCATATAAATAAAGATACATACATACATACATACATATTATAATCCGCTAAGGATATTTGTCAGAAGCCGTGATGCGCAGTAGAGACGGCTGCTAGTGCTGCAGTCATGCGCAGTACAGACTGCCCACGCCGCGGGTGATACGGAGCAGGGCACTCCGAACTCAGACCGGAGGCCTCTTTGCGCACCACTTGGTCCCAGGAAGGTGCGCAGAGAGGACTACGGTCTAAATTCAGAGTGCCGCCATTCAGTACTGCACATGACTGCAGCGTCGCCAGTGTTGGGCTTTAAAACTAGTATAATATATATATATATATATATATATATATATATATATATATATATATATATATATATATATATATATATACATACACACACACACATCCATTTTCAGAAAATGTCAAGGAAGCCTGCTTAAATCCCACAGGCCTTATTCAGAAATAAAAGTTACAATACTGAAGTAAGCCAACTGTACCAAAAGGAACAAAGATGTATTTATCGAATGCTCATTGATTTAAATGGGACTTTTAGCCCCTTGCATGATAGAGCATTTAAGTGGGTAAAGCCCCAATTTAAAGGGATAGTATTACTTTATTTTAACAAGCTTCAATGTAGTTTTTCTTAACTAATTAAAGCAAATGAGCCTAGTATTCTGTCCATAACTTGTATAGCTTGTGTGTAATATTGTTCTAAAGTTCCCTCCTCCCGCCCCTTTTACCCACGTCAGCGCTCTAGCTGACACACTTAGATTCTGGTCCTGGGACCGGACGGCTCATCTGGAGAGCAGAAAGAACATGGAATACAAAGAGAATCTTCACGAGAAAGGTCTACAAAATGTGCCTGCCTCAAACTCCAGCGTCGACATGTGTAAAAGGGGCAGGAGGGGGGAACTTTAGAGTAATATTACACACAAAATATATAAGTTATAAGAAGAAGACTAAGTTCATATGCTTTATTTATTTAAGAAGAACAATATTAAAGCTTGTTACAATAAAGTAATACTATCCCTTTAAATCAAGGTAAATTTTATTTTTACCCTATGGTTCTCTTTTTTCCCTTCTGAATGTGGCGTTATACCTTTCAAGCTTTTTTTTTCTTCCCTATGAAAAAGGTTGCAAATCCCCTTAAAAAAAGGCATGGAGGAAAGAAAAAAATCAGTTTAATTAAATCTAAATGTTGTGTTTGCTTTTACTTAAAAATAAGGCACTGCCTCCCATACACCAGCAGGGGTCCTCCTCAGTTTGCTAGCTTTATCTCAGTCAAAATTCAAACAGTTATTACCCATCCACACAACCTGTATAACAAATGGGAGAATTACAAAGTGTGGATAGAAAACAGAATGTATTTCACCACACTTCAACCAAACAGAAATTAATCATTTATGTTTTGCAGTCATTTACTACAAAAGTCTGTTAAGGAAGTCACACATAGGACTCTATGTTCAGAACAAAAGTGGTGTAATTCTGGAGCAAACCAGCTGCAACAAAAGGGGACAAATATAAATTCCCCAAAATCCTTATTGCGTTGGAGACCTCTCTAGCATTCAAGGAG
This sequence comes from Rhinophrynus dorsalis, assembly GCA_037306005.1. NCBI lineage: Eukaryota > Metazoa > Chordata > Amphibia > Anura > Rhinophrynidae > Rhinophrynus > Rhinophrynus dorsalis. The sequence goes on from CM074719.1 coordinate 312,994,734, forward strand.
TTTAAAGCCACATTTAGATTAATGGGGATTTTCATGTATCCACTATGGTACAGTTAGGGAGGCCAGCTCATTCCTTTACACCTAAATGACCTCGTGGTCTGTGAATGGGCGACTCTAGAGGACCACACCACTTTTTTATTTTTAGTTTCAGCAATGCATTCTGAGACTGCAGAGTGGCATACAGCTGCTGGGCGAACCCAGAATTCCATGAAGTGCCAGGATGGTCATCAGTCCTTAATGCACAAACACAAATGATGGTCCTGGCAAATTAACGGTCATTAAGGGGTTAACCTTTAAGGACCCATGACGTGTCAGGACAGTCATGGGTAAACTTGCCATAAGGACCCATGATAGTTTCAGCACGTCATGGAATTCAGGGCTCCCCAAAAAGCACGCAGCTGAATCAGATACAATTAAAAAAAAAAAAAAAAAAAAAAAAATGCTCTGTTGTCCTTAAGTGCCATCCACGAGCATGCCAGGCTGGTCCTTAAGGGGTACATATATAAATATTTTTTCACTAATGGATTCCAGGGTCCCTGAGCAGCATTCAGCCGCACGGTGAACCCAGAAATCCATGAAGTGCTGGACCGCCGTGACAGTCCTGGCATGTCTTAAGTCCTTAAGGTGTTAATTTTAGTTGCAGTTTATTAAACTTTAAAGTAAAAGCTATTTAAAGAGAACAGTATACAAACAGGGTTGCTCTCAGTGAATTCCACAAGTATGTGGTCTGTGGCACACCTCGCACATTTAAAGTCATACCAGTGATATTTAAGGACTGTGGTTTTGATGCCTGAGGTTGGCAATAAACTTCAAATCAATCCTGAAGAAACCACCACTATTTAAACTGTTGGCACATAATGCAATGCAATCCACAGAAACCTGAATACCTTAATGACAGCTGATTCCACAAGCACTTTAAAACCCAACTGAAAATTCATGTCTTTAAATATATATACTCCAAAACTGCTCTGGCCTATCAAAAGTCTCATGAAGGTTTAAGTTTAAAGTGATAGTCAAACTCCTTTTTCACTTTACATATTCTTCAAATGCATAATATGTAAAAGAGGATTTTTGTGTACGTACAGATAAATCTGTTTCTCTTAATCCTTAGTTCTGACGTGGTGACTGCATTCTGACTTTCTCTTTCACCCATTGTGGAACACAGGAACCATGGGGTTAAAGTAACTACATTAGGAAGCAGGGGAAGTTTCCAGAGCAGATTCCCACTTCACTTAACCCCTGCTCACCAGCATCAGCCTACAGTTTTATGTATAGCAAGGATAAAATAAATAAGGCAAGAAGGCAGTCACCATGCCAGAAAACCCAAAGGACACCCCTACCCAAAGCTCAAACCACAAGTTATTCTACAGGAGGGATGTCCTGTGTTCCACAAGGACTCAGAGAAGGATTTATCGGTAAGTACACAAAAAACCCCTGCTCTCTTTTGTTCATTGTTGAACACAGGAACCAAGTGGTTAGATACCAAAGCTATCCCGACCAGAATTGTTGACAGGGAGGAGAAAAACTGGCAACAATAAAGCCAGTTTCAAAAGAGACAAGCCAGATACACCACCACCACAAAAAAAAACTAAGCATGAGAGTTACTAGAGAGGAAGGACAAAAACACCTACACAGGCACTACCGCCTAGGGGACTTTTCTCCCAAAACAGACCTCGGCGGAGGCCAGCACAATGACTCTAATATTTAGCGAATGTGTGAAGCGATGACCATATCACCAGTTTGCACAACAGGTATCCTCATATGCCTAGTTCTTGTAGGCCCAGGAAGAACCCAACACTTTGGTGGAATGAGCAGTTGCCCGAAAAGGCACTGGCCTCTTTTTAAAGGTATAGTATTACTTAAAATGAAAAAAATATATATCAATATCTCAGTGGCCTGAAAAGCTACAGTGGTGTTGTCGCTACACCACCCTATGGACAGCTCTGGTCAGTTGACCATAAATCTCCATAGGATGGTGTAGCAACAGCGTCACTGAACACTTTCAGGCCACTTTTATATTGCAACTAAAAGTTTAAAGTTTCAGGCGTAATAAATTTTGAATAAAACATTTTTCAGCTGTGAGAGCAACCTTGTTTTACTTAGGGGGATAAAGTCTAGATTTCTTTTTTTTTTTTTTTTTTTTTTTACATGTCAAGTATTACTATCCCTTTAAGGACAGATGCCTGGCAAATGGTTGCCTTGATGCAAGATGCCATTGTAACCTTAGACACTCTTTGGCACGCATGTAGACCCTCAGGAATAATGAAAAGCATATCAGATTTGTGAAGGTTTTGGTGAGACAAACTTAGTATTTAAGACAACTAATTAAGTCCAGAAAGTGAAATTCCTGTTCTACTATTTTAGATGGGGTAGGACAAAGAGAGAAGAACAATCCCCTGATTAATATAGAAGTCAGAAACCATCTTGGGTAAGTATTATACTTCCCTTTATCGTTTATATAGCCTGGGAGTTACAAGGCATAACCTGCCTCTCCAGGATATACTGTTCTCAACTATGCTTTTTGATGAATAGCTATGTCACTTTTGAAGTTTATCACCTACTATGCTTTGTACTCATGTTCATGCCATGGCTTTTCTTCATTCCTGTACTATGTATTCTCTTGTACAAACTTTCTTTTGCAATAAACTTAAAAAAAGAAACCACCTTGGGGAAAAATTCAGAGTGAGAACTCAGAACCACTTTATCTGCATGATGAATCAGAAAACAGGCTCTACAAGACAAGCCTGTAGTTTGGCCATTTGTTGGACAGATACAGTTGTGAAGTGTTTTATCCCATTGAGAGAAGGGTCTTTACCCACACTGTGTTCCTGATCAGAGGGATTGTACCCTTGAGTGAACTGAGTAGAAGTCACAACACAAGAGGAGTATAGCTGACACTTATGGAAGCTGGAATGACAGGACAGATGACCTCTGTAGAAGAAACGGAGGCAGTTCTGGCACTCTTGGGCTTCCCCATGTCCCCAAGCCAGATGGACATAAAATGTGTAAAAATAAAAGGAAAGAAATTATCTGCATCACTGATGGAAGCAAGAGTCAATCCGGACCACTCAGAGAGGGAATGCAGAAAAGGTGCCTCCTCAGTATGCCACATGAAAGTAAAAGGAAGGAAGGGGAAAATAAGCTACCCCCTCTTCCTTTTCCGAAGCCCGGGAAACTAAGCTAGAGTTATGAAAGAATACAACAGAAGTGGTGTGTATCCAACCCCACCATAGTGGAAAGACACCCCAATCTGGGGAGTCACCACAATGTAAGGAGAAGCCCACGACTGGTCATGCCATCCCTGTGGACTGGAGTCTACCTGGAACCATGGGGAACAACAGATAAGCAGCTGGAGCTGCATAAGAAAGATGGTGGATGTAAGTGCAAAACGTAAAGATTGAGCAGCTCAATAAATTTTAAAAAGCCCTTAGTCCCCTAAATTGTCTGTGAAATTAAAAAACACAAGTATCAAAGAAAAGGAAAAATAAACTAAGGATAAATGACTAAAGCCATGTACCACAAACAGATCTCAAATTGTGGCCAACATGCACAAAAACGGACATAGTGACAGGGCATAATCATACAATTAGAACCTTCTGGCTTCTCTGAAATGTTTCTGGAGAGTGGCTTCTCATGGGGTTGGGAATCAACTTGGTAGACATAGAATACAGGTTCGTAGTCATTGTCCAGTCCTTCGCTGCATGCAAGAGGAATGGACAAGTGTAAGGAGCCAACCATATGGCAGGGAATAAAACCCCCCATAAGGGAATCATATAAATGAGAAATTAAAAATGAAGAAAATCTGAAAACAGAAATTAGTTCTATGTTCTTCCGAGGCATAGCAATAAAACCGAAGGTTGCTTCTGCTGGATGGGCATAAGCAGAGCTAAGAGGCAATCTCCTCCTCCAAAAAGTGTTGGTTTGCAAGTGCTCTGCCTCCCAGTGTTAGCTACTTAAAGGAATAGTAATGTTTCATAATAAAAGCAGCTCTAATTAATCTTCATAGTATTTGGGCCTTGGAGAGTGTTATTTCAATTCTGTCAAAGTTGTAGCTCAAGAGTAATTGAATGATAAAGTATTCCCCTTCAGCCCCTTCTACTGATGTAACACTGCTCAGCTTAGAGCAGCAGGGAGTGTCCAGGTAGATTGCAGAGCGGGACAATCTTCATTTAAGATAAGGGAAAAAGCTGAAAAACCTGTCAAGGGGGGCAGAGATTTCATTGTTCTCACAGTAAGAATTTTGACCCTTGATGTGAGTTGTCTGGTCTATGGACTGTATTCCACATCTGAGGAGTGGGGGCTTACACTAGGTAAAAGGGGCGGGAGGGGGAACTTTATCATTCAATTACTCTTGAACTACAATGCTCACAGTAACAAAATAACACTCTCTATGGCTCAAATACTATGAAGATTAATTGGGGCTGCTGTTTTTGTGAAACATTACTATCACTTTAACACCATAGTTCCTGTGTTCAACAACGGACAAAAGAAAAAGTTTTAAAAGTATTAAACCATGACACATACCTTGAAAATTAACATTTCTGTGACTTGTGTGTTTGAAAAAAACATGCAACTCAATAAATATTTTGAATATTGTGACACATGGGAACCACTGGCCTAGAGGGCTCTAATTGTGAAAACCAAAGCTATGCTGGCCTTACCCAAATGCAGAACTTTAGGTATGGTCAGCACAGTCTTAATTCTTCTGCACCAGACACCAGATCCTTATTTATTGATGCTGATGTGGTTAACATTTTGTAAAATACTGTAATGTCCAATTTATAGACTAGTTAGGACAGATTTACTGGTTCACATACCTCATTCCTGACAGGCTTATTTTAATCCCTTGACTGCTAGAGGGGGCTCCAATATATATATATATATATATATATATATATATATATATATATATATATATATATATATATATATATATATATATATATATATATATATAAACAAAAAAAGAAAAGATGTAAAGGCAGGCGCCAAAATCCCCTCAAACCTGGCTAATATATGAAAGACCACACCAGAAGTTACTATCCTAAAAAAACCTGTTAGTGGATAGCTTTTTTCATGCATTTACTTTTATTTTTTATTGTCCAATTTTAGAGAAGAGGAAGAAATACCAAATTTTCTTGGAACGCACTCCCTTTTAATCTTCACAAAAACACCTGGTGCAAGGTCTTGATAAAGGCCTAAGTTAGGGCCGAAACATTGACCTGGCTGAATAAAAGTTTCGTATTATGTGTAAAATCCAAGATTGCCATTCTAATTTGATTATCGTATATACATTATATATATACATACATACACCACAAAATTATTCATACAAAAACAAATTTAAAGGAATAGTATCCTTTTATTTTGACTTTACATATCTTGGAAGTACATAGTATGCAAAATCAAATTTCTGATACTATTTTTTCACTTTTTTTTCCCCTGAAATCAAGCTCCCTGGACTGTGAGAGAAGGTAGGTGATACAATATAAAAACATACAATATAAACAAGATAAAACACATAGCACTCAGTGCTGAAGGTATAGTGTTACACTGTATCACTATCCTGCTTTGGTGGTCAAGCGACCAGAAAACACCCTAGAAACAGATAAAAAATAATAAGAGTACACAATATGCCTTTACATATTACTCACTTGCAATAAATTAAGTCAAAATAATGGATCACTCTTAAAGGGATAGTAATGTTCCATAATAAAAGCAGCTCTAATTAATCACATTGTATTTGGACTTTGGAGAGTGTTATTTCAATTCTGTCAGAGTTGTAGATCAAGAGTAATTCAATGACAAAGTATCCCCCCTCCTGCCCATTTTACTGATGTAACACTGCTCAGCCAGAGCAGAAGGGAGGTACCCAGGTAGACTGCAGAGAGGGACAATCTTCAGTTAAGATAAGGGAAAAACCTGAAAAACTTGTCTAGGGGGGCAGGGCTTTCATTGTTCTCACTGTAAGAATATTGTCCCCTTCTGTTATCTGTCTGGTGTATGGATTGGATTCCACATCTGAGAAGAGATGGCTTACACTAGGTAAAAGGGGCGGGAGGGGGAAACATTGCTTGTGAATATCTCTTAAACCATAAGGGTTTGAGATATAAGACTTATATTGTTCTTCGTGTGTTTTTAATGCCTACATAATAAAATAAAGATAAAATGAAGTATTACTATCCCTTTAAAGGGGAAGTATACCCTAGGAATAAATCCCTCAATTTGTTTAACATATTGACTTACCCAGGATGATATACTTCATACAGCAGTGAGATGTATCTATAGGTTTTGCATTATATCTGCAGTTTCCTGCATATAAAATTTCTGTTCAAGAATGCCTCGAGGCCACACCTCCTCACAGCAAACAACAGACTGTGATAGACATGAATGACTTGCAAGGGGCCCTAGTTGTTATCAGACTGAAACCACTAGTGAGCAGGAGACTAAAACAGATCAAATACAAAACACTAAACAGAAAAAACTGGCTACACCTACCTAGGCAAAACTTACTGATAAACAAATCAAAAGCCACTTATTCCAGGCAGGGTTGTCAGATCATCCACTTAAAAATGAACACGACAAATGCATTTCGCACAGCAGCAGTAATTATTATACGTCTGTAATGATTGCCATGTAACAATGTAGCATGCATTTCTCATATGCGTTCCTTTATTAAAGGGATGATCTGTATTCCTAGGATAAAGTTCCCCTTCAAGTCTTTTGAAATATGCCCCAAGCACTGGAAGAAATGTAATCCAAAAAAGGGCTCAAACACGTAACAAGAACACACCTGGTGGTGACAGTTGAAGATCCACAGCGTGAAGAGTTGGAGGAAGGTTTTTGCGCATTTCCTGAGCCTCCTGATGTATTTAAAGGTGACTGTCTGTAAAAGATAGAGAGTAACTACCCAATATGGGGCGTGTGTGTAAGGAAGAGCAGTTCTGGGCAAGCCTAACTGACCCATAGGGGAGAAATAAAAATTCCCCACATCCCCATTGATTTAAATGGGACTTTTAACAACTTTCAATGCCAAAGAGTTCTTCAACACATTGCTAACACCTCCTAATAATAATCTCCCACTTACCTTACTGTGGCAAGAAAATACTAATGACCCCTATGAATGTTGCTCCTTGCTTCAAGAGAACACTCTCACTCAGTCTTGGATATCATGTGCATGAAGGCTGACATAATGGCTGCTGGAATTTAATTTTTCCAATCAGAAACAGGCAAAGCCTATTTAACCCTTTGAGTGCCAGAGGGATATGCAATGTGTCGGATACCCTGGCACTCAAAGGGTTAAGGAACGAGGGGGTGCACAATTCAGTGCACTGCACACTATTCCAGGGCTTAACCCTTTGACTGCCATAGGGGTAAGCAACGCATTGCAAAGCAGTGATCGGTATTTGAGTTCCTGGATGTCATGTCCATGGAGGCCAATATTACGGTTGTAGATTGAAGGTGCCATCGCTTGTGCAAGGTCATAAGGGTGACATTCATAGGGGTCTTTAGGATTTTATGGCCATAGTAAGAGAAGAGGAGGGGTTATTATTGTCAAGCTCCAAACATTATACAGTAGTCTTTTAATTTCCATATTATTCTGTGGGGAAGATCTAGTCTTCCTTAATTAGTGTAATTATTCAACAGGCAATAAAACCTGCCCCAAATAAATATTATCTACTCAAATCAAATTAAAGATATGCTTAATTCATCAAAAGGAAGTGGAAAGTAGCTTTAAAGTCCACTGTACCAACTAGGTAAAGGAGCAAGTGCTTGGAATTTCGGTAAGAGAGAAATATACCCTAGGAATAAGTAGATCTTAAAGTGATAACCTTTTAGTTTGAATTTATGTTGCTAGGGCAGAATAAATAAAATGACATTGCATGTTATTATTATTCTGACTTTTACAAAATGTTTTAAATGTTTTTTATCCACACTCTGACTAGAGCAGTGGTTCTCAACCTGTGGGTCGGAACCCCTTAGGGGGTCGAATGACGATTTGCCAGGGGTCGCCTAAAACCATCAGATATTTATATTTTGATTCATAACAGTAGCAAAATTACAGAGATGAAGGAGCAACGAAAATAATTTTACTGTTAGGGGTCACCACAACTTTTAGCAAAGGGTCGTGGCACTAGAAAGGTTGAGAACCACTGGACTAGAGGAAGAAGCTGGCACTTGACCAAATTGGGAGAAATAGTGGTACAATGTACTACTATTCATTTTATCAAAAATATATGTGCTTAGGAGCTTAGGGAGCGCTTTCCTTTCAACAGTAATCCATTACTTCCCTGACCATACCAGTACTATCTTACTAACAGATCTGTTTGCTATGAACTGAACTGCCTCTCTCTGCTTTTCTGAACACCTCTCCATTGGCAAACAGACAAATGAAAGAACATGCAAGCTCAGTGCATGGCAAGCCAATCTGTAAGAGTACTAGTAGGGTCAGGAAAGACCTCATCTGTATGCAGTTGAAAACAAGGAAGCCCCTTAGACATCAGGCATGATTTCTAGAGGACCCAAATAAAGACACACTCATGGTAAAAAGATCACCTAGTGCTCTGCATAGCATGGATGACTGGAAGGAAAACTTCCCAAGCTCCTTCACCTGCAGAACAAGGTCTTGTCTGCGCACCACTTATGAAAAATACACCACGCTCTATGGTATGCCTTGGAAGAGACTGGTTTCTGGGCCAGTATCATGGTATATATGACCACCGAAAATCCTTTTACTTCAGGATGTTGGCTTCAAGAGTCATTAAGTCAAAGTCAGTTTCTCCACATCCGCATGCCACAGGTGACCCTGGAGCAACAGATCAGGCCTGGGAGGGAGAAGGATCGGATCCTGAACAGAGAGACTGACCGGGTACACAAACCACTCCCTCTTGGGAGAGTAAAGAGCAATCAGAATCACTTGCATCCCATCCATTCTGATATTCTGGGTCACCCAGGGGATGAAAGGAATCAGAGGAAACCCACAGGAGAGGTGAAAGCTCCATGGAATCAACATTGCGCCCGTAGCAAAGGCCAAAGCATCCCCCTCTCAGGAGTAGAACGTTGGAACCTTCCTGCACTCCCTGATTGCCATGAGGTCTATCACTAGCATGCCCCACTGTTGGATAATTAGGTAAAACACTTCAGGAAAGAGTTCCCAGTTTCCTGGCTCTATGTCTTGGTGACAGAAATTCTGCCAGAACATTTTCTAACCATGGAATGTGAACGGCTGAGATGGCCAGAACGTAGGCCTCCCCACAATAGAGGAGACCCTTCACTTGCTGCAAAGCTGCCGTGCTGCAAGTTCCTTCCTGGCGATTGATGTAAGCCATGGACATTGTGTTGTCTGACTGCACCCTTGCCAGCACTCCCGCAAGAACCAGGGTCCAGTGAACGAGGGCTAGTCGAATTGCCTGAAGTTCCAGGATGTTTATTGGCAGCAGACTCTCTTACCGACTCCACCTGCCCTGGGCACCTAACTGACACAGAAAAGCTCCCCAGCCCCTCAAGCTGGCATCTGTGGTGACTGGAGTCCACTCCGTGATCACAAAAGGCCTTCCCCACTCTAGGTTTGGCTGATGTAACCACCACTGGAGATCCCCCCTGGCTTCCAGAGACAGAGAGAGACATCTGCTGAAGAGGATGCTCCGGGTTCCTGGACCGGTTCCTGAATACATGCCTCTGCAACTCCCTCATGCGGACCTGAGAGTAGGGAACCACGCCCAGGGTCGACACCAGCTGACCCAACATGCTCATGAAATCCTTGATAGTGTGCTAGGACCACTCCAATGCCTGCGACATTTCCTGGGAAACAAGCAGAAACTTTTGCCAGGGATGAAGACCTTCCCCGATGGGTGTTGAACTTCATACCAATGAAAACCAGAATTTGGGAAGGAATTGGAGAGGACTTCTGAAGATTCAGAACCCACCCATCTCGAGGCTGGATGAAGGCGCCATGATCTTCTTGAAGATGCGTAGTGCCGAAGTCAGGCAAAACGGAAGAGCTGTGAACTGGTAATGATTGGAACAGAAAGCAAGGTGCAGGTAGCGCTGTCTGAGTGAATCAGAACATGTAAGAATCGGTCGGTCCTGAAGATCCAGAGAGGCCAGATATTCTCCCAGCCACATTGCTGCCCTGACAGAACGCAAAAATTCCATCTTGAAGCGCATATCGACCACAAACTTTTTGAGGCCCAGAATATTTGGGACCACAAACAGGTTGGATCAGAAACCTGAAGAACACTTAGGGGCTGGAAGTGGCAACAGAACCTGTTTCTCCAGCAGGCAGTCCACTGACTCATGAAACAGTCTTTCCTTGTCTGGCTCTTTTGGAACCATTGTCAAAAAGAACCAATGTGGAAGATGTTATCCAAAATCTATGCGGTATCCTTCTGAGATTACCTGCAAGACCCACTGTCCATTACTGAAGATGCCCCGGCATCTCAAAAAAGGAGGAGACAGCCCCCTACAGGCAACTACGGACCAGGATTCCACGAGTCATGCAGAATTGTGCTTGGCAAATTTTGCCTTTGAGGCTGAGTGCTTGGGCTGCCAGGCTTGTCTGGGTTTTGCAGTGGGTCGTGGTTGAGAGGGTTGCAAGCTCTGCAGCCTCTGCACCCACATTTGGGGCAGGGAAGACGCACCTTCCTTGCCCAAAAAAAAAAAAATTGGTGGAGATCTGGGCTAACAAGGTACTCTTACCACAGTAGCACCACTGATGATTTGTTTCAGTTCAGGCCCAAAAAGGATGTGCCCTGAAAGGGCAAGGAGACCAGTGACTTTTTAGAAGATTGGTCCACAGATCAAATTTTGAGCCACAATGTGGGGTCTGCCACAACAAAAAAGGGCAGAGGCCTTGGTGGAGAATCTGACTGCATCAAAGATGACCTCCGAAACATAAGTATTGGCCTCCTTGATGTTAGCCATCAGAACCAATAAGTCTTCTCTGGCTACGTCAGCACAGACTGCATTGGAAAGATGCTGAGACCAAATGGCAACTGACCTGTTAACCCAGGCAGAGGCAAAAACAGGTATAAGTGCTGCCCCGGTGGCAGTGAAGGAGACCTTGAGAATAGAATCCAGCCTCTTTTCCGCCGGCTCCATGAGTCCTGCTTCATCCACCAGTGGGAGGGAGGTGGTCTTTGCCTGCAGAGAAATAGGGGGAGTGCCACGGTGGGAGGAGAAGCTCACTGCGCCAATATCTCAGCCGAAAAAGGGTATAGCTTAGAAAAGGGCTTATTGAGGAAAAGCCAGAAGTTTACCACTCAACCATAACAATATCAAGAGTGTCATTGGGTGGAAAGATGGGAGAAGACTTCTTACGTCTCTGAAAAATATGTGGATCAAATGCAAATAAAAACATTAAATACAAGTAACTGACTGCTGTTTGAAGGACATCTACCGTAACATTGGTAATTTCTGATAAAATAAGAGCCACTTATTTATGGATAGAGCACCCTTTTAAAGGGGAACTACCACCCCGCAAAAACTGTATCTCAATTAAGTCTTCATCTGGTGACTAGCTGCTTAGTATCGCTAGTCGCCAGAAATATTACCTGGTTTAAAAGATTTTCTACTTTTTCGGAGGCTGACAGTAGCAGGAAGCACGGACATCTTGTCTTGTCATCTTGTCCCTTTTTGAGACAGTTTTTGCAGGGTGGTAGTTCCACTTTAATGAAGTAAAAATATACTGCTATCGTCTCTCCATAGGCCCTACTTCCTTTATTATCTACAATTCTTCCAATGAACGATCAGTTTTGTACTTTTACATTTAAAATAGGAAAGAAAAAGAGAGCAGCAGATAACTTACCCTCCACACATCAAAAACTCACTGGATGCTCTCCGCCCTGCTGCTGCTGCAGGCATATCATCTGCAAGAACATAGTATACAATTGGGACGGGGGAGGTGAACATTACACATGAATTCAGAAGGGGCTTTTAACCCCTTGAATGCTAGAGAGGTATTTTCACAATGTACCTGAAACTTCTATAGCACTCCAATGGTTAAGAGTCTCCCCACTGAAATCAATTGAAAGTTTTACATACAAATCTTTAGTTGTTAACAAGCATCCAATATTATAATTCGCTAAGCATGTTTGTCAGAAGCCGTCATGCACAGTAGAGACTGCCTGAACGCACGGAATGCTGGGAGCATTCTGTGCTTTCAGGCAGCCACTACAGTGCATGACTGTGTCGGCGGCAGGATGCAGAGCAGGACCGACCTCTTAACCCTTGAGTGCGAGAAGGGTACGCAACACATTGCAAAGCAATGCGTTGCGTACCCCTCTGGCACTCAAAGGGTTAACATCACCCGGACCTTGGCCCATGTACACAGGCTTTTACACTAGTACTTTCATAATTGCTTTCCAGAATGATTAGACCTTTACCATAACAGTAACCGGTTTTTAATAATTAGCGTTCCTTTAGGGCAGCCGATATCAAACAACGTTTGAACCCTTTGAACACCAGAGCTATCCAGCGCATTTTGTTGCAATGTGTTGGATAGTTCTCTGGCCCACAAAGGGTTCAAAGAAAAATTATCAAAGCAATAAAAAAACTAATTTACACTAAAATATTACTTTGTTTTTCCCTGAGCACATATTTATTGCATTGGCTGCACAGAAATATTTAATATCACACTGACTTGCGGAATGTAATTTAATTCCCTGAAGGTTCCCACTGTGCTTCTCAAGCACCATTTTATGATACGTGGTAGTACAACAAACTAGGAAAACCAGTGGGCCTTATGTATAAACGTGGATCAGTGCCATTGTGAGGTAAACCAGCTGCACTATAGGGGGCCCATACAATTAAACATAAAATTTAAAGGCAGATAAGAACCATTCAGCCCATCTAGTCTGCTAATTTTTCTACTGTAAAAACCTCAAACCTTATTTCCTCATTTGGTCCTTGGTCTTGTCTCCACATTGCTATAGATAAAATGGGTCATTTTAACCCCTTAAATGCTAGTGGTCTCCACGGCACTACAAACCATTCAACAGGTTAAAACTCCTCAAATAAATCAATGGGAATTTTAATTTGTCCTCTGTGCTGAAGATGGTTTAAACCAGAATTGCATTGCTCCACTTTAATACACAAGGCCCAATTTGGGTCTTCTGTATAAAAGCACTGTGGAGCAATTCTGGGGAAAATCAATAACACACCAGGGGACAAATAAACATTCCCAAAATTGTCATTAATTTAAACAGGTTTTAAACTCCAATACTATAAGCTCTCCAAAATGTTGCTGGAGACCTCTGTAGAATTGAAGATTAAAAGCTCAATTTATAACAATTGGAATTTGTATTTTTGCCCTGTTGGTTTGCCTCACAATTTTTACTCTCACTGCTTTCAAATGCTATTGCAAAGCCCACTTGATTTTATGGCTGCAGTATCTCTGTGACCTGAAAAGTTTCAGTGGTGCTGTTGCTATGGCAGTCTAAGGGCAGCTATGATCATATGACTATAAGCATCTGTAGGATGCGCTCGCAAAGGCACCCTGATAATATTATATATTTCCATATTATGCATTGCTGTCCCTTTAAAAATGCACAATATTGACTCTTACAGGAGTGGTCAGAGGAGATGTTGTGAGGAACCAGGACAAAATCGTCTGTATCACACGAGGAATTCTTGCTGCTAGTGCTGGCAGAATCTTTGGACACTTGCAAATAGTTTGGAGGACCCAGTGGAGGGGAAGACGGGTTTTCTTCCTGGATATGCTGCATGTCTGGCAGAGACTGGAACAAAAATACAATGAAATTAACCATTTAGTCATTCCCACATATTATTAAAGTGGAAAAATACCATAAATAAATTTCTCTCACTTTGTTCATCAGAATGACAGTTGGCGAGGTGTCCTTCAAACAAAAGTTCGTTATTTCTATTCATTGTTTTTGTTTACATTTAGGCTGACCATACGTACCGTTTTAAAAGGGATAGTACAGTTTTTTTTTTTTTTCATATTTCCAGACCGTCCTTTTTTTTTTTTTTTTTTTTTTTTTAATACAAATGTCAATTTTGGCCTGTTTTTTAATATAACATTTATAGTTTTTAATTTTTTTTGGTAAAAAAACTGAAAGCGGTTTGTTTATTTCTCTTAACATATAATAAAATGGAACTTTTCCTCACACTAGTGGTTTTACTGTACACTTTGATTACCATAAAGTCTTATGACTCGAGTGACTCATAACTAAGACTCTCAAGTCTATGGTAAATTACCATAGAGTCCCTTAGACAGTGATATGACGAGCCATAATACTCTATGATAATCAATGCGTACAGTAAACACAGTAAAACCACTAGTGTGAGTGACGAAGAGAGGAAGTTCCGATTTACTTCCGGGGCAGGCTTTTTGGCCAGATAGAGAACACCACTAAAAAGAGACGGAGCAAATGCGTTCTCGCTGCTTGCAGCTTACTACAATCGGACTTGGAATGACTAAGTCGCACTGTCCATCTGTCCCACACCCTGTCCCGTTTTTGTCTCAAGGAAATATGTTCAGCCTATTTACATGTGATCTCTGTTTTACTCTATTGTAAATACACTAAATGATAAAGGGAATGGAGGATCTGAGTTATAAAGATAGACTAATCAAATTTGATTTGTTTATATTACAGATGTCTAAGAGGTGATATGATTACCATTTACTAATCTATTCAAGGTCAATACAACACTCTCCAAGGGACTATTTACTCAAAGAGCTTAGTAAAGAACAAGAGGTCATCCATTAAGACTAGAATAAAGGAGCTTCTGATCAAAACAAAGGCAGGGATTTTTTTGTACAGTGAGGGCAGTAAAGGTATGGAATTCTTTGCCCAAGGTGCGTGCAGATACTGTAATTGCTTTAAAAAAGCAATGGATACCTATCTAGCACATAACAATATTATGATTTAGGACAGTTGTCTTCAAAGCAGATAGGATGTTTATCCAGGGAAATATCTGACTGCCATTTGGAGTCAGGAAGGATGTTTTACCAACTTCAGGCTTAATTGGCTTTAATATATATATATATTTTTTTGCCTTACACCGCATCAACAGGGGTGATATGGCATGGGCTGAATTTGATGCATGCATGTCTTTTTTCAGCCTCATCAACCATGTTACTATGTATGTTTCATATTATAATCTGATAAAGACTAGTGCCTATTATGAGCCATGCAGGTACGCTGAGGACAATTGTTTTTCTTCTGGTTTGCTCCAGAATTGCTCATATTTTGCTCTCTGAGAAAGGCTCACTGAGTGAAGGGTATACAAAAGAAAGAAAATGTGCAGATTGTTTAAAAGTGCAACAACATTTTTTTGTAGCCATCCAATATTTTATTGATTGCAAAAGTGTAAAAATAATTACAACTTTAAACTATATGCTTAACCCTGTGAGTGCCAGAGGGGTTAAAAAATGAGAAAGGCAGGGATATTTGTATAGTAAGGCCAGTAAGAATAAGGAATTTGTGGTTTCAAAAGACTGATCCAGAGACATATCAGACTGCTTTTTGGAGTCAGGATTTTTTTTTTTTTTTAACCATTTGGGGCATCATTGGAAATGGCTTTTATTTTTCCCCCTTTCAGTGGATCAACCAGGGTGATAAGGCAAAGGCTGAACTTGGTGAACGCAGGTCTATTTTCAGCGTCATCAACTATGTTACAAAGCGTTTGAGAATCATTCATACTTGGAGCCATATTCAATATGCTAAACAGAAGCAGTTCTGGATGAAATCAAATGCTCCACAAGGGAGAAATGAAAAAACTAATGATTTAAATCAAGCTTCTAGCTCCTTGAAAACTAAAAACGTTTCTATGCATTGCTTCGCAATTTGTTGAAGACCTCTCTAGCTTACAAGTGCGAAAAGCCCTGTTTAAAAATTTGCAGAATTTTCATTTCCCCTCTTTGGTACAGACAGTCTTCTCCAGACCTGGCCCTCCTTAGCTTGATGAATAAGATCCTTGGTGTCCTAATTGTAATTTGATCTTTACATAAAAATCAGATGCACCTTTAAAAACCCAGCTTGATTTAAAGGAACACTAACACCTAATGATAAACCCCTGCTTACCTTAGCCTGTGCAGCAAATTCTAATAGCTACTATTAATCAGTCATGTGTGGACTAGTTCTCCAAAATGTATCTTTAATCACTGCTGGATATCATATCTATGAAGGCAGACATAATTCTTTGTTTCTATACTCGAGGACCCCAAACTCCTCCCATGAAAGAAGTCTTAGGAAACCTCAAGTGGAAAGAGCTTGGGGTTCTTGAGCCCACCAACCAAAAATCATGTTTGAATCCTTGAACATGATATGCAGTACTAATTTAAGATAAACACTGGAGAACCAGTCCACACAGAATTGATTCAAAGGGCCCATTGGGATATTCTATGCATATTAAGGTAAGGGGGGTTTATCATCGGGGGTGTTAGTGTTCCTTTAACTTTTACATTGGCTTCTGTGCTTCAGCTTTGCATTTCGCTAAATAATATGTGGATGCATTAGGGAGGTTTGGACATATCTCTCTACCTCCATGTGATAATGAGGCTGATGCGATTATACTGAACTGGAGCATTCTGAGACAAACCAACTGAACCATAGGGGACGTAACGGAAACCCAAGACACCGGGGAGTCCTGGGCCGTCGTGCCCGGGGATCTCTCCCTCGAGGTCGGCTACACAATGTCGAGCACCTCGGTCAGGCCACGCCACCAGGATGTCGAATCCGAACCTCGAACCCAGGAATCGGACACCTTCGAGCTGATCTCTCCTTCGAGGTTACGGGAACGGTTGTATCTCGATCCGTAGAGCAGGACAGGAGCAGCGGTGATCGAGACGAGGCGCGGAGCGGGTCGACGTCGCAGTCTCCAGTACAGCTAGTGAATGGATCAGTTGATTGTAAAGGATGGGAGTCAGAGAGGACTCTTTAAAGCACCCAGCAAGGAAGTAAACGCGGAGACGGTTTACTCCAAACGAACTCAACTTTATTGGCAACCAACACACACTTTTATACATGAATTACACAAAGGGCCAATGAGCAGGGGAGTGCCTGTAGCACATCATATCCAGTTGGTCATCCCTGGAATTAGGCTCAGGGAGGGCGGAACAGGGAACACAAAGGGCCAGGCGTGATGTGATTAACTTCCCGCGGGGTTCCAGTCCTAAAGAGTTCCAATACACATTATGATAAACAAAGGCTGATACTTAGTGCCACGTTATCCAGCCTTTTGTCCGACCCTGGAGAACCCCCAAATGTTCGCGTGGCTGATCCCGGTTAGGTAAAATGCGGTTGTACGAGGCCCCATCGGCCGTTACCGACCCTTCGAGACCCGTCGACATAAACCTTGAATATACCGTGTCCCGGGTTTCTAATAGTGTCCGTACTCCCCTGCAGGGCCATCCGTTCGAGTGTTTGCCCAAAGTCCATAGTTCGATGCTCGAAGCCCTAGTAACGGCCTAAGACCCGTTACAGGGACAATAAATACGTTCTACAATTATAATTAATTTGAAATGGGAATTTTAACCCCTTAAATGCTAGAGGGGTTACCACCACATTGCTTTGCATGTAAAGGTATCCAGAAACCTGTATTATTTATGGGGAAGAACAACAGGTTTGAGTCCAGGAATTAAATGTATTAATTATATCAGTTTGTATTAAAGGGGGACTATATATACCATTATAGATATAATGGAGGTAATATAGATTCTGAGTAGATTATTATAATAGACTATATAGTTCAAACATTTGAAATTAAGAGTAAACTATAAAAAGTATATCTCAATCTCCACAACATGAGGCATACAGAACCTCACCTTGTCTGTTGAAACTTTCAGTTGATCCCTTCTATTGAGAAGATACACCAGTACTGTATGACGAACATGGACCTTTACTTTCATATTTTTATGAAACACAATTAATGGATAGCCAAAAAGCCATAAAACAGGGGATGGAAAAACAAAAACAAAACAAAAAACAAAACAGTAGAATGCTTGTAGAGGAACTGTCACCTCTGCAGCTCCTCACCTCCATGTGAACATTCATATTGGAAATATTTGCATTATTTTTCATCCTTATGAATTTATTCCACCCCTTTGATGAAAACTGGAGGCTTTGGCATCAACAGTGATTAGAAACAAGACCATTTCAGTCCAGCTATGCTACACATTTCATAAGGCTCAGCTCTGCTGAAGCTGAGAGTTCCAAGCTACTAAAACATCTCTAAAACCATTACACTCATATAATTAACATTCTGTCAATACGTACAGGAGGAGATGCAAAACGACAAGATGGTGAGCTTCCACAAGAGCTGCCAGAAATACTTGACCCAGAATAGGTAGGCACTGGGACAGGACATGCTGTGGGGATAATATGAGAAGCTTACATTAACAATGTTTTCTTATACACCTTTCCACATACAAGCTTTCTAGGAGAAGTAGCAGTGCAAAAGAGCAGTGATTTTTGTAATCAAATGTGATTAAATGCATTGGAGAAGTATCTAGCATCCAAGTGATTAAATGAATAAGAATTATAAAATACAGCCTGCTATTATATCCTTTTGATAGCCAAAGATGTGATCAGCATATTGTGAAGTGATGGACACCCCTCTGACACTAAAAGGGAACATTTCCAAACATTGATAGAAGCAGCCCCCTTCTAGGACAATACAAAGCCCCTGAATGAAGACTCCAGAGCACAGAGTTCTAAACACTAGAAGTAAAGCTGCCCATTTCCTACTGTGCTAGGAAGTGATGCCTCTGCTGCACTACAAAAAATGGATTTGCATTGTGTACCCCTCTGT
The DNA here is from genome assembly GCA_037306005.1 of Rhinophrynus dorsalis. Lineage (NCBI taxonomy): Eukaryota > Metazoa > Chordata > Amphibia > Anura > Rhinophrynidae > Rhinophrynus > Rhinophrynus dorsalis. The sequence continues at coordinate 313,013,508 of CM074719.1, forward strand.
CATTCAAACAGTTAAGCTCTCTGTCCTGTGAGAGATAGTTTAGTGCAGAGGAAGACCTAAAACATCTAGTGGTACAGAGATACCAATAACAGGTTACACAGCCACAAGTTTTATTTAAAGGGATAGTAATACTTTCATTTAAAAATGTCTAATATTGTAGCTATTAAGTATAGAAGTAGAATAAGCTACTTCACATTTCTCAAACCACACACAAACATTTCTTGTTTTTCGTTTTTGAGTTCGTAGCATGTAAAGTTCTCCCCTTCCTCATATGTCAGTGCTCTAGCTGACAGAGGCAGATCCTGGTCCTGGGACCAGCAAGCTCTTCAGCAGAGCCGCAATCGCGACATCATTTAAACAAATCTTAATCTTGTAGCTATTAAAAACTTAAACTAAATGCCCATAGTCCCATGTCTCAAACCTTTATGGTTTGAGAGATATTCACTGTCAAAGTTTGGTTTGCAAGCCCACTTTGTAGACTGTTCCAGTGAAGGATTTCTATTTCAATAACATAATCTCGGCTCTGCTGAAGAGCCTCCGCTGGTCCCGGAACCAAATTCCCCTGTAGTCAGCTAGAGCACTTACGTCAGGGAAAGGGGAGGGAGAGAGGAAATTTGACAGTGAATATCTCTGAAACCATAAAAGTTTGAGAGATGGGACTTTGGGCATTTAGTTTAAGTTTGTAATAGTTACAAGATGAAGATTTTTTTAAATTATGTATTACTATCCCTTTAATAGCTACAATATTAGACATTTTTAAATCAAAGTATTACTATCCATTTAAACTGTTAGTGGTCATACCTGCAGATTTTTAAAGCATATCATAAGTGGTTTAATGAGTTGCTGCCCTTTATTGGTTATGTCACAACTTTTCAAACTGTTAAAGATAAACATGACCAGTAAAATGTAACAGGAAATGCCATCATAATTATTGACAAAAGATAAACAGAAGGAACCTGTCCAGTAAATAATAACATATTCTGTGATAAAACCTGCAGATGGGTTTGCATTATTATCATTTAAGGAAGTGAGAGAGATTAACAGTATCATTCAACACATTATGCAAAAAAGTTGGTGGAGACAGAAAAAGAGCCTACTTACACTTTTTGACTGTAGTCACCTGATCAAGGAAAGGGTGGCTGAAGAATCCCTCTGAAACAGAAATAGCATGTCAGTTTGGTTGTGTATATAAACAAAAAATAAACAATTTTGCATTTTCTGAGGAAGCTGGGGTTAGAGAGTCGACATATCTATGGGTTCCTTGTTGCTTTCTCTAATGTAGCTGTGGTGCCTTTTATAACTTGATTAACTGCCAATGTTCTCCAATGCATTGCACCCAACATCTAACTAATGGCTAAAATAGTACAAGCTTTGGAATTTTATTTAAAAGTAACATATTTCACATATATATAGCACTTAGACTTAGGATTGCTATCATTTTATGGGTTTACATGTTACATCATTGGTAATGTGTTTTAAATTACTTGACAGTTCTGAGAAATATGTAATCTCAAGTTCTTAAAGTTCAAAGTTGTATATTTTTGTTAAGGCTTTTCATATGGGTGGCAGACGTGCATCAGCTCTCAGCGGCATTTCTGCAGACCATGTTTGGAAACCTCTTTTTTCTTGCGTTACCCAAATTCTGTTTCAGGGGGTGTATGGCTGACAGTTGGGCCATTACCTGAATATTATTGGTTGAAGCCCAGGTGGGTCGACCAGTCATTGAAAATTACAATAAGCATTACAACTTCCTATGCATTTCATGTGAAAGGTCTGACACTGGCCCCATAAGCCACCATCCAGATAAGCCCTTCTGTACAACTACTGCTAGGGTTGCCACATTTTCCTCAAAAAAAATACTGGCCATAGTTGTGGGTAGGTGAGGGCGGAGCCACAAAAGGGAGGAGTCAAAAAAGAGAGGAGCCAGTAAAGGGGCAGAACCACTCAATGTTGCATGACCCTACAAAATTGAGCTTCAGGCTCCTCATTACAGGTACCCACACTGGCACTGAGACTCCCTCTCCTGATACTGTAATCACTGGCAGTCAGACTCCCTCTCCTCATACTGTACACACTGGTGCCCAGATGACCTCTCCTCATACTGTACACACTGACGAGAGGCTCCATTCTCCACTGCACACTGGTAGGCAGATGTCCCTAACTCAGTGTAAAGTGGTGCCCTCATGTCCTCTCCCCTAGAGTACAGTGGTGCCCAGATATCCAGGGCCGATTTACATCTCAGGAGTCTGTAGGCACAGATATCTGAAGCGCCCCCCCCCCCGGCCATCTCCACAATGCTCCAAATCTCCATATTGCCCTCACATTGCCCCTCAACACCTTCATATTACACCCCATCAGCTCCATATTGCCCCATCATCTCAACATTTACCCATTCAACTCCGTATTGCCCTCACATTGCCCCCAATCAGCTCCACATTGCCCCATCATCTAAACATTGCCCCATTCAGCTCCATATTGCCCTCATTTTGCCCCGCATCAGCTCCACATTGCCCTAATATTGCCCCATCTCAACATTGCCCCCCCATCAGCTCCACATTGCCCTCATATTGCCCCATCATCTAAACATTGCCCCATTCAGCTCCATATTGCCCTCATTTTGCCCCCCATCAGCTCCACATTGCCCTCACAATGCCCCCCTTCGGCTCCAACTTGCCCCCACCATCTCCATGTTGCCCTCACATTGCCTCCCTCCCATTGTCCGTCTCCTACCTCCCTGGCAGATCTGTCGTCTGTGCCTCCTTTGGCACAGTCAGTCCTGTAAGAGCTGGAGCTCCCGCGCAGTCTCCTATTCAGGAATGCAGAGCGCTGGGAGATAAGGTAATCTCCCAGCGCTCTGCATTCCTACAGAGCAGACAAGGGAGCTCAGCCCTTACAGGACTGTGCCAAAGGAGGCACAGATGACAGATCTGCCAGGGAGGTACGAAATACAACAGAGGGGGGTGCAGTGTGAGGACAACATGGAGTGGGCGCCCGCGCAGCCAGCGAAGTGGCTATTTTTTTTTTTTTTTTTTAAAGAATTAACAACAACAACAACAACAAAAAATCCAATTGGCAGGCTCCCCTCGGTGGCGTGCGCCTGTAAGCAGGTGCCTACTTTGCCTTATGGCAAATCCGGCCCTGCAGATATCCCCCCACAGTTTATAGCTGTGCCCAAATACCACCCTCCCCAAGTGCCCAGTGTATAGTGGTGCCCAGATGCCCCACCCCCCAATGCATACCTAATCATATGGCGAAGGAGGCATATGATTAAAAGGCCTTCTGGAGTCTGTGGGAGGGGCACATGAGCGTGTGCATTTTACCATGGTTATATTGATTAATTGGAGTCATGGTTCCTCTTTCAGTGCCCTACCATGGATGCAGATGACACAACCCACGCTCAGGGGGCCTCAGTGGAGTGTCTGTTATTAGGTAGCAGCTTTGTCCATTACGCATATTGAGTGTTAGAGGGCCCACCCCGATGAAGCCTGTTGGAACCAGTTTTGCCCTGAACTGGGAGAGACAGTCCTCTGGAAGCAGTAGCCTCTCATTTGATGCACTCACTTGATCAGCTGCTGCTTAGAGCTGTCCAGCTGCACACTGAGGTAGTGGAGAGTGGGCAGGAGCTGTTCAGACTCAGGGATTATTTGTCAAAGCCAGCAAAATTCCACAGACAGAATGGGTGCGGCGCCCAGGATCATCCCCATGAACAGTGGCACCAAAGGCCAGCTGATTGAGTGACTGGGCCAGGTGGGTGTTAACTCAGAGTGCCAGCGAGATATCCATCTCATTCTGTTGCAATGTGTTGATACCTCCCTGCCACTCAAAGGTTTTTTTAATGAGAGAATTCTGTTCAGTGTATGGTGATATATGTGATGAAATACTCAGCATAGTATACTTTGTGAGGACACAGTACATATGTTGTGTGTTTTGGGCATTACGTGGGAGAGTGTGTGGAGAGAGGAGAAGCTTCTAGGCCACTCCTGGCTAAATTATACCATATGCAATACTCCTGAAATTAAGGTTTTTGCAGACGTTTTACCAAGAGTGCCCAGAGGGACACTCACTCCTCTACCTGTTTTACTATTTAAAGGGATAGTAATACTTAAAATGTAAAAAAAAAATATGTTGTAGGGTTTATCCCCCTGAGTAAAACAAGAGTACTCCCACTGCTGAAAGGTGTTTCATTCAAAAGTTATTAATTTACAAAGTTGAATTTTTTAGGTGCAATATCACAGTGGCCTGAAATCGTACAGTGGCGCTGTTGCTACACCATCCTATGGAGATTTATGGTCCCGGGACCAGAGCTGTCCATAGGATCGTGTAGCAACAGCGCCACTGTGCAATTTCAGGCCACTGTGATATTGTACCTAAAAAATTCAACTTTGAAAAGTAATAACTTTTGAATGAAACACCTTTCAGTAGTGGGAATACTCTTGTTTTACTCAGGGGGATAAACCCTACAACATATTTTTTTTACATTTTAAGTATTACTATCCCTTTAAGAGCATACTGTGTGCCTTAACACTCTCAGTGCTAGAGTATTATGTATTGCATTGGCTACTTCACCAGGACTCAAACAGTTAAAATTATGTCTGACTAACAGGCAGTATTCTTTTGTTTATTAATCTTCCGAAGCTTTTTACAGTTTCCTAGAGATGGAGACTTCTGTTTCCCCACCACCAAGTAGCTCTGACACTGAGCACAACAGCCCTCCTTCAACAATGATCACAATGTATCCTCTGTAACACCTCAGCTCCAGGATTCAGGAGTATTTCTGTCTCTGGGAACAGAGCTCGAACTTCCTGCGGCGGAAACAGCTCCAACCCCCATCCTACCTGCAACATCCAGCCCACAGCAGACAGACTGGGGTCGGGAGAGGACCAGGCCATGTCACTACAGCATTAGTAAAGGATCAGTTTTGTTCGACTCGTCCTGCTTAGCAGCCACTTCATTGTGGTCATGCGGCTGGTCGACTGGGCTGTCTACCCAATTGCCAGAAAAATTACGTGGGTCTGTCTCTTATAAAACATATTCCAACTGACAGATAGGGTTGCAGGAGGCGAACAAGACTCTCTAAAATGACTGCCTTACAGGAAAGAGCAGGGCTGTATAATCTACTTCCACAAATTAGAAGAACATGTACTGCCCCATCTGCACACACACAAATACCGGCTTTTCAATTGCCGGTATAGTAGTTATACCGGCTCCAGAGTGCTAATTACCGGCTGTGCCAGTAAAATACAGGCCGGGTGGTAACCCTAACTACTGCATTCCCGCAAGTGTCGGTTTTGATGCATTCACTTGAGGTGGTAGTCACACGTATGAAAGCCATTATAATCCAGTAGTTTAAGTTTCAGAATCAGCAACATTACCAACGTACCACTGTAGTACTTGTGTTGCCTACGTTAAAAGGGACCTAGCAGAAATGCAGCTTTTTTTCCGTTTTCACATTATAGTAGTGCTGTTTTTATTCAATCTAAGACAAGCACGCTACAGACCATCATAGCAACAGTGCCAAAATGAAATGGAAAGTCCATTATCTCCCTAAAATATAGATTTGAGCTGTTAGAACTTTTGAATGAGGCATCTTGCAGTACCCATGTTTTAATTAGCAGATAAATATCTACTATATCTTTTTAAAATAGTTGAAAACTTTCCTCTTTTAGATTAGAAAAACACTTGTAATTTTAAAAGGCCATTATTTCTTTTTTTTTTTTTTTCCTGAGAGAAGTCTATTTTCATCGCTGTAAACAAACTGCTTTGTTCCTCATACTTTGGATGAAGTCCAACAGGCTAATAATTAACTCCATATGAACGTGCCAAAATAAGGTGCATGTTGCTGTCTGTGCACCACTCACTTTTGTTATCATGAGAAAGTGAATTGCAACACCAACTGTGCTAATCAGCTTGCGCCGCCTCCAGTCTCCTGATCGGACAATAAAAGCCTCAAGAACAGAACGTTCTCAAGAGAATAAAAGCTTTTATTGTAAAACCATGGAAATATGACAATACAAAAATAACACCTTGCTCGACAGTGTGTCCATATTAAATACACTATATACCTAGAATAAGCACTTTAAAGTCCATTAAAAAGATTCTCAGGTGACATTTATTTTTCTGCAACTTACAATTTGATTGAATATCCAAGCCTTTCAATATTTTTATTTATTTATTTAGAAACTGTATACCAGGAAGAATACATTGAGATTTCTCTCATTTTCAAGTATGTCCTGAAGCGTTTACAGCAAAGAGTTTCGTATTTGCACAAATACAGAGATATATATATATATATATATATATATATATATATATATATATATACATATATACACACATATATTAAATATATTATATACAGTTGCATAATGTTTTTAGATATAAAGCAGTTATTTTTAAGGATTTTAGATTGGGAGAAGATCTAATTTTTTTCAGGTAGGTTACTCCAGACTTTTGGAGCTCTGACGGGAAAGGCAGATTGACCGGCTTCTTTCTTGAAATGTGGTATAGTCAGTGAGTTGTTAGCAGTGGAGCAGAGGTTATAGTTAGTATGGCGAGCTGGAGTGAGCATGCTGCTAGGGTAGTCTGGTAGTTTTCTAGAGAAGTGGTTATGAACCATGCAAGAGAGGTGAAGGGCACGTCTGGATCAGAGTGTTAGCCAATTTAGTTCTTCATACAGATCACAATGATGGGCTGTGTAATATGTAATTACACAACCACTCATTGTGATATGATAACATAATGAGTTATACAGTGTGTCAATTTTAGCAAGATGGATTTGTGGCATGGGAGCATATACTACTTCCCCATAGTCTATGATTGTCATTATCATCTGTTGTACAATAAATCTTATTACCAGGGGATTTAAACAGGGTTTGTTTCTAAACAGAGCACCTATTTTGGGATAAAGTCTGGTCGTTAATTTATCAATATGAAGGCCAAAAGTGAGGTTGGGGTGAAGCCACATACCAAGATATTTGTAGGAGTCCACTGTGGCCAATTTACGATTAGACTGTGTTACAATGGATAGACTGGCATTACAGAGATTACGTAGTTTATGCTTTGTACCAAATAACATTGTGACCGTTTTCTCAGTGTTTAGGAACAGTTTGTTCTTTGCTATCCATCTTTCAGCTTCAGACAAACCATGATGTAATACGCCCTCCAGTTGTGATACGTTTGAATTTTTTGCATATATTATATTGTAATCTGCATACATGTGTACAGAAGAAGTTTTGCAAACCATGGGCAGATAATTTATAAATAGGGAAAATAGAAGAGGGTCAAGGAGGGACAAGGATGGAGCCTTGGGGAGCCCCACTTGTAACCTTGACCGGAAAGGAGGTATTATCAATAGACACATATTGCACTCTGATAAATAGGATCTGAATCAATTTAGAGAATGATTACCCAATCCTGAACTTTGGTCTGCTGTATCAAAGGCCTTTGCAAAATCTAGGAAAATAGCTCCAGTGAGTTCACCATTTTCCATACCAGTCTGGATATTTTTGGTTACTTTTAGGAGGGCAGTTTTTGTAGAGTGATTTGAACGAAAGCCTGACTGAAAGTGGGTGAAAAAACTGGTCAGCCGGTAATATTTATTATTTTATTGCTGCACATGGACAAATTTCTCTAGGATTTTAGCCAATGTGGGGAATAGGGATATTGGTCTGTAATTTCATACTACATTTTTATCCCCACTTTTGTGGATAGGCACAACTCTAGCTACTTTGCAGGGTTTGGGCATATACCCAAATGACAGGGCGGCATTAATTAGGGTTGTAATAGGGTGTGCAGTGACTGAGGTACTGAGCTTTAATAACATTGCTGATAGTTGGTCAGGGACAGGTTATGATTTCATTTTTGGGTTGGTGGTCATTTATTTCACTCTCATTTACCAGCATGAAAGTAAATTCATTAGCATCATTGGACCAGGTAGCAGGTGAAATAAGCTGATCTGTGCATGTCTCTTCTTCACAATTACTTTTGTTTTGTGTAATCAGAGCGGTGGCACATCCAACAAAGTAGTTGTTAAATGCATTAGCTATGGCTAAGGGGCAGTGTATCGTTTCTTTGCCTATGGTTATAGCTGATGGGTAAGAGTGGTTAGGAGGGCTGTAGAGGTTTTTAATAACCTTTCAGAAGTTGGCTGGTTTTGACATGTTACATGTTCAAGTTGTCAGAAAAACATTGAGCTTTTGCTAGTTTTGTTTGCTTTGTGCAAGTATTCTGCAATTGCCTGTAATAATAATAGTTCCTGTATACAGTGTGATCATTAGGGGATCCAGATTGTTTAGATTTTGTCCATAATGCACCTCTGACACTGTATAATTCAAACAGGTCAGCAGAGACCCAGGGTAGATGGGCCCCTCTTACTCAAATCTTCCATGGGTATTACAGACCTGTAAGAATTCTGAGCCAAAAAAGTCAATTGCTGAGTCTAGATCAGATATAAGGTGTATTTTATACCATGGGCAATTTCTTAAATCATTTAGGAAAGACTGGAGATTATTTTTTTTTTAAAATGAACTAGTAATTAAGACTTTTGGACATGATTTGATTGGTTTTATTTTGCGAACGCATTAGACTATGGAGTGATCGCTAAACATGTTTGCTAGTACGCCTGAATTTTGGATTCTACTTGGGCAGGATGAAAGGATCCAGTCTAGCAGAGTATGGTTGGATGTTTTAACATTTATGCGAGTAGGGGAGGAGATTAGCTGTGATAAGTTTGCCGTCTTAAACAATGAACAGAATTTTTCATTCCTTGAGCCTACCCAATTGATATTAACCTTTTGAGTGCTGGAGGAGTATACAACATATTGCTTTGCAATGGGATGGGTACCCCAACAGCACTCAAAGGATTAATATCTCCAAGAACCAACAGTTCACTTTTCTTATTATGGATGACAATCTAATTGAGGTGGTGGGTTATGTCTGTAAGTGACTGTGTTGCTGTATTTGGAGGCCTGTAGATACCAAAAATTATGATTTATTTAGATAAGGGAAGACTAATTTTTCCTGCAATGTATTCATATGAATCAGAGTTCTAAGAGTCATTTAAAAGTGTAAAGTTTATAGACTCTTGGGTGTATATGATTATGCTTCCTCGCTTTTTTCTGTCCTTTCTAAAATATGAGTATCCTTCAATTGCAATAGAAGCATCTGGTGTTTAGGACTTAGCCAGGATTCAGTGAGTATAAGGATTCTTGGCTTGTACACATAACACCACGCTTCCACAATCTATTTTAGGTAGTATGCTGCGTATGTTACAGTGTACAAGAGAGAGACCTTTTTTAAATGTGAATTTGCCATTTATTGTTGTTTGAAGGCCAGGGTTGGGTTCTATGTAATTTGCCAAGGCATGTAGTAAAATGCATAAAAATTTGGTGAGTTCATTGTGGTGAGCATATAGTGAAAGGGTGCATTTGTTGCTATAGAAACTGGGGTTGGGTGAGCTCGTTTTTAGTACTTGCCACCAACACATGTATGAAGAAGTCCATGGTGGATTATTATGTTATGGTGCAAGTGAGGAGCAAGATTGTGGGGATATTAGGAAAACTGTATTAAAGCGGGACTACCACCCCTTACAAACATGGCCCCAAATAATTACCCATCTGGCCACTACCTGCTCAGTAACACTATTATTATCACGTTAATGAGAATTATACACTGCTCCAGGACTGACAGGCAGGAAACAGACACCTTTCCATAGTGACGTCTGCACGCCTGCGCTGTCAGTCCCTTTTGGAGCCCAATGGCTCCTAGAAATGCCTCCTAGAGCAGGCTGGGACTGACAGCGCAGGCACGCAGATGTCACTATGGAAAGGTGTCTGTTTCCTGTCTGTCAGTCCGGGAGCAGTATAGAATTCTCATTAACGCAGTAATTATTCTGGCGACAAGTGCTACTGAGCAGCTAGTCGCCAGATGGGTAAGTATTTGGGACCATGTTTGTAAGGGGTGGTAGTTCCGCTTTCATTTTGGCAGAGTTAGAACAGATAGTAGTAGTATGTTCATTTTGTTATGCATATCTAAAATATCACTTTGTATCTTTTTTCTTTGTCACATGCCCACAGTACAATGCTCAGGCATTTATCCGTCATCTTTACTATTGTTTCAATAAAATGCAGAAACCAAAATTGTTTTCAGTGCTGCTAACTCTGAGCCACCTAACCAGAGTAATGAGAATATATTGCTACAGTAAACTTCAATTTTCATACTGTTCTTTCTTGGTTTGACTTTCATTAAAAATGTATTAAAATATACATATTTATTTGGGCTTAAATGAAATCTACATTCTAGTAAGTAGCAAGCATTTTCTTGTTGCACTCTCCCATAGAGACATTTGAAATATTGGTTAATACTGGAGGATTATTAAGAAATGACTGCAATATTCAACATTGCTTCCAATAGGAGCAAGTGCAGCAGACAAGGTTATATTCAATAAGCTAGAGGTTCAGTTCTGGGACAAACCAAAAGTAGCATATTGGACAGATAAAATGCCCCCTAAACTCCCATTGACCGCCTTAAGTTTTTATCCCCTTAAATGTTAGAGTTGTATCCAAAACATTTTGAAATAATGTGTCAGACCTCTCTAGCATTCAAGGGGTTAAAAGTACCATGTTATTCATTGGACATTTTCATTATGCCATTATGTTACAGTTTGCTTGCTCAAACCTCTTTAACTTATTAAATACAGTCCATAGTGCCTATGCTGTGAGCAGCCCCCCGTTTAGGAAGGTTTATTTGTTATGTCCCCCTGCTCGGTTTAAAGCGGGACTACCACTCTTTAATAGATAATTTTGAAAGAGCTTTCAAAACCATATACGTTTATGTTAGCCATTTTTTTTATTTTAAATTAGAATGTTTAGATATTTTATATTTGTCAGTTTATGTAAATGAGCTAGTACTTCTTGGTATGAAGTGGCAGTTGGAATGGAATATACTGACATATAAATCAAGCTAGACTGTAAGCTCTCACGAGCAGGGCCCTCTGATCCTTCTGTTCTCCACATATGATTTGTACTATTTAATATCTCTAAATGTCTATCCCCTATTGTAATGCGCTGCAGAATAAGTTGGTGCTATATAAACAAAGATTATTATTATTATTAAATATCTAACAATTGTTTTAAATAAAACTCAACCAGCAAAAACACTGGTGCTTTTGAAAGCTTTCAAAATTAAATATTTGTTATAAAGTGACAGGGCCACTTTAACATCACTACAATCTCAAATTAACAGATGCTGTAATTTGCATAAAGTGCCACTCAGAGAGAGCAGAAATAAAACATTATGAATAGCTCATAAATTAGCAATCTACTAGCCTTTTTACTTGGTGGTTGGCTTCGAAGTAGACTTTTAAACAGGCAGTTACAGATCCACTTAAAACAAAACAAAAATGTTTCTCTAAAATAATGAGAACATATCAGTTTGCCACAACATTCAAGAGGACTGCTATTATATATTAATTTAAAGGGGAATTATACCTATGCAATAACTGGCTCGTAAAGTGGAAAGAAATTAACAGTTCTCCGTTTGCTTAAATGAATAGTGATACTTCAAATTAAAAAAATAATTATATATAGATATACACTACCGGTCAAAAGTTTTAGAACACCCAAATTTGTCCAGTTTTTATTGAAATTTACACAGTTTATTGTCTCAATGTACTCTGAAAATAAAGCATAGAACAAATAAACAACTGGACACTAAAAAGAAATCATGGAATCGTTTTCCTTAAGAAAAATGTAATCTAAATTTTTGGATCATCAAAGTAGCCATCTTTTGCAGATATAACAGCCGAACACACTCGTGGCATTCAAACCTGCAGCTCGAAGTCTTCTTTTCACAGTTGAAACTGACACTTGCTTACTTCGATCGGTGTTAAGCTGTGCTTGAAGCTATTGTGCTGTGAGCCGCCTGTCACACAAGCTATTGACTCTCAGAAACTTGTCATCTGATTCTGTTGTGGCTTTGTGTCTGACAGACCTCTTCCTGTCAGAGTTTCCTCCAGTTTCCAAATGCCTTTTGATGGTGTAGGAAACTGTACTCACTGACAGCTTGGCTTTCTTTGCAATTTCTCTAAAGGAAAGACCTACACTTTTAAGGGTTATAATGGCTTCCTTTGTTAATTGCCTTTTTTTCGCCATTTTGAGAGCAATATACTACTTCCTGCAGTACAATGCTGTCCAAATATTGCTTAAGAGGGTGTAGTAACACTGTCTGTTCCAACACTGCTTTTATATGGACAGAGGGCGTAATCAACAAAAGCTGGGACACCTGTAGGCATTGTTAGAATTAACTTTCAAGGATTAATTTACTTACATTGCTGCAGAACAACTGTGAGTTGTTAACCCATTACATCTTCCCTGAAAAGGCCTTTTTGTATAACACTGAAATATACATTATTTTTCAGTTTTTGTTAACCTAAACTTTTTTTCCCCACTTCTGGCAGTTTACCGCTTACCTTTTTCAGGTTATTCACTGGACTTGAATTGCGTACATTTCAATAAAAACTGGAAAAATGTTGGTGTTATAAAACTTTTGACCTTTGACCAGAAGTGTATATATTGTAGGGTTTATCCTCCTGAGTAAAACAAGGGTACTCCCACTCCTGAGAGAGATTTTATTTAAAAAGTTATCTCACCTCAAACTTGAATTTTTATGTGTAATATCTCAATGGCCTGAAATTTTAGAGTGGCGCTGTTGCTACACCATCCTATTGAGGTTTATGGTCAACTGACCAGAGTTGTCCATAGGATGATGTTGCAACAAGGCCACTGTAAATTTACAGGCCACTGTCATATTGCACAGAAAAAAAAAATCAAGTTTGAGCTGCAGTAGCTTTTAAATAAAAAACATCTCTCAACAGTGGTAGTACCTTTGTTTTACTCAGGAAGGTAAACCCTACAATATATATATATTTATATCTTAAGTGTTACTATCCCTTTAACTGACGTAGGTAGGTGTCCTTCCAATGGTAGTTGCGCATATCTATAAAAGTTTTGCTTGTTTTTGATCTCTCTACTAGCTCTAATACTATGTATTTCAGTTTGCAATCTGATTACAACCAGTGGCTTTTACAAGCCATTCAGAACTACTGAAGCGTACTGTTTGTTGTGAGGTGGTGTGATCTAGTGGCAGACTTCATTACAGATAACCGCAGATATAATTCAAAAAATATATAGAAAAATATACTTGACTGCTCTATATAAAAAACACCTGCCTAGGTAAAAATCTGTGAAATTAATAGCCAATTATGCCTAGGGCACAGTTTCCTTTTCTTTAACAGAATACTTATTTAAATAGGTGTACTTGATGAAGCAGACAGCTACATATATTTATATATATTTGCAAAGTATTTTCAGTTGCATTTGTGGATTCCAATTTTAGACCTTTATATACTTCAAGCCTCTTCAAAATAAACAAAATATCAGATTGAATAAAATAATATCCCACTCATAGCCCTTTACAATCAAATATCTGAAGTGTACCTATACAGTATCCAGGTAATTGCTTTTGTTAAATTAGTAGCCACTTATATTTAGGGTACAACTACTTCAAAGCCATGTCTGTGTTTCAAGCCCTTTCTACAGGAAGCTGTATTTTAATTTTCACTTCAGAATAATAAAAAGCTTTTTATGTCTGAAACCATTAATGATACTGCTAGAAATATAGAAACAATGACAACTGCTCTTTACAAGGCCTACTCCTCTCACACCTACAGATACAACCTGGCAACTGAATAGACTTGAAAGCTTTGCAAAACAGAACAGAATGTTCTTTGCTTAATGAGTGTACACTAAACAGCAGTGCAGGATGTGACATCTTTAATCAAAAATTGCATTGAACATTATTAAAAATAGCAGCACCACACAAAATTACAACTATCTGCATATGTGAATGAACAAGTTTCCCAAGGAGGAGCGTTTCAAGCTTTTAAATTATGAGAACAGATTCCCATAACAAAGGAGTTGGTTTTATTCATTAAAAGTATGTTATTCTGATTCTCCTGATGGAATATTTTTCATTATAAAGTTACAACTGCTCAAACAATTTTATAAATCAGATTGTTCACAACAGTGACAATTGGTGCCCAGAAGGCATTTTTTTCATAACGTATTCTATGGGAAAGCTTGAAAAAGAATATAGCTCTGTACAGTAAATAATGTGAACAGCTACCCTTTGATTACAGAAAATTGAGGTTAAAAACTCCTATATAATAAAAGGCCAGATGTATTTTTTTCCGATGCAGTCATGCGCAGTAGAGACTGCCCGAACGAGCGGGTGTAACTACACCTCCCAGCATTCTGTGCGTTCGGGCAGTCTCTACTGCTCATGACTGCATAGGACAAACATACTGATGTAGTCATGCGTAGTAGAGACTGCCTGAATGCGCAGGTGCAGGAAACCTTTAGCTCTAAAGTAGCCAGGCTGCAAATCCATTGTCCTCAGCAAGAGTCCAGCTGCCATTGGAATACAACTGAACATATTCAGTAGGCCAACGCTGTCAGTTGTAGACCACAGAGCTAGAGAGCCAAATGTTCTCCACCCTTGCTTTGCATTTGGGGATGTTGCAGGTTGTAGTTCCAAGCAGCTGAAGGTACAACAATTGACTGACTACACTTGCGTTAGGGGTTTATGTGCAGGGAAAGAGTGGAATAATTCTGGGATTAACCCACTGCAACATAATTCCAATAAATGTAACCTTTTGCATACTAGAAAGCTCTTCAACAAATTAAATGATTTGGAGACTAAGTATTCAAGGGGTTACAATTAATTTTAAATTAACAAGGTTTTGTGATTTTTTTTTCTATTTCCTATAAACCTGCATGTTTGCCCCATAATCAGCTCACTTTTTATTTGTGCAAAATGCCATTTGAATTGCCTTCTTTTATGTTCTACTAGAGTGCAGTGGATTTTGTGCTCTATTATTGGATTACAGGGGCATCCTCACTGTTCGTTAAACAATTATAATCCTATTTACCTTTATGGTCTAAGATTGAGTGCTAGAGGGTTGCAGAGCACTTCGAGGGTTAAAAGGAGAACTAACATCCTTATATATATAAAAAAAAAAATAAGGCCAGATGTATGTTTGTCCGATGCAGTCATGCGCATGTGTAACTACAGCTCCCAGCATTCTGTGCGTTCGGGCAGTCTCTACTGAGCAAGACTGCATCGGACAAACATACTGAAAATGTATTTTTTACGCACTTTGGCCCATGTACACAGGCTTTTACACTAGCAAGTAATAAAAAAAACGGAGTTCTGAATTAAACCTCTCCCAGTAGAAGGTGTACTTTGGTTTTAATCAGCTGGAAAATAATTGCAAAGCGTACTACTCTTAATATTATAAGGGTACTGGACAGGAGAAAAAAAATGGGTTGGGGTTGTCATACTTTTCAATTACAGGCCAGTCTAGAGTATCAGATTACAGATAGAAACCTTGTACTTAATGCTAGCATATGTAATGATTTAGAAACCAAGTCAAGTAACCAAGCTACTTTATAGGGCAAATGGGTAATACAATGTTACACTCAAGTAGATGCTTTATGTTGTGTAATAATCTTCAAGCATATTACTTTAAAACTGAACTTTTATTGAAGTCAAAGAAAGAACAGAAATAGATTAAAAACAGTACCACAATGATGTATGTACATGCAATCTTTATAGTTATACTAAAGTAGTATGTGTGTTATTTAAAACAACTTATCTTAATGAAAGACTATACAGTTGGCAAAGTACATTATCCATTAACTACAGAGGATTCTAAATTGTATCTAACTACAGTGCCACACTTTGAAGAAAAAAAATGGTGTAAATTCAAACAAATAACTCCATTCAGCAGAGGAAGAATATGTGAAAACTAATGTGATTAAATTAGAGAGGCACCAGGCGGCCTTATAACTTATCTCACACAGCAGTGTAGTGAAACTGGCCACACTGATATCTGTGTAGGTCAATGTGGCCACACCGATTATATATCTAGGTCAAAATGGTCATTCTGATATTATCCATCTTTGATTTCTTCGAATGTAAAAAAAAAAAAATGTAAGTCCTAACCCCTTTGAGTGCCACAGAGGGATTTAATGCAGTGCAGCGCAATGCATTGTATACCATTCTGGCACTCAAAGGGTTAAAGTAGTACATTCACAGATCATTACAAAACCTAATTGAGTGTTACACTGTATTTCCCTTGTATCACCATAAAGTATGCAGTGCACTGGTCAAAAAAGCTCAAGTAGGAATGGGCCTGCTGAAGAATTTAGCAGGTTCTATAGGAATGGTATTCTGCCCAGGGTGAAATCTTTTGGGTAACTTGTTCCTAACACATGGAGGAAATGTTATAAAGCACATCCTACTGATCCTACCAGAATGGCAGCCCAGACACAGCGACAAGCAATTACACTCTGAACAAGAGAAACAGCCAACCCCAAACGTACGTTTCAGACATGGGTGTCCAGGGGGGGGTGTGGCTCATGCCTCCCCGCAAACACAATTGCCCCCTCCATATGCATAAAGGGGTTGGATGGGCTGGCCTGGGGGTCATATTATGGCTTTGCTCCCCTTGGAAAAATGTCTACGGACACCCCTGGTTTCAGCATTATTAGGACTTCTCTGAGGTGTAACTGATCTCGTTAGGCACTGTGAGCAAGTGGTCCACATCTTGAGTCCCCTGTTACCATTAGGGTGACCAATCCCAAGGATAATTTGCATATGCAAAGTACTGGCCAGAGATGCTCAAAGAATGAGCATCCTATAGACCAGTTGTTCTCAACCCCTGTCCTCAGGACCCACTAACAGACCAGGATTTGATGATTTCCTTGTTAGAGCACAGGTGAGTAAATCAATGTGAATGAGCCTCTGGTTACCACACCTGTGCTCTAGCAGAGAAATCCCTAAGTCCTGGCCTGTTACTGGGTCCTGAGGACAGGAGTTGAGAACCACTGCTACAGACCCCCTTGTTCACAGTGGCTACAGAGTTCAGCTACAACTCATTGACTAGGCCCAACAATGCTGAAATATACATCTGGGGTTGAGGTAGCCTTTAAAATGTTTCCAGAAAGAGCGTGCGACAAGAGAAACAGGGAACTCCAGGTTCAGTTTAAAAATGCTACACGCAAAAAAGCGCATTAATCATGCTGACATCATTAAAAAGGCGACATGAGAATCTCACACTGCAGGAAAGAGCAAGAAAAAGGAATTCGAGTGAGAAAAGTGTTATTATTAAGATCCAGTTATAAAGCAAGGAGGCAGACAGGATTAAGGTGTCTATTCATCTTACATCATATCTTGCTGAGCACTGCTCTGGGCACTCTCTCCCCTTTTCCGCAGGCAGAATAACAGGGAGGAGCCGTGCACGCAGCGAAGGGGAGAGAGAGCCTGGAACAGCGCTCAGCAACATATGATGTAAGAAGATGAAGAAACACCTTAATCCTGTGTGCATCCTTGCTTTATAACTGGATCTTAATAATGCTACTTTCCTCACTCCGATAGGATCTTAATTACACTTTCCTCATTCGGATTCCTTGTTCTTCATATGTGCGAAATAGCATACAACTCTCATCCTCCTCAGTGGCCACCAGATGGCTAAGGATGATGGGACTGTGTTTCATGGCGCGACTTGAAAATCTTGCTCTTTCCTGCAGTGCGAGATTCTCATGTCACCTTTTTAATGCCAGCATGATTAATGCACTCTTTTGCGTGCAACATTTTTAAAGTGTACCTGGAGTTGCCTGTTTCTCTTGTTCAGAGAGGAATTGCCTGGAACTTTGTGGCTAGACTGTCATTTTGGCAGGATCAGTAAAATTTGCTTTAGGATATTTCCTCTCTGAGTAAGTCACTGGTGAGCTAAGAGAGACTGCACCCTGGTTGGGATACCATTCATATACAGCCTGCTAAATTCTATGGCAGGGTCATTCCAAGTTGAGCTTTTCTGGCCAGAACTTCTACCCCCCATTTTTGCAGTAGGAAGTGATCTTCTAAGTAAAGGTTAGCTTTTTTAGCAGTTATGGGAACAAACTTCCCATAGCTTAAAATGCATCTTTTTACTGACAATCCATCCTATAGATCTCTGATCTGTAAGGCTACGTGGAATCAGAGCTTCACTTGGCGCTAATGGAAAATGTAGCATATTTTCTATCCTCTCCATAGAAGCCCCATGTCGGTGAATCCACCAACTATGGAGATAGAAGTCTCCCATAAGAACAAAGTGAGGTGCTGACATCATTGAGATCTGCAGGAAAATCAGTGAGTGGAAGTGATCATTATAAGCTATGGGAACTTGGTTCCCAGAGCTTCTAAACAACCACTTAAGTTCTACTACCCATTACTCTCTCTTTAAACAATTTTAAAAAGAAATGGATAAAAATAGCAAAATTGTTGGACAGTGGTTACTGGCTTCTTCAGCTACTGAAGAAGAGAGATGAAGGGGTTTCAACTACGGTTGTTGTCATTTCAGTAGCCACATGCACTATAATAGCGGTCTCAAATAAACATAAGCTTGTGAGTATGCACTTTATTCAGAAAGCTAAAGAGCACCAATTCTGAAGCAAGCCACAATTCCCACTGATTGTAAAGCAATGCGTTGGAGACCTCTCTAACATTCAAGGATATAAAAGCCTCATTCTAGCAATGGGAGTTTTTATTCCCCTTTCTATGATACAACTGGTCAACTATAGAATAGCTCTTCTATAAAAATGTCTCTTAGGTCTCTATACAGGAAGCTAAAGATGTGCAATTCTGGATCCAACCATCTGAGCCACTGGGGACAAAGTAAAAATCCCAGCGAGGGCTTCTAACTATCAAAATGCTAGCAAGGTATCAAATGCTTTGAGAAAGGGGTTAAAAGCCCCATTTTATCTCTCTATTGGTTGTATACAGGAAACAAAAAATTAGACATTTTGGAGCAAATTAACTGCACCATGGGGAGGGGCGATAACAATTCTCATTGATTGAAACGAGGATTGTAACCTCCTTTGCTACAGAGTTCTCCAATGCCAATGCATCATGAAGGAATAAGTTAAAGACCTCTCTAGTATTCAAGCAGTTAAAAGCATCATTTGAATCAATTAGAAAATGGGGATTTGTATTTTTGCCCTAAAGAACAACTGGCATGTTTATCTTTCTGCATGAGGCCCTATGATCCAGTTTGGGATTTGCGCTGTAAGAATCTTCTCGGTAACATTGCAAACTGAAATGGACATCAGAGATCTATAGAGTTAATTTAATATGTTTATGTAATGGTATATGAAAAGCAGTATTAAACATCAGCATATTACAAAACTGCATATCAAACTGATACAGATGATTAAGCAAACTTCACATACCAAAGTCAAGTCTGTCTTTTTGGTTTCTCTGAAGTAATCCCAACAGCAAATCAGACAGGTAAGCAGAAGTTTCTCTGGGAATACTGTAAAATGAAGCACATAAATAATGTATTCACAAACATTATTATAAACTTACAGGCTGTGGTACACAGAAATCATATTGAAGTATAAAACTAAAGATGATCTGAAGAAATATCAAGTGAGATGAGACAAATGGGGCTACCTCAGACTTTAGAAAATGATTAGAGCTCTGTATAGTAGGAATGGACAATACGAGGTCTTCAAGCTTTTGAGGACTGCAAAACCCCGTCATACCTGGCTAGCTAATAGTTGGCAAGGAACGATGGGAATTGTAGCGCTCAGCTGTTATAAGACTTCTAAATGGCCATAAGGAAAATATTTTGCAATTCTGGAGGAAAAACAATTGCATAGTGTTTGTCCAGGGAAAGCCTTATTTAAATGGATGTTTGCTAGAAGTTTTGAAATTATGCCTTGGAAGTCAACAATTGCCTAGCTCACCTTATTTTGAAAAGGTGCCTGTGCTAGCTGTATTAGTATCTTTTGGAGGTCTGTTTGCATGTTCCTTTATTGGCTACTAGTGTAAAAGCCCGTGTACACGGGCCAAGGTCCGGGTGATGTTCACCCTTTGAGTGCCAGAGGAGGTACGCAACCCATTGCTTTGTAATGCGTTGCGCACCCCTCTGGCACTCAAAGGGTTAAGAGGCCGGTCCTGCTGCCGACGCAGTCATGCACTGTAGAGACTGCCTGAAAGCACAGAACTTCCACCATTCTGTGCGTTCAGACAGTCTCAACTGCACATGACAGCTTCTGACAAACATCCTCGCGAATTATTATATAGGATTATGTCACCATTTAGATATTCAATGTAAGGTGTTAAAAGCATTTTTGTGCATATATGACGGCACTCGCAGGGTCCTTTTTCAGAGCAAAAAGATAGTTACATTTATTGCAATCGACGTTTCGGCTGTCACCGCAACCTCTCAAGATTAATTGTAATCGTCTTTTTGCTCTCAAAAAAGGACCCTGTGAGTGCCGTCATTCTCGACGAACTGTATGTATTGTATGTTTTTCTTTATGTGCACCCAGGTCAAAGTCATATAAAAATATGGTGTTTTATGTAACAGAAAAGTAAATAGGGCTCTGCATCTGATAAGAACATGGGAAGCAGACAGAGAAAGGGGTCTTACCTGGGAATCAGATTCTTATTTTTTTCATAAAACAGTCTCAAATCTTGAGGGCTATTAGCCTGTGAAAGAAATAAAAATTAGTGTCTATTTCATGATTAAAGAGATGCAGTGCAGTATTTGCCGGGCTGGCCCTTACGTTTATATAAAAAATAAATAAATAAACAAGCAAACTTCAGTTTAGACCTGAATATTTTAAATGCAAAAGCTGGTAAACATACTACATTTGTGTTTTCTGCACCACTACTATCAAACTACTATTACCAAACTTCGTTCTCCTTACAGTCATGATGCAACCTATAAGCAAAATGAATCGAATCTTCTGTTACTAGTAACAGAGTTGTTTATTCTCAGTTCCATGGAGAAACGCCAAGTCTCTTTTTAAATTTAAAAACTGCATTTATAAACTCAAGAAAGCCTCTTTCATATACATGGATGCTTCAACAGTTTTTCCCTCTTCATTCACCTTTCTCCTGCATTCCACTACTGATCTGGATGCAGGATGAGGCTTCTGATGGCCAGCCTAGTACCAGGCAATATTACTGGCTGCATTCATGTGGGTTGGCTGTTCATTGGAGGTTGTGATGAGCACTGCAACCTTCAGAGCTGCTGGTGTGAAAGGTCTGCCAGAGTTCCCATAGGCTATCATGTAGGCCTTCCTTGTTTCAAACTTACTGTTTCCTACCTTCACTATGGGCAAATGATCCAATGAAGCATCTCTTCTTTGGTGTTGCCAATTTAATCTGGCCTTTGGGTATGGCTGATAAATTCAGCATTGTGACTACACAGAGAAAACATCACATTTGTATTTCTCTGAAAATGAAGAATGATGCATTACAAGGCATCAGTATGATACAAATATATAATTCTTCCAGTGCAGACAGCCAGGCTTGATACACTATCTCTGTAGTAGCACAACTGTTAATCAGAGGTAATGAAATAGCCATACATTACCATCTGTCACTTTCACATCTCAGTCAGATGGAGGACTACTAATGGAGCAGGGGGTATCTGGATGATGTGCACGTGGGCACACTCATATTCACTATATTATACACATATACATATATGTACATACACAAAGACATCCACATGGCTCTACAACAATATTTTGAACAGAGATGATCCTCTGGCCAAAATAACTACACGCCCCTGGTACAGTAGATACTAACGGCCAACACTCTAAAACAAATTCTAGCACTGAAGTTGCAGATTAGACATTTAACCCTTTCAGGGTTATGTGTACAACACAACGCAGGACATCCCTCTGGCACTCAGTGTTAAAAGACGTGTCTTGTACCTCCATTCAGGTTAGCTGATAGTATGATATTTTATGGGATGACTTAGCCTTATGGGATTTACAATGTGCCCAATTATTTTTAAGAAGAAGGAAGGAAGGAAGGAAAAAGAAAGAAAGAAAGAAAGAAAAAGAAAGAAAGATAGATATTCAAAGAGGGGGGTGGTGGTATGTACCCATCCGGTTTGCAAGCACACTTTGTAGACCGTTCCAATGAAGTATTTCTTTTTAAATCACGCTATTTCGGCTCTGCTGAAGAGCCTCCTGCCAGTCCCGGTACCAGGATCTCCTGCTGTCAACTTACAGCTGATGTCAGTGAAAGGTTTGAGAGATCAGACTGACATTGATGGATTTGTTTTTGGATTATCTACTATATTACCTTTTATTTATGTAAGGCATTACTAACCCTTTAATCTTTGAAGGCAACCCTTACTGACCCCTGTACGGGTCCTCGGTGAGCCTACTTTATGTATATATTATATTACATATATAAGCCAAGCTCCTCACTCATTGGCAGCAAAGTCTTATTTATAAGCCTTGGGCATTACAAACAAAATGTAATACAGGATTTCAGTGGACAGATAAGTATATCTTCACTGGTAAACACTAACATCAGGTCCATTACTCTAGCATTTCTCTTTATATGCCAGAAAGTCTGCCAGGAAACACAAAGCAGCTCTGCTCCCTGAAATCAATAATTCATCCTAGCCATACAGTATGAATCATTCCCAGATGTCTGAAGAGCAGGGGTTACCTGAAAAGGTGGCTTGCCAACAAGACACTGATAAATTACAGTTCCTATACTCCACAGGTCTGCCTTTGCATCATAGTGTTGGGACATGATAACCTCAGGAGCCTACAGAAGAAAAGAGACCAGATAATCAATTGTGAAAAGCAAGGTAAACAAAAATAGGAATGTGCACATAATGATCAACTCCCAACTAACCCAACCATGCTATATTCTAATGAACAGCAAAGCATTAAGGGGTTAAAAGAGCCGTAAACTTTGGATACTTCAACTACTGGGGGTGTCATTCAAAATTTTTTAAAACTCAAACTTGTTTTATCTATTTAAACTGCATTTCTCTAATGTGGTTGCAAGGTGGTGCAGTTCATCCTATATTATAATTTGCTAAGTATGTTTGTCAGAAGCCGTCATGCACAGAAGAGATAGTTGCGCGTGATGTAGTCATGCTCAGTACAGACTGCCACGTCAAGTCTGATACGGAGCAGGGTGATCCGAATTCAGACCGGAGTCTTCTCTGTGCACCGCCCGAATTCAGACCGGAGTTCTGTCTTCGCACTGCCCAAATTCAGACCGGAGCCCTCTTTGCGCACCTTCCTGGGACAGCTTGGTCCCAGGAAAGTGCGCAGAGAGGACTGTGGTCTGAATTCGGAATGCCCCTCTCTTTATCAGCCGCGGCGCATTCGGTCAGTCAGTACTGCGCAATACTGCAGCGCCGCCAGTGCTGGCCTGTGTACACGCGCTTTAAAACTAGTTTATTATGAAGATCCATGGTCTACGACTTAAGCTGTCCCACAGAGTGCATTATAAAAATATATTAGCTTTTGGACACTAGTTGGCACTGCTGCTATTAATTTTATATTAAAAAAAAAAAAAAAAAAGTGTAATAACATTTGAATGAAAACTCCCAGCAGTACCCAAAAAATCATTTTACACATCCTTAACCCAGTAACCCTTTGAGTGCCGGAAAGGCATCCAATGCATTGTGCTGTAATGGACTAGATACCGGTCACTCAAAGGGTTAAGGATCAGAAGGCTGTGCAACACATTGCTTCTCAATATGTTGCACATCCCTCTGGTCCTTAAAGGGTTAATATAATATTCTCAGTTATTCATAAATACATGAATAATTGATATGCTTCTTTGTCCTCTCCTTGCAAATGCCCCCCCAAACAGAAGCTTAGTTTCACGTGCAGCCTATAATCAGATGTTACAAGTAATGTCACAGGAGATGGGAAATGTGTTAGACAGGAGCCAGCCAGTCATAAAGCAGAAAAAAGCAGATGATTTCTCAATTAGCAGTGTAGAGTCTGCAGTGTAAAAAATATAAAAAATAAAAACCTGTAATAAGGACAGCAATTTTTCATAAAGTGCAGGATATTATTAAAGTGATAGAAATGTCTTAAAATAAAGTAATTCTGTAGATAAAGCAAAAAGAAAGATTGGTGCAAGTCCTATCTCTCAAACCTTTATGGTTTGAGAGATAGAATGTTTTAAATTTCTCCCTGATGTCTGCTGTAAAGCTAACAGCAAGAGATTCGAGTCGGCCATCTCGAAGTGGCTCTTCAGCAGAACCGAAATACCAAAATCTAAATGGAAATACTTCACAGAAATGGTCTACAAAGTGTGCTTGTTTTGCAAGCATACTTTGTAGACCATTGCAATGACGTAGTTATTTTTAGATTTCGGTATCACGGCTCTGCTGAAGAGCCACCTGACGGTCTCCGGACCAGGATCTCCTGCTGTTAGCTAGACACTGAAGTCTGGGAAAGGGGATTGAGGGGAGAACTTTAAAACGTTCTTAAAGGTTTGAGAGATAGGACTTGTACCGATCTTTCTTTTTGCTTTATCTACAATATTACTTATTATTTTTCAGCAATTACTAACCCTTTAAATTATACTCATTTAATATACATATAGGAGCCACCAATTTTTTGTGGGCATTAAAGTCCTTGTTAAAAACAAAGGCAACTATCACAGTATCTGCGCAAGTTACTTTATAATGGTTATTTTGTATAGAAATGGAACAATGCAATTGTGGAGCAAACAGACTGCGCCATAGGACAAATAAAAAGTTTGGTTCATCTAAATGGAATCTTTAATCCCTTGAATGCTTCACAATGAGTCGGAGATCTCTCTAGCATTCAAGAGGTTAAAAAGCCCCATATGTATCAATGGCTATTTGGGGCATTTTTGTTTGTCCCAGATGGTGCAGCTGGTTTACCCCAGAATTGCCCTGCTCCACTTGAACAATTCTGGAGCAAACCAATTTAACTGTAAGGGGGAAATAATTATTCGTAAAATACCTATTAAAAATACCTTCTTGGTCTCATGTATAAAGGTAATATGGAACAATTCTGGAGCAATTAAACGTACCAGTAGAGGGGAAATAGTTGTTCCTAAATATTCAATTATTTAAACAGAACTTTTAGTCCCTTCTATTCCAGCATTCAAGAGGTTCAATTCAATGGGAACTTCTTCCTCCCCTATGATTCAGTTTGTTTTGGTCCAGAACTGCACCCCATTATCTTCATACATAAATCCCAGTGGCCCATATTTTTAACTGGAGTTACTCTGGAGTAAACAAACTGCATCATAGGGGGCACATAAAAATTCCTACATTTCCATGAACTCAAATAGAGCTTTTTAACCCATTGAATGTTAGAGGTCTCCAATTGTATTGTATTGTATATTTCTATTTATATAGCACCAACCGGTGTACTTGGCACTTTACAGATTACATTTAATATAGCAGGGGTACAATAATTGCGGTGATTAAGTGCTTATATAGGCAGTCATAATGGGAATGACAGGTGAGTATACATTAGGATAAGAGGTCTCCAATGCATCTCTCTAGCATTCAAGGGGTTAAAAAAACAATTTAATCTAACAGGACTTTTTACTTGTCTCTTATGGTGCAGTCGGTTGATTCCACAATAATTGCAGTTTGCTTTTATAAATATGGGTCACTGTGCTTATTATAATACTACTCTCACTTTGTACATAATACATTCTATTATGCAGAATCCTAGTAAGATAAGGTCAATGTGACATATTTGTGTTACATGATAGCGGGCTTCCAGGAATCCAGTAATGTGGCCAGTGAGTGAGCTACTTCATTGTAGCATCAGAAGCAGGTCATAGTGACCCTATTTATTAACACAAAGCTTAGAGCAATCTCTTTCTGCAGATCCTGCTCTCAGAATGTTCTCTCTGGAGATACAACCAGAGTGAACTTACATTTCAAGCTCCACCCACACACACCTTTCACATCACTCCATCCCCACCACTGTTTTCTGAATGATACAGAGGTATCTGACCAGTAAAGGGCTGTGAATACTGGACATTCCAAAAATATATAAAAGGCAAATAAACTACCTGCCATAGACCATGAGTGTGTGTCTGGTGCTAAGGAACTGGGAATCTACTGGTCACTCAATTCTTTGTGCAGGTGTGCACAACACAGATAATACACCCCTCACAATCAGTCACAGCTTCCTACTCTGGCTAATGGGCAATCTGGAACATGGATTAAGCTATAAAACTAGACTACAAATGCCAAAGATCATTGTAGCAAATGTATACCAAAGAGCTACTGACTACAGAATCTTCCAAGCTCTGTGCTATGTGCAAGTCAATTTACAACACTACACAGGGGCTTTCTGAACTCAGATATTCAAACAACTAAAAGAGAAGCAATTCTGAAGAAAACCAACTATACCATAGAAGAGAAATAAACATTCCCATTAAGATAAAATGGACTTTTAATGTCTTAAGTGTCATTTCATTTGTAAATATGTAACTTTTTCTTGTGAAAGCTCTCTATAACATATTTGAAAATGTGAAAAATAACAATGTGTTCTTCCTGGTAAAACACGTTCTAAATGAATAAATAAATATATTTATGTGAAGCAATGTATTGCAGTCCTTCCAGGCATTCAACAAATTGTGAATCAATATGATGAAGACCTATTTCACATTCAGTGGGTAAAAGGGATTGTAATGTTTCAAAATAAAAGCAACTCCAATTAATCTTCATAGTATTTGGGCCATGGAGAGTGTTGTTTCAGTACTGTCAGAGTTGTAGTTCAAGAGTAACTGAATGATAAAGTTTCCCACTTCCCGTCCCTTTTACCTAGTGTAAGCCACCTCCCCTCAGATGTGGAATCTGGTCCAGACCAGACAGCGCACAGCAAGGGACAATCTTCTTACTGTGAGAACAATGAAAACCCTGCCCCCTTGACAGGTTTTTCCCTCATGCTACCACCTTTCTGATCTGAGGTGAGCAGTGTTACATCAGTCAAAGGGGCGGGAGGGGGATAATTTATCATTTAATTACTCTTGAACTACAACTTTGACAGTACTGAAATAACACTCTCCATGGCCCAA